>OZ038504.1:61465786-61638286 GCA_964036315.1 Acanthosepion esculentum
ATTAACCTGTTGCTTGGTACTCTGGTTAATCTAGATCTATAAGATATTAATTTGAAAAGGGTCCTGTCATATTAATAAAAAATATTATATTTCAAGTAATGGTTGTTTTCATTCCTTCCAAAGTAGTCCTTTTGTGCTAAATACAATTTTTGTTGCGAGTGTAGAAGTGAAATCTGGATTGTCAAGAGGTTGGCATATCTGCGTGATGCAATGTTCCCCCCCCAAACCTTGCACAAAAATCCAAGTCACACAATATACAAGTTCACTTAATGGTTTCTCACTGCCATCTGCATGATCCTATAGAAGAATGTCTGTTCATGCATGCTCAGTAAGGTCCTTTCTGATTGATTGCTAAGTTATTTTAAGGATCTTCTATTGGTTTTTGAGATATTCTGAATGGCTGAGTCATTTCCAGATAAACCATGCTTTGAGGTCTGAAGATATACAGAGTGTATCAGGAGAATACTCTAGACATTTTCATTCAGTGTGCATTTATGAATACAGCAAATTTACTTCCTATTTGTATATACCTAAACATAAATATTTCTTTGAATTGTCTGGAGCTCCTTTCTTGTCTTAAACATGAATGAGCTGGCAACATTTAAGAAGGTTGCAATCTCCAAATCTGCATGATTGGTGGTTAAAGCGACAATAACTATATTGTCTTTTCATCTCCTATATTAGGTGAAGCTTCCATGGTGGGGATGGGAAAAACAAACAAAATCTTTAGTTGAAGTTAGTCACTTATAGCTCTTTGAAAATGTGTTTTCAACTAACTGATATTCCCTCTTTTTCTCTGTGTGTGTGTGTGTGTGTGTGTGTATATATATATATATATATATATATATATACACACACACTCAAGATACCTTAAATAATTGTAATTGCTTTTTGAATTTTACTTGTGGCATCCAAATACATTCAGTTTATTTTTTGATTTATTCAATTTTTATAGATTTGTTCCTTTTTTATTTATTTATTTTTAATAGGATGCGTGATATTCTTAATTCATTGCTGCTTCTATTTTCTAAGGAAGGGGATTGTCTTTCATTACTGTGCAACTTCTAAATGGCTTTTCAGTCACTTTTGACACCTACAAAATTATTTGTCTGATATTTTTTTAGTATTAAATATGAACATAAAGAATATTCTTAAAGAAATACTTTTCCATCTTTTGAAGAAACTAAATCATCTGTTTAAAAATGCAAATACAATTTTTTCTTTTTTGTTTACATGTCTATTTATCAATACTGAGTTTTAAAAACTTTAAACAATTGTAAAAAATGATGCCTTATATTGAAAGTAGAATTCTTTATATACAAATAATAATATCAACTGGCAACAGAGTTTACAATAATCTTTAATGATGATAAATTTTCTTTTTTCTCTTGCATTCTGTGAATTCCTGGGTTGTTTTTTTTTTAACAAAGAAATAGTATGTAGAAAAATGGTCTGCAAAATATAGGTGTTTACATATTTTGTGGTTGTATTTGTTAATATTTATTTGTATGTTTTAATTAAAGTTATGTATAGCACTGTATTGTCTTCAGACTTGGTTATGTTAATTGTTGTATGTTTCTTTTTTTTATCAATGCTTCAGTCAGTATATCAGCTTTCATTATGTGTATGTTGCATCCAGTATTAAGATTTTGCTTTGTATTTTGCATTATTAATATTATTATTCCATAAATATGGAAACACCAGCTTAACAAGTTTTTGGAGTATTTTGTTTAAACCAGAAATATTTTCATTAGAGATTTGATTTCATGTTTAACTTTCATGTGGAAGGCTTTAACAGCTAAAATTATTATTTGTGAGCACTCTCTTTCCCACGAGGTGTTTAAAATGTCTATTCAATTTGCATCTGCCATATTTATTTGTGGAAATTTGTGATCTTTTCTATTAAGTGATCCCCCACTGCTATGTTATATATGTTAAAAGCATGGGTATCTTATATATATATATAATGCAGTACCTGCTGTACTCTGCATGGAAGGTGTGAAATGATAAACTTTCAGTTTGCATGAAAATGGAAAATAAATCATTTCACATTGTCTTATTAATAAGATGATTTTAGAAGTCAATGCAACCCTAGTTTTGGCTATTATTGGTTGATTTATTAATAGTTAAAATGAATGTGTGTGTGTGGCAGCCATTCATTATATGTAATTTAACACAGCAAGTTCTTTTAGTCAAGTAAATATAGTCATTTACACAGTTTGATGAGAAGAACTGTTTTCTATGTGGGGGTTACTCCATTGATACAAACAGACAAAACTGTCTAAATACTACATACCTGTATCTGGAAAATATTCTAGACCTTTTTTTTCAGTGTGCATTGATGAATACAGCAAATAAGATACTAATTTGCAAAGTGTGGGGAATAAAGAAAAAACTTAACCTCCAGAACTTAGAACCAAAGTTTGATACAATATTCATTTAAGATACTAACAATTGTTCTTAGGATAGGCATGGATCCATCACTTTTCCTTCTAGCAGGGTTCAACAGCAGGGTAGACTAGACTTCCTTATTTTGTGTGTAACCAGTGTAGGAGGAGGACAACTTTGAATTTAAAAAATCTAGAGAATGCAGTCGAATGCATTTCTTGTCAATTCACAGATAAAGAAAAAAATATATGGAAAGGTATAATTGCTTACAGTTGGAAAGGTCATGGCATTAAAATTTTCAATTAAATTTTCATTGCTTTGGAAGAGAGTGACTATGAGGATTTCAGTCACAATGCAGCTGAAGAGGGAAAATGTGTTAAGAAGACTGCTTCACCAGTCTTCTAAGTGGGGAGGAACTTATTTCCTTGGAAATGAAAAATCTTCACTTCTTAACTGTCACCAGTAGGAAATATGTAGTAGAAGATATATATTATATATATGATATATTGACAAAGAATTAAAATTAGAATGGAAAGCATTAATTTCTAGCTGCAAAAGGGGTGTAGTCTTATATCAAATGTGGTGATTGAGAGATAAACTTGCTAATTATGCAAGGTGAGCTTTTAAGTATTATGCAATATCGGGTATAGTATTAGTGACAAGTTTATTAATATGAAAGTGACTAGTAGAATTTGAATATTTAGATAACTATCTGAAAAGTGTTTTATAATAGATGATGACAAATATGACTCAGAAATCTGAAGGTGCATTGGAATAGCAAAAATGCCATCCAAGAACTAAAAGTATTAAGAAACAGGAATATTTCATTAGAAACAAAGAAAAGAGTGCTGAACTTTATGTAATATCAATCTTCCTATATGACAGTGAATGCTGGATAATTTTTTGACAGATGAAGAGATTTGAAGTGACAAATGTGGTTCTACAGAAGGATGCTAAGAATACCATGGATAGAGATATGAATAAAAAGGTTTTAAGGAAAATTGGAACAAAAACAGCACCTGTACTTATAATCAGGAAGAGACCTTTTAAATTCCAAGGACATATAATGAGAAAAGATAGCTTGGAGAAAATAAATATAAGAGAGGCGGAGGGAAACATTGCTTAACCTACCTAAAGAGCTTCTGTAAATGGATGGCAGCACAGGGGAGGGATAGTAAAGAGACAAACATTGCTTAGAAGTACAAAGGACAGCAAGTTATGGAGAGCTATGGCATAAATGAAGATATACAGGGTGCGATGGATAAATTATCATCTAAATTACACAAAATGAAAATAACACTGACATTTCATTTTAACATATATATTTATCAAAATTACACAAAACTATCTTGAAATAATAAAGAGTAAATTTATTCAATAAAATCACCATTGACTTCAACTACAGCCTTCAGACGACTTTGGAATCTCCTGCAACTCTTCTGGATGGTCTCTTTGTTTAAGGTGGTGAATGCTGTCATAATCCTTGCCTTCAGTTCATCTTCGGTGTTACAAGGAGTTTTATTGGTCTCTCACTCAACTGCACCCCACACATAATAATGAAGGGTGTTGCAGTCTGGGGAGTTAGGTGGCCATGTGGTCGGAGAATCGCAGAAATTGTCTGACAGTCAATATGGGGTTCTCCTGCTTGTTTGACATGGTGTAAAGTCTTGTTGTCAGACATAGGGTACTTCCAGCAGCCATCCTCTTGACCCAAGGTAGCACTAACACCTCAAGGCACTTAATGCAGAACATCATGTTGAGTCTGAGGCCCTATGGAAAGGTGATTGGAGGTATAACATAACCACCACTAGTGATCATTTCAAACACCTTCATAATCACCATTAGACTCATCCAACTTTTTCTGAATCTTCTGCACTGTCCTTCGAATGACACCCAAACACTCTTAAATGTTTGAATTGGAACTTCTGTCATGAATACCAACTAGTACAGATGCTGTTTCCAAATTTCTAGTGGAATGAATTGTCATGTTTCTCTTTTTCTCACAGACAGTGCCCTACTATACTGTGCAGTTGACAAAATCAAAGACAAACAACACACATATGCAAAATTAAAAAATATAAAATGGCAACAATTTATCCATTACACACTGTATACTAAACTTGTCTATTCTAGTCTTTTCATCTAATAGATTGTTGGGGTGTCATGCTGAGCATTTCCCCTTTATGGCATCTCTTCAGTCATTGAGATTAACTTAGACGTGCCTATTCAAGTAATATACAACAGATTGTGCTGAGTTACATGGCACCAGCAACAAAGAGTAATCCTGGACCAATTGAAAAAAATGGAACCAATCAACATTAGCAGACTAACTCTTGGTTTGGAATCATTTGGCCATATGCTAGACTGGTTGCCAAACAAGGTTAGACAACTTAGTTTTTCTGCTTTTTATCCATAGCTGGAAAGAGGAGTGAATTCATGCTTTTCTCAAGTACAAATTGAGCACCCACCATTTTGGTAATAACTTGAACTTTATCAATTCCATTTTTCTCTGCCATTAACTGTTAGGGTTCTTAACACTGAGGTATAAAATAATGGAGTATCTAATGAAATTCTTCAACCTTGCTCAATCTTCATTCTAATTATCATCCCAGAGCAGGAACTGACTATGTCACTAATGTGTAATGACAAGAGTTAAAATATGTAACTAAAAATAATTAACCGTTTTAGCATACTTGTTCTCCAGAAAATACTTGTTAAATTATTGATAAAACATTTTGGAGGTTTTATATTCCTGAGTAAGTTATTTTACATTTTCAAGTAAAAATGTATTGTAAAACAATTTTTCTTATTAAAGGTAACAATTTGTTAAAACAAAATAAAACTTAATCAATTTGAATATTTTCATAAAAAATCCAAATTGAAATATTTTTAGTGTGTCTATTTGAGTAACCAAAATAATTCTCTGATCATTTTTTTCTCTTGAAATTCATGTCTTAAAATGAGAATATTTTGATACACACATCTCATTGCTATCTCCCTCTCTCTCACTCACACACACACACACACACACACATATATAATCTTCAGAACCTTATGCAAGAATAACAATTATATGAGGTGCTACCCAAAATTTCAAGAAACTCAATGTGGGAAATAGATTTCTCAAGCAAAATGAAAAATGGTTAGGAAATACAGGTCTTTATTACCTGATGAATTGATTTTTGAGAGTGATGTAAAATATTTGGTGAGATATGGAAAATAGTGGGTAACATGATTATATTTGTGTGTGTGTGTTATATAAGAATAAAATTTTCAAATTCGTGGTTGATATATATGCAAGGTGATACCAGAAAGCACAAAATGTCCAAGACATGGTTAGTCAATTTATACTCACTTTTGTATGTTTATTATTCTTGTCACATGTCCTATTTTTGGCATTGACATTATTTTGTTGAATAGCATAAAACTCATTAATAAATTCTGATTAAATGCTTGATGCTTTATTTAGTTCCTCTTTTCTTTTAAATCTTTATTTAATAGCTAAAATGTGGAATGTTTTGATATGCATTTTGTTTAACACACTACTGATCAGTATGCAATGAACATTTGTTAAACTAATTTTATTTTTAATTTTTCTTATTATTTGGTGCATTGGATCTTTTTATGAGAAGTTTAACTACATTGCTCACCTAAATTTGTCCATGTTTTTATGTTATTCAGGTTGAATAACATAAAAAAACCCAGAGATCTCTGGTTCATATTGCAACAGCTCTGTTTGTAATTACAATAGGAAAATCAACCAATAAATGGAATTAAAAAATGTTTACAGTAAAATGCAATTTACATTATAATCTTTTATAACTAAGAAGAATGTATTTATTTTGTAGCTAAAAGGAATGAATCAGTTCCTTGTGCCAAAACAAATCAGTTTTATGGCTTGTTTTACATTGAAATGAAGAAAAATAGTTTATCAAAGATTCATTTGTCTTATTAGTTTCCTGTGTTAGCTTTTATTATTTATGATTTATTTTCCAAATAAATGTCTTGAAAGGCTTAAAGATAAGAATTTGATGGAAGGAAGGGTGTCATGTCAGAAATTTTAATTTTTTTAATTAAGTTTGTTTTCATATTTTTTTAAATTACCTGCTGATTATCTCCTGTAATCACATCAAATTGCTAATAAAAATGCTTCAATACTGAAATGCAGACAATTTGAGATGATCTTTGTTTCTTCTTTAAAATGCAGGAACAATTTGAATATTCTTTGTACAAAGCTAATTATTTGCATTGAAAAATATCTCTGGAATTGAAGTTTAATCACCTAATTCAAGTGTATGTCTTTACCAAAAGATTTAATACTGTTTTTTTCTTTCCTTTTTCCTTCTCTCTAGCAAACTGACTTAGATGGTGAGGTTCCAGCTACAACAGTGACACCAGTTACTACTGTGGCACAAGTCGGAACCACAGGGCCCAAACGCCTTCATGTTTCAAATATTCCTTTCCGGTTCCGAGAAGCAGACTTGAAAGGGTTATTAGGGGTAGGTGTCTCTTTCTTTTCTTTTTACTTACATTTTTTTGTCTTTTCATTAACCAAATTTTTAAGGGTTATTGCTTTACAGCTGCTGAAAAGGTTTAAATAAAAGAATTCAAATTTTTTAGTTATTTAAAAAAAATTTAAATTTATCTTGGTTTAAATTGGATATTGTGTGAATGGGTATGTGCAAACAGTCTTGGTAAATTAGAATAATAAATTGTTGCCATTTACCAAGAGATTAACATTATTTAAGTTTTCTGTGATGTTTTATTAAGATTATAAAAGGAAAAAAATGAAATAAAAAAAGCAAAACAACAAATAGTTGGGGGTTTAATTAAATTGACTGTTGTAACTTTGTTGTGATGACAAAGGCTGATGACACTCAACTTAAACAAAAATCTGAGTTTTTGCCAAAAACATCAATCACTAATGGCAGTTTTAAATCTTGTTATTGCTGAAGCTTTACCAAATATCCATATTTGGGACTGGGATATTTCTTTAAAAAGTTTACTGAAAAATATAATAATTTTCTTCCTAAGGTTCACATTACAAAAATATCTTGTCAAATTAGTCTAGTACAATCATTGTTTTCACTACTTTCATCACCATTTATGAATTATCTGGAATGTTTATCCAATTCACTGTCAGACTAAGAAAATTGAGGATAAAGGAATTTATCAGGAGATATCTTATCAATCCAGGACAACTATTGCTTTCACCATGTACAAATCTTCAATCCCCATTCTGTTTACTGCCAAAGTAAGAAGGCTTAGAATTTGTTAAAATATTGTCAGTTTCCTTCGATGTATATGAAAGATATTTGCTGATTTCAAGTTAAGAATTAAAAACTAATCTAAAAATAAAAATGCTTTCTGCGTTTAATACTTGAAAAATCACTAATAACCTTGTAAATAGTTTGACAGCAGTTAAATACTGTTGGTCTTGAAGGTACAACTGATAGATAAATTTTTTGAGTGCTTGTGAGTGAGAAGTAGAGATAATTCAAGATTTTGTTCAAGGTAAGATGTTATTTTGTTGAATTGTATTCTTTGCAATAAATGAAAAGAAGTAATTTTTATTTTTTTTAAATTCTTTCATGATTTACTTGTTTGTTTATTTTTAAATGAAATTTTTAAAAATTAACCCTTTTTCTACTCTGCTGGAGTGCCTATTTCAAACCTCTGGTGGTTGGTGCCTTTTCCAGAAGAAGTTCCTGGAAGGCCTTCATCCTTCTATGCATCTTTTGAATAATTAAAAGAAAAAAAAGCTTGTTTCTTTTTTTCATTAGCCTTACATGTGTGATTTCCCCACCTCCTTAGATTGGCTTATTTAAAACTAAATTGACAGAATTAATTAAAATAAAAGGCAGATCAGCACTAACTCCCAGGCTTGACTGTGAGTGACACAAAAAAAAACTTTAAAAATTGATTGTTGGTGTGATTGTTAATTAACACACAACATTTGACTATTACCCTTTAGTTATTCCTTCATTTACAATGGGCCCCAAAATGTTTTAAAAAAAAAAGAAAAAAAAGGCTCCTCCAGGTCAAGTTTGGGGACCAAATGCTTTTATGTGTGTGTGTGTGCATCGTGTGTGCATCATGTATGTGTGTGTGTGTGTGCACATTTTGTGTGTGGACAGCAATAATAATAATAATAATAATAATAATAATAAATTTCTGCACGTGTTTTTGTGCATGTAGGCAGTCAGGACACACTTTAAGTGACTTTTTCTTTTCGGGCATGTCCGCAAATGTGTTATTGTTACTTCTGCTGCCGCACATTTATTAAAAATAATGGTCCTGTGTATACGCATGGGTGCATGGTTCAGCGCATGTCTTGCCTGCGTGCCTGGACTTACACGTGCAAATTACACGTATCATCTTTTTTTTCTTGTTTCTATTCTTCAAAAAAAAAAAAAAACATTGCTCACTTTTCTGTGTGTGTTAATGTGTGGATGTGTGGAAGCCTGTGTAAGTAAACTAAGTGTATAAAAACTTATGACTGTGCCTTTCTCCCCACCCAAATCACATTTAAAAAGAACTAGTATTCTATTGTTAATATACACACACACATACATACATACATACAAATGCACAAAGTACAGGGTCATTTTTTTTTACCTTAATTCATATTATAGATGCATCTTTTTACTTTGCATTTTATAAAATAGTCAAACTAGAGTAAGTAATAAATAATTTTGATAATCAGAATAGAATAAATAGAAATTACTCTTTTTGATAATCAAAATAGAATGTTCCTTTTATCTATATATACACACACACACACACACACACACACACACACACACACACACACACACACATATGTGTGTGTGTGTGAATATCTTAAAAAAAAAATATATAACAAATTTATGATGCTACCATGGTTTTCATTCCTTGGATCTTCTAACTGGTTTGGTTACCAAACCAGCTGGAGGATCTGAGGGGTGAAACAGTAGTAACTTGGTTAGGTTGCTATATCTTTTGAATATTGACCACTTATAAAATCTATTGGAATTGGTCAATTTTGGGGTAGAATTTATCTCATAGTTGACTGATATAAGAAATTATGTATTTTTTTATTTTTTTTTTATTTTTTTATTTTTTTTTTGGTATTAAATAGATGTGTGGGGGATTTTTAATGTTTGTTTTTTAATATAAATACCTAAATCTTAAAGATAATAGTGGCATACAAAGGGAGGAGGGGAAATCAATTCTGAAATTTAACTCCTTCAATATTCTATTTAATTCACATTATACCTATCTTGCTGTAAAATATGCAGAAGATTCCAAATAGTTCCTTCCTTGATACATAAATTAATTCTAGTAAATATTTCTTTCTATGACTGAAGGAATTAAAAGTCAAATGAAAGAAGAGAATTTTAATGATTTTGGTACTTCTTCATATTTTGTCTTCATGGATAATAGTTGTAGACATCAGTCAGTCTTGGGAGACTATGGAATCTACAAGGGTGGCTAGCTAATCCATGTTGCAAATGCCTGCTTTGGCACATTTATATTTCTTCAGCACCAACAGAGCCAACCTGTGGTTTATAATGTAACTATACTGAGTGAGCCTTAGTTACAGTATTTGGGAGAGTGCACATCATCTGGTATAATAAGGAGTTGAACAAGAATAGTGTGCTCAAACCCTTGATCACAGTGACATGTGACAGCACAGCCATCAATGGCTTTCAATCAACTTTGTCTACTCAATTTCACTTACAAGGCGTAGGTAAATTTGTGGTATCATTTTTATGAATTTTAACATATTTGCTAAGCATTGACTACAAAATATATATATTAGTTTCTCCAGTCTCTCTGAAATTGGAGCATTCTGCTAAAACTTTTTATCAGCAGAAATAGTGTAAAGCAAAGAAGCAGTTATCATAATGTTATATGGGTAAGCTTTTTGCAAACACTTAAATTATAAAAAAAATTTCACTTGCTTTTTTTCTCTTTTAATGACAAAGGTGTTGGTGCAACAGTATCAATAATAGAAAACCATTCAGTTCAAACAAAACTTGCAATGACTCTAAGTTATAAACAATATATTATTTTTTTCACCCATACATATTGTGCTGATCTAGTTTATTCTCTATGTGGATAATACTTTCACTATCCACACTAACTTAATTCTGGTTTAATCTTTCGTTATTACATCATTTGGAAATTCCAAACTAGTTTAAAATAATGTGGTACAGGAATCTTTGACAAATTCATTGATCTTACACAATACAAGACTCTGGTTGATTCAAAGCATGGATGTGAAAAATGACTATAATAAAATTTAGTTTTGAGGGAGGGCTTTGATTAAAAGATAAATGCACTGTAAATAATCTAGTAGTGAGTTAACTCGTCTGAATTATTTCATGACAGAACAAGAACTCAAAAATAAAGATAGGTAATAAAAATTCAGAAGTTACATAAAGCAACAAAAAAGAGGAAATTATAGAGAGCCATGATTGCCCATGTCCTGAAAGGACTTAGTAAATATGAGAATAATTGTTTGGTTTTATGAATCTTAGGTTTTATGTGCTTGGAAGTGATTGCATCAAATGGAATGCAAACTTTTGGAATCTTTTTTTTTTCTATTTTAAAGCAAGTAAATTCACTTTTTAGGGCTTTACTTTAACAAATGTTAAATGCATTTATGTATACACAAGTTTAAAAGCTCTAATACAAGCGGACATTATTTTTTTTAACATTTTTCATTTGGTTGGCTTTTGCCATATCCTTAGGAAGAATTCCAAAAATTTTAAGCACCAGAATTGTGGTTTGCATACTGGCACTGTTTCTAGTATTTTCTTACTCTCCCCTCCATTTTGACCTGTAGGTGCCCTGATAATCAATATTCTATCGATGAATTGATCACTACTACTTAAAAAGAAAAAAAAATCCACATTGTAATTATATGTTTATTTCTGTTTCATCTTGTTATCCTTGTTTTTTTAACTATTTGTGTCTATCAAACACAATAACCTCTTTGTTAAAGCACCCCTTTTGGTTTTTTTTTTTTTAATATTTTCTCTCTCTTCTCTCCCCTATCTGTACTCCCTGTTTTCTTGACATACATCAGGTAATGAGTTTTCCAACTTAGAAACTTCTCTTTCCTCTCCATTCTCTTTGCACTCTGCCAAAAAATTCTTAATTGATGAAAAGTGTTTATTTTTTTATAATAATATTAATAATAATAATATTAATAATAATAATAATAATGATGATGTTGTGTGATTGGAATCCTGGGAACAGTCTAAAAGAACTTATCAGAGAGGCTGCAAATCTTGGAATTCCGGGGAAACAATTCAATCCACACAGCAGCTCTACTAAAATAAGCTAAAATGAGGAGAATGATGAAGTATTGAGGAAACTTGGTGTCACTAAATCTCCAATGAAAACCGTTAGTCATGACTGGTGTGAAAAATATATTATTATAATTATTATTATTATTATTTTATTTTTTATACAAGTTTTATGATTTGTTGTATGTGGTTTGAAATATCAGTGGTAAAATGTTCTTTTTGCAGCAATTTGGGACAATTTTAGATGTAGAAATTATATTTAATGAACGTGGCTCAAAGGTAAGTGTGACTTCCAGTCCTATGGTATATTTTTCTTTATCAGCAATCAATGTTAACCCCCCAACTCAAAAAAGTTCATGTTGGCTGTAGATATTTGTGACTTTTTTGTACTTGATATTCACTCCTTTTTCATCCTAAGTTTGTTTTTACAGATTATCTTATAATTTACTGATCCAATAGAAAGAGTTTGTTCTGTATATAGAAATTAAAAAAACTATCTGATTATGGTGCAATTTTGCATAGATTTTACAGTCTGTTTCCTTTTTTGTGGTGGTATTTTCAATTGTGCGAAGTGACTCAAGGTTTAGGATTTTCTACAACTGATGTATAAGAACACAATTTTAACTGAAAGTGGAATATCTGTGCACCAAAATTGTTTGCTTATTTTAATTTTTTTTTAAAGTAATTAATTATCAAGGTGTAATCTGATTTTCTCTCATCACTAATTTGTATTTGTCATTTCTCATCTCCAAGAAGCTTTCAATGAATAAGAAGGAAGGAAGAAAAAAAACTGAGTTCATTATCATTTGAATATTGGGTGTCTTAAGAAAGTACTTCAAATATTGGCCTGAAGAAACGTTTCTTAATTTATATGATGAG
The DNA here is from genome assembly GCA_964036315.1 of Acanthosepion esculentum. Lineage (NCBI taxonomy): Eukaryota > Metazoa > Mollusca > Cephalopoda > Sepiida > Sepiidae > Acanthosepion > Acanthosepion esculentum. Next base: position 61,478,353 of record OZ038504.1, read on the forward strand.
TAAATTCCACTCCTTGCCTCTGTACAGATGATTATTCTTTTAGAAGACTCTTGTTCTGTTTTTTAGCTTGGAAGTGGGATTATGGGGATGAATGTGATTATTGGTATTATTAAACAAGTTCAATTCATCCATTAATCACTTTAAAGGGAAAAAATAAAGAAATTATCTTTGATGCATCAAACAATGTTTTTAGTTAATGCATTTTTTAATTTAATCTGTTAGCTTGAAATTAAGACTAAAATAAATGCTTTAAGAAATATTTTTCATTTTTCAAAATTCATTTTAAAACTTGGGTATCACAAATCTATGGAAGTATCTTTTTTTCTGTAAATAAAGGCAATTAGTAACAGACTTGCTATTTTATCCTTAAAATGGTTATTTGTGGCATGTACCATAAAGTTGTATGTGCACATAGCATAATGATTATTGCCACAGAAAGTTGGATTAGCATGTTGAGTTCAAATTCTGGCCAAGGCTATTGTTAGCTTTTGAAAAAATTCACTTGAATCCATTTCTCCTACTCTCAGGTAGGAATTGAAAGCATGCCAGATTAGGTTCTCTGGATTTGATTAACAACTCCAGAAGAAAAACAAATCTTAATTCAAAACTTGTTGAATGTGGGGTTAGCAATTCCACCCCATAAAAACGTACTTGTTATGGAAACCACAGCAACAACAACTAGTATGCTGTGAGTGTAACTCTACATTACACAAGGGAATCTACATGGTTTATTTAACCTTAATAGTTCTAAGCATAATGATATCTATTCCTCTATGAAGAGTGTTAAAGACAGTATTCAATTTAAAACAAAACCATTAACCTTGTTGGTCAGAAGTGACAATTCTGGTTGAGCACTTAGTAAACTTTCCTCATATTTATTATTTCAATAGAAGAGATTAAATGGTCATCAGCTACAGACATGCCTTGAAGGAATAATACATACAGAAATATTTTTAAAAATCACATAAAAGTTAATTTGAGTCTAATGTTATAGATTTGAAAAAAATTAATTCTGAATTAGTTGCTGAGTAGTTGCTTGGCAAATTAGTAATTCTTAATTATATAAGAAATAAGATGACGTGAAGGTTCTGAGTGTGCAGTGTCTCAAGTTTTGTCTCTTTATAGGCTTTTGTAAAGGAATTGTTTTAAGGTATGGTCCATGGAAAAACTCTCCAGATATCAGATTCAAAGTTAAGATAACATTGGAAATTACTTTATTCCAAATTTATGCTGATTAATCAAACAGTCAAATTGAAATTTTGACTAAAAAGCAACAATAAGATGATGAAAATACTTAGACTAGATGGTTTGACATTAATTATATAACCTAAAGAGTTAGATAAAAGGAAATAAGACAGACAAAAGATTAGCTGAAGATTAATAATGAAAATAATTATGCTATTTAACTGAATGATTGATCTAGTTAAAAAGCAACAATAAAATGAAGAAAAAAACTTCTCAAATGTTATTATTGAAAACTAATTATTACAAATAATTTATTTGCTTCAATTAAGTTTAATTTTTTTTTGCAATTAACAATATACAGGCATTTCTTAATAGTAATTATTTGGAATATAGGCTTTGATGCTCACGTTTTTAGAATTCCTTTATAAGATGACTGCAATTGCAAATACTTATTTGTCTAAAAGGTGTATATTTATGCTCAGTAGTTCAGGCATCAGCTGATAAGGTTTAACACTATTCTATGTATTGCTATAAAAATACTCTTGGAATACTGTTAGTCATAATAATTTATCAAATGTCAAACTTTATTTAAACAATTGAATTCCTGCTTTGTTTTTGTTGTAGTTATAACTATTTTTTCAGTCCATTTTACAAATCTATAATCTGTAAGGTAAAAGTAAAAAAATTTTTTTTTAAATCACAATTGTCTGATTCAAGTTTGAAATATTAATGACTTTTCTTAGACTTGTAGATAATCTATTGTATATTTTAATGTTTGAAAAAACAAAACAAGGTAAGTGATACATTAATTTGTTGACTAGTATTTTTTTATTTTAATTTCAGTTACCATAAAACTACCCAGACAATCATTGTAAGGATGTTAAATAAAAAGCAACTGAAATTAAAATGAATAAAATACTGGTCAACAGTTAATAAAGACTGACAATTCTTCATCTCATGGTAATGAAATTTAAGATAACAATAAAGCTGGAGAAATTTTAATTTCATCGAATCTTGAACTCGTGAATATCCTTTTAGTATACATTTTTTGTTTTTCATCTGACATGTACACCAAGTGGTCATAGGGGAGTTAATTAGATGTGACACTGGGTCATACATTATTACTAGGCTTAAACATTTTGTTTAATTTTTAACTTAGTGGTGAAGGGATAATTATTAACCACATTATAAGCCATCGCTGAACAAAGGGCTTTACCATCTGCTTCCATGACAAGTAGGACTATGCTCTTTTCTTACCAGCAACATTCTCTATTTCATCTCTCTATTGGTCTTTTCCATGTACATTTGTTATTCATTGGGCAGCAATCAACCAACCTTTTTCTCCATCTGGTATCCTTTGTTTTTACTATGTGTCACATCCACCTCCATTTTTGTTGCTTAATCACTTGTATATCTTTTATTTTGGTCTGTTTTCCAGTCCCTGTTGGCATCTTTCTATCTATTACAGTTTTTTCTAAACATGAGGAAATAAAATGTTATTTTGGTTTGAGAGATTTTGATTTTGTAAATTCAGGATGGAGTGAATATCAAGTGTTCATAATAGGCACAACTAACATCGACTGAACTGAAAGGGGGGTTATCAACATTTTTTTTAATATGGTATTCGTTAAGCATATATGAACCTTTGTCAATTTAATTTTCCCCCAATCTAGTAATCAAAATATCATTCATTTTGAAAGGTTATTTAAATATTCTAATTCCGTTTTTACCAAAAACTTATTTTAAGTCAGTTTTTGGTTTATTTGTTTGAAAATGCAAATTTTATTTCCTTCTATAAAAGGAAATTAACAAAAAAAATCTAATTAAACATTTAGTATTAAGACCCATTTCATAATTTAAAGATTTTTAATCTTTTTTGCTTTTTCATTCCAATGCAGAAAATTTGACAGTTATAATTAAAGATTAAAAAATAATCAGAAAGGTAAAAAGTCCCCACCACCAAACTTTAAATTCACTATTTTGTATTGTAAAATTAAATATAATTGCTATCGAATACCAAAAAAATTTTTTATGTTATCAAGTAGAATGAAACTATTAAATTTTTTTTTTTTTTTGGTTCTTTCATAAGTTAAAGTATTTGTATATACAATTTACTTTTGGTTGGAAAGTAAACTATCACCAAAAATTGATAAATTATTTATTCAACAATGAAAACAGAAGGTATATACTAGCATTGCTTTTTTTTTTGTTTGAGAAGTATCTGTATAAATTGTACATTAGCTTTCTGATTAAAACATGGCAACTGTAAAAATCAAACAATCTTTCTTTTCATTTTTGTAAGAAAAAATGATGCCAATATTACGAAAAATTCTGACTTTTTAAAATGTGGGTTCCATCCCACAATTTTGATTTTAAAATATCTGCCATAAAAAATCAGAAATGTTAATATTTTTTTCATGTGCAAAATGGTTTCAAGAAGAAAGACAAATATTTTTAATGAATTTTTTATGAAAATATTTTTTATTCCTTTTAATTTTTCAACTATAATTTCTTTCAGCTTCTTTTTGTTACAACTTGGAGACTTGCATTCTGTGGTCCTTACTAAGCAGTGTTGATCAGAAATTTAAAAAAAAAAATGAATATAATGTTATCTTTTTTTTATTAGTAAAACCTGCATGTTTGACATTTTTATAAGAAGTCTGAGATTTTAAGACCTTGTTTTATAGTCAAATTTTAATTAAAGCCTTTTGTTAATTCAAACTAATTTTTTCTGTCAGTATAAAATTTGTAGCATTAATCATAAAAGCACTATATATATATATATATGGCTTTGGTGATTAATGCCTTAAATTTTATACTGACAGACTATATAGTATATATTTGATTGGTTGGTTTTTCTTAGTGAATGACATTTTGAAATTTTCTATCAAATTTTTCAGAAATTATGATTAAGACACTAATTACCCAGCAGAGTATAAAAGGTGAACTTATTAAAACTATAGGTTCATATACATCACTTTAGGGTTGGTGAAAAACCTTTTTTCTTTTTTTTTTCTAATTTATAATATCAAAACTTTATTTACATTTAGCTATATCACTAAATTTACAACCTGTTTATGAAGAAAAACATTTTTTCTACAGCAAATATTTATTTTCAATCATGATTTTTTTTTTCTTTTTAAGTGCATTTAAGTTGGTGGTGAAGATTAATCACATAGATTGAATGTTATACAATGAAAATTTCAGATCAAAATTCATCTAATAACTATGTATATGGGTATGCACTTATTGATTCATCCTTATAAGCTTCAGTTAAAATTAGGCTTATGACCACATCATGTTAAAATACTGGTTCCCATACCATCACCAAAGTTAAGCAGTGTCAAGTCTGGTCAATACCAAGATGGGTGATCGCTTGGAAATACCAGGTGCTATAAGCTTGGAAGTGTGGGTGATGTCTCAGAATTGTTTATTGGATAGCAAAGTTCCAATTCCAGTTGGGTTCATTATTCATTTACACATAAATACCCTTGAGAAAGGTATGGATTCATCTATTCTCCCCCAGATGTGGGTTAATTAGTAAAAACTTGTATTACTAAATCTTTATTATCTCCCCACAAAAATTTTAAGTAAAAATATTTTCTGACATTAAATAACCGGAAAAGGGTTGATAAGCCATAGAAAATGAATGAATGAATCAATCAATCAATACATCTCTGTGTGTGTGTGTGTGTGTGTGTATATATATGCAATTTAAATAGATTCAACTGAATTTTTTTACAAGGCTCATTATCTGTAATAGAGCTGCTATAAAGACAAAGAATACTAGTGTTTAAAATCATCTTTAAAACCTTCAAAAAATGTCTACTTTCAGTCTTCACAAGATTTTTAGTATTACTGACAGTTTCATAATATAAAAATTCATCATCTGATGTGGAACTGATTAATTTTTATATTGTGAAACTGTCAATAATGCAAAAGAGTTTGTGAAGACCAAGATTTAGAATACTTTTGAATGTTTTAAATGTGTTTTTAAATATAGATTTACTTTTAGCTTATCTGTATTATATATTTTTTTCAATTATTCCTTGATTTGATCATTTTTGATAAATTTAATATTTTTTCTGGAGAGTTGACTAGCCAAAGCATAGTGTTAAAAATAAATAAACCATCAAGTTATGCATTATCTCAGAAGTTTATATAATTTTCATGCAAAAAATATAAATAAAAGTAAACTTTGATAAATAAGATTTATTGTAAATTTTTATTTATCTCCAGTTTTATTTGTCTTTCTTTCTTGGAACCATCTATGATGAATTGGTAAAAATCCTTATATGCAAATGTTGCTGGATTTTCACTTAGAAAATGAAAAAAAACAAACTTGTTTTTGAAAATGTTAACAAGGCTGTATACATGTGCTCATGAGAGTGAACTGTGGGTGATGGTTGCTGAATGGATGTATATAATTCTGCTTTCAGTAAAAGTTTTTATTTGTTGTCAATGTGTCATTTTATATTGACACTGTACAGTTTCATTCTACAAAATTAATCTTGCCAACAGTGAACATTCTCTTGACTCTTACATGGTACACTCTTTGAGAACCCCCTCACCACTTATACTGAATTATTTCATATAGATATAATTTGGAGTTTAAATTTGATTCTTAATTGTAAAAATGTGTATAGTGTGTATTGTATTTTTGCTATAAATATTATTATAGTGGGTACATGTGTTTGAGTCACCATCCTTATTTTATCAAATAGTGAAATTAATGACTACCAGCTTAGAGCATTGAAAGTCTCATTAAAGAAACTCTATCTGTTAGCAGGAAATAAATCTTCCCTTTATCTTGTAGAGAATTCTGTGGGTGAAATGACAAAGTACGCCTGGTTAAAAGCATCAGGTACTTTAGGTTGGTAGACATTCCTCAGATGTTCTAGCTGGTCAGTGTCAATTTCACTATTTGGAAAAATGGGGATATCTCCTTAAATACATATACTCACTAAACAATGTTTATTGTAAGAAATAATGTTGGATTAAGAAATCCATTAATTGTTTATCTCTCTCACACACACACACACATATATATATTTTTTAAACACATTGATAGGCAATAAAACTGCATCACCTTAAATATGTGCTCCAATTTACTCATGCGCAAATGAATATGTGCACACATTCTGAAATATGGGAAGTCTTCACCGTAGTTGGACACCATATTAATACAATGTGTCCTCCTTGAGCATGAACACATGCCTATACTTTTTGCATGGATATGATTGTACTGATGAAAAATATCATCCTGTGATATATTACACTTCTTTTTGTTTTGTTGATACTGCAAGAGTTGTAGGTGAACTAACTGAAGGAGTAGGGTATCATCAATGTGGGACAGATCTGGTGAACATGCCATCCAATACACTCCTCCTCAGTTTTTGAACAGTCTATCCCTTGTTTCCTGTTTAGGATTGGGTTTCCAGTTCCTTCTAAAGTTTTTTTTCATTCTCTTTCACTCCCAGTAACCTCTTGTGTCTTAGTGACATTATTGCCTTGTTTGGGGTGGATTAGAAAAAAATAGTTATCGACCATCTTGTAGAACATGTTGAGTAACATAAGCATCATGCAGCTGGCATTAACTGATTGGAACAACACATCACTTTCCTGTTGTAAGAATAACAGCAGAACATGTTGAACAATGTCCTTGATATACATTGTGCTGTTCAACATTCCTTCTATAAACATCATAGGTGAATGAAAATTATAACTTAGGGCACACTGCACCATGTTGTCACAGTTTTGGTCTGTGTGTTGTAGTGGCATGTGTGCCTGCTGACCTACTGCAAGAAAATGATTGACAAGAGTTTGTCTTGACACTCCTGGGGCCACATTTTCTCTGATCTGTGCTGTGGATATAATATTGTTTATCAGTGATGTCCTTATAATATGTCAATTTTTTCCTTGTGTGTCTACTAAATTACCACCTATTATGTGATCATTGAAGCACCACCAATGTCTCACATTCAACAAACAGCAATTCTCTAAAATGACTATCTGACCACTTGAAGATCACAATATGATCCCTCTCAAATGGCTGTAATTAAAATGAAAGGAGAATGTGTACATTTACTTGGCATGACTCTTGCACTGGACTTTCATTCCACTGAACCTGGCATAGTTTTTCAGGGTGTTGCAATTTTATTTTCCATCAGTGTGTGTGTATATGCACACACACACACACACACAACTCTGAATTTTTAAATAGAAATTATATATATAACTATGTTGCACTGTTAAGAATCTTCAAGAACTGTTCTTTTCAGGTGCTTTACACTTTAAAAACTTTTCATGCATATATCTTGATTCTTTTTAAGCCTTGAGAACTTTCATTGTTGGCATATATATATATATATATATATATATATATATATATATATATATATATATATATATATATATATATATAATTTTTTAAATGAAAAAAAAAAATTACGATTAGTATTTCCAGGATACAGCCCTTTTCTTTTCATGTAATTTTTAGAGACTTTTCCTTTGGAATATGTTAAATGGAATTGTGTTGAATCCCTACTTGTTCTGTCTTTGGCTCAAGACATCAGTAGGATTATTTTTTAATTTTTAAATCTCATAATATTTGTTGACTGATTCATTCTTGTATATATTTTTAACAATTCCTGATTTTTCAATTAAATTTGCCATTATTACACACTATCCATATAGTCATATTGATTAATTGTTCCTTATATAAATCTGGCTGGAAAGAGAAGAAATCTTCCTGGAGATACTGATTTGAAATTTGATTTTATGATCATTTTGTTTGTATTTTATCTATATAATTTATTCTATGTAGGTTATCACTGTCATGAAAAAGCATCATGGTTTCTTTTCCTTAATATCAAGAAGGCATCTCACCTCAGATCACTGCAAATGTTTTTTTTTTCTTGAGAATTTAAGTAATCTGCTCCTAGGCAGTGTGTGTGTTTTTTTTTTTTTTTTTTTTAATGATGCAGGATCCGTTTTCGATCTTTTCAATTTGATGCAGGCTCTTGTCTGTGCAAAGCCACATGTGATGGATTTCAAAATAGCAATTTCCTAATGTTCTTTCACTTGGAGAGAGTGAAAGTTGAATCCAAAGCTGTTATGCTATTAGATATTATGACTGAGAAAGAAATCCCATGATGTTTTATCTCTTAAATGTTTACATTACTGTCAGTATTATCAATTGTATTGATATTTTAGTATTGTTAGGCCTTTTTGTACAACCTTTTGCCATTTTATTGTTGGTGTCTATACATATAAAACATACCTAAAGAAAATGTGTAACTCTCTTGAAAATTGCATGTACAGTGAGAAATTGATGATCTATTGTCTTGTTGGTTGTTATTGATTATAAATAAATACATTTTTGCTTTTTTATTTAAATGTCCATTACTAAGCAATATATATATATATATATATATATATATATATATATATATGGCAATTAATAGATCTTTAAATCTAATATTATTTCTTATTACTATAAATGTTATTTTAGTGGGGTTGAGTAGAAATCTGTTTTAGCCTGGTTAGAATGTGGTTCAGTCCCGGTCAAAAGGTACATTTTCTTTGATAAGATTTTCAATGATCTAGATCTGTAGACATTGATTTCACTTTCTTATTTTTTTTTTTTTTTTAATGAACGATATCTTCTCAGGTATACTCACTAAAATAATGTTTATAGTAATAGATTGTGCAATATATATATATAAAATATTTGTGCATACATATTTTTAAGAAACTTTTGAACTGACTAGCAAAAAAGTGCATTGTGAAATGTTTGATTTGTTTCTCTCAGTTGTCAGTGAAAAATATTTAAGTCTAGTTTGTGGAGAATGAATTAGTCTAGGTGTATGTCAGACTGGGACAGAACTACATGTACATTGCTACATCCTCTACTTACATTAACAGATATATCCAAATATGATGGACACTGTCATTGATTTTGACGTATGAGTGTTCAAGAACTAAATCGGTTCAAGTGTTTATGCCTGACATATTTGAGTCCTGTCAAACAAGGTCACAAATGGTACAAGAGTTTTGAAAGAAGATGGATGGTAATGATGATGATGCTCTTGTCCTGGCTTTCCTTAGATGTTGGAGACTGACAGATTTAATATCGTTGATGTCATTGAAACAACTAGCTCTCACTCCTTACTATATGAAGCTACCTGCTGAATGGGATGTTGATGGCTACACAATTGCTGATCAGCTTGTTTTTAAACCTGAGCAATGGCCTACCAAGCTTTCTTTTTTTTTCAAATTGAAGCTGGCTATCTATGAGGAACTAGGTATCCTGTAATCACTCATCCTGATGACCTGGCCAGCCCACTTAAATTGAAAATGCATAAGAAAAGTCTCAATACCTCCAATTTTGCACTTTGTAATGTTTTTTAATGACATATCCACAAATAATTTGGAGGCACTCTCTGTGGAAAATCTCAACCTGATTAATACGTTTTATATATAATATTGTTAAAAAGTTATTGCATTTATTGGGAAAGTGTACTAAATATTAAAGTTGATATAGACATAGGTAGTGTAGTGTAGTCTGAGGCTTACATTGAGGTGTGAAATTAAAAATTACCATGAAATGTTGATTCTTATGTCCACAAATCCCGGTCTAATGTTATATATATATATATATATATATATATATATTCTTCGGTAATGCGAATTGAGTCCTGTCGGTCACTGTGTGTTTATCTAAAAATAAATATGCTAAAATTCACCTTCATCCCTGCTGTGCGCCGATGGTTTGGTGGTAGAATTTCCGACAGACGCCAATTCAGCCGGGTTTCGATCCTAGCTAGAGGTAACCGGACATCTAGCCACACTGAAGAGCTGTGATACAGTGAAACAGTCTGTATGTGGATGACAATAGTATATATATAAAGAACAGTAAGATATATAATCCGGTGTTCTTATTGATATTTTTACTGTTATTACTGTGTAGCAAAATTTTTATTTTTACTGTTATTACTGTGTAGCGAAATAAACATATTTTAAATCAGTTAATTTATAATAATAATATATATATATGTGTGTGTGTATATATATATATATATATATATATATATGTGTGTGTGTGTATATTTATATATAGTGTGTGCATATATATATATATATATATATATATGTATGTGTTTTTATATATATATATATAGTGTGTGTGTATGTATGTGTAATAAATATATATATATATATATATATATATATTGTAGCTCTCCCAAAATTAGTTAATGAACATAATTCTAGAAGATAATGTATATAAGGCAGGCAATTTTAAGTCCTTGATATCAAGAGATATGACATTAATGATAGATAAAATAAATTTGTTCACTTAGTTGTTGAAAGTTTCTACTCTGAGTTCATGGAATCACATACACTCTTTAGAAGATTCTATGGTGAATTCAACAATGGATGTGATCCTATGGAACTTGGGGAAGTGACATTCAGTAATCAAGTGAATTTTTTTATCGTCATCTCTGTGCGTGTGTCTGTATATATATATATATATATAGCCTTATATTGTGTGTGCATATGAACTTGTTGAGAATTTCTAAATTGTGTGTGCATATGAAATAAAGTTAAGGCTACCCTATGTGTGTGTGTGTATATATATATATATATATATATATATATAAAAGCATGCTGACCATTTAATTTTGTTAATTGTAATATCTCTAAATAAAATAAAAGCTAATATAAAATGTCTGTAATTTAGTACAAATGTCTTTTTTTTTTCTGTGTCTTGTAATAAAATTTTCTGTCAGGTATGTATGAGAATTTTATTTTCAGGAATGAATTATTAATGGTTGGTATATCCTTATCTATATTGGTTTTACTATGAAAAAAAAAGAAAGTAAATAGTTGAATTTTGTGTTTTATGTAAAAATTAATTTTTTTTTTTTAACCCTAACAGTACAGATACAACTATATGAATAACAACCAAGAAATATATAGTCACATTGTTTTTCAGTGCAAAACTTATACTTTATCTTTCTCTGTATAATAAATCACCTTTCATCAAAATGGCAAATGGTTGTACAGTTCTAGCTTCACATTTGTACCCTTTTTCTTAACTTGCAAAATAGGCATTCAAATAATGGTGTCTTTCTATAAAAGCCTCATTGTGAAGAATTTATGGAATCTTCTTGAAATAAATAGAAGAATAAAAATAGCTTATGATAATAATGAAAACAAAAAAAACTTTTTTTTTTAACAATCCTTCTATTCTAAATATATTCTTAAAGTATGATTCTTAATTAATCTGCTGGTTTTCTTATGCCTTAAATTCAATACCTGCTTGTATTTATATAAAATTATATTTTCTTCTGAAGAAATTGGTAGCAGTTAATGTAGTGTATCCTAAAAACAAATTTAAATGCTTTTGTGCTTAGATTTTACCAAATATTTAATCATAATATTTTAATTAAAATTTGATTAGTGCAGGTTATCGTTTTAAATTATATAAAAATTTGTATCAAATTAAGTCAGTTATTAATGCCTAATCAATAAAAAGGTTACAAAAGATTACAAACTCCACTATGTAAAATATATTTTTATCATTATAATAATAAAAATAAAATTATTAGTGAAAAACTTATTGTTAGGAAATGTTTTAAATTTTCAATTTCATTTTTAAATCCAATCAAATTTGAAACCAATTTTTAAGCATTACTAAATTACTATTTTGGGACAGGGAAAATTATTACCAATTAACAAAGCTTTTGTTGTCATAATTGACAACAAAAATTTTGCTACTTGATAATACAATTTCAATTGGAGGAGAATAATGTAAAGAAAAGGCAATGGATTGTATAGAGTACTAATGATGTCATTTCAAACTACTGATCACTTTAACCATTAAGAAATCACAAGATTATTGTCTAAACAAGATAGAATTAAATTATTAATAAAATAAATATTAATTCATCAGTTTTGTATGTTTTTTTATATTTTTTCTAACAATTTTATTTTATAAGGCTTGAACCTATTTATTATAAATAATTTTTTCTTTTACTTCAACCTATTTAATATAAGTACTAAATAAAAATATCTCATTTTTCACCAAGTCTAAAATTATAGATAGAAAAATATTAGAAATAATTTTTTTTTATTTGGTAATAAAGAAAATTTTGCTGAAGGTAATATTCGCTTTTAGCGGAATATGTTACTTGAGATTTTTTAACCTTTTTGCTAAGATCCTAATGAAATAGAAAAAATTTCTCAGCTTGGCCTTTCAGAAATGTAAAAAAACCAAAAGAAAAAAAGTCTCTGCTTACACACAACCTACTTCCACTCTCTCCCTTGCAAACCCTACTTAGTTTTACACTGCCTTACTTATTGATTGAATATCTTCTTTTACTTTTGCATTATCAGTTTAAAGCAGACATTGAGCAATGCCAAAAAGTCTATAAAATTATCTCCAAGAAAAAAAACTGGAGGTCAAATGAAATTTCTGTAAAACGATCATAAGCATCAAATTCCTCATCAAATATCCTTATTGCAGAATTAGTGACTGACTGGGCCAGTTTTTTTTTTTTTTACCTGGATCTGACTTTATTAGAACCAAGCATCTCTGCCCTGAACCACTTACAGAAATAGAAAACTGAGACTTCAGTTGAAGTAGTTGAAAATCTATAGGTGCTTTCTGTTGCTCAGGTATGCTTATTTCAAACAGATCAGGTGTCACAGGATAGAATGTTTACCTTGCATTTTCAACTGACTAGATTCTTCAAGGCAGTGTTATTTTAGCATAAATTTTTGTGAGTGCAGAACTGGTACCAAAATCTGGAACTTTGATTTCTTGAAAAACTGTTCTGGACAAGTGACCTATTTTTGATTTGCATCCCCATATACACACAGACACCAACAGGAATTGAATTTTGTACCTATGTACAATAAAACAAGTCGGTCAGTTACGTGCCATGTGTGATACAAGCTTAGGTGATCATGTATCTTTCAATACATGACTAACAAGGCAGATTTGTTTCCCGCAGTAGTTTGTCATTTCTTTCTGCAGTAGTCCAGTTGCCTTCCAAGGCTATAGAACCCGATCTGTCCTGCTATTTACCCATAGCTGGAGGGAGAAGAGGAGTATTCATACTTTTCCCAAGGCTATTAGCATGTAATGAATTCAAATGGAATTCGAACTTGGCTCTCCGATTCTTCAATCCGAGCTGCTATCCATTACTCCACCGTGCCTCCTCAACAAGGCAATAAAACAAGCCAAAATATAATTTGATAAAAATGAAGAGATTATCATGAACAATCTGTGGATTCCTTTTATTTTTTGTGAGGTAGGGAGATAACTACTGCATTTAAAAGTCAAAGTTCCCATGTGCACTTGTGATTCCACTTATAAATTTGGAAAACTCACATTTGGACAGTAGAGAGTTTCAAAATCAATACAGCTTCTCCACCCCATATTACATCCCTAAATTTAAATAATACAATTTCTATTTATCCTTAAAAAGATAAATAAAAGAGAAGAAACTATTTTGTTACTTGGTTTTAAATCTACATACATATCTGATTTTATTTTTTTCTATTTGAACTCTGATTTTCAAAAAAGAAAAAAAAACATCATGTTAATGACATCAGTAACTTTTTTTAAGCCAGTAAAGAGTGGAAAAAAAGGAACTCTGGTACTACTAAACTCTTTTCTAAAGACTCTGAAAGAACAGAAGAAATCTCGAGTAAAAGCTCATTATTTAATCTAATAAGCTATCAAACCATAGTTATATGATCTTTCGAATTTCTTTTCATGAGTAAAGAAAACTTTTACTATATTGTATATTTGAAATAGATCACAATCAGTATCTTACAATAAAAATTATTTTACTTATTAGATTTTTGCTTACAACCTATTAAAATATATTGATCTTATAGTCTTAAGTGATTTGTGTTATAAAGCCATGTAAAACAGTTTCTTTCGTTAGAATTCTGTGGTACTGTTGGAAAATTTCAGTTCAGTCGTTTATTTAATGTTATTTAATTAATGAAGAACATTCTTAATCAGAAAGCAATTGTTGAAATATAATTAATAAAATATAGTGAATAAGTAATTAATTTAAAATATTTTTTTGATATTCTGCTTTTCAGACACTTACATTTTTCAATATTGAATGTCAAATTTAACTATCATGCAAAAAATGTAATATATTTAAATTGGAATAAGATATTTTAAAAATATTTTTGCATTTTATTTTTATAATAGCTTAATATACATATTTTCCTAGTTAATAAATAAAATAAAATAAAATATTAATTTAAAAACATTTTTGAAAATTCTGAGTTATCAAAGCCAACTAATAATTAAGTATTTTAATAAATGTTTTTAATTTTGATATGCTACAATAAGTTGATATTTCTTTTTTACAACAAATTATGCAACACTTATTTCAGTCAACAGTGTTACTTAAAACAATTACTTCACTACTTATGTAAGTGTAAAACAGTCTTCGTTTGAAATAATATAAGTGACAGATAAAAGGTTCTGTTGATTATTTATGCCAAATTTGCTTAAATAATGCGCTGACTAATTTTTGTCTTGTGTGAATAATTCTAAGTAAAATGATGCGCTAAAATAATGAGTAATGGTTTAATCAGAATATTGATGCTTTTCTTTTTTTGTTCATTATTAGTAATTAAAAAACAAATTAACTAATCCTTATAAATTTAATTAATCATTTAAATAATATTTTTGAAGAATGGGAACCCAAAATGGTTAAAATCTGAAATATTTTCAATAAATATCAGAAGTAGATCAATGGCTTTAGGATTTATTAATCGTGTACATTTACATAACATTGTAAAATATAAATCAAGCTAAATTTTAAATTTAAGTTTAAATTAGAAATTAAAAAAAAGAATAATTTAAAAATACAATTTTTATATTTACATTCAATTTAAGGATTTTTTTTTTTCCTGAAGATTTCATCAAATTCTTTGCAATATGTTTTTCTATCTATCTATTTCACTCATTTTATCTGTCTGTCCATCTGTTTGTCTGTCTACTTGTCATTGGTTTTAAACCTAGGACAACAACTAACAACAGCCGGGTAGTTGGGGCTGTAGTGCCAAGACCAGTGGTCAAACCGTTATTTTTTTTTTTTTTTTTGTCAAAAATGTCTCTGTGACCTTTCTTCCTTTCTCTCTTTTCTTCCTTCACTCTCTATCTTTTATCTTTTCCTCCTTTCCATCTTTTTTCTTACCCATCCCAACCCACATTTCCTGCTGTCTCACATGTAATATCCCCCTCCCCTGTCGTCCGGCCGGTCACGTTGTTGTCCCAGTGTGCTTTATGCAGTGTGTGGCATGGAGGCATGCAGCTTTATAGAATTAAGCATGCTTGTCCCTGTCACCTTTTTTGTTGCATTTGGAACTTGCTCTGTCAACTTTCGATTTGAGAAAAACACCTTTCATGTTTCCTTGATCTTTCTTTGCCAAGCCATATATATTCAGTCAGGAAATTATCTTTAATATGAAGTTTTTTTTTTTTTTGTTACAAAAGACAAATCTTAATAGACTTAAAAAAAATTATTATTGCAACATAATAACAATAGTCAAAACGTTATTGATGTGGGTTGCCATTTCTGCATCTTTTCATAGCAATTTAACTCTCTCTCTCTCTCTCTCGACATAATTCAGAGTACAAACTATATTACTAACATTTAGTCTAACAATACAACATACCTAGAAACTGTATGATTTATAAGTAAAATCAGTTTTTTCATTTAAAACATTTACATAAATTTTAAATCTATTCTATAATTAAAAAAAAAAGAAACTATATATTTATCAGTCTTGTAGCCTGATCTTCCTTCGGTAATAAGGTGACATTACTTGATGTAAATAAGCCAACATGGCTCTTGTCATCTTATCACTGGAGTATCTCATTTTTAGTAGTGGATATTAGGTTACTAATATATTGCATTTATTTATTTTTTTCGTGTTAGTTTTCTTTGGATAGTTTTACTTTTCATAATTTAAACATTGGTATTATATTTTACACACAATAGAGTTAATTGTATAGGTAAAGATTCTAGATGATTCATGTAGAAAATATAACTAATTCAGTTACCATATGGCTTAAATATTGCTGTCATACTTTGATGACATAGGTTTTGTGGTAATAAGCATTTGAAAAAAATAATTTTAATTTGAAAATATATTTTAAATTAAAATTATTTTCTCATTTAACTTATTTACCTGTATTGTAAAAACATGATGGCAAGTATTTAAATAATTTTTATAATTGTGAGGATTTCTATCTATGAAGTTAACTCGTGCATTATGTAAAAAAAGAAAATGCTTTTTAAATCATTAAAAGTAAAGATATTAAAAAAAACTACCAAACAGAAAAAAGCAATACATTAAATGACTGATATTCTTATTTATGTGATATTACATTGTTAATCTGAGGCATATTTGATTTGCTTATTGGTATTTAGTAATGGCTACTGTTTTATAAACAGAATATCTCCTTACTAAGTAGTATTGATCAGGCTGTGAGACTGATAAATATATAAAGTAACATTGTTTTATACTATAGATGTTGGTTCTGGAAATAAATCATCATTTTTACTCAATATAACTTGTAACAGTTTTTTTTTTTCTTTTTTAAGGAAGGTAGTTTACAATCAATTTGACAGTTTGCATTATTACACAAGTGTTAAGTGTATAAGTTCTTATCAATTGTTAAATTTTATAAAATTATGGGTTCATGAAAAGTATCTTTTGCAACATCAATTTTTCTCTGCACAATATTAAATTTCTATATTTATGGAAAAATTTGAAGAGAAAACTTTCACAGAGCAATATTTTTGCTGCTTCACAGCTTATTTGGGATCATGGTCTTATTTTCATTGTTTGGAATATCATGTGGTGGCCAATACATTCCCAGGTCTTTTTGGTGGTGTTTGACATTCTGAATGAAGCATCGCCATTATTCTATGAATTATTCTGACTAGTATCCTAATCTTTGCTATCTTTGAACACATTCTAGTTGATGTGATTCTTTATCATATCTGGTCACATTTTTTTTAAACTTCTGTGGATCTTATTTAAAAAATTAATAAATATGGTTGGGTACAGTTAAGAATAATATCAGGTAACAGTTTAAAACTTTTTATTATTTTGATGAATATAAAATCTCATGTGAATTGATTATTGCTTTTGTAACTTTTTTTAATCAAAATTTTTTTTTTACAAGGTGATTGATGAGATAAAAAGTTTCTGTTATCTTGTTTTGTTGCATGACAGACGTCCTCAGACTAAGCCCAGGAACAGGGTATGTGATGACCTTGCACTCGGGTGTGGGAAAACAAAAGAAAAAAGATACAAAAACAAAACACTGTAATGCAATGACCTGTATGGCCTATATTCTGCAGTAGCATTAGCTTCTAAAATGTATTGAATGTAAATAAGTGAAAAAGAAATATAATTATAAAATCATTGAAAAATAAAAATAAAAAAAAAGTTAAAAAATATTTGCATGTTTGCCAAATTTCTAGTTGGTAATTTTTTTCTCTTACACCGACACATTGGTAAGTTACCGATAAAACTAACATCTTTGCTTTTATAAGTTCCATCTACTCACCTGTATTTTCTTAAGTTCTATAACCTAAATAGATAACTGCTTCTCTTTCCTGCTGGTTAACACATTTCTCTTCAGAGTTATCAAAGGTAGGTAGTGAAGTCAGACAAGGTTTTTCTATCACCCAGTAACCCTGCTAAATCACCCACTATCAATTAAGACTATAAAATGAGTAAAAGCATTTTGATGTTCCAATTAAAATTGAAGACATAAACTCTTAACCAATTTCATTATCTGCCAAACCATGACTTTTGTTAAAGTGTGGCATTTCTTTTAGATAGACAAACAAAAGATCAGGTAATGAATTAATCCATTTAAAAATTTAAGGCAATTTCACTTAAATTTAATATATATCTTTGGCATGGGAATGACTGTATTTTCTCTTAACTAGGAGATGATTTTTATGTCAAGTTATTGCCTCCAAATAATTGTCTTTAGTTAAAGTAAAATTTTAAAAAAAAGCAGCATGTAATTTACATACCAAAGTATATAGTAAAAACAAAAATTAAGTGCCATTGCTATTCTTACTTATTTGGACTAACATCCTTATCCTTGTTACTTTTATTACTGTGTGTGTGTGTATACACACACACATACACAGTTTTAAAATTGTTCAATTTATAGGGGAAGAGTGTTCAATATCAGAGATATAATATTCATAAATATAGACAGTGTGAGTATAGGAATCAGTATTGCATTGTGATGGAGCTGTTCACACACACACACTCTATCTATCCACACACACACACACACACATATATATATATATATATATATATATATATATATATATATATATATACATACACACACACACACACACAGTGTAATAATTCCCATGATGTAAACCATCAAATAGGATTTGTTAGGTTCACCCAATATGTTTGCATGGTTTTAACCACATACACATTTACACGTGTGCATATATGTCTGTATGTATCTGATTACTTGTTACTTTCAAGACAACTTATAAATGTATGCACACACACGCACATATATATAATATTTATTCACTTATATATAAACAAGAAGTGTGAATTTAACATAGGTTTTTTTGTTTTTTTTTAAATTAACATGTCATTAAATCTTGCTAAATTTCTTTAATAAGAGTTGTTTTATTTTCATAATCTTGGATAATCCTCCAAAAAGGATAAATCAAATGGTGGGAAAATTCTGAAGATTGTGTGCTTTTGGTGGTAACAGTTGCAATCTTCAGGACTAGAGTAAATCGGTTTGAATAATACAAATAAAACAATTCTCTGAAAATCTTCATCATTAACCAGTAACTGGGGTGAAGTTCTTTTCATGGGATATTACTGGTAACACTTGGCCAGCTGTTTGTTTTTGTTCTCTACATCATACAGAGAGGAGTAAACAAACATTAACATACACATCATATAGTAAATTTCCAGTCATGATTTCAATTTATGAAATACTCATCAATTGCATATAAATTCCAAACTGTTATCACAGATTTTATAAATATATGATTTTTTAAAATTTTTATTTTTAAACAAACTAAAAAGGATTATTGGAGAAACAACTGTTTGCTTTCTTTCTCAGCAAACTATGTAAAGAAATAATTTTGTTTGATCAACAATAATACTGAAAAGTGATTTTAAAAAAATATTGAAATTACAAGGAGTTAAGGATGTGTCTTGTCTAAATATTAAAATCATTGCATATGATTAATTGGTAGTATAATCTAAACAAGTTTTAACTCCGTATCAGGAATATTTTAACTTAATATGCACTAGCCTACCAACCTCCTTCTATTTGCTAAGATGACTTTTTACTTTGAAAAATCATAAAAATTCGTTTTGTAACTTCTTTTACTGGAAACTCCTTCCCCTTCTTTCCTTCTCCTCCTCCTTTCTTTTGGTTAAGAGCAAGAAAGATGACAACTTATTGGTTCCATTAAAGGTTGGGTTTTTCTCAAACTACAGACAGGTAGGCAGAGTTGTTCCGGATGCCAAAGTTTGAAGGAACGGTTGAAAGAAGGAACTTCAATATTGATATTTGTGCATGTATTTGAAATAAGATTGATGCTATTCTTAATTTTTTTTTTTTTTCCAATGCACGATTTTAATGCATGCTCATTATTTTCCTTGTGCATGCAGGGATTCGGTTTTGTAACTTTCCAAAATAGTGCTGATGCCGACCGCGCACGAGAGAAATTGAACGGTACTGTGGTTGAGGGACGCAAAATTGAGGTGCATGGTCTTTTATCAGTTGTTTGGTAGCACTACACTGAGAGAGCTACTTTCTTATTTACTGTTTTTTTATTATTTTTTTTTCAATATTTTTTCTCAATTTTTTTTCTATTTCTCTCTTACTCTTCTCTCTCTCTCTCTCTTTTATGTGTGGCAGTTGAATATAATTGTACCCTGTTACCTCTTTTCAAGAGGGGAAGGAAACATTTTTGTTTTATCTCACACTTTTAGATAAATATTTCAAAAGAACAACACTAATATTAAAGCAGTTACCTTTGTCCAAATCATTTTTTTGCTCCTAAAAGAAATTACATTAGTATTATGTTCTTATATAATATTATATAAATTTACATAGTAATTATCCAGAACAAATTAATGTCTTAATGTAATTTTAGCTATAAACTAATGATATTTTCAATCATTCATTAGACTTTTGTTACTACATGAGCCAGAATAAAATCTGTTCAGCTCAGAAAAGGTTATAAAAGGATATTCTTGTCTACAATGAAATAATTTGTTTACTTGACATTTATTTGAATACCATGAGGGTTCAATTGCTGTAAAAATTAGAATAGCTCTTAAGTGGTGTACTACTTCCATCTTTGTATACTGCTCATTTTCTTACTTTTTTGATCAGTGTATTCTCTGGCCTTTCTATGCCTGTTTACCTCTAATATCTTTCACAATACTTTGAGTATAGACCTTGATAAGAGATCAAGGCTGAGTTACCTGTTGATCACTAGTTTATGGGATTCCTATTGAGTGTGTACATTCCCACATGCCCAATTTTCTTTTCATATTCAAGCTTAGGATACATGGTTTTATGAAGTGTTTTGGAATATTGAATCTTGTTCTTTTGAGGCATACACAACATTCTATATCTCTGTTTGAACTCCTAAGACTATCCTAAGACAAAGTGTTGTATTTGCGACCTTTCTGTGAACTCAGTCCTAAAGTGAAAGTCTTAAAGTCAGAAAAAGTTCAATCAAAAATACCTTTATCCTTATTTTATGTAATTCTTTTTGAGTGCTGAATGGTTGAAGGGTGTATCTGTTAATGTAGAGCAAAATTGAATGAATTTCAAATCTTCACTAAATAGTGATTCTGTAATGATATACCTTATATGACTTTGGGTTATATCACTCAGCGTTAAGATTAACTAAATGGAATCACATTTTAAGGTAAAAATATTAGTCTTGAAAGGGGGAAGAAATGATCCTTGGCATTAGATGACCCACAGAGATATTTATGTTCAAGGAATTGATATCAAAGTTTTTTTTATTGATTTTTTTTAATTTTTTTTATTGAGAACTGTCATCTCTTAAAATTTCTTGCTAAGAAATCTTTTTAAATTATTTTTAGTATTTTTACTCTTACTCTTGAACAAACAACAACAAAAAGACAGACTTACTGAGAGAATTATAAATTTGATTTAAAGTGAAAAAGGAGATGTTATTAAAAAGCCTAAATTTCTATTGTAAATACTTCCATTTACTTTAAAAAAAAATAAAATAAAAACTGCACATCTCTGAAGACATGTTTGAAGTTAAATTAAAATGCCTCCAGGAGCAAAGTTCACTTTTGATGTCTTCTGTATAAGTGGCTTTAGTTCCAAGTAAGTATTTATTGGAATTAATTTCATTTTAATAAATAAAAGCAGTTTCTGTCTGTAATTCATGATTTTTCCTGTAGATGCTATAACATTTCTTGAATGATTTCTAAAATATTTGTGTGTGTTTTAATAATTACTAAGAAATTTTAATTTTATACATAACTGAGATAACAAATTCATTCTGCTATCATATTGAATCCATACACAAACTACTCAGTCAACTATTTGGTCTTTTTTGTGGGGATGGTGTTAACCTCTGATCTATCACAACTTTTATAGTTTGAATCCAGTTCTTCATTGTTTCTTATAATTTTGAAACATCATTAGTAAGTAGTTAGTACTTAAAAGCTGTTTACAATAAGTTTTTCCTATCTGGTTGCTTCATTAATATACCGATACCTCTTGTTTTATGATGGTCCAATCTCATTTTTTTTTACTTTTATTATCATGATAGTCTCTTGAAGACTGAGGAAGATGAATGCTTTATGCAGTCAGTGTCTGTTGGCATGTATGTGACTTCTGAGACCCAATTCTCAAGTGGCAGGTGGGGCAAAAGTGACTATCGTTGCTTTCTTGGTTTGCCTTGGAGCATAGAGTGAATCATTTGAACTGATTAGAAACCATTCATTTGAGGTTATAGGGCTGGAATTTGGCACACTTGAGGTTTGACTTGAGATTGTCTTTGTACCTCTTCTTTGAGTGACCTTGGGTACAGCTGCCCTGCTTCAATTCTCCATAGTGAACTTTTGATCTTATGATCCTACAATAGCAATGGGCATTCAGTAGTTATGAAATTTATAAATTAAAAATTTTTCATTGGTGAGTGATGCCATACTGGTTTGATAATGCTGTACTGTATTTCTACTAGTACCGGAATGAAGTAGCAACCTCCAGTCTCAATCATGAGTGTGAGCATGAACATTTCCCAGTGTTTAACAGTTTTTTCTATAATTTTAATCAAATTTTCAAAGCTCATGACTATGCCTGCTAAATGCCCAAGTTCATCTCTTATTTATGGTGAAAAGAGAAACTTTTTAACTTGTGATTTTTCTCTTTACAAATGGGCCCATTTGAATGAAACCCCATTTTCAGTAGAAAATTATCTATATTCTTGCATGACTAAACTTGTAATTAGAAGATAAAAATAAATAAACCACGTGAATTAAGTTTTATTCATTAAGACAAATTTGTATCTGGAAATAAAAATGAGTTTCTTTCAATTTTTTTTTTTTTTAATATTGTTCAATACAACTTACCTAATTGAAGAAAAAAATATACATTAAAACTGTTTCATGAAGCTTACCATAATTTCTTTTATTCAAACTAAGACAGTTTTCAACTTTTATTATAAGTTTATATTTTTTCATAATGTTTTCATGGTCCAACATTCCTTAAGATTCAGGGTTGATACAAGATTCAAATGAATACTGATAGTTTATATTACCAGGACATATTCAAACAGGTATAATCCTGATTAAACTGAGACCTATATATGATAAGCCTCCCAACACATCTAATCACTTTTAACCATTTCAAAAAATGCTTCTGCAGTATTTTTAATAATTTTCTTCAATGAAACAAAGGTTTAGGTAAAGCTATTACAAATAAATAATATATATGTTTGTTTATGAAAATTGTTTCCTTCTACTTTGAAAATCATCTTGGGTCCAATATTATACAACTTCCTCTCATTATTCTCTTGTGCAGTATTAAGAAATGCCTGTCTAAACCTCGTTTGTTTGTGTTGTAATGCCTTTGTTTTAGATGAAATGATTTGAGCGCTCCTTACCAAAGTGATGACTAGTAAGAATCTTGCTCCGTGCAGTTACACCTAGTTTTCGTGTTGCCTAATGGACATATCTTAAAAAGTGAAGAAAAAAAAACAAAAACAAAAAAAAAACTATACATACATACACACACACACACATATATATATATATATATATATATATATATATGAGATATGCTTTTCACAGGACAGAAGAGACAACTTACAGAGACTGTGAACTATGATACTCAACCTAAATTCATATCTGAAGAATTGGGTTAAATTTTTTTTTTTTTTTAATTTAAACTTTCAGCAGCAGACTTGCTCATTTCTCAATTGCCTTATTCATGGCAGTGATTTGTAAGAAAAGACAAAAAAAAGAATTGCAAGGTTTCTGTAAGGGAATTATCTTCTTGTGCTGTGTAAAATGCCTTCTTCTTTTAATTGGTCTTATTTTTACTATAATATCCTTTGTCTTGTGCAGAACATGATTCGGCAAAAAGTGAGAATGAAAAAATTGGTGAATTCAGGGTAAAAATCTTATCAGTCAACTGTGCATCGAGGTGTTTCTTAATTGCCCGGCATTTCTTGATTCTGTCGTGTTTTTTTTTTTCTTCTTTTTTTTTTCAATTTATTTTGTTGTTTTCACTTCCCCTCCCTACCTTTCTTTTCTTTACCTTTCAATTGATCTACCATCAGATTATGAGGAGGAAACACTATCTGCCTATTTAAACTTCAACTTATCATTTAGACATTTTTTCCCACTTCTTAAATGTCTGCTTATATTAAAAACTATAACACTAGAAAAAATATTTTTTTAAAACTAAAATTCAGTTATTTACTCATTTCAGTATTAAAAATCTATAAGTTGAGATTATTTCTTGAAAATTTGTGCAGGTGATAAGATTTAAGTTATCCTTTTCTTTCTTGGCCTTCATTTTCCCCTTTATATTCTGTTAAATAGTTTTATAGAATCAGAAATAAATTTCAAATAAAGTCTTGCTATCAACTTGTATTCAAATATGCATATTGGAAATCATTTGTGCTATTCTGGAAATAATCTCTTCACAAAACTTCTGATACTTAGTTTGGTCAATTAATATTTATACAAACATCAAATTCTATATTAGATTTTAGAAAATCTTCTTCATCAACATTTAGGGTTGCTGTTAATTCTGCTACAAGAGGAAATCCTTAACTTCAGCACTTCTGTCATGAGCAGGTGTGGATAACATACTGACTACCTGTTCTTTAGCATTTATTCTCAATAATTAAAGAAATTAACTTTTATGAGCTCAGCAGATATCAGAAAATCATTTTTATAATTTGTTTTTAGAAAATAAAATTATTTGAAAAAAAAATAAAATTTGAGTCAACTGTAAATTTTATTGGTCCATCGTATCAAGGTTAAGCAACATTGCATTTTCCCCATGTACAAGATTTCACAATTTGGGATCAGAATCAGCAAACTATGAAAAAAAAGAAAGGAAATAGAAACAGATGCTATGATTTGTTCTTAACTTGTGATTAGATAAATGATTTACTTGAGGAAGGACTGAATTTTAAAGAACACCTTAAAACTGTTTCTATCTCTTGAATCATGTGAACATGAAATAGCTTATTAAAATAGTAAATAATGTATAAAATACTTTGTATGGTAATAAACAGATGTTAATTTGAAGAAGTGTTATTATCATCATTAATCCACACTTTGGATTCTTTTTAAATTTTCCCTTTTAGAAATTTTGACCTCATAAAGTTCTTGTAATTTATTTACTGGTAATGAAGGAAATACAGATAAAATATTTTTACACGTTTCCTCAGCAGATGATGATATTTTAGAATCTATAAGAATTTGCTTAAATAACTGAAAATAAAATATAAAAAGAATACAAAATTAAAATGAATAAAATAACTTTTTTGTTTCAACATAGTTGACTCTAAATTACCTGAAATACTTTAAAATGTTTAGAAAGAAAAAACAAAACAAATAACACTTGCTTTTTCTCTTGCTTTGAAAATGCCAACATTTTTTTTTTTTTAATTGAGATTTTAACTTTTCAATGTTTGACAGGTGGTTAATGTTTTTCTGTGAAAATAACAACATAAAACTTGGTAACATCTTTTTTTTCATACTTAAGATATTCTTTGGAAAGACTGGATTTACTATCATAGATTTTAATAGTCTTTCTTATACCATTTATAAAACCAGTTATTTCATGCATTTGCTTGTTCATATCAGGTGTGAGGTGTTTATCATGGAGACTGAGTGACACCAAATCTCAAATGTTTTAGTCCATGTTTAGTTTTCCCTTGAATTTTCAACTCATCTGGTCTCATCACTCTTGTTCGTTCCAAGTCTGCTTGCTATTATGGTCATAGCTCTAATTTTTGTGTTTCACAGTTTTATCATATCCCAGGCAAGGTACTGGTATTTTTCCAATTTCTTGTTTCCCTTCTGCTTTCTCCCTGTTGTCTGGTTAATCTTGAATCTTCCTTGGATTTCCAGTTCTTCAATCCTATTTGCTAGGTTTATTGGGACCATTATGAGTATTCCAATAGTGATTGTTATAACTGTGGCCTTCCTATTCTACAATTATTTCTTTTGTGAGATTTAGATATTTGTCTAGTTTTACACTTTCTTACAGTTTTACTCTGTCATGTGATGAAAGTGTGAAATTCACAATATGACAAATTTTCTTATCCTTTCATATGACAACTAATGCTTATCTTCTGGCTTGGAGAGAGAGCAATCTGATTTTTTTTTTAATTCTAAGATGGATTCTAGTTTGTGTGCCTAACTTCATTATTATTACTACTGGTTTATTCATGCTGTCAAAAATGGTAACATTTTATTGAGTCCTGATGCATTTTGATGGGGGAAAATGGTGAATTGGTTTCCGATTGCCTTCTTCAGAGTTTTGGAATTCAGAGTTTTCATGAGTTAGATTGATTGTCACCCAATGCAACTGACCCTGATCTATTGTTATTTAACTCAGAGACAGGGAATGGAGAAAAGAACAGGCAGAGGTGTGCCTTTTTATATGAAAGTGAATGCAACAGGCTAGCTGATAATTTGAACATAGCTTGCTGATTCCACTTTTCTTGTCAATATCTGTTTCACAAAATGCACATCCCATTATCAGAATATTATTTCTTTAAAAGGTGACAATGCTTGTACGTTTAGATTCTGAAAGAAAATTTGATAATCAGTTTTCCACTTACCTTCACCTTACCTTGATATTAGCCTTGTGACAAATTACTGTACATTACAGTCATAAATATCTTATCCTTGATTGAACCCATATTGTGTTTGACATTTAGGGTAGTCTTTATATTACTATTACTTTGGTACATAAGTTAGTCATGGGAGAAGGGTTTGTTCACAGTATTCACTTACTGTTTTCTTTTCTGCCAACCATTAAGTGGTCAGACCTATTTTCAGGAGGATAACTTTTGGTAAAATAGTTCATTTAAACAGGTTATTTTTTTATTAAATACAACTAACAAGGTCTGTCTATTTTATTTCTGTTGTATTTTTCAATCTGTTGTTGAACATCCAAATAAAAATTATGGATAAACTGTCCAAAGTTCATGCTTTTGTTCTGTTTTACTACTTTTAGCTGTCTCGGTCATTATCAAAATTTGGATGTTGCCACTATGGTAGACAAGATTTTGTTAGTTACAGCCTGGCAATTTTTTTTCTTTGAATACATGTATCATATATTTGCTATTGATAGATGTGTACAAAAATGGTTCTGATGTTCAGATCGGCAATTTTTTTTTTTTTTAAACAATAGCATTTATTTAGAAGTTGGCATTTTTAGCATTGAGTAAAATTGATTCAATTTAAAGCTATTTAGTTAAGTGTTTTCACCAATTTTTGTTTTAACT
Organism: Acanthosepion esculentum; assembly: GCA_964036315.1. Classification (NCBI taxonomy): domain Eukaryota; kingdom Metazoa; phylum Mollusca; class Cephalopoda; order Sepiida; family Sepiidae; genus Acanthosepion; species Acanthosepion esculentum. The sequence continues at coordinate 61,505,646 of OZ038504.1, forward strand.
AATTTAAGACAGTTATATGACTTTGGAAAAATGAGCTCAAAAAATTAATTTAATTAAGGCTCTTCCATAAAAACTCCTCGAGATCTGCCAAGAAAATTAATGTTTCATTATTTACTTTCTTTCTCTGTCTCTCTTTCTCTTTCATTTAGTTTTTTTATGTTTTATTTTCCTCTTTACTCTAATATTTACATGGAGAAATTTTGGGACTCCTGACATATGAATGTACATCTACTCCTGCTAAATGTGGCCTTATATATATATATATATATATATATATATATATATATATGACCAGTATTTCATTTCATTTTGCTTCCTCTTTTTTCTCTTTCAGAAAGTTGTTTTAAAAGCAACAAAAAATAACTTTTCCATGCTTTTCTCCCTTAAAAATTGAATATTGATAATTTTACACTAAGAACAATATCTTTATATTAATCTGAGGAGTGTTAATAATCAGTAGTTTAGTCAATAATAGAACAATGAACAGACATATTTAATGTCTTTTAACATTGTTTCATTGTGTAGGATCCCAAAGTTTCTTTTCTTTTATGATTATCAATCATAAAGATAGGCTCATGAAGGATAGTTTAAATAAGCTATGTACAATTTTGGAATTTGAATGAAATGAATCTCTCAAAGGGGATTAATAAAATTCATAGTAAAATAACCTATGGTTATGGAAATAAAGGAAATTTGTTGGTGAATTAAAATAGTTAAAAAAAAAAAAAAATTGTTCCTTCATGGGCTTAACTGACTTTGAATAGGTTAACTAGCATTTTAAGGAAGATGGCAGGTTCTAATTTTTCTATGAAATATTCTGAAATTAGGTTAAAAAAAAAATTTTTTTTCTAATATCTAAAAGCTCCCGAATAAAGGAAAACTCTGACCTTTGATCAGTAATAGCAAAGAAGTTTTCTTAACTTTCCTGTTAAATATAGGAGAAATCAAATGTCTCCTTCAATATTATTTTATTTATTACTTTTTTAATTTTTTAATTTTTTTTTTAGACTTTTATCCTGCCATTTTCTTCAAAGTGCAATTGTCGTAATTACAATTAGTAAAATTGACTTTCATTAAAATTGAATTCTCATTATTTTTTATCATAATTTCAGAATGGTTACAGTTTTATGTTGCTTTGGTCAAGCTGTTATGCTAGACAGACTGCAAAAAGGGGAGAAGAAAATAATTCTGTCTAACATATTAAAAATATTTAGAGAAATCATTTGTAAAGTGTCAAAACAAAAATATGAATAACAAATTAGCAGTGATGTTTTTTGTGACACTTTCACTTTTTACAGAGGAGTATTAAAAATGTTTATTCTATACAAGTTTCCAAACTAGCATGTCCTCTGCAAATCCCCATTATTCTTAACAAACTGGGGTAAAAACATAGAACAGGTACCTATTGTGCCTCCTGAATAAATCCTTGGACCTTGTATCATCAAATTAAAAACAAAATTTAAATCCATTTTATTGTTGATAGTGTGAATTACTTTTTTGTTTATACCCTTGACATAAATAAGTAAAGTTTATTGAAAGAAAAAAAAAATCAGTGTCATTCTCCACATCTATTTAACCAGAGCACTTGATGTTATAACAAATGAAATTAATATAAAACTAATCTCCATGCTTCTTATTCCATGTATGAATTGAGTTCATACAATATTTATATGATTATTTCCAAGAACTATTATCATTTATCAGATTTTAGTTTCTAAATCCCCCAAACTGTAATAAATATCAAACTAATAACTCTGAATATGGTTTCTTTTTATGAATGATAACACAAGTCTTTTTCAGTAGTAACAATTTAAATCTCTATTATCAAGTTTGTATTTCTGTTCAACAATTGGACCTTTTGCAAACAACTTCTAAATAGAGGACTGAGTAAATGCCAAATGAAGCTACTCTATAAGAAACCATGTGCTGTGAGGAACCATTAAAAAAAAAAACGTTGCTTTTGGCTGAATCAGGATATTTATGAAATTTGAATATAACAAATTTGTTTGCATTAAACTTATCCATCTGAATGGTTCACAATAGTACATGTTTTGCCCCTGTTTGCACAGGGATATTTAATCTAATAACAATTCAATGAGTAAAGGGAATATCTTAGGATTCTAAAAGCAATTCTTCTGAGTTGTAGCAATATATTTCAGCCTCCTTCTGATGCAAGAAATCATAAAACAGGAGATGGCCGATTTAAAGGATAAATAGAAAAGCAAATTTAAAAGAAAGTTGTGTGGGTGTGGAACTTTGATTTAAAATTTTTATTGAAATATTTTAAATTAACAGCACCATGAAAAGAAAATTTCTCTCTGAAAGTATGTCTTCTGAATATTGCCAAAGAGCTGACATAATATGATGTGACACTGTTTTACTGTACTGTGAAATGGTGCTTTCAGTTAAAATGGTAAACAGTTAATTTTTGACTGGCTATATTTTTGATTTACTGACAGAATGTTTTACAAAGTTGGAATCAGAATGGGCTTCAAACTCTTTCTTGAGTATTGATTTATTCATTTCTTTATACTTGTCTCCTTAGTCATAGTCTTTGATTTAATTGACAGAATTCAACCTTAAACACTAGAAAATATTTAATTTTGTTGAAATGAAAACTATTCACACACACATAACTGGCCACTCGTATTTGAGGATACCTCTCTAGCGGAGTCACTAGCCAATCCCTGTTGCAAATGCTTGCTCAGGTACATTTGTGTTTGTTCAACACCCACAGAGCCCACCTGTGGTTTATACTGCAAATATACTGAGCAGACCTTAGTTACAGTTTCTGGGAAAGAGTGTGTTATCAATCTGATCAAGGCCAGCATGCACAAACTCTTGGTCACGATGACTTGTGACTTCATACTAGCATATCTATCGATGACCCCTCCCCAAGGGTACCATCTACCCAATTTCACTCACAAGTTTTGTTGGTTTTCAGGCACTTTCCAAAGGTGCCGCATGCTGAGATCATCCCCTCCAAAATGATAACATCAGGGAGTCTCCTTCCTAACAAATTGACCATGGTGAGATTCAAACCCAGGTCTCATGGTTAGAAAGCAAATGGTCTAACCACTTGACTATGTGCCCATATATATATATATATATATATATATATATATATATATATATATATATATATATATATAATGATGCTCCAAAAATAATTCCACTAATTTATTTCCTGGGAAAGTACAACAGATACAAAGTAGTGCAATAACCTTGTTGGATGGAGCAAGTTTTCATTTAGAGTGCATTATTTTCCATATAGTCACCACCATTGCCTATGCATTTTCAAGATGCTCTTCATTGTGTGGGTTGACAGTTGTTCAGGGCTTGTGATTGTTCAGAGAATATTACTTGTTGCACACATTGCTGAAATGCATTGCCTACCAGCCAATTTTGCTTTCATCCACTGCTCAACAAACTTTGATGAATGTCAGTTGGTGCATATTTCTTTTTTTCCACTGATATATTTCTGGTTTGTACACACTTTTATGTCAAATGCCATTTTGCCAGAATGCTCTCCGTAACAAAGCAAAAGAAATTATAGGTTATTGGTAGGAAGGTTGACATAATAAAATTGGCAAGAAGGCTCAACCTCTGTTGCCATATCACCAAAATCTGCCTATTACATTGTGGGCCAACATAGTAAAATAGGACGTATTACTTTCAGAGTGACTCTTGTGTACCAAAAGATTTTGGTATAGTGCTTTTAGCTGTTTACTTAGTATCCAAAACTGTTAGTTGGGGATGAAAACTGTGATTATAGATGTTAGTTGTTTACTTTTTAAATTTCATCATTATGGTATTCATGTGTTATGATGACTTCACACACAAGGCAGTTTGCAAACAAATCTCTCTGAGCTGAATGTATTAATCAGTTTTTAAATACATTCAAAATTTTGGTAACTTGATTAAAGATCTAATTCAACTTTGGTGTCTTTATTTTTATGAGGGCTTCAGGAATCTGAATCTTTTTTTTTTCAGTACACATGATCAATAAGTATTTGATGAACACCAATACCTAGTTGTCTGTTTTCATCAATAGGAGCAGAGATTGCACTTTGACTAGACAAATGGCAAGTTAACCTATAGGAAAAACTAGTGATCGTCTGGCCAACATAGGAATTCTGCATGAAAATTAAATTTTGAAAGGTTAAGAAAATATTTGGCTTACTTAGATTGGCATTTTTCCTGAAAATGCTAAATTTCTGACTGCTATTCCCATCATTCATTTCTTTATGAAATGTAATTCTGGTGTTTCAATGGATGTTCAGTAGGATAGCTAAGGATCAAAATGTGAGACTGTTTGGACTCTGCAAAAATCAGTAAAGGGTTTTGAGACTGAAGCACTTTTATAGAAGAATTGATTATCTGTGTGCAATCAGAAACAGATCAAATGCAATCTTGGCTTCATATTGATTTCAAATGGGAGAAAGAAAATGTATTGATCTATGGAAACTAAACTAAACTTCAATATAAAATTGTAATCATTCTGGTTCTTCAAGCTGCTACTAAAGAAATTGAATTGTTAGTTTCTTCAAAATAAGTCCCTACTGTGACTGCAAAAAGAAAAAAATGAAGAAACTATTTCTGCAGATTGAAGAATTAAGTATCTTTTTGATTTAAAAAAAAAAATCACTTTAAAAAATATTTTAACCATATTTCATTCCATTTTGACTATGAATGTGTGTCTCTAAAATACTGTAATTTTATGAACTAGGTGAACAATGCCACTGCTCGGGTTATGACCAAAAAAGCCGCTAACCCCGCAATTCCAAATGGTAAGGCAACGTTGTGTTCTTGTCTCTCAGAAAGAACAGAACAGAGCAACACATACAGCACGCAGCAAGATCTTTTTTGTTATTGTTTTTTTTATTATTAAAATACCATTTTTTTCTTTCTTTCTCTTTTTCTCTATTTTTTTGTCCTTCCCCACTAAAAAATGAATTCATGAATATTTATAATTTCTTTTTAAAATTGAAATCTGTAATTCATTTATTTACTTAATAAAAAAAGAAAAAGAAATAAAACAGAATTACATCCCTTACTTGCGTTTGCACATTACTTCGCCTTCTCTGTTTCCTTTATGTGGAGAATGTGTAGCATAGGTTTGGGAAGTATGTATTGACTATGACCAGTGCTCACAAAGTCTTAGATATTCTGCTATTTTCCGTGATCTTCATACACAGGCAGTTGATGTTTAGTTTTTGCCAAGCTTTGTAGCTAGTTTCTGATTCTGTGTTATGGGCAAAACAAAAATCAGTAAAGTCCTCTCAAGTTTGAACCCTGTCCATCTTCTTTTTTTTTTTCTTTAACTCCCTGATAAACGTTTTAAACCAATTTTGTCAGGGTATTATTTAGCATGAAGCATATAAAATGAACATTTGATGTCATTTTTTTTTGCTTGCTTCTAAGCATAACTATATTTTGTTTAATTTTCTTTTTTAAGCAAAATTGTATTAAACATGCTATTTAGTAATCTGTTTATCTCATTAACTATGAATTTCCACCATCTGCAGTTCTATGGTTCAAATATGAATGATGAAAATTTCTGCTGCAATTAATGGGTTAACTAATTTTTCTATGAATTTATAGATGTGCAATAAAATCAGGATTTAATTTTTACTTTTAATCATGTATACTTTTTTGCAAAGATTTTACTGTATTTTAAATAGGTGCTTTATACAGTAATGCTAGCTATAATTTTAAGCTCAGTAATTGCTAGCTACTTTTTGTGTATTATTTGGAAAATGATATTTTCTGTCTGGATGAGTGATTCTCAGAACCTAAGTAACATTTCTCCCCTCATGATCCCATGTGTATTCAATTCCTCCCTAATTTTAAAATGTCATCTCACAATTTTTTCACCATTATATTTATGACTTATACATATGAGTGAAATTCTTTTCTTAGCTAAATTTCTGCCACTAAGAATCAAGTGCTTCCAGCTTGAGAATCACTGATTGAGATGTAAGCTGTATAATTTTAAGGTTAGCATTTGAAAATGATGAACCTAGAAATTATAATAAAAAGAATTTTATTTAAATCCACAAAAAAACAAAAAAAACTTTAGATGGGATTTTTTTTGTATTTGTTAAGGAAATTATTTTTCTTTTTCTTAACCAAAGGAATGATAGAATTCTTTTCTTTTTTCTTCCTTATTGTGATTGATTTTCTCCTCATCATATTTTCAAAGAATCTTGCTGATAACACAGAACCACTAAAAGCTACATAATTGTTTGGCTAGTCTTCATGCCTAGTAACGTTAATGTTTTTGGAATGTGTGTGCGTTAAAACTGTGACTCCTCCAAAGTCCCTCCAAGGGTGGAATGAACATCTGGGTGAAATGTGCATCACTACCTATCTGTGTGCCTCATACATTGATGCCGTCTGCTGCATGTTCTATGTGATGTTGCGTTCTGCCTTGAATAGTAATGATTTTATTTACCCAAGTTTTATATTTGTTTTTGTTTTTTTTTTTCAAAAAAAGAATTTTATTTTATTTATTTATTTTTTTTTCCAAAATAAAATTTTATTTATTTCTCTCTCTGACTATTTTTTTATACAGTATATACTGGTTGCCATATTCATAATTGTATTCATAAAATGGATGATGGCTTCTTAGGGGAAAAAAAAATAAATTATTTTTTGCCTGTTGAAAATATATATATATATATATATATATATATATATATATATATATATATATATATATTAAACCTGACATTGGTTTTTATTTAGAAATGCTCATTGAAATTTCTTGACATAAAAGAAAAAAAAATGTTTTTTTTTTTTATTTTTTTTTATATTAACCCTTTAACAACTGAATTAAAAAAAATGAGTGCAAACTGCATGCTTAAAAAAGATGTATTCACCACACCTTGAATTGTTAATGGAATCATTATTAATTATATATTTTTTTCCTAATAATTTTTTTTATTTATGTTTATCCTTGGTTAGTAGACTCTTTTCAGGCTGTTGAGAACCCTCCTTTTTTGTCTTAAAATCTCTAAGTTTGTTGGCATCGCAGCTGTAAATCCACTACAAGCTATGGAAGCACATCTTGCCAAACTTTGGTGTTGTAATGAGTGCATTTTCAGTCTTTTTGAAGCATATCAAATCTGGCACAGCATGCTCTTAGATTATAGTCAAAAAAAAAGAAAAAAGAAAGCTGATATTAAAAAATTATCTCTTACCAAACTTATCACTAATAGTGGGTGACATTGTGCCATCTTAACACACCATTTAATAGAAGAATGTATTGGTATTTTTTAATTGTATTTTTATTATGCAGTGATGGCTTGTCTGTTCTGTATGTCTTTTTTCAACCACCTTCCCTGCCCTTTAAAGTTTTTTTCTGGTATCCATTCATCCTTCATTCCTTCAACTTAAACCCAGCTGATGTATTAAAAAAGAACTACAATGTTATATAATTATAATATTATTATAATTATATACCAACCTTATATACAGCCTAAAATTTTGTGAGTAGAAAAAAAAATGACATAAGTTTTAAGAGTGTATTTTGTTGCTGTTAGCTGCAATTTTCTAGATGATAAATAACAACTTATATATTTTTAATTGTTTTTAAATTAAACCAGAATGTTCTTTATTTTTTAGCAGATTATGAACTGATTGTTCATTACCAATGTTCTTTCTATGACTGATTAATTAATTGTCTTTTCTATGACTGATTTTTGCAACAAATGATTCTTCTTTGTAGTCTCTTATATTTGACAATATTTAATCTAAAATTACTTAGTAAAAAAAACAAACAAAAGTAAACTTTGGCAGATGAGGAACAAGAATTTAAAAAAAAAATTTTTTTTTTTTTAAATCTATTTTTTCTGTCATTGTTTTTTTTATATATATATATCAACATACAAAAAGTATAATTAGACTCTTTGACTGACATTTTAAAGGTGATAGATATATCATGTTTATAGATAATTAAGGTAGATATGTTTCTGAAAAAACTTTTCCGTTGCTTTCAACAAATTAAAATTTTAACTCTATTCTTAGCAGATCAGTGATATAAGAAGTGGATAAATTTCAAAAACTTTTCCTAGTGTTGTCCATTCCACAACATTGTGCTAATATACTTTTTCCATTATGGGTAATATTTTTTTTCTTTGTCATCCATACCTTAACTGTCTTGTAAATTAGGCTTTCATTGCATTCAGGCAAGGAAGGGTGACTCATTCTCACTTGACCATTGAACCGAGTAGATTATTATTTAGTGTTAATATTGCGAAACTTGTGTTATTTTCTTTCTCTGTTTTAGTCTTGCTTCCAGAATTTTCTTTTTCCTTAAAACAATTATTATTTTAGAAAATATAATATTAATATCCTCATGTGTTTCATTTTTATAACATTGTTTTGGCTGATGTAAGAAAAATGGTTGCATTCAAATTTCATTTTAAATTTAAGTATTTAAATACTTTTCCAGTTCACTCCATTTGTAAAATTTTATATAATTTTATAAAAATTTGAGATATAATTTTTAACTGGATAAACCGAAGCTGACCATATATTTCAGTATTGTACTTTTTCCATTAGAGTCAAGGTGTGTGGATAGTTTTCTGTATAAAGAAAAAAATTCATTAATTATAATTGCAAATGTTTCTTTTAATTTTATTTTTTAAATTTTAATAAGTAATTTGTAAAACAGAAAAGAAATGGTGGCAAATATATGGATCAGATCAACCCATTCCCAGCATCCCGTGTAACACAGGCGATTCCATTCTCACCAACCCATGTGACACAGGTGATTCCATATTTTTTATATGCAGGGATGCTCTCTAATACCTTCCCTGCTAAGTAAAAAAATCCACACTGGTCTTGCTTATACATTTGTCTGTCAAGCTAGTGTATGCTACTTTTAGTTTTCTTACCTTTCAGCAATATTCCCTATCTATTATTTATACCTCATTGACATGATAAAAAGCAATGAGAGTGGAATAAATCTTGTGAAAATCTAAAATTAAAAAAAAATTAAATTTAAATAAAAAAATAAAAACCTTTTACAAACTAGTAAGGCAACAATACACAGGGTTGGGCAGAATAACTACAGATTTGTACTCCAATTAATCATTGAAACGTCTGTAGTTGAAGTGGTTAAGGTGATGTCCATGGAAGATAGGCTGTTAATGTGGAGGATGAAAGTTCAGTCAAGTCTTATGAAAGCTACTTTATTATTTTTTTTATTTTTCACTGTTCATGTAGGTTGCAGAGTGTATCAACCAAGACTTGTAATAAAGAGCAACAATAAAACCAGTAAAATTAGTTATAAAAAAAATAATGCTGATCCAAAAGTTCTAGTAGAAAAGGTTGGAAGAACTGGTGTTCCAAGAAAGAATCAAGGTCATTAAGACAATAGTATTACTCAAAACAGCTTGAATACTAAAGATGCTGTTTGAGTATTGGCAATTTAAAAAATACTAAATTTCACCTAAAATAAGACTCGAGCACCACTCAAGGTTGAGGGTTACTGTTAAAATGGTAATCATTACTATTTTACCAGTAACTCTTGAATGACGTAGGTGGAAGGAAGTGAAGATAAAGAGGATAGCTAACAAGTGACCTTTGACTTAGAGGTCAAGAGTGAATTGTTCAGGAAAGCACCCACATGAGATTCTGTTTCACAAAGTGGCAATTTTTTTGGGGAAAACAGTCCGAGTAGAACTTTCTTCTTACATGTGGAACATGGAAGAAATTAGGGTGATTTGACTTTGTGGAAGTGGCATACATATCCTCGGTGCAAAGTTCTGAACTGGTGGAAGTTACTGTCACTTAATATCTAGTGCAAACTGCCAATAACTACTGTTGTGGACACCAAAGGAACACAAAGATGGACATAGATTGGGCAGTATATTTGGAACATATGCCAATATTATAGCGCATATATGCTGAAAAAGGGTGTGAACATGACACTGAAGTAGTCATAGAAGGCCCATGAAGTCACTCTTCTTTGGCACTGAAAGACTACAAACAAAAATGTCTTCTCATAGATATGAAGTGCTTTCATATAAAACTATGTCTGTTAAAGAATATAACAAAATAAGTAAATATAAGGATGTTGAAATTCAAAAAATGTGACATCTTAAAACCACTGTTATACCTATAATAATTGGAGCACTGAGTATAATCCAAAATGGTACAGATGAGAACATTAACAAAATCCCTGGAAACCTCTGTTGACAAAAGATGAAAAATACCGTAATGTATGGAACTGCTTCTTCAACTCGGGAAAGCATTATCAATGTAAAGAGAATATAAACATTTGAACAAAGACTTGAAACATAATTGATGATGATGATACAATCTGTCTTTATTGTCTCTTTAGATTTCATAGCATGCCACCTATATCTTTAATAATGTCCCCAGTAATATAAAAGGTAAATAGTTTCTCTGCTAAATTCTGGTTGTCAATGCCTTTTAGAGAAGCAAAATGATTCTTTATGATTTCAGAAGTTCTAGGATTAGGGGGAAAGCTTTTTAATTTTGGAATAGAACTGGGAGAGATTTGAGCAAAATCATACTCTTACTTATTCTTTTCACAACTACCACCATTTTGCATTTTCAAGAGACTGCTAACTTCAAGTTAAATTTCCTTATTTAGAGAGATTCTTTTGAACATGGCAGAACCATTCATATTTAACATATTTTCTAGAATTTCAACTTTTCGATAAAAATATAATCTGATAAAAGAAAGCAAACCTCTGTTAAGGTATTATTATTATTAATGACCTTCATTTAATATTTATCCATGATACAAATTTCAATTTTTTTTTTCTCTTTAGTCCAGGAAATTAATATTTATTATTTCACTCTTTCAAATCATAGTTTGAAAATTAAAAAAGGTGAACTTGGTTCTGTATATTTTCCAGACTATTGTCTTAATGTTTGTTGTACCCCAGGCATGTTTTTATTATTTTTGCAAATATAAATAAAATGAAATAAAAAAATTAAACTTTGCAATCAGTACTTTAGGTCAAAAGAAAAACCTCTGCAAAGAAACTTATAAAATGCTTTTAAATTTTCATTAGTTCATCACTAGTTATACTCTATCTTATTATTCATGTTTTTTATCCCAACACACTGGGTCAATACACTCTTTATTATTCCTGTCATTTTATTCCAAGTAGACTACTTGAGAAAGGTCTAACTATTGCTGATTGCACCCAATAGTGTAGCTTTATGCTTATTCAGAGTTTATCTCATCTAATTAATTTCTGGTATTTTATGGTTTTTGTACTATCAGATATTTGTGACAAGATAATTTCCAGAAAATATAAAAACTAAGTTTAATGTAGATCTTTGTATTCACACTTATACAAAGCTCTTTCATATTATATGATTTAATAGCACAAAGATGGTATGTAGTTTAATGACTTTGGGTGGGATGGGGGATAAATATTAAGTTTTTCTCCTTGAAAGCTACAAATTTATTACTTATTTAAATCAGTGTATTGACCCATGGTATTGTTATAGAGAAAAAAATAGTAATAATGAAGAGTATGTATGTATGTATGTATGTATGTGTGTGTGTGTGTGTGTGTATATATATATATATATATACACACACACACACACACACACACACACACCTAGAATGTTGTTTATAAAAGCAATAAGATTGAGAAAAACTTAAAATGAAAGTAACATTGAAGACTGTATCAGCCCACATTGATATAAGAAGCAGCAATAATGATAAGATAGAGTAAAACTAGTAATAAATTAACAATGAAAATAGAAGTGCCTCCTGTATGAATTAAAAAATTAAATAATAATAATAAAATTTCATGTTATGTTTGAGTTTTCTTTATCTTTAGACCAATAAAGGAATAGATATTGAATATAATCAGTTCTGCTATATGTAATTAATGTTCCTGCAAGAAAGTACTCATCAAAAAATAATAAACAAAATTTGATAAAGAATCTGCAGAGGAAAAAGAAAATTTGTGGAGAAAGACAATATGTTTTTAACAAAATATCTGTGTCTGATATCTAAAGATATTCTTTATCTTCCATTATTTAAATTTTCTTATTCCCAGACTGCTGACTCTGATAATTAGGGATTAAATTGTGACAGGGACTGCATAGTATTTTTTCTTGACTTTATGGGAGAAACTTAGGTGGTTAAGAAGGCACCATTTGTTTAACTATATTGAGTAGTGACAAGGTTGAGTAGAGAAGTTTATCAAAAAGTAAAAGGGAAGTTTTCCCCCCACTCCAATTATATATATATATATATATATCTGTTCAGGACTAAATCAACAAGGTGTACTGCTGCTATTAAGTTGTATAATAATTTTTAAAGTTGAGAAGATCTAAAAGAATTCATAGTTAATCACAATTAGACATTCATATTACTAAATCTTAATTGTAAAGTTCTCTTTTTGAAGTTCATTTGTTGCTTTATCAGTCTTTGAAGAATTTTTCAATATTTTCCTCTAATATTTTAGATGATTATAAAAAAAAATTAAAATGTGGCTTCAGTTTCAAGAAAATTTTCAATATTGTTTTCCTCTAACTAGCTGTAAACAGTGCCTATTTATTCAGCATTTATTTCAATCAATATATTGTTATAAACTTGAGTTTTAAGGAGAACATTGTTTTCTACTCTGATGATTTTAATTTTAGAAATTTGGCTGTCTTTGTTTCACATTATTTAAAATGCATATTTGTATTTTTAAAAAATCAGTCTTTATTAGATTTTTAAATCAGTTTTTTATTAAATTTAAACTCATTTTTTCTTAAAGATAATTTTGTTATTAATTTAAAAAAATCACTTTTTGATTAAATTAAATCATTTATCAATTTAAAAATAATTTATTTAAAAAAAATGAGTTTAGTTTTTAGAAGTCACTATTTTTATTAAATTTCATTAAAAGATCAGTCATTTTCAAATTTTTAAAAGTTATTTTTTATAAACCAGTCTTTTTTTTTATTTATTAAACATTTTTTTTAAAAACTCTTATTAATTTATATTAAGATCAGTTTTTTCCTTCTTTAAAATTTTGAAATTCTTTTTTTTTTTCATTTTATTTTAATAAGGATTGAGTTTCCCAATTTTGTGAAGATCAGTTGGAATTTTTAACTAAGACAAAACTTAAAAAAAAATTTTTTTAAAGGGAAAAAAAAATCAACTTTATTTCTTGCTGCTAATAAAAAAATGTGATTTTTTTAGTCTCTAATCATAACCATTTCAAGTTACTTATGAATCACTTTTCTATTTTAGCTGCTGCCCTTCGAGGTGTGGCGTTGACCCGAGGCCGTGCTGCTGCTGTTGCAGCCCGTGGTGCTTACACTGCTGCTGCTGCTGCTGCTGCGGCCGCTGCATTCAGACACCCCACCCCACTAACCACAACGGCAGCCGCATTACCATATGCAGCGTAAGTCATATTTGATTTAATTTCATTCACCTCAATGGAATTTGTTGTTTATCTCTCAACTGTTAATAGCGGCCAAAAACATCCCACTATCTTGTCCACAGGTTTCATGAAGTGACAAAGAAATAAACTTATTTGCTCTATTAACTTTGTGAATATAAAGATCTGGTGCTCAGTGATGTGCAGCCCATGTAAGTGTCAATGTACGAGAAGATCCTTTCTTGGTATTCAAAAAAACATCTACTTTTAACTGATATCTTAGTTAAATAATTTATGTAAAATAGTTGAGGATGTTCAAATGAGCAATTTTGGTAAGACTGGTTTCAAAAGAAAATTGATTTATTTTTTCTATTCTTTTTACCCCTTCCCTCTCCATTTTGAATATCTAGCACCTGATGTATATCCATACTAATTTTGTTCCTTTTTGATTTTTCTCACCAGAGGTGTGTATCAAGATCCCTTCTTAGCAGCCACATATGCAGCTGCTGACAGGTACCAAGTAAGTTCTAAATTCTATCATATTTAACTCTTTCTCTGCTGTGTGTTTATTTCAGGTATCAGGTATACAACCTCTTATCCAAAACTTAAGAAATTTCTTCAATTATTTAAAACAGTAATGAGCACAATTAATTTTCCTCCTCTTTTTTATACCTTGCAGCATTTGGAACATTTAACAATAAATTAATCTAATCCTCAAACGAGAATTAAACTAATGGTTCAATGCCAATTTGGCTGTAATAAAATAGGGTTTATTAATGGCTCATAATGGAGTGCTACTGCCAAATACTGCTATCACTTTTGGTGGTATTGAACAGTATTGAGACTTCAGAAAGTTACTTCAAAGGGGATAGATACAACTGAAAAAAAGGGTCATGATTGGAAAAAAAAAATTTGTTAAACTCTAAATGTAACCTGTCTTATACTTCAAATGGAAAATTGAAAAAAAAAACACTAAATATAAAAAAATATGATCTTTCATTTATTTGTTGTGTTGGCTGAATGTTCAACACGCACAATGTTCTTCGGACAAAAAGCATATCTAGGAGGAGGAAAATTTGTCAGCTTTTCTGGATTTGCATGTGTTTTGTGACTACTGCAATACTTCAGATGTATAGAGTTCAAATTTATTTCATATCTTTGTCCTGTCCATGCAAAACTCTGTTTCTGCATTTCTGGGTTGCTCTGCTCAAATAAGATTCTCCGCTTTTTGTCCAGTTTAAACACTCACTGGTTAGAAATCATAACAAGAAGATTGGGTACCTCTGCTGAATTTTTGATACCTAAAGTTTAAAATGAATTTTTAAAAATGAAAAAGCATTCTTGAAGATTTCATCTTAGCTTTAACTGAAAGCTAAATGATTAAATTTATTATTTCAAGTAAGTAAAATATTCTGGTGAATTTCAAATAGAAATTATATAGATTGGAATATCAAATACTTGCTTGATTTTTAAAAAATTTTCTTAAAAGTGGCCATTTTCTTAATTTTAAGAAATTTGTAAACAAAACAAAATTATCAGTTTTAAAAATCTTTCAAAAATAAAATATATATTTGTGACACATTATTTGAGTAAAATTAAAAAAATTTAAAGTCTGATTTGAAATAAATATTACTTATAGCATAAAAAAGTTATATACAAGCATTTCTTAATGAGTTGTGTTTTTCTTTGATCTTTATTGATGTATCAATAAGTTCCAAGGTAATAACAGCTCTTATGAGTGACCATAATTGACATAAATTTATGAAATCTAAGTGTACGTATTTTTTTTAGTTTTTAACTACCTAGTAATTTTTACAAATAAACATATTTTCAGCAATTATTTAATATTTTATTGGCTTTTAGTTACGTTTCAAGATGCTTTATGAAATTTGCATTTTGTCTCTAGGTTCTTAAGTTTACTAACTTAAACTAAAAATTAATTAATTTAAGTATGACCAAAACTAAAATGCATAAAATAAAAATATTTAGTGAAATAGTAATTAAAAAAGTAAAACTTACTTTGAAATTTTGTAGGGATGTTTTGCAAAGATGTTACTGATAAAAGAAATAAATAAGGAAAATGAAAAAATTTCAGTGCATCAGATGACACTTAAATTACGGGATCTTTTTAAGTATTATGACATGTATAGCTTCCCATGGGTAGAAGTTGGGTATGTTTATACACTAAAAAAAATTATTATAATTTTTAAAAAAATATTTATGTACAAATAATTATGAGCTTTTCAATTTTTTTAATTCATAAATATACTTTTCACTTAACAATATCTCTAAACCACTGCCAAGAAGCAATGCTGAAATTTAAATGATTTTTAAATAATATAAATGTAATTAAAATTTATAAAAAATTAAAACAATTCTTGTAAAAATTAATTATTTGTAGAAAAAGAATTTTCTTCTTAAGGCAATAGTGTCCTTAATAAATCTTATCAAAGCAATTAAAAGATTTTCTAATTAAATAATCTCCTAGTTTTATTGCATTTATTATTTTACAATTCAGAGCAGATTTTTGGGGAATGGGTTAACTGTTTTACAAAAAAAAAATTGATGATTTACTATCTCCAAGGAGTCCTGCTTTTTAACTAATAAAAAATCCCCACGCTAAAAATTTCATTTCTCGAAATTTCACAAAATTATGTAAGTGGATGGTAACATATGTAAAAAAAAGAAAGAAAAACAAATTTTTTACCAAAAATTTCTAAAATAATTTAATTCATTTCTGAATATGTCCTGAAAGTTTCATTAAAATCCGACAGTTATTTGATTATTGCAAAAATTTCCAAATTAATGTGTGTTTCACCAGAAAAAGTGCAAAAATAAAAATCTAACCTTTATCATTGGTTCGGCCACTGATGTAAACAAAACAAGATTTTTAACCAAAATTTCAAACATGCTATAAAGGACTAAAAAATTTTCAAAAAAAAATAAAAAAATAATTTGGTCTTTCATCTTAATAATAACATAAACATTTTGGCAATAAAACTTTGTTTTTAATGAGTTTGTGGCCTTTTTTCATCATGCTATGCTGTATTTTCTGCAATCAAATGGAGGTACCTAAAGAAGATATCCTTTAGCATTATCTTGAAACATTACCTGAATGTTTCCTGAAATTAAATCCATGAATTTTTCAGTACGTTAAAGACAAAAATTCAGACACATATTCAGCTGGAAAAAATGTAAACAAAACCTTTAATTCTAACAACTGCTCTTTTGATGTGCTCTCTTTAAAACTTTATATGCCAAACTGTAATTCAAAATTTTTAAATTCTTCTAATGACTTAGTGTTTTGGTTCTGAAATCCATCAGGACTTATGGATTGATGAGTCTTCATTTTGTTTTATGCCATGGGTAATGTCTGAATTTAGAATCAGAAAGACATAAAAAATAATGTTTAATTAAAATTTATTAATATAGGTTCCATCTTTACCTCTGTTGAACAATTCACCAGCATTACTATATTGTTTTTATGATGAAAGTTGACTTGGAAGAAAAGCATATCTCTACTTCTTCATATATTTTAAGTACAAATCAGTGAATCTTCATATCTGGAATTGGTAGTGATCAAATAGAGCAAGATCTGGAAAATAGACTTTTCAGACGTTTTCTCCAGTTAAAGCCTTCAATCTTTTCAGATGTGAATTTTGCTTTCTGGAGTTAGGTATTATCACTGTGAGACACTTTGTAACTGATTAAGCAAGGGCTCTTTTCCTTCAAAGCTGTTTTTAAATTCTCTCACTACTCATTGCAGATGCATATTTCAATTATACCATTAACTGGTAGCAACTTAAAGGGGAACCACACCAATGCAATTCTAACAAGCACTAAAACTTTCTTTGGATGATTTGATTTTGGTTGTGCTTCATCCTGTTCACCTTCACAAAGTCATTTGTTAAGTCACTTTTTATTCTTATAAAATAAAAAGTTGTATATCTCTTAAGCTGAAGTTCTTTCTTAAACCTTTTAGATCATCTTTGCGAATTTATTTTATTTAAGGAATTTATTCTCTGAGCATCATGAATATTTTAAGTTGCTTCTGTAACTTGTCTTTTTTACTCTCATATGCTTTGTAGACATAGCCATCTTTAGAAGTATCAGGTTAATAGCAAAGTTAGTTGAATCATCTTTGATTACATACCCATTTAAAACTCTGTGAATGTGATACTATGGACAACCACATAGAAAAGGAGGGTCTATCTCATTCTTAAGTGTTTCTGTTTGATGGGCCAGCAGAGAGTTCCTTTTAAATTTTAGTCTTTCTTAGTTGCGTCCAATTTAACCAAAGGATAATGTTTAAAGGAGTGGATGAGGGATTTCTGCAGATTGAGTGGCAACAAAACCAGAAGAAAGTTATATCTGGATGTTGCTCTATATTAACAGTTGTGTGGTTTGCTCTTGGTTGGAGATGGATGTGTCCATGTCACAGTTTCGAATTCTCCTTTCATATTTGCTAGCCACCACATCGGAATGAGTAGATGCGAGCAGTGTTAGTAGAAGGAAAATCTAACATAGCAGTTGTCTCCAGTATAACTTACCTATCCACTGAAATGAGCAGGCAAAGCCCTGAATAAAACATCTATATATAATATATTAAACAGGGTACACATTATTATTTCTTGATGTGGTTTTTGTTTCATTGTGTTACCTTGTAAATATGAATTGCACTCTTCCTCAGCTTTTGCTCTACACCGATGAGATTTGGAATCAGAATGCAATGTATGGTGATCATTGGCTGGTTGGTGGAAAGCTTGGGTGATGATTGTGTTGTATGTTTACATGAAGATGTATTGTTAGTATTTGGGCACATTAGAATAGCAAAAAATATCATTCAGTTGATTGCTATTAGGATTTGTATATTACTTACAAGATGACCTAACTCTGCATCTTGCATTATTCCAATGTTGAGAGGCTTTTGAAACACTTTTATATTGATGACATGTTGATGACAGTGTTTTACAAGATAATTCTAGAAATTAATGTTTGCCATTATAAAATAAAAAAATAAAGTGAATATTTTTTAATAAAAAACAAATTAATCAACAAAATTTGCAATGTTTTCATTCAGCAGGATATCATTTGAATTAATAAATTATTTCTCATGCAATAAATTCAGCCAAATTTTTAATTTGATTCACTCTTTCTTAAATTGTGAAATGAAAATTATCCTGAACAGCCATCCTAGATTTTTTTTACATTAATGTGGGTGTCCCCCAGGGCTCTATCCTTGGATCTATTTTGTTCCTAATATTCACCAATGACGTTCCAAATGTCATCAGTTCTCAACTTGGTTTCTATGCTAATGACAAGTATTTATTCCTGTATTAATGGTAAGTCTGATATGTTCGGTAAAGTCAAAGTGGTAGCTAACTCGAAAATGACGTTCAAACTATTGTTAACTGGAGTTAATTTTAACACCTCCAAAATGAAACTGCACTCTTTTAATAGTGTAAGTGAACCTTTTTCCATGGCTGATGCTAACCTCTAGAAAATTTAAATGCAACATCAATTACTATTTTCTATCACTTTGAATCATTGTCTTTTAATGTCTTCTCTTTCCTCAACACTTTCTCAGATTCTTTCATTCTCAGCCATCACTTGCCTCTGAGTGGCTTTATCACCTTTTTTGTGATGAAATGATTTTAAGAAATTAACTAAATAAATCTAACTACCATGATTTAATTTAGTATTACTCTGTATTAATATTCACAAACTCTCTCTATATATACATATTTTTTTTTATCATTTCACCACAAGCAAGACAATGAAGCCACTAATAAGGCCACTAAGACACAAAGGGTTACTGTGTGTGCAAGAATATGAGAAAAAAAACCTTGAGAGAGAAAAAAAAAACAGGAATTAAGAAGACAAGGAATTAAGATTGACATCACATTTAAACTTTTGAAGATCAAAGTTGAGTGTTATGCAAGAAGCCAGAAGAGTTCCATCAAGCAAGAAGTGTGATAACAGAAACTATTAGTATAGAACTTGTGGTTACATCTCATCGTTCCAACTGTAAGATATTATATGTAAAACCATATCTCAGACCAATAGTGTTTAAGTGAATAACAAAATGAGAAAAAACTCCTAAGTCACACATTTTTCAAAGCGCACTCATTTCAGAATCTTTTCTGAGAAATTTACACCCAGGATCATAAGGCATATCTCCTTTCTTCATAAAACTAATACAACATGGATTATTAAATACACACACACACATACACACACACACACACACACACATATATAGATAGATGGATATTGATAATATTAGTGGTCAATATATATATATATCGTGATAATATTGATTTTATATATATATATATATATATATAGTGATAATATTAGTGGTCAATATATATATATATATATATATATATATATATTGTGATTACGATTTCAATGTAATAAATTATAACCATGGAATATTTGTGTTTGAGCCTTTTATATTATATATATAATATAATTTATTTGAAAATTATAACATAAATATGTTATAAAATCACTACAAAAATAACCATTTTGTTTCAGCACTTCTGGTGTCTTATCAGTGATGGTGTTCAATGTAGAATAAAGAGTTTTAAAAGGTTCAAATTGACAAACACGTAGACATATTTAGATATATATAAACATGCAAAAACACCAACAAAAAAGGAAATAGATGTCCACGACCCTAAAAAAAAATGACAACATATACATACAATGAAAGGCATATATAAGCAATCATACACACATATATTAATAAAGACACACACATATATACACCTACAAAGATTCAAGTTTGAAAGTGTTAGTAAACAAATTCAAACAAACTATTAAAATATTACTTACATGGGCAAATATATATAGATAAAAAGAGAGTTCACTAGATAAAATTCAAGAGGGGTAGAATAGAAAAATAAATATTTGGCAATGAACAATGCAAAGAAAATGACAATAATTGATAGAACCATTATTACTCTGAAGAAGTTTCTTCTAAGGATGAATTAGATTATCTGATTTTGTCATTTGAGTACACACATACACACACTATATATATATATATATATATATATATAGTAAAGAGTAAGAACAATAAAAACTGTCGTAAAATTAGAGCTAAAATTTCTCATGACATGATCTTTAAGTGTTATTTATAATATATTCTCATGCATATGTTTCAGCCAAATATATGAGTCCATTATAAAATGTGTATCTTTATTTGACCAATCATCAGTCATAAAGCAAATGCTATCAGCAGTATTTATTGACACTTTGATTGTAACTCTTGTCAAGGAGTTTACTTTGTGGCTGAAATTCCAGAATGCATAACTTTTCCTCCAGGCACAGCATACATTTACCAAAACTTGCACCACAAGCATGTGTAACCCAAATACTCCACTTGATCAAGTGGAGTATCAAGTGGGCCCTAATCTTTTAACTTCTATATGTATTTAGTTTGATTTGAGTATGATCTCTTATAATAAATGAGGACTTATGTTTATTGTATCTATAGTTTCATGGTCCTTCAGTTTCCTTCAATGTAGCACATATCTGAAATGCCTTTACTGCTTACTGTTGCATGATGAAACACTTGTCTAGCCATTTCTGTCCAATGAACAATCGCTTTTATATTTTACAATAACAAGAAAGGTTGGCATTAGTATCATTTGTAGAAAGCACTTTTTGATTGTGCTTCCTTATATTGAATTACATTATTAAACAGTAAATTATTTTGGGGGTGTTTCTCTTAAATAACTTATTAACTTACTAGTTACTGGGAAATGTTTCTCTACTAATTTGAAAAAACTTTTTTTTGTTTTAACAACTTTGGTCTTCACTATTTTATTGAAGTAAATGGTTAAATCAAATTGTTTTATCTCTTATTTTTTTGACATGTTTACAGACACATACACGTGTGTGTGTGTGCATGTGTGTGTTAAACATGGTATATTTAGGCAGCAATTGTCCATTTTAAGCATTTTTTAAAATAGAACAGACATGGGACATCTATTTGAGTCTTTTGGTGAGTTTCTTCTGATATCAAATAAGTCATCTGAGTAGAAACTTGTAAAGAAACTTGCTGAAATTGTGTAATGTTTCAAATACTCTGTGTGTGTGTGTGTATGTTTTTTTTTTAATGGAATAAAAAAAAAGATGGAATCTGGTGGAATGTTTATGCTGTTAACATTCCAGAGTTAAAAAGATTCTTATTTATATATTATGTAGGTGGAAAGTATATATACTTCTATACCAGTATGCAAGTATCAATATACTATCTATTTCTCTCTCTTTTATATTTATATATTTGTACTTGTTGATATGCATATTAATTTTTTTTTGCAGTTGGTGTCAACTCAGCCATATGCAGGCTATGCTGCTGCCACAAGATATGCAATTCCTACTGTAGCAACTGCAGCAACGTATGCTGCTGGGTAAGTTATATTTTTCCCTGATGATTAATTTGTTAATTAATCAAAACAATCTTCCTCCCTTTACAAACAAAAGAAGGAAAATATTTCGAGTTTAGCATTCTAAATTTTCTCCCAATGATCCCTTTTCTTTTTTACCTGTTTTGTGTGCAGATTTTTTTCTTTTCTTTACTTTTTATTTAATTATTATTTTTTTTTTTTTTTTTAAATATAGAAATAGCAAATCATTTATTTCATATTCATCCACCTGGGTACTCTAACCTCTTCATTTTTAGGGTAGCATGATTTGCATTAGAGATTGGCAAATGTAGACACAGCTTCATACACATTTTATTTACTTCTTTCTTAAAATCGTTTCTTTTTTTTGTTATTTTGATTATCTTGTTTTTTTTTTTTTTCTTCTTTTTACACCCTTACCCAGTTTCTTCTGGTATGAATGATAAAAAGACAATTCATTTTGAAGTTATTTATAAGAAAAAAAACAGTATTGCATGGAAGATGTGTCAAAACCATGGTATGCTTGAAACTTACTGTTGTTGGCTCTAATGGGCATGTCCCTGGGAGATATTTTTTTATGCCTCCATGAATGTGATGACATGGTTTTTTTTTTTTTTTTTTCCATTTAAGCCTTTTGCTGAATACAAGTGCCCTCATGTCACCAAATTTTTCAGCAGGATTAAAAAAATTCCAAAACTGTTTAAAATTCAGCTGTAGTTACTTGCTAGATAATACTATATTGCAAAAGGAATTTTATCTCTTAGAAAATGATTTTTTTTTGTATATAAAAAAAGAGGAGAATTAAAACTAAAAGTAAAATTAACAATGATTTCTGACATCATATGACTCCCTTCTTTTGACAGTCATTGTATCCTCTGTGTTCTTTCTTAGTTTAAAGTATCTTCTTTGGCCATTCTTGTACTGAATCATCTCAGTTTGATGTTGTTTTCTCAGTTTTTAGCAATTTACTGGAAATGTATACATCACCGTCAATTTTTGTGACAGCCATCACCAATAATGCCTAAATCAGTAGGCTACCATAATTTGAACCCATTTTACCATTTTTAGTTCCAGTGGCAGATGTGACTAGAATATATATTTTCTAGGAGTCAAGTTTGGCTCTGGTAGTGACAGCATTTTGTTTCCCTTGCCTAGGAGAGTGGTTTATCCAAGTGTTCTCTCATTCACTCTTTTTCTGTCAGTCATCATGGCACACCAAGTGATAAGACAATACATAATGTCGAGTGTACATAAAGAGTTTTAGCCAAAATTTAAACATTGTTTTCTGCATTGCTAACTAGGATTACTAGAGTGGACTATTTTTGAAACTCCATCACTAGTAATTTTTTTTTTTTTTTTTACTACTTTTAACTTTTGGGGTTACTTTGAAAATAAGCTAGGCTAATTTGAGAAACTCATGAAAAGAAAGTTTGTTAAAAATTTAGGTGCCTTGGGTTTCCAAATTTAACTTAATTCCTTGTTTGTTGCCTCATCTGAGAGCCATACTAATAACTTTGTTTTTCCTAAAAGTCATGAAATAGAAATTAAGTTGTTGCTAAAATTCAAACTTATTTTGTTAGTTTCTATTTTCCCATTTGTTGCTCAGTATATTGAGTTAACTAATTTTACAAGGAGTTCCAGTACAGAATCTGGACATAAGTTTTTATCCCTATTATGAAAAGAATTGTTTTCAATTTTAAGAATGAATGTCTTAAATGTTGTCCTTGGTATCGTTGACTTATGCTCAAGTCATTTTCCATTTTTTATTTATAATCACAAATATGACTTTGTTATTATTATTATTACAGTATTGTCATTGGTATGCCACTAAGACTGATGGTAAAGAGTGTAGATTTCAAAGATTCTTCCCTGCTTATTCTTCTTATTTTCTTAAAGTAAAGGAAATTCACAGTTAATAGACTTGGAGTCATTTTCCAAGTTAGAGTGTTTTAGCAATATTGTGCTGACAAATGTTGTTTTTGCTGTATTAAGCAGAAATCTGATCATTGTAATATGGATAATTTTGAAAAGACCTGTGATAAAATCAAGCAGCTTTCTCTGTATATAAAACCAGCTTTAAAATTTAAGGAAAAATGTGAGGAATTTCCAGTGAACATCATGACATTGCATCTGCTGTTAATGGAACATGACAGTTCTGTGTCTGCTACAAATATTTTAAGCTTAATTATTGTTTTTTTTACTTTTGTTTTCTGCAATGACTTACTAGAATAGGATGTAGAATCTCTTTTGCAATATGATACCATCTGAAGAGTAACTATTAGATATATATTAAAGAAGAAAAACACTTTTTAAAAAATTAGTAAATAACTAAAATTCTAGTAAAAAAAAGAAATAAAACTTTTAGCAAGAGAGTGATAATCCAATATTATTTTTGCATCAAAATTAACTGTATATTTAGTAATACATTTGACTTGACCAATTATAGCTATGTGCTTAATTCTAAGGTTCTCCGTCTTCCCACACTTACTACTACTACTACTACTACTACTATTGTTCTTCTTGAACTTTGCCGTGCTTCTTTTCTGAGCAATGAAAGAGTTTCCATAGAGATTGTGGAATTTTCTGCATTGGCACTAACATTTGTTTGAATTTTTTTAATTAGATTTTAGAATGTGGGATAACAGCATCCAATTTCAGCACTTGATTGATTTTTTTTATTACGATCAGCATTTGACCCATGTCTAACTTTACAATCATGTTAACTGCATACACATCTTAAATGAAAAAGTAGTGGGGGATGGTGGGGGTGGGAAACCTTCTTTGCTATCGCTTTTCTCTTTCTTTTTTGTGGGTGGGTAGTGTTGAGAATTTTAATAATCATCAAATAGGAGGCCCAAAGAAAATAACCATTTCATTATAAAAACATAAAATAAAATGTGGGGAGGGGAATTATCATTTTAGTGATGTTTGTTTTGATCTGTTCATTTATACATTATCCTTATAATAGACAATTGACTCCAAATATTGCTACTCACTAATGTTTGAAGTTTTTGATCAAAAGACAACAATTTACAATTGGTTAAACAATTCTGTTTTCAAAACAAATTAGAATAAATATATGCTTTTCAAAAACACAACTTTAACCATTTGTAGATAACACTTCCTTGAAACTGCAATTCTACAGCTAAGAATTATGCTCCAACCCTCTCTTCTATGCCAGTGATCACCACGTTCCTCTTACCTTCAGACCAATTCATTACCATTTCAGTAAAATTTTATCAAACCAGAAAATTTCTAATAAATATATTTACCTTATTATTACCAAATAATTCAGTGAAATATGATGATGTGTCTGTGTTTTGATAATGGTTACTCACCATTCACCCAACTTCTGGTAGGTCATGTGATCTGTCAGTCCAGAAAATCTTCCACATATTTAACTCTTCTGTTAATATAAGTAGCAAAATTGTATCCATTGCCAGGTTGTTAGGCTTGTTGTGTAGCTTACAGCACCTGGTATAATGTTTACAACAGACTGAAAAATTGCTTGATATCTCATACTAAGTGGCATACCAAATAATTTATTTATTTCTAATAAATTTAAGTACAAAACAGTATAATATGTACACACAAAAAAATAATTCATTTTTCTTTCTAAATATAGGCAAGAGGATTTTTTTTTAATTATTTGAGCCTGACATAGAGTTTATCACAGTATAAACAAAATCCCTTAAATAAAAATGCACAAAAGCCAAAAACCAGCATCATGTCTATCAATCACTCAATGTTGTAAGGTTTTTCTTATGACTGTTAGTGATTTAATATTGCAGTTGTTTATTGAACATTTGATTTTTTTTCTTCCAAAGTTAAAAGGTCTTGATTATTCTGTTTCAAGACTTTTCTATCCACTATTAGAATTTTGACAATTTGAAATAGAATAGTTGGATTTTTTATTAGACCATACCAGGAAGTAGTTAACATCCTCTTATATGGACAAGGTGATCACATTTATGAAGCAACACCTGATGTAAATACTAGAGGTTAAAATCTTATCTCTCTCTCACAAGATCCTACACTTTACAAGAACCTTATTTGTTTGCTCCATTTGGAAGTCAATCATTTTTAACTGAACAGTAAACAACATCATGTACTTTTTTTTAAAAATGGACTTTAATATTATTTCTTAGGAGAATTTCATTAGCATCTAACTTTCTCTGTTCATTTCTGAGGTTTACAGCCTGACTTAAAATCATATTTTCTTCTTGGTCTGGGAAGCTTCTTAAATTTGGCATGACTGAATGGAACAGTAATTAAATATTATGAATTTTTTGATTAGTTTTTCTTTTGCCTTATTTTTGTTGCTTTTCTATTGAAATACGCATGACATTTTTACATTCTAAGACTGTTAACCCTTTAAATCCAACCTAATTTTAAAAGTATTTCTGAAAATATCAATTAGCTCACAAAACCTTTGATAAACAGTACTCTTTAGATCCAGTGCATTTTTAAATGCAAAATAATATGTGTGAGAGAGAGGCGAAGAAATCCCTATTATGTAAGACAAACTGGATATTATTTCCAAAAACTGACATGTGGTATTCAAACATTATCTCTCTCTTTCTCTCATATATATATATATATATATATATATATGATCCAAAAGATCAAACAAGCAACAAGGATCAAAAATAATGAATAACATTCAGAAGAGATTTAATATTGCTTGTTCTATTAGGGATAGCTTGTCTAGGCATATAATACATTGCCTTAGGTTACAGAAGCCTCTCAGAAAACATCATTTATGTTGAATCATAAAGTTAAACTTTTCTTTTTTTTCATTTACTCTGCAACATGTTGAGTGTTTATACCTAAGAGTAAACTTAAATATTTTTAAATTTCTAGGTGTAAATCAACAATATAGCACAGGTTTAAAGAAAAAAGGAGAATATAGCTATTGAGAAGTGTATGGTTGATTAGTAAGGATGTGTCATTGATAATATTATCTTGGGGAGATGATCCCATAGTGCAATACCATCGGGAAGTGTTTGAAAGTCATATGACAATGTGTGAGTTAAATTGGGTAGGTGAAACCGTTTGGAAGCTATCAATGATTGTGCTAGTATGTTAATGGTAGAGCTAGAAGATACTGTTAAACAATGTGAGACTTATCATCCTATGTTGTTAAGTGTGCAAGTCAAGGAATCCTCCTTAAGAACATTCCAAGATGCAAGTACCAAGAAGAAGAATGAAGCTAAATGTCTAAATCAGAATGTCATGTACTGGTTAGTTTTCTAAGGTGCCATCTTAGAAAAGTTTTCCAGCATAAGAGATGTTAGTTCCAATCGTTTTAAAAGCTTCTTGTTTTTTATTTAGGCTGCTTGTCCAACTGCTGTAGAATGTAAAATGACTTGAGTGTTGCAATAAAAACAAAAATTCAACACAAATAAGATGAAAAGAAAATTAATTAAAAATTAACAACAGTGTTTCATTTTAGAAATTCAGATACTTTAAGTACATAAAGATATTATTCCATACAAATGATTCAAAACAATGATAAAAGTTCTACATTTATAAATCTGACAACCTTTAATATGAGTTATCTGATTATGTTATCTTTAGTCTATGCAAGCATTTTATACACTGTCCACACTAGGTTCCCAAATAACAACTACTACCATCTTTAGATTTACTAAGATTAGTAAATATCATTACTGTAATAGTGGCACACACTTTAAGGATTCAACTCTTTTACATCCTAAAGATGTTTACTATACTTAACCCTGTTTTGTCCAGGACCATAACACAGTAGTACCTATTCAGTACTGAACTTATTAAATTGTCTGTAAATGTGGTATTTACAGCTGCTGGTGTTCCCAAACTTGTCCATATGAGTAGAGATTAGGCAAAAAATAGAAAAATAAATAAACTCTGTTTTTACTGTAAACCTTTAAACATTTCAAGCTTTTTTAAGGACAAACTTAGTTATAACTGATTAGATTTCAAATTTTTTTGTGTCATTTTAATCTTTGCTGTAGAACTTGTGGCTAAAATAAAGGAAGTGGTTCAAATCCTTTACATCTTCTACATAGAATTTTATATCTGGTGTTTACTTTGTCCAATAAAAATAAACAAATGAAGTGCCATATTCATGAAACCATATTATTATATTCATCTTATATTTTGACATATATTCTTACAATTTACGGATCATACATCACTAATAAAGGAACATGGTAGGCTCTAGAATGTTCAAGTTTATGCCTTTTAAAAACTTCAGTTGAAGATTGTCATAATAAATTAAATAATCCAGTATCCTTGCAATTATTTCAGCAGAAAATTTAATCCTAATTTTCTATCTGTTTCCTTTTATTTCTTTTAGCAGTGTACTAAGCTCCAAAATTGCAGGGAGGACTAATGATTACTAATTTGTAATATTTTGGGTAAATGTAGGTAACCATTCCAAACCAGCACAGTTTTGGGAACTTTTCCTGATGGAAGAACTTCTATTTCTGATTGTTTTTACATTTTTAAATCTTTTAGTGGTCTAATTTTTATATATATATATATATATATATATATATATATATAATTAAGTAATTCATCGAGTCTGAAACCTCAACAGAATGCAGAAAGCACTGGACGGCCGTTCCGTCCTATATTTGGGACTCATCAGCAGTGTGCATCCACTACCGAGAATTGAAACCCTGACAGTCAGGTTATCAAGCAAACGTCATGCTAACTGTTCCAATAGGATGGAACGGCCATCCAGTGCTTTCTGCATTCTGTTGAGGTTTCAGACTCGATGAATTACTTATCAAATCCTCCTAATAATTTCTATCATACATACATACATATATATATATATATATATATATATATATATATATAACACACACACACAACACCCAGTTCTGCAGCTCTTTTAAAATTTAAGTAAATTTCCTTTCTTGGAAATTTTAAACAGTAAAGAACATAACATCATAATTATTAATCTAGAAACTCTGAAATGTCTTTTTTTTTGTAAATTCATTACATGTGAAACAAGATTGCTAATAGGTGATATTGGAGTTGGAGAAAATTCTCCTGATGAATATCCAAAACTTTTTGTTATTTTGAAACACTTCAAGCAATTTCTATTTGAAGATAATATTTAATAAAGAAAAATTAAGACCATTAATTTGGTTTGTCTTTAACTTTCTTCAGTTATAATGCTTAATTTGCTAATTCCTGATTTTTCAGAGGGAATATAAAATACGAAGAAAATGTTCACTGGATATTCTAAATAATCAGTTTACATTCCAGAAATATACTGTTAGTTTTGTTTCTTGTGTATCGTCTTTTCAACAGGTTTTTTTTTTCTTTTGTACCAACACCATTTAAATGTATCTCCTATTAATGAAGAGGGCCTCAGAATACAGGTTGAATATCAGTCAGCAGTGAAATTCAATTGACTAATAATCAGTGAGGAAAGGGTTAAAGTACTCATTGCCAAAATAGACACAGTACATGGAACATTTATCTTTCTTATGACACTTTTGCCAAAACTATTTAACACATTGACAGCATGTCAAAAATAGAATTAAAGAAATGTGGGTGCTTTAAAAAGTTGATTAATATGCGTAAAAATGAAAAGAAAATGTGTAAAAGCTGTACCCCAATCCAGGAACCCTTTCACCAGATGATTTTATTTTATTTTATTTTATTTTTTAATTTCTCAGATATTAGACTGTAAATGGGTGGTGATTAAAAAAGATAAGCATAAAATAAAAAGAATATTGCAAAAAATCCTTTGTATTTCTTTGGTGGTAAATACAGTTTTATTTTTTATGTATGAAAGCTTTGGAAATGTGATGATGATTTGCTTTTAAGGAGATTGAGCATCTCTAAAAAGAAATTGGAAAAAACTGCTTTTTATATAAATTGATTTATATAAGTAAAAAATAATTTAAAAAATAAATCATTTTTTTAACATTAAAATATACTTAATGGTTTTTATCTTAAGCAGTGAAGAAATAAAAAGATTTATCTTAAAAATTATTAATAAGGAAGAGTTAAAGTACTCCTTGCCAAAATAAAGATGCACAATACATGCAATGTTTATGATCTTTCAAAGAAGGCTCTTGTCAAAATCTTTTCCTACATTAATGCTACTGCATGACCTTCTTCTATCTCTTCATGGTAGAAAAATTGGCTTAAATTTTCTGATTTAGAATTCTCTTAAAGTCAGAAAAAATCTTTCTATAGGAAAGAGTTAGTTGCTGTCTCAAATCTTTTTCACTCCTACTCCTTTTTTTGTTTATTGTTCAACTACTTTTTAAACAGTAAATATAGTTGTATTTATTAAGCTTAATTTACTATATAGCACAAGGACATGAAAATCAGTCAGTGAAGACTGGGTTCACTGTGGCAATAATGGTCTGCAAAACAAGATGTTTATAATCTATCACAAACACCATCTTGTCTATCTTGATTTGTTCATATTGATTGCTCACTCACACCTAATTCATAATTGTTTAATAAAAATATTTTGATAAGTGCAATGAATCTGCTTTTTTATTTCATGTAACAAAGAAAAGGTTTGTGTATTATTCAAAGCTTTTATTAAGAAAACTGTTCTTACTAATGATAAAACATTGAATTATTCTATGAGTTATCTATATATCAGTCATCCAAACTTTTGAAGTTGACTCTTTTTCTATTTCTCAGTTCCAATTACTTCATAAATACCAGATATTCATTAGTTAGTGCTATCTACTAACACAATATCTTCCATTTTTAATTGTGGTGAAATGTTCAAGTATGTTTAACATCATCAGTAGCTTCTTTAAATTTGTTGAGTAAATATGTTTCTGACAACCTGCATTAGAGAAATTGATTGTAGGTTGTCATTCATTTCATAACTAAGAAAGAAAAAAACTTTTTCTTTCTCAAATTATGTAATAAGAATATTTTGCAAGAACTTTTTAATGTAATTTTTTCTTGAATATTGAAATCTATAAAATGAATGAATAAATTATTAACAAATCATGTCAGGATATTAATCATGCTAGTGTTTACTCAAAACAGTTTAATTAGTGTAAATAATATTTTCTTTTTGGTACCTCTTTGAAATGGGCAGAACAGAAATTATTTCTTAGATAACTACAGTAATGTTGAGAAGCATCATCATTATTCCATGAGTTATTTTGATTGATGAACATATTCTTTCATTCTCATTGAAATGCTTTGACAAATTCATTCTTTGTGTGTGTGTATTGTTTGAAATTAAGTACATTTATGTGTGCAGTGTGTCCAATATCAAAGTATTTACAAATATAGACAGTGTGAACAAAAACACTGGATGGTAACTCTGTTTCATGCCTCAATGTGATATTCAGACCAAGTACATTTTGTTCACTTAGCTGGGCACTTTTTGTCCACTTTTCATGAGTACTTTTATCCACATTTCAGTAAACCTGATGGTGAACTTATATATAATGATGTTAGTCCTTCTTTTAAAGATCATGGTTGACAGTCATATAGTATAGTTATAAGACTGGTAGTGGAATAACGAAGAAAGTGGAAATTAAAAGTAGAATTCATACAAATGTGTAATTTCTGTGTAATATTATGAGCAAATTAAGCAGCACAATATATATCATTCAAGGCCCTTATAAAAATCACGCTCCCAGAAGTATTATTCATTTCTCCCATTATATTTTTAAATTATTAAGGGTTTTATTTTTGATACATAGGGCCGTGGCAATGAATTTATATAGATAACTCTTCCCCACATTGCTAACTTTTGAGTTGTGATTTAGGGTTCATGTTTGAAAAAACAGTTTTTAGTAGGAAACATCCATAAAGCAACATCACTATATTCCAAAGCTGTGTTATTTAAAAATCTTTGAATTATTTTCTACACATACTTTTTATTTTAACATTAAAAAGTGTATGAGAGCCATCAGCTTTTTATTTATTTATTTTATTTTTTTTCATTATTGGAAGCTCTTTGTTTAAAATGTAGTTGCAGAAATCACGTCATCACTGTAGGTTCTGATGGCACTATCCAGACAGGTTGCAGTTGTTGTCACTGTTGTTGTTTTAATGTTATTTGGTGTTACTTTACATTCTCATTCTTTTTCTGTATTATCTCTCCTGACTTGTACTTTTTTCCTCCTGTTCTCTCATTTTCTTTCTCCTTGATCCTCTCTGCATTTCCATGTATTTCTGCTTTCTTTCCTTTCTCATTTTGATGTTCTCTGCTTTCCTTCCTTTCACATTTTGATGCTCTCAGTTTTCCTTTCTCATTTTAATACACTCTACTCCCTTTCTTTCTTTTCCCCTCTCTATCTCTCTGCATTGTGTCCCTTCTGTCTCTCCACTCTCTGCTTTCCCTAGTTGTGTCTCCCCACTCTCTGCTTTCCCTAGTTGTGTCTCCCCACTCTCTGCTTTCCCTAGTTGTGTCTCCCCACTCTCTGCTTTCCCTAGTTGTGTCTCCCCACTCTCTCCTTTCCTCTGTTATGTCTCTCTCTACTTTCCCTCGTTCTCTCTCTCTCTTTCAGCTTTTCCTCAATGGTTCTCTCTCAATGCTTTCCCTTGTTCGTTCTCATGTTCACTCTGCTTTCTCTTGTTTGTTCTCTCTCACATTCTGTTTTATTGTTTGTTTTCTCTCTCTCTCTGCTTTCTCTCGTTCGTTCTCTCTCTCTCTCTGCTTTCTCCCGTTCGTTCTCTCTCTCTCGTTCGTTCTCTCTCTCTCTCTGCTTTCTCTCATTCGTTCTCTCTCTCTCTCTGCTTTCTCTCGTTCGTTCTCTCTCTCTCTCTGCTTTCTCTCGTTCGTTCTCTCTCTCTCTCTCTGCTTTCTCTCGTTCGTTCTCTCTCTCTCTCTGCTTTCTCTCGTTCGTTCTCTCTCTCTCTGCTTTCTCTCGTTCGTTCTCTCTCTCTCTCTGCTTTCTCTCGTTCGTTCTCTCTCTCTCTCTGCTTTCTCTCGTTCGTTCTCTCTCTCTCTCTGCTTTCTCTCGTTCGTTCTCTCTCTCTCTCTGCTTTCTCTCGTTCGTTCTCTCTCTCTCTCTGCTTTCTCTCGTTCGTTCTCTCTCTCTCTCTGCTTTCTCTCGTTCGTTCTCTCTCTCTCTCTGCTTTCTCTCGTTCGTTCTCTCTCTCTCTCTGCTTTCTCTCGTTCGTTCTCTCTCTCTCTCTGCTTTCTCTCGTTCGTTCTCTCTCTCTCTCTGCTTTCTCTCGTTCGTTCTCTCTCTCTCTCTCTGCTTTCTCTCGTTCGTTCTCTCTCTCTCTCTCTGCTTTCTCTCGTTCGTTCTCTCTCTCTCTCTCTGCTTTCTCTCGTTCGTTCTCTCTCTCTCTCTCTGCTTTCTCTCGTTCGTTCTCTCTCTCTCTCTCTCTCTGCTTTCTCTCGTTCGTTCTCTCTCTCTCTCTCTCTCTGCTTTCTCTCGTTCGTTCTCTCTCTCTCTCTCTCTGCTTTCTCTCGTTCGTTCTCTCTCTCTCTCTCGGCTTTCTCTCGTTCGTTCTCTCTCTCTCTCTCGGCTTTCTCTCGTTCGTTCTCTCTCTCTCTCTCTCTCTGCTTTCTCTCGTTCGTTCTCTCTCTCTCTCTCTCTGCTTTCTCTCGTTCGTTCTCTCTGCTTTCTCTCGTTCGTTCTCTCTCTCTCTCTCTGCTTTCTCTCGTTCGTTCTCTCTCTCTCTCTCTCTGCTTTCTCTCGTTCGTTCTCTCTCTGCTTTCTCTCGTTCGTTCTCTCTCTCTCTCTGCTTTCTCTCGTTCGTTCTCTCTGCTTTCTCTCGTTCATTCTCTCTCTCTCTCTCTGGTTTCTCTCGTTCGTTCTCTCTCTCTCTCTCTGCTTTATCTCGTTCGTCCCCTCTCTTCCTGCTTTCTCTCGTATGTCCCCTCTCTCTTCCTGCTTTCTCTCGTTCGTCCCCTCTCCCTTCCTGCTTTCTCTCGTTCGTCCCCTCTCCCTTCCTGCTTTCTCTCGTTCGTCCCCTCTCTCTTCCTGCTTTCTCTCGTTCGTCCCCTCTCTCTTCCTGCTTTCTCTCGTTCGTCCCCTCTCTCTTCCTGCTTTCTCTCGTTCGTCCCCTCTCTCTTCCTGCTTTCTCTCGTTCGTCCCCTCTCTCTTCCTGCTTTCTCTCGTTCGTCCCCTCTCTCTTCCTGCTTTCTCTCGTTCGTCCCCTCTCTCTTCCTGCTTTCTCTCGTTCGTCCCCTCTCTCTTCCTGCTTTCTCTCGTTCGTCCACTCTCTCTTCCTGCTTTCTCTCGATCGTTCTCTCTCTCTCGTTCGTTCTCTCTCTCTCTCTCTCGTTCGTTCTCTCTCTCGTTCGTTCTCTCTTTCGTTCGTTCTCTCTCTCTCTCTTTTGTTCGTTCTCTCTCTTTTGTTCGTTCTCTCTCTTTTGTTCGTTCTCTCTCTTTCGTTCGTTCTCTCTCTTTCGTTCGTTCTCTCTCTTTCGTTCGTTCTCTCTCTCTCTCTCTCGTTCGTTCTCTCTCTCTCTCTCTCGTTCGTTCTCTCTCTCTCGTTCGTTCTCTCTCTCTCGTTCGTTCTCTCTCTCTCTCTCGTTCGTTCTCTCTCTCTCTCTCGTTCGTTCTCTCTCTCTCTCTCTCGTTCGTTCTCTCTCTCTCTCTCTCGTTCGTTCTCTCTCTCTCTCTCTCGTTCGTTCTCTCTCTCTCTCTCTCGTTCGTTCTCTCTCTCTCTCTCTCTCGTTCGTTCTCTCTCTCTCTCGTTCGTTCTCTCTCTCTCTCTCGTTCGTTCTCTCTCTCTCTCGTTCGTTCTCTCTCTCTCTCTCGTTCGTTCTCTCTCTCTCTCTCTCTCGTTCGTTCTCTCTCTCTCTCTCTCGTTCGTTCTCTCTCTCTCTCTCTCGTTCGTTCTCTCTCTCTCTCTCTCGTTCGTTCTCTCTCTCTCTCTCGTTCGTTCTCTCTCTCTCTCTCTCGTTCGTTCTCTCTCTCTCTCTCTCGTTCGTTCTCTCTCTCTCTCGTTCGTTCTCTCTCTCTCTCGTTCGTTCTCTCTCTCTCTCGTTCGTTCTCTCTCTCTCTCGTTCGTTCTCTCTCTCTCTCGTTCGTTCTCTCTCTCTCTCGTTCGTTCTCTCTCTCTCTCTCGTTCGTTCTCTCTCTCTCTCGTTCGTTCTCTCTCTCTCTCGTTCGTTCTCTCTCTCTCTCGTTCGTTCTCTCTCTCTCTCGTTCGTTCTCTCTCTCTCTCGTTCGTTCTCTCTCTCTCTCGTTCGTTCTCTCTCTCTCTCGTTCGTTCTCTCTCTCTCTCGTTCGTTCTCTCTCTCTCTCTCGTTCGTTCTCTCTCTCTCTCTCTCGTTCGTTCTCTCTCTCTCTCTCGCTCTCGTTCGTTCTCTCTCTCTCTCTCGTTCGTTCTCTCTCTCTCTCGTTCGTTCTCTCTCTCGTTCGTTCTCTCTCTCTCTCTCGTTCGTTCTCTCTCTCTCTCTCGTTCGTTCTCTCTCTCTCTCTCGTTCGTTCTCTCTCTCTCTCTCGTTCGTTCTCTCTCTCTCTCTCGTTCTCTCTCTCGTTCGTTCTCTCTCTCTCTCGTTCGTTCTCTCTCTCTCTCGTTCGTTCTCTCTCTCTCTCTCGTTCGTTCTCTCTCTCTCTCTCTCTCTCGTTCGTTCTCTCTCTCTCTCTCTCTCGTTCGTTCTCTCTCTCTCTCTCGTTCGTTCTCTCTCTCTCTCTCGTTCGTTCTCTCTCTCTCTCTCGTTCGTTCTCTCTCTCTCTCTCTCTCGTTCGTTCTCTCTCTCTCTCTCGTTCGTTCTCTCTCTCTCTCTCGTTCGTTCTCTCTCTCTCTCTCGTTCGTTCTCTCTCTCTCGTTCGTTCTCTCTCTCTCTCGTTCGTTCTCTCTCTCGTTCGTTCTCTCTCTCTCTCTCTCTCTCGTTCGTTCTCTCTCTCGTTCGTTCTCTCTCTCTCTCTCTCGTTCGTTCTCTCTCTCGTTCGTTCTCTCTCTCTCTCTCTCGTTCGTTCTCTCTCTCTCTCGTTCGTTCGTTCTCTCTCTCTTTCTCTCTCTCGTTCGTTCTCTCTCTCTCTCTCTCGTTCGTTCTCTCTCTCTCTCTCGTTCGTTCTCTCTCTCTCTCTCGTTCGTTCTCTCTCTCTCTCTCTCGTTCGTTCTCTCTCTCTCTCTCGTTCGTTCTCTCTCTCTCTCTCTCGTTCGTTCTCTCTCTCTCTCTCTCGTTCGTTCTCTCTCTCTCTCTGCTTTCTCTCGCTCGTCCCCTCTCACTCTTTCTCTGCTTTCCCTCTGTAGTGATTTCTAAATGAGGTACTGTATAAAAGGCAGTATTGTTATAGGTACAGGCGGATTGTTGTCTTTTGACACATCTGTCAGAGAGAATATCTATCATAACAATATGGCATCACCAATCTGTTACTTGACCAATATGGAGGATCTGGATTATATTGAAACCTGGTTTAGGTGTTTCACAGTGTCGCCAAGAGTGAAAAAGTTAAAGGACACCAGAACTAGTGGAGGAAAAAATGAAGTTACGGATTTGTTTTTGGCCTCAGCATGGTGTGAAGCCATAAAAAAAAATCTCCATCATGGTCTATCCTAAAGTGTTGGAAGATTTAGCGTATGAAGAAATTGCTGCCTTTGTAATAGCAAATATACAACCAAAGAAAAAAAATGATTGGTGAAAGAAGTAAATTTCTCAAAAGTAGACAGAGATCAGAAGAAACTATTATGCAATATATACAGTAATTGAAAGAATTGTCGATATTGAAAAAATGGGTTTGGAACAAATGTCTATTGAAGACAAGTTAATTTTGCTAAAAATGATGGAAGGAATGTTTGAAATCTCGTACAAGCATAAAATTCTAGAGCAGCTTCAAGCTCATAATATGAATCTGGACTTCTTACAACAATTGGAATTGATAAAAAAAATTTAATGCTTCCAAAAGCAGTATGGAAACTTATAGTGCTACTAAAAGCTTACTTGTATGCAGATATTTCAATAAGGAACATGAAAAGAGCAAAAATGAGTTTCTGGCCTTTGGGAAATAGTGTTTTAAGTGTAAAAAGAGGAATCATTTCCAGACAGTATGCACATATGAAAAGCAAGTGAAAAAAGTGGAAAATATAGATCTTCCAATTGAAAATACAGAAGTTATTTGAGATAAAAGTAGGGAAATGGTGAAGTTGAACAGAGTAACTATACTCATGCTGGTGGATACTGGAAGTGATGTTACGTTGATACCAAGAAAGAATGGGTAGACTAAATTTAAAGAAAAGTTATCTCCAATTGAAACAGTTTTATGGGTCAATCATCAAAATTTTAAGATGCTTTGAAGGCATACTTGAGACAAAAAACAAATTCAAAATAATACCTATCATAATGATGGAAAACATCAAAAGCCACTGTCTTTTAGGAATTGACATGTTAAGAGTGGATACATTGAAGCTGATAAATTCCATGAAGTCTGTAGAACTGGATGTTGGATTATTAAGGGGATACGAGGGGAGTATTCAACTTAAAGCAGTCAGCCCATGTATTTTCAAGCTTGAAAAGTTCCTGTTCATATTCACATGCTACCCTTGGTGGTTGCTAAGCTGATCAAAATGGTGAAACAAGGAATATTAGAAAAAGTCAGCCAGGGTGGTAGCAATTGGGCTTCACCCATTGTGGCAATATGTAAGCCCAAATGAGAATTAAGAATTTGTGGCAATTATAAGGTGGTTGTGAATCACCGGATCTGTTCAGATTCATTCCTGTTTCCAAACATTGAAACAGCGTGCCATGAGTTTGCTGGTATGAAATACTTTACTAAAGTTGACCAGCATATGATCAGATAAAAATTGATAGCAAGTTTCAAGAAGTCACCACAATATAAACCCTTATTGGATTAATAAGATGGACTTGTCTGCCATTTAGAGTAAAAACATCAAGTCAAATTTTCCAAAAAGCCACTGAAAAAGTTTTAGAGCGGTTTAAAAATATAATTGTATATCAGGATGACATTGGCATTGGTGCATGCAGTAAAGAAGAGCTCAAAAGTAAAATGGAGCAAGTTTTGAGAAAGTTAAGTAGTTAATATGACAATTAATTGTGATAAATGCGAGTTTAATTGTGAAAAAATTTCATACCTAGGATATCAAATATCCAAAGATGGTATACCACTGGATGATAAACTCATTAAGATATCAGAGATGATTGCATCCAGAAATAAACAAAGAGAAACTTTTTTTAGGATTAACCAATTTCTATAACAGATATTTATAATGAACAAAAAGACAGGAGGTTGCCTTTGAGAAATTAAAAAAGGCACTCATAAACAAACCAGTTGTTAAAATTTTTGACCTAGCAAAAGAATTGATATTAACTACTGATACCAGTGGCTGTGCTATAGCCACAATATTGTCACAAGAGGATCACCCTGTAATGTTCTTATCCAGAAAACTAACATCAGCAGAGGTGAATTATTCAAATATTGAGAAGGAGGCATTGGCAATTGTGTGGAGGATGGAAGGAGCTAGAAATTTTTTTGCTGGGAAGGAAATTTCTATTAAAATCTGATCAAAAGCCTTTGGAAATTTTATTCAACTCCAGAAGAGAGTTGCCAAAGGTCACATCTGCCAGGATATTAAGATGGATGATTATATAAAACAAAATACTATTCCGCATGTGGATGCATTATCTTGGTTAAATTTTGGGAGTAAAAATGTTGAAGCAAGTGAAAATTGTGAGGATAGAATTTTTCACTGGATAGAAATGGACGTATTACCCATAAATCAGCTTAGGTTGGGAACTAGGCAGGATCCAGTGTTGAATAGAATTATGGATAGAATAAAGAGAAGTACATGGAATAATTGCTCTATGAGATATAAAGAGTCAAGATACAAATTAACAATAGAAAAAGGAATTATATGTAATGGGAATATCATATTACCTTCACAGTCTCTGAGAAAAGAAGTAATTAAAACAGTGTGCGATAATATACATATTACTATGCAAATGAGTTTAAAGTTGCAAACATGGTGGCTAGGCTATTTGAGAGACATGGAAGAGTGTTAAAAATGCCCAAAGTGTGCATAAATAAATAAATTTAGGCAGAAATTCACTCTTGCTCAAAGGAAATGGAGCCGTGGACACGAGTACATATGGATCATGCCTATATTAAAGATAGGACTATTTCTGATATTAGTCAACTTGTATTCAGTTATTAAAGTCGTGGATAGGAAAGCCACTACTGTGAAACAGGTGTTGAGGATAGTGTTTGAGAAATGAAGTTCCAAAAACCTTGGTCTTTGACAATACACCTGAGTTTTGTGAAGAAAGTTTATGTGCATGTTTAAAATGTATTGGCTGCATTCCATACAAAGCACCACCTTACCACCCACATTCAAATGAAATTGCAGAGAGAATGTTACAAATGGTAAAAATAGGATTAAAAGCATTCTCGCTAGTGGATTGTGATATAGAGTGTTATTTACCTAAGTTGTAGAGCTATTCTGCATGCAGGTAAAAGACAAAGCCCAGCTGCATTGATGGGAAGACAAATAAGAACTCAGATTACCATGTCATTTGCAATGAATGAAAGTGTGTGGTACAGAAAAGACCAGGATTCAAGTCCTGACAAGGCAAATTTTGTGGTGCAAATGGGATTTAAGTGGCGTTAACAAAGAAGGGGCAGGGTATAATGGCTCATGAAGTTATGGAAGAGGTAGCAGAAGAACAGGTGATGCAAGAAAGGATGAATCCAGGATTGAGAGTGATCAAGAAGACCAACAGAGATATGAAAGTGAAGAACAGGAGAGGAAAGAGAGTGAGTGTATTCAGTAGTAGTGAGGAACAGTCTGGGGATGAGTGACTGGAGATATGATGATTCAAATAAGGAAAAACAGTTAAGACTTAGATCTCCCATAAAAAGAAATGAAGAGACTCACTCTGAGAGATAGTTTATGTCTCCCAGGGTTGTTCATAGAAGTCAAAGATCAACTAAAAGTATAAAGCCTTTTAGGTTCAAGGAGATGTAGTGATATGAAAAGGAGGTACTGTATAAAAGGCAGTATCACTATACCTATGGGAGTATTATCTTCTCTTGATGAGACTACATCTGTCAGAGAGATTACCTATTATAACACCATCACTCTTTCACTCTCTGTATGTTTTCCCTCGGTCTTTCTCTATACCTGCTCTTCCCTCGTTCTCTCTCTGCCGTTCCCTCGTCTCTCTCTCTCTCTCACTCACTCACTCTGCCGTTCCCTCGTCTCTCACTCTGCCATTCCCTTGTCTCTCTCTCTCTCACTCACTCACTCTGCCGTTCCCTCGTCTCTCTCTCTCTCACTCACTCACTCTGCCGTTCCCTCGTCTCTCTCTCTCTCTCACTCACTCTGCCGTTCCCTCGTCTCTCTCTCTCTCACTCACTCTGCCGTTCCCTCGTCTCTCTCTCACTCACTCTGCCGTTCCCTCGTCTCTCTCTCTCACTCACTCTGCCGTTCCCTCGTCTCTCTCTCTCACTCACTCTGCCGTTCCCTCGTCTCTCTCTCTCACTCACTCTGCCGTTCCCTCGTCTCTCTCTCTCACTCACTCTGCCGTTCCCTCGTCTCCCTCACTCTGCCGTTCCCTCGTCTCTCTCTCACTCACTCTGCCGTTCCCTCGTCTCCCTCACTCTGCCGTTCCCTCGTCTCTCTCTCACTCACTCTGCCGTTCCCTCGTCTCTCTCTCTCTCTCTCTCTCACTCACTCTGCCGTTCCCTCGTCTCTCTCTCTCTCTCACTCACTCTGCCGTTCCCTCGTCCCTCTCTCTCTCTCTCACTCACTCTGCCGTTCCCTCGTCCCTCTCTCTCTCTCACTCACTCTGCCGTTCCCTCGTCCCTCTCTCTCTCTCACTCACTCTGCCGTTCCCTCGTCCCTCTCTCTCTCTCACTCACTCTGCCGTTCCCTCGTCCCTCTCTCTCTCTCACTCACTCTGCCGTTCCCTCGTCTCTCTCTCTCTCTCACTCTGTCGTTCCCTCGTCTCTCTCACTCACTCTGCTGTTCCCTCGTCTCGTTCTCCCTACCTCTATCCTTTTTTCTCTCTCTGTCTGTCTCTCTTTTTTTTAGTCATAGCAATAATCTGCACTTTTTGGCCTGGTTAAGAGTCACTTTTTTTCTTCTTTTTTTTTTTTTTTTTTTTTTTTTTGAATGATGTGAAGCATATTTTTATTTGCATATACATTTTATATTGGCTATTTTTTAAATATGTTCATTTTTGTTGCTTTTTTTTTTGTGTGTGTGTGTGTGTGTGTGTCTGATCCAGTATAACCTTGCCCCTTTTACCCTAAAAAAAGTGTTGATGAGTGGGGTTGAATTCACTGGAAGAAAACTATCTTGTAACATTAAATTTTCAAGGAACTGATTGGAGAGTTTGGTTTTTAGTTTTAAAAGTACCAAACTATTAATAATAAAGTAATTGTATCTAAGATATTTTCTATGGGTACATTATTTAGGTTATCCATAAAGAATCTCGTTAAGCCTAAAGTTATTTTAATAATGTTTATTGTATGATTTGATATTGCACTTCCAGTATACCAGTGTCTTCAGGAAAAAATCACAGGTAGAAAAACTTTATAAATAGTGAGATTAAAGAAAAGGTGGATGATATAATTGCTTTTGGAAAAATTTCACATTGTATATACATTTTAATAATGCTTCAACTTATTAAATTTAGTAAATAATTTTTTGCTTAATACTAATTAAGTAAACAGTAATTTTGAAATACAAACAAGTTTGGCTCTCAGCCCTGTGCAAAATTAGTCATAATAATGCTGCAGCAAATTTCAGTTATATTTATTTAAAAAAAAAAAGGAGTTTTTTTTACACAAAGATGAAAACAGAAGCAATTTGTATAGCATCTTTCTATTTTACATCTAGTTTTCTGTTGCAGCTGAGCAATAACAAATTATTAAAAATTAAGGTAAATGATTTGCTTTTATGAAGTGAATTTGCATTATTAGCTCAGTAGCACCACAACCACTAGGTCGTTCATATTGTCTAAAATATAATTTCACTTCTGTTCAATTTAAAATTTATTTTTATACTAAGATAATACAGAAACTTTTTTCCCTTAAATGAAATCTCTTAACATTTTTGTCTTAGTTATGTAGGGATTTTAATTCCATGGCAAATATGAATGATTAACATAATTTAATTCCCTGATTCTTGAATAATAATCATAATTTTCCATGGTTTGTTTGCACAATAGTTAGAACAAAATGCAGTAACTCACTATACTGTAGGTTAATATATGTTCAATAATATAAAGCACTCTGTGTCTTTGTATATTTATTGGTTATAAAACTTGATATCCCCTTCTTAATGAAATATTCCTTTGTTATGATAGCAGGAGACATTACTTGACACTAATAAGCAAACATGCTTTGTGCTATAACA
The DNA here is from genome assembly GCA_964036315.1 of Acanthosepion esculentum. Classification (NCBI taxonomy): domain Eukaryota; kingdom Metazoa; phylum Mollusca; class Cephalopoda; order Sepiida; family Sepiidae; genus Acanthosepion; species Acanthosepion esculentum. The sequence continues at coordinate 61,547,731 of OZ038504.1, forward strand.
GAATATCTCATTAGTAAGTTGTGAGAATAGGTTGCTAATACATTGCTTTTATTTTTTATGTTATTTTTGCTTTTAATGATTTAAAAAAATTGTATGGATAAAAATCCTAGATTAATCATTCAGAAAATATATAACTGATGCAAATGCAAAAATGAATTAAATATTGCTGCCTTTTTTTCATGGTACAATTATACTAGGGACATATTTGAGTAAAATGAATTGTTATGTATCTGCCAGTTTCTATATTTACTTATTAGTTTCCAAATTTTAACTAAAAGTTCTCACTTTTATATTGACCACTTTAAGGAAAGGACAAATTTTTAAATCATCAGTTTTTATGTATGTGTGTAGTTAACTATGTTGTGCAGATGTTCATCTGAGAGGGAGTAAAACTGTAGCACCATTTTTTTAAATTTTTTTTTTTAAGCAGAGTGTGTTTACCTGTTTTGAAAAACAGAATTTGATACCTTTTAGAGTCAATATCAGTTGGAAATTTGCAATTATTGCAACCACTAGGTGGACTAGTTATGTTGCAAATAGTGAGGACACCAAGTGAGGATTGAACTCCCTCGTCTTGCCTAGTGACATGAACCTGTAGACTATTGCTATACAGCAGGTGTCAAGAAAAATAGAATTTGATAATATTTATTAAGTTTAATTTAGTCAAACACATTGTCCAGTTTGATACTCCTAATGTCTAATTGAGTCATAATAAGCTGTGAGATTGGTAAGTTAACCATCAAGGCAACTTTATAACTATAAGCTGTTGTTTAGTCTGATACAAGATCCATTGTAATAGGGTACCTTGTAAATTAATTTTAAACCTCTAGTGCTAACCATTATTCTATGGCAGCTGCTGTTTGAATTTAATAATGGAATCTTGAAAATTATGAGGTTAAACCATTTTTGAAGTTTTAATAAGAAAGTATAATTTTACTGCTAACAGCATGACAGAAAAGAAAACTGTTGAGAATTAATCTCAAATGTTACTGTAGGGTTAGTTATACTGCTGGGGCCAACACATTCAAAACTTGAATGTATTACAGATGATTCCATATTTTTAACACATGGGTTGTACTGCAATTCTTTCCTTACTAAGCAAAAGAAATCCACACTGGCTTGACTTATAAATTTGTCTGCAGCTTCCTTTTATTTTCTCATCTTCTAGCCATGTTCCCTATCAATTACTTAGATTTTATCCATAAGAATCTAGTTTTGATCATTTTTTCACTTCTGGTAAGGTTGGTTTTTAGATAATTTTGTATATTTGCAAGGGATTTTGTATAAGTAGTCTTTCGTCATCCACTTTTCTAGAGATGACCCACCTTCAGTAAGAAAGTTGTAAAATCATTAGCTGTGATATTTTAATGTCTACAAACCCTTTGCCAACAAATGTAGCAGAAAGTACAAGTTTAATAATCCTACCATTTCTTAAAATGATAATAAATCTTGTAAGAATTCTTGTCTTTGTAAAAATTAGTGTAGAACAATTTGTGCAGCTCTTTAGCATTTATCTTTTCATCTAATTTGTTCTAAAAGTATTTTTGTGGGAATGAGGCTGAAAAATTAATATAATCTGGGAATACAAGACCTAAAATTTATTTGATAATAGCAAATATGTCTTGTGTTCTATATCAAAATTAAAATGGTTGTAAATACCACATGTTAAGTATGATTGATACACTCATAAAAAATTACATTGACATTGGATGATTAATAACTTGCAGAATCCTTTTGTTAGAAATATCCAGTCTGGAAGAAAAATATGGATTAAAAAGAGACACTTCCAAAGAAAGAAAAATTGATAATAGTGGAATCTTTTTGTATACTTGAATTAATAACAAATCTAAATAATTACAATGAAAATATTCTAATTAACATAATGATTTTAAAAAAGTTACCTAAACTTTATTCTCCACACTTTCTATGTCCACCCCCACTGTTTTTTGTTTTTTTTCTGCCTGCCTGTATTTAAAATGACACCTTTTTAATAGATTTATCAAGTTCTTTCCTCCAAGGTTCCTTGTGATTCTGAAGCCAATATTAATGTGCACATTTATGCTATGACCCTTTCCTTTTGTACTTTGTTGTACTTTTCTCAAGTAAGATAAGTGGATACGATTTCTAGCCATATATAAGCATGGAGGTCAGGTCTCCAGACCACCACCAACTGCTTTATTACTGGCTTCCAATAAACAGGATGTGGGCCATTATCCATGGTACATTCTTATATCCATTTTTTCTTTTTCTTATAATGCTTTTTCTTAATTGCTTGTATCTGCCTCTGGCATATCTACCATTGTTATCAATTGATGGACCAATGTTTAATCACCCAACTCTGCAAATGTTCACTCAGACAGGGAATGAGGGCATGCTTTTGTGGTCTCTTAGACATAAATGCTTCAAGAACATAGCTAAAACTAGACACTAAATAAGAAAACTATAGAAATATCACAAGCCCTATAGATTTAAATCTCTAAAATATATTTTTTTAATTGTGATATTCATATTGCATGCTTCATTTCTATCTTAAAACAACAGGATCATAAAAAGAAACTAAAAAAATATTGTCCCCAGTAAGATAATTATATTTGAAAATATTTATCTTTTGAAGTTTTGAGATTAGGTATTTTCATTTTTCAGGAAATTTTTCTTTTTGCTGATAGTCTTGGAGATTCCTGAATAAAACTTGATTTAAAAAAAAAATTTTTTGAATAAATTCAGAGAAAAAAATTCTTGAAACTCTCAGTAGTGGTTTTTGAAATTATATCTTTGTCTTAACAAGAATAAATTTAGTGGAAATAGCTTAATATCTTCATTAAAGCCTTTTAACAGTTATAAATTAATTCAAATTTCATATTAAAGATTTCATTATTTTTTTAGTTCAATGGATTGAATAAATTTGTATTTTATGAATATTTAAAAAATAACAAAAATTAATACTATCCATGAAGATGTTAATATTACAAACATGCTTATATCCCCAAACAATTGAAAATAAAAATTACCCTGCATCTTATACTATAATGGTAGAGATTATTAATTCTAGTTTAATTTATAAAAAGTATTTTTTGGCACACTCCTATCATGATAATAGAATGAAATATCCATGATTATAAATAATTAAATTATGATTAAAAATCAAAATAATGTTAACATATGAAGATAAATTTGTGTAAGTATGAATTGTTATGAAATTAAAGATATGTTATATACCAGGAAATATCATATTGACTGCCAGCTATTATCTATAGAAAACTAATGCCTTAAAACAAATCACTAGAACAATTTTTTCACTTAATTCTAAAGTTAAAGATTATTGATATTAAAATTAATCTTTTAAGATATCAAGTAAAGAATACATTTTCTTGTAAAGCTAATTAAAGAATGAATTAGGATTAATACATAGATAAATCAATTAATAATTCTTTAAAGCAACTACGTAACTTAAGAGTAAAGTCATTTGATTCTGTAAATTTCTGTTAATGACCAAAATTATAGAAGCCATGGCTAAAATGGAAACAATCTGGATTCCTTGATTGTTTCTCTAGTACTTCCTTCTTGCAAACTATCTGCATGCTTTTGAGGTACTTCTGGATATAGTTATGAGTCTAGTCATGAGACCAAAATTGTAATGCCATAGTTGAACCTGCTGAGTGACTAATTGCTGAGTGGAGTACTGGTCATTTTGTATTTTTTTTTCCTCTGATGGCTAGCTAAACATTGTGGCTGCAGACACAGTCTGAGATTGTGCATGTATTAAGATGTTGCTACTGCCTGCATGTTGTGGGTTTGGTTACCCAAAAGTTGCATGTCTTACAGGTATGGAAGGGAATATGCGGCAGACCCCTATTTGGGACACAGTATTGGACCAGTCACCGGATACGGGGTAGGTCATTGTTTCAATCCCAGCATGATTGTATGCCTTGTCTTCACTGTCATTTTTAATATTTTTCTGCTAGAAAACAGACAATGTAGTAGTGTTGAAAATTTGCTTGCTGCCAGTCCACAGCCTATCAATTCATGTTGTTTTTCCCCTCCCACTTTCATTTTTTATTTTTTTTTTATTAGTAAAACACAATTTATAGAATGTATCTGTAAGTGTAGAGATGATATATAGTGGATTCTTCTTAAGTGGAACATCTCAGGACCATACAGATTGGCTTCTGTAAACAATTGTTTTTTTTTTAATGGAATTACATAAAATGGACAAAAATATTATCTCCATTTGATTCTGTTCTTTAACATTTGGTCCTACTAAATGGCTATTCCTGTAGCTGATCTTTAGCTTAACTGGAATCCATTTTATTATATATATATATATATATATATATATATATATATATATATATATATATAACTTTAAATGATATTTTTAGTGGATACTTATATTTGAGTAGACACTCTATTTATTTTTAAGAAAAATTTGAAATCTCTTGAGAGTGCAAATTTTTCTCTAATATCTCAAACATTTAGACTGGTAGACAAAAATAAATAAATGGAATGTCTGCTCAAATATGAGTATTCACTAAAAATATTTAAAATGATAAAAGTCTGTTGGATTAATAAAAAATCAATTCTAATATATATATATATATATATATATATATATATATATATATATATAAAATGAGAGAGAATGTATGTGCATATATTTATACATACATGCATATTTATGCTTATTTAGAAATTTATTCATGCATGTATTTTTTAATATGCACATGTTTGTAATAAGCATGTGAACTGATATAGCTATGAACTTATGAGCATACATACATGCATATTTATGATCTTATATGGGTTCATTTGTGTATCTATTTTTATATGCATGTTATATAAACAAACACACACACACAAGGTAGTGCTGAAAAATTCTTGGCCTAATTCACTTTATTTAAAAATTATCAAATGGAAACTTCTCAGCACCCATGTGCATATATATATATATATATATATATATATATACACACACACATATATACACACACACACACACACACACGAAAAGATACTAAGTAGCTGATTCAGAACATTTATATTAGAATCAGGGAAAAATATTTTCAATATTTTTTAGAAATCTGAATTTTTTATTTAGTTTTAACTTTATTTTACATTTTTCACTAGGATTTCACCCAATTTGGTTTGCCTTTCAATTTAAAATAATTTTCCTTGTTAAACATTTCATTTTAATTTTTTAAAATCAATTTTATGAAAAAAAACTTATCGAATTCTCACAAAAAATTATTATTTATATAAAACATTTTCCATTAACTTTCTTGCATTAATGTTGATTCACTTTATCCTTCAACCCTGATTATTATTTCTTTTTATACAAGTAAAACCAAAAACTAGACTCATGTTGTACCTTGTTATAATTTCTCATAGTTTTGTTTTCTTTTCAAACTAGTATTTTTTTAAATGACTTAGGTTATATACACAAGATGCTACCAAAAAGTTTTGATTGTTTAAAGTACAAAATAAGATTCTCAAAAAAGAAGAATATTGATTGAAAATGAAGTTTTTTATTTTCTGGTAATATGGTTTTGAAATGCATGAAATGGTGAGCAATTTGAAAGATTGAACAAATTTATGGTTTTCTTTAAATTCCCTGAACTTTTTGGTAGCATTTCTTAAATCTCTCTCTCTCACACACACACACACACACACACACACACACACACACACACACACACACACGTTTGTTTTTGTTCTTTTCTATTTAAATTAATAATCCTTAGATAAAAAAATACATTTAAAAAACAAAATCAAGAATATAAAATAATTTCCTTGAACAATGATGAAATAGAACATCTGTTTTATGTTTTTTCATAAAAGACATTCAGACACAAGTTGTTTATATTTTTAATGGTTTCTTTTTAGTGTACATTTCTGTTTGAAATACTTGATTTCTTGTTGGCAAAGTTTTATGTTCCCAGCATACTCCTTCTAAGTCATTCCTACAAATTGTGCTTCTTTATGTAGTCAAGTGTCAATATACATTTTAGTGGAAACTAACCAATCATTCCTAAGATTTCTCTTTCTTCTTTACTTGTAAATCTCTGATTATTACAAATATATAGTTTTATGTAAATTTATTATTATATTATTCTTATTACTATTATAATTTTGTTCTTTTATATAGTTTAAAGATGAACTTGTTCATTGTTTATACTCATCAAAAACCATGTTTGGAGGCTTTTTCCAAAATGACTCTCTATATAAGTAGCCCCAGCAAAACCAAGTGGTTCCACCTGGTGGACAAATGCTAGAAGGAAAAAACAATCTAAATATTAAATTTTATTTGTAATTATGATTGAAAGATGCAACATTGATTGCTCAAATTATACAATAAATACAGAATGGTTACTTAAATTATATTTTACTCAGAAAAAAATAACCTTATAAATTGGGGCTGTACTTTATGTATGCTTTTATCTTGTTAGCTGAAAAGCTACTCACTAGGTTGTATTTTAAGCTAGTTTCTGTGGTAGGCCTAAAATGGAACTTAACTCCAGTAAGAAATCATAGATCTGAACTATTTAATTATACCTTATTTGAAAATGATTATCATCGTGAACTCTTGGGTCACATTTAATTTAAATGTTTGGAGAGATTTTGAAAAAAATTTCAAGAACATATAGATTTTGTAACTCCAAATTTGTTTTACTGGATTTTATTGCAGCAATTAACACAGGCATAACACTGATCTGTGTTTTTGTGAGAAATTATAATAAATATCTTTGACAGATTAACATATATGATCTCTTGGTGGTTCATTACTTGTACTATAAATTTAAAAAAACCCAGCAAAATGGGACTTTTGAGTATTGAATTTCTGGTGACTGGGAAAAAGTCATAAGAAGAAAATAACTGGAAAAAAGCTAATATCATCTTTGGTTTTAGACTAGGACATTTTCAGCTAGATTTCTTCCAATACAGATGGTTTGCTTCAGCTGAATGGACAGACATCAAGTAAAGATCCAATTTATCACTATACTTAAATCAAACTTCTTGCTAAAAACAATTAAGTTTATACATTTTCAAAAACAGGTATGCTTAAAACAGTCTGATTTCTCATAACCATAAAAAAAATTGGTGGTAGTATCTCTAGCTATGCTTGTAGCTTTATCAATGGCAAATAGAGAGACAGAAAAAAAGAAATTTGGTCAGTTATAATAAGATGAACAGGAAAATATATTTTATAACAAAAAAGTATATAATACTCTTAAAATAATATCACTTTATATAGTCATAATACCATAATAATATTTGATTTTATATAATCATGTTTTTTTTTACATCAGTTTAGATTTCCTTTATTTTTCTCCACCAAGTTTGGTTTTTATAGCCTTTTTTTGCCAGTTATTTTTTTTTTTTTTGCATCCTTAAAAAAGAATGCACAGTTGTTCAGCAGAAATTGAACACACTACCATTGATCTGTAATACAAGTTTGCTAACCACAAAGGAATATTTTTTTACTTATCTCCATATTCAAAATTAATTATTCCAGTATTGAAAAGTTAGTAAAAACACTTGAAAATAGCCAGAAAACAGTTTTGCAACTGAAGGCCTCTAGATCTTTGCTTACTCATGTTACTATTCTTTTCACTTTGCAGTTTCTGATAATTTAATACTAGGACCGCCAAATGTAAAGAAGAAATTTTATTTAATAAAAAAAATGTATCACTTCTTGAAGCAGTTCAGTCTTAACTCTACATTAACCCATTAGTACCCATCTTTAAATCTAGGTTATAATTCTAAAAATTGAAATAAAAATCCACTTATATTTTTATTCAAAACATTTGGTATTAATTTACAGGTTTCTAAATGTAACCTATTTGGGGGGGGGGGGCTTATGGTTAGAAACAACACCAGTCAAAATGTTCATTGCTGATTTAAAGTAAAAATAGTTTAAGAAATTTTCAGTTTTCTGTCTTGAGCGTCATTTTGGTTTTGATGCTTGCCAATAAGTTTAAAGCATAATCTACAAGATTGTCAGGGTACAAATTGATTAATTTGCTTTTCAAGACACAGCATCTCTACATATGGAAGATTGACTTAACCTAGCCAAATGAAAATAGAAGTCTGCTATTTCAAGAGTTGTTTGAATTGTTTATCTTGTTCTCACAATGTTTACCCTGATCCATTCTCAAAGTACATAATTGCCAATACCCTTAGGTTCTGTAATGGCTGCAAGAAACATTGATTTTATTATATATCATTTATAAAATTATTATTTACTTAATGAAGAATTTGAGTTGAGGCAAAATGTACATTATTATAAGCTTTTACAAAATGCTTAATTCTTCATTACTGTCTTGTAACTTGAAATGCTAAAATTAGAATTTCTAAAACTCTTGCCAACTTGAATCAAGTTTTTTTTATCCGTCTCTTTCTCATTATAATAATTCTTTTTCAGCATTACCAATTATTTTTCTACTAAAAGACAGTGGATGACCTTAACTGTATTAAACCACTTTTTTCCTTACTTTGTATTTTCCTTAATTTCTTCATGGTCAGACCTTTTTGGTAATAGTATTTCACAAAAAGAATTTTTTTTTCTTTTTCTCCTGACACCCTGTGAGTTTGTGAGTATTCTAACAAAAGGTAAGCTGTCTGCTAAACCATGAAGAAATTCTTATTTACCATTTAAAAATTAAAAAACTAAGGAAAACAGTGGCATGAATGTAATATTTAGTGCTGTCTGTGGACTGGCAGCATGACAAACAATTATATTTAGAATTCTTAGATTATTATTACATTTTTTAAAATGGCTTTGCTTCAGTATGTTTCTATATTAAAAAGAAATCAAATTGCTGTGTTTTTAATCATTATTCTAGCCAACAAAATAAATTTTATTTGTTTTCTTTTGTTTGGTTTAATGAAAATACAACTGCTTTTTCTCTTTATTTAGTAGCTTCGTGTTTTTTAAATTAATTATTTTTAAAGTAAATTTTATGGAATCATGAGCATTATTAAAGGGAAAAATATTGTTAAGCATTTATGAATTTTTGAGCAGATATCGTTAGTGTAAATAAAATTAAAATTGTGTTGATAAATCTACATAGATTCATGCACTTAGGATGACACACAATCAATCCTGTTTGGTTCAACAAGAGAGCAAAGTAACTTAAGACCTTTACCTTTACTTTTTATGTAAAGCTTTTGAGTTACTTTGCTCTCAGCATCTGACAACTAAAATTTCATAACTGGACTAGCAATGCTTACTTAACAATTCACTGAAAAAAATAGTTAAGATTTGCAAAAAAAAAATATATATTTAGTCTGTGCAAAAACCTCCTGAAAAATGAATTTCAACTGTGCAATCATTTTTTTTTTCACAAAATGGTGCTGGGAATTTTTGCACATTTCTAATGTAAACAAATTTTGAACATAATTATTACAATTGGCTGGAGGGAAAGGTGAAAGTAAAGAAACTTTCTTCAAGAAAACTAATTTATAATTTGAAGCTCTTGGGGAAAATAAGTTTTTTTTATTTACGTCTCATATTACAAATACTCCCTTATTTAAAAAAAAACAAACAAAAGCACAAAGATGTTCTAAATTAAGAAACTAAATATGAGAGTGGATCAATAAGTCTGTAGCATAACAAGTTAGCTGAAATTTTATCTGAAATATAATATTCAGTCTATGTGATCAACAGAAATATGTAGGATTGAGTGCATTGACAAGAAAGTAGATTATGCTGAAAAATAAATATTTTTTGTGTAAAATAAATGCTTTTCATTATACATTGAGGTGCTAAAAGTTCTCAGCCCAACCTATTTTCCAAAATCTGACCAAATATCAAATTTGGAAGAAACTTGGCCAGTCTGAAAACTTTTCATCACTGTCTCATATGCATGCAACCATATAAGCACAAGCCATTTTTTTCAACATTGTCTTTTTGAAAATTTAAATTGTTTGATCAGTTGTGCTTGATGTTATTACCAAAATCTTTGGAACATAATGGTTTTGTCTGTTTATTTGCAATAAACTGATCTTGTTGGTGACCATTTTTGTGCTGCCATTTTTTCCCTTATGGATTGTATATCTGGAGGGCTAAATGGATTTGTAGAAATGTCATGGTAAATGATAACAATATGAAAAATGTAAGGAAGAGTTCAACTGTCTAATTAAAATTTGGAATGAGTTTTTCAAAGTTATTATTGGACAGAAATATTTAAAAAATACAAATTGTTTTTATAAGGCCAGAAAGTAATAAAATTGAATAAAAAAAATTAATTTTCAGACCATTAGTTCTATATGATATTTTACCAAATAACAGCACTTGAACATTTCCAACAACAATAAAAATGGGTAACACATGTAACAAGAAGAAAAAATAATGAATTTAGTGAACTTGAAGTCAAATTTCCTGAAAAACTTAGATTTTATAAATTTCAACTGATAGCAATGCTAACTGTTCAGTCAATGAACACTGAATATTTTCGAGAGTAGAATTTAATATCATTTGGACAGGAAACAAAAATGGATTTAATGTTTCTCTTGTAGCTTTAAAATATTACTTTTAGGTTAGAAAATCTTCAAAAGAAAATTTAAGATGCTTATTTTTCTGTTTTTTTTTTTTTTTTTTGTAGAAACTCATTAGCTTAAAGCTAATTAAAAGTGTTCATCATATAAAACAACAAAAAATGACTGTATTTGCAGCATAATAAATTTGAGAGTAAAAAGTTTATTTTGAGGAATAATACCCATTACAACTTATCCAGACATTAGATCAGATTACTTCAGTAGATGATCCATGAATCATGTACTGGATACATTGTAATACATTGTATAATTTCATGTTTATTTAAACGTGTGTCCTAAATGTTAGTATAATTCAAATTAAAACTTTAAATTATGTTCATTTATATTTATTAGGATCTAAAAACAAATATTGAATATTTTTGAGTTGGCGTATTTGTAATATGAGACTAGTTAAACAAAGCAAGAAACTAGTTTTTGAGAAAAAAAATTAAAATTTGTAGAATGACCATATTTATGGAAAATACATTTAATCTTGACATTTTGTTCGTATATAAGCTCATTGAGAGAGATAAAATCATTTCATATTGAAAAGGCAACAGACTAAAATCTTTTACATTTAATGTATTAATAGGGGGAAAATGTTTTAATATGGAAAATCATTTACTATTTGCTACTTATGAATAATTAGTAAACCTAATCAGATGTTTATATGACATTAATTTAAAGTACTACAAATAAACACTATATGCACTGAAAAGTTGTTAGCACAAGTCCCCACCTCAAAAAATAAAAAAAAATTAATGTAGGGTCATTTGATGAGAGGTGGATCAGGTTAAACATTTTTCAGCACCTTGTATGTGTGTAATTTTAAGTTATACTATATTTATGAGTTAAAGTGCTCAATATCAGGAACAGAGCGTATGTAGATATAAAAGTGGGCATCAGGGTCAACACCCATCAGCGACAGTTATTAACATGATTAAACACTTATAATTTAAAATTTATAGATAGTATGGACATAGGTAAGTTGAATTCAAGTTTTATCTTAGTCTGTTGCATTTACTTCACACTAAAATCCTTGGGGAAAAAGCATGAATCATTTTCTTTGCCTTTCAGCTATGGGTTAAATAGCTGAGTAGACTGGGTTCTCTGACCTTGGAAGGCAGTTAGTCAAGAAGAAATTCAAAATCATAGAGAACTAAAACATTACACTATCATTCCTAAGAAGTCATTGTAATTCATAAATAATAAAAGAAAAGGAATCTGTAGAGAGTCATGAAGAGATATGTCCTTTAACATAAAAATAAAAAGTAACATTTCTATTTATTCCACTTCATGTGTTTAATATATACTCTATTATATTATCAAGGAAATTTCAATAATTGCATGTCATAATCAAATTTCAACTGATATTTAATACAAAATTTAATATAAAAAGAAAAATGAAAACTGCAATTTGTTGAAAATTTAATAAAACAACTGGAATCAAATTAAAATAAATATTTCTGATCAGTCATTTTAAGTTGAAGCTGCAAATTGTCAAATCATTGATTGTTTTGAACTGACCATGTACAATTGTATTTCATATATAATAATTATAATTGAAAATAATAATGTTTTCTTGTCTTTCCTGCCTGTATTATATATCAAAAAACATACAAGGGTAAACATTTACTATATACAGTTTCATTTGTATTGATGTCTAGATAATTCCTAAATAGCAGGTAGCTCTATTTTTTACTCCAACTATGATCTTATTGTTGATAATTAATCCTGTTGTCTTCTGAATCTTGTTCACTAACAACATAAATCATCTACATTCTTTTTTTGGTAATTGGAAAAGATTTCCTATTTTCTATACATCTTATTGAAAAGTTTCCAACTAAGTTGGGTTTTTTTTATAGTTATTTTTTCCCCTCCAACCCACAAATTTTCAACTGAACAAAATATACTGCAATTCCTCTCAGTTCACCTTTGAAAAAGCATTGCTTCCATTTTTTTTAAATTATAGATTAATTTTTTAATTCCAATATACTAATTGTAGTTGACAAAAACAAGATTCACTGACTTCAGGAATTATTTCCCTTCCTTAAATATTTTTTTTTACTTGATTATATTTCTTCTTTCAGACACTTTTTTTATGGTGTGAATCCTATGTGCACCTTCAAAACAGCATTTAACTTTTGTATGATATAATCCAAGAAATATATCAATGATCTTTTTATTTTAATTTTTAAAAATTTTATTATTACTATTGTAATTATTCTCTAGAAAATATTTTTACACTTTCAAAATTAAAAAAAGGAGCAATGTGTCAGAAGTTAAGAAGGGAGATTAATTTAAATCTCTTCTTAGGCTTTGTATTACAAAACATATATTTGATATATAGAGAAACAGAAGACAAAAAGTAATGTATAAAGCACTTATAGGAAAAGAAATTGGAATGGAAGATGAAGAAATAGTTTAGTTTAGTCAATGTTGTCTATGTACTGTTATTATATTATGTAAGTAAATTTATCCTGGTGTGTGCGTGTAGCTTTTTAGCAGTTTGATGTGATTACATATTTTCTCTGGGCACCAGTACTTTGTTGTTCAATTTCAAGTAAAACCAGGATTTTCAAGAAAATTTTCTTAGTTTGAAAATTGATGCAACATTATCTTACTATTATTATTTGGCCTTGTGTCAGATTAACATAAGTTTAGTAAATATATGTGTATATTTCCCCCCTAACTTGGTTGGAAACAGAAATAAGATTTTACTGCTGTTAGTCTCTCTAAAGGTAATTGGAGAGTGATTTACCAAAGTACCTAAATCACTCAACTCTTTTCATTAACCAGTGGTATACTACAGATGAGATATTTTAGAATACAGGGAGAAATGGATTCATGTTTTTACCAAGAGCCTTAGTGTGATTCAGCCAGAGTTTAAATTTTGACAATTTTCTTATCACTAATTGTGAGTGGGTTGGGTTGGTGGATTTTATGATATCAGAATTTATTAGGTGATTTAATGTCAAAATCTGTTTTTTTATTTTTATTTTTTATTATAGTTGAGTCTAGATTTGAGTCTCTTACTACTCTACAGAAGATGCATTCTGTGTATTCTAGAGTCTGCTGAGAGGTTATACTTGTGAATATTATACCATCCCACAATTGTGTGTATGAGTGGAGAGGTACATTAATAAGTCCCTAGTTTTGGATGTCTTGGTTCATTGAACTACTGACGAAGAGAACCACACTGAAAGAGTTGACTCAGTGTACATGAGCTGATATCTACTTTACACAGTTGATGCAGATGGGAAGAGGAGGAGCCTGCAGAAGATGGACTCTTTTACTCTGATCTTTGAAAGTGAGGACAAACCAAAATATATAAAATATTCACTTGAATACTTGAAAAATAAAAAAAATACTGTTGGATCATATACTTTGTCGATATTAGGGTCTTTATGTACAAAAAGAAAAAGCACTTCCATCTTGCAGATAAAAATAAATGCAATTGCTGTGTTGAATGAAGAATTTCAATGCTAAATAACATTTTGATTAGAGAACACAAATTTCTTGACCACCCCCATACTGCTGCTTTGATTTTCAGTGTAAATGCAGTACCTGAATAAATTACAGGCCATTTGGACTGTGAAAAAACAAACATTTCTCCTTGAATCTATAAATATTTTCTGATAGTAAATCAATGACTACCTTCCTTTCTGAATTTATTCTTGTTTATTTTTACAGCTTTACTGGTGTAGTCAAGAAAGTATATTCATGTCTATATCAATGCTTAAACATATGTAATATTATGTTAATAAGGTCTGATAAGAATACAAGTCTAAATTTTTCATATGTAAAATAATTCTTCATTCACTTCTGGACTCCATCAAATTAATGTCAGCCTAATTGAGTGGTATGTAGTTTTTAATCTTCCCTTCAAAATTCAATCTTCCTGTGAGGATGTGAGCGATTCTCCACTCTCTCTTTGTAAGTCAAACATTTATATAACTTTCTGTTTGGTTGTTTTGTGTGCATATATCCTAAGTTAAGCTGGGTTCACTTCCTGTTTTGAGGTTAATCCTTGAGACAACTCAGCCTTTTGATGTTCTAAAGTGATACTGAGTACAAAGCTTACTTTGATATATTTCTTAGGGTGAATTCAGTGCACTGTGGGGTCACCACAGATCAAATGGATATTAAATTTGATTCAGGTTTCTGGTATTTACTGGTCTTAGTAAAATGATGAAAAAAAAATGCACCAGAAATATTTTTCAACATAATCTCTTTCTGCGATTCTCACTGCAATTGACCCAATTAAACAGTGAAAGTTTTAGTGTAAAAAAAAAAAAAAAAAACTGTACAAAATTATTTTAAGCATTTTGTATGAAGAGGGAGTGACAGGGATGTGGTTCTATAGATGAATGCAGAGAACATCAGAGACAAAACTTCTTCATTATTCATAATGTTCTCAGAAAAATAAGAGCAAAATACTGTACAGAGATGAAGAAATATGACCTGGAGAATTTAACACTCAACAGTATAGTGAAGCCAACTGGGTGAATGGATGGTAGAACAAGGAAACAGGGAGATGTCAAAAGTTACTTAGAACAACAAATGACAGCAATCACCCATGTCCTGAAGTGACTCTGCATTTAAAAGAAATGATTTTGTTACCCCCCCCCCCACACACACACACACTCAATCCATCTATAAACCAAATTTTAAATAAAAATTACTGAATTAATAGATACTGCATGCTTTTCCTGTTCTTATTCAACTGAGTCAATAGATAAATTTAAAAATATTATTTCATAATCCAACACTTCCCTGAAAACAACCATAATCCTAAGTTACAGTTAGTCAAATTGCCCCTTTATAAAGTAGGTTCTTGTCACATAGTAGAAATACTATATCTTTATACTACAAATATTGTATTAAAGGGACTTTTAAATTGTTATAGGCTCTGTAGATAACTAAATGTTTAAAGTAAGATATGTTTAAATAATTGTATTAAAAGTTATTTTCACTTGAAATTGTTTTCATTTCTAAGCATAAGGACAAAACAGAGAATCAGTTGTCTTTACTTAATTTAAATAATAATGGTGAAAATGCTTAATCTAAAAAGTAATAATTGTATGAGTAAAACTAATAATCCACAAATATAAATAGCAGTGTGTATCTAGAAATAGATTTTCTTTTCATGTGTAATGCGTTTCCACATCGCCAGAAGAGTTCACTATGTAGTGATGAGTGAAGTGAATTGCCCATCTTCATATTCTGGTATTGTAGAACCCATACTTGTTCAGGAGTGACTAGAATGTTATATGTTCAAGTATTTTAGAATATAAACAATAAAATGCAGACTAAACATATTTTGATATTTTATAAGTACTATGCAGTTAAAAATAACTTCTATATTGTGGTAATGGGTAAATTAATAAAATAATAATAGTAGTGGAATTGTGTCATCTAAGAAGTACCTGTAATAATATGGAGTAAAATAGGCAGTATAATAATAGTAATAATGAAAGGTGTATTGATCCAGAGTTTTGAGATAAAAAGTAATAAATTGTTTGTAGTATTTTAAGTATTAAATAGAATTTTGTATTCACCATGTTGCATACTGTAAAAAGAAAAGTTTTATGAATGCTGTTTTGAAATTTTCCCATTTTAAGAATTATAGTATTTAAAATGCTATGCATATCTTTTTTTTTTTTTTTAAGTAAAACTGCCTAAAATGTAAATTTTCAATTATTTTTATTGCTGTTTGCTTGATATTTTTAATTTTCAGTTACATTGTCAGGATATTTTTATAATCCATTTTATTTTTCAGGCAACTGTTTATAGAGGGGGTTACCAACGGTTTGCTCCTTACTGAGGTCACATGATAGCATTGCTACAACCAATGAGAAGGACTCTATTCCATAGGATGGCAACACATCAGCAGCAGAATTTTTTTACAAGATTTCTCTCTGTACATGTGCATATATGTATGTATGTATAAAGATACAGGGCTCCTTAGTGCTATCCGAGGACAACAAAATTAAGCACTTGGGAGCAATAAAAAGCAAAAAAAAAAAAAAAAAGAACAAAAAAGAAAAAACAAAAATAATATATAAAACAAACAAAAAACATAACAAACAAAAAACATAACAAACAACTATCACATCTTATTTGGGAAAAAGTCAAGAATACATTATCCTGAGTGACAATTATAAAAGAAGATGTTGGAGTCATCTTCGGACAAGCAAAATTCAAAGAAAAAAATGTGTTACTGGCTTGGTTTTACCAAGTGGTCGGTAAGCAAGCATAAATGTTTAACAAAAGAGAAAAAAATGCATTTTTTAAAGGCTTGAAAAAGAACCAAAAACAAAATGGAATTCTTATAACTCCTGGCAATTAATTGGAGAGACTTTGACCTGGAGAAATGCTGACTGACCTCTGTGTAAGATTACATAAAAAAAAAGAATAGTCATTTATTACATAATGAATAGTCATTTATTGAAGCTTTATACTTTTGTCTAGTCATCCTAACTACAATTTTACCTCTTATTTTTCACTTTTCATGTTGCCCCATTTTTATTATTATTATTAATTATTTCTTTTTTTTAATCAAACCAGACAACAAAAAAAGAAAAAAGATAAAACTTACTATCTCTCCTCTTACTCTGCATTAAGCCAAGATATTTTTCTCCCTTCTTTCCTCACTGTCTCTCACATTTTTTCTCAAAAAAGTAGTATCTGTTTTAAAAATCTAACAAGAGTTCTCATGAAGCTATTGGTTCCAAGGTGATAAAATGGGAAGATTGAGAAGTTAAACAACCCTCCACAAAAGGAAGTGTTGGGTTTTTAATTTTTTCCTTAATTTTGTTCCCATCTCATCTCTCTTTGCTGCTCTATTTTCTGACTCTTGTATTTGAAAAGATTGTTGGCATCTTGGTTCAGATTCTAATCTATGGTAAGCATGGCCATTTTTAGTATGTGCCAACTTCAAGAAAGGTTTAAAAAAGATTTTTCCTCATGCTAATTTCACTAACATTTTTTTTTAATTCCTAGTCAAAAGTCAACAATCATTAATTGCTTGTACATTAATTCATTATTTTTTTTTTTAGGCATTGTGCATATATATATATATATATATATATTACATGAATCATTCATACAAAAAGTAGATTAGTAAAGTTAATGATATAAATGGCGAAAAACATCTTCACAAACAAATTTATTAAAGTTACATTAACCCATTTGTTTGTGAAGATGTTTTTCGCCATTTATATCATTAACTTTACTCATCTACTTTTTGTATGAATGATTCATGTAATATAAATTGAACTGCACCACATATTTGAGAGATATATATATATATACACACACACACACACACACACATTCTCACACACACACTTAATTTTTTGTTTTATTTTTTATTTTTCTCTCATGTTTGTTTACTCTCCTTTCTCACTCTGTTCTTATATTTCAGACAATTATTCTCTCTCTCTCTCTCATACACATTCAGACACTTTATTAAATTTATAAATAAATAAGGTAATGTTAAATCAATATATATATATATATGATTTATTAATCAATAAGTAATATTTAAAAAAAATAATCATTCAATCCTTACCAGTATTAGCAAAGCTGAACTCTTATCATCAACATGCCTTTGAAGTTTTTTCTTTTCCTCTTTTTCCATTTAAATATACAAGACCATTCCATCCACCTTTAAAAACAAAATGGTGGGGGGGGTGCTGGTCAAGCAGGTAAAGTTATGGAAATCTAGAAAAAAATGAAATAATAATAATAATAATAAGGTGCTATTATTCTTAATTAGTGCAATCTTTTGTGGGATAGAGTTAAGAGGATAAACGTTTCCTCACTCCCCACCTTCCACTCCTTCCAAAGATGAGATTTTATGGAGACAAATTAGGGGAACTGAAATATTACAAGTTGTTTTGCTAATTCAGATGTGCATTGTGTTTGTTTGTTTTTTTTTATTGTTTTTTTAATTCTCATAAGTTTTAAGCAAAGAAAAAAAAATTAACAAATCTTATTTTGAATGAATGATCTTTCTGTCACGATTGGGGGTTTCATTCAAAAGGAGATGTATAATTTAAAAGCTTCTGAACTATAATTCTTTTATTTTAATTGCCATCATTATAAACATTTCTTTATCTGCTAACTTTGTCTGACTTTGCTATTTCTTAATCATCCAAAATTGTTTCATAGTAAAGGAGATTATTTATAGAGCTATATAGAGCTCTGTCAATGAAGGACATAAACAAAAGAGTTGCCCATCAATGACTCCTCAACAACTTGTTCTTCTTCCTCCTTGCTTGACCCAATATTTAGTTATGCTATCTTCTATCAGAATCCTCAGAAAATTTAATCTTTTAATTTACAATTAACTGAAATAAGTAAATTCTAGCACTCTTTCAAGACACAATAATAGAAATAAATGACCAAATATTTTCCTGACACACTACAGTTTCTTGAATTTGGCTTTCTACAAGAAATGCTTGCATTATAATGTTAAAAAAAGTTAGAAATTAACAATTACTTCTAATATCAAGATTATCTCCAGCCTATGTTACTCTTCACAAGTCCCTCAACCTTATTCTGCCAAGTCTGTAGAAATATGTTGGATGTTATATAATTATTCCAGGTACATCAGAACAGAAAGCAGAGCAATTTGATTTCCTACTTGGTTTGTTTCCCATGAAAAAGTCGAAATTGGTTATGGCAGAAACTTAACTTGGTTAGATTTAATGATGACAGCCATCATTGGATATTTTAAAGTCATAAACTGAGATTGTCTGACTCATATGAAGCATTTTAAAAAGTCAGGTAATAATTATAAAATTATCTTTTTTTCATTACAAAAATAAATAAATGAGCAGTTGGCATTCATATTTCAAAAATGTCTTATCAACCATTGTCTCAGATTTTTAGTGAAAAAAAAAAGACAAAACAGAAACAAACAGTCCTTGAAAATTTTCTGATTCCTTGTAAACATGCAATAATGTTGAAATGGTTACCTTGATAAGTAAGGCATAATGCAAATGAAATGTGTTTTAGCAAACCATTACAAATTGCAATTAGGAATGGAAAATCTTTTTCTTATGTTTTTTTAATATAAACTTTGACAAGTAAACACAGTGTACACCTGTTAGTTACAGACACACACACATAGTATATATATTGATAAATGCACAGTGTATGAATATTGATGCATACATTGACCCCCCCCCCCCACACACACACACACAAAAGTATCTTCATGAAAAATATCCCCAGGTTTTTCCTATTCTACTGAAACAAGCAGGTAAGAGAATTTTACACTGTCAACAATTTCTAAAGATTCTAAGATATGTCACCATAAGAAACATTGGTTTGTCATTAGTATTTTCTCGTTTTAAATTTTTTTATGAAATTTTTAATTCCTTCTCTTTTCATTTCGATACAATCATGGTATTCATGAATTTTTATTTTATTTTTTTATTTAAATCTTTTTTAGCTTTATAAATTTTTTAACCACTTTTTCTTTGTTGATTTTGACTGATGTTAATGGTAAAAAGAAAACAGTAGTCTTGTTTTTGACACTTAGAAATTTGGATTGCTATCATCAAACAATTTCCTTGCTATAAATGGAAACAATTTATAAAAAGTAATCTAAGGTGTCACTGAAGTTAATACAATAATTGTATTTGTATTTTACTTTTACTGTAAGGGATACACTCGTCAGAGACAAGATTTTGTTCTTTTTTTTTCTTCTTAAAGAATGCCATCATGAAAAAATTACTACAGTGTGAAAAGGAAGCAAATCTTTTTTTATTATATTTTTCATTTTTTTATTCTTTTCACTTTTTGGGAAGAATACAAGAGAATACTCATTTTTTTTAATTATTTTTTCTTTTATTTTAATCTTTCCCTACTCCAAGAAATATGAGGTTTGATGGAAAAGAAATTACAATCAAAAATTATATTGCACTCAAGTTACTGAAGCAATATTTTTTCATTTTTCACTACCCCAAAGATATTTTATCATTTTTTTTTTTATTCTCTTTTTCTTTTTTATTCTCTTTTTCCTTCTTTTATTTTTTAAAAAATTTTTCAAAGTAAAAAAAAAAAAATTGTTTTTTAAATTTAGTTTTATTAAACAGAACAAAAAAAAAAATATTTCCCACTCCTCAAACCATTTTTAATTTTAAATTTTTTTTCATTTTTACTTGGTTAATTGGACACATTTTTACTGCCCAGTTACAAGTTTCTAATGAGTGCAATATTTCTTTACCAAAACTGACATAATTATTTCTATGTCATGTAATTAGCAGAAATATGTCAAAATCATCACTAAATTACTAGTAGTTCAGTGTAGAAAATGTTCATTATAGATCTATTTTTATTATTATTTTTTAATTAGTAATCCTGACCCATTAAAGAAAACTTACTTTGCAGTAGTGTATGGAGACAGTGGACTATATCGACATTTTTTCACTTGTATACTAACCTTTTACTATATAAATTGGGCGTGAGACAGAAAATTATTTGAGGTTGGTAGCCCTCTGAAAAGAATAAGAAAAGAATCCTAATTAATCAAGACAGCTCCAACTTAATCCTTTGTACCAGGATTCTCTTAATTTTGACTTAGAGTTAGTTGCTCTCAAATTTATTAGACCCAAATCCACTGCCCTCCCCTCCTCCAGTTAATTATGATATAAGAGTGATCTGTTCATATTTCATGTTTGAGGCCAATCTTCTGAAAGTTCAAATTAATTTACATAAATTAAACAAATTAAGGCAGGTGTACTGGTTAAGGAAAGATTTTTTTTTTTAAAATCACTTTTGAGCAAAATTATCTTCCATTAAAAACTGATAAATCTGAATTTTTATGCTGTGTCACTATATCTCTGCCATTTTTTTTAATTCATTACCAGGAGCCA
This sequence comes from Acanthosepion esculentum, assembly GCA_964036315.1. Classification (NCBI taxonomy): domain Eukaryota; kingdom Metazoa; phylum Mollusca; class Cephalopoda; order Sepiida; family Sepiidae; genus Acanthosepion; species Acanthosepion esculentum. The sequence continues at coordinate 61,569,156 of OZ038504.1, forward strand.
AATAATTTTTTTTTATTGTTTAGACATAAATAATTTTCTACAACTGAATGTCTTATTTTCATCACCCCATCTTTTTTTTTTTTTATTTTTTAACTAATTGTAAATATTCTATAACTTATTTCCCTTCCCTTTTCACTCTTTATATATAAAAAATATATATATATCTTCCATTGTACAATTGTTTTGACAAGTTTTTCAGAGTATATCATTATTTTTTTGTGTGTCTCTGTGTGTGTGTGTATATATATATATATATATATATATATATAAATGTGCGCGCACACACACACACGTGTGTGTATAAAACTTTTTCACTTCATAGCCATCTTTTTATGAGATAGCTTGAAAGGTCAGCTGAAATTTCTCTTCCAATATACACACATGCACACAGTAGATTATTTTTCTTTAAAAAAATGGAATTTTTTTAACAAGTAGTCTTTAGAATCAATTCAGATGTTGTAAAATTAAAGTAAAAAAACAAAAAAAATTAAAAAGATGTTTTTAAAAATTTAAAAAAAATTTTTTCCTCCACCTTCCAAAATCCCTGTCCTCTCGATATCAAGTCTCTCGCCCAATATATGTTACAATTTTTCTCCTTTACCCATCACTAACGTGCTTCCCAAAACATTTAAAAAAAAAAAAAAAAATACACACACATACACACATATATATATATATATATATATATATATATATATATATATATATATATAATTTTCTTCTGATTGGCACTGGACCTCTGTCTGTTGATAGCCTGAAAATGGAATGTGTGTTTATCCAGTTGGATGCAGGCTTGCCTTTCACAACCCTAGGTTTGGTTGCGGGGAAAGGGTTCCAGTTATGCATGGCTAAAGTTTTAAAAAAACAGAAAAAATTTGAAAAGTTTATAGTAGAATAAAAAGCAAATGAGATGGAACCCATTCCCCAACAAAAAAAAAAAAAAAAAATTGATGGACATGCATGGGCTGTCATTGGGCCAACTGGAACAGTTGCATGATTGTGTGTTAATATTATATCACAGCCATTATGGCATGTTGTCTCACTTATTTTCAGGCTGCCTGAGGTTGGCGGGGGCTCATGTTCTTTATATTCACTGTACAAATTGATTGTGGACCATTGGAATCTAACTGGTTAATGGAGATGCGTGGCTTATCCTGATTGTTGATGAAGGAAAAAAATAATGAAAAACAAAAAATTTGCAGAGGAGGCTCGGTTGTATCGAACCCATGTAACTACCCCTACCTATTACTTTAATCTTTACATGACTGGCCACCACTTTTAAAGATAAACTCAAATAAGCACTTTTAACATTTATTTTTTCTTTAAATACTAGATAAAATTAAATTTCCTATGAACAGGAAAGAAAAAAAATGAGTGATAAAAATAAAATACTGCATAGATTAAAAAAAAAAAAAAAATTCATAGTAAAGTATCACGCACAAATTCCATTGTTATATGTCTTTGGTTTCTATTTTATCTAGAATTTTATATATATATATATATATATATATATATATATATATATATATATATATATATAATTCCTTTTGTCAATTTCTAATCAAGACTACTTCATACTTAATTAAAAATAGCTTTAAATAAAATTCAAAAAATGCAACCTTTTAACCCTAGCCTGATGAGATAGATTTTTTATATATATATATATATATAAAAAAAGCATAAATTTAAAAAATCTTTAATATTTAGAAAATGTTTCTGTAATAATTATTTTTTTTATTTCATATTCATTATTCTTTCCATTAAACATTTTTGTTGATTAATATAATTTCTGATCAAATACTTATAATGAAAAGAAATTGTACACTTAATTATTCTTTCAATTTAACTAAACAAAAATAAGTGAAGAAATACAGAGAAAATTTTTTTCTTTAAAATTTCATAGATTGATACGCATAAATGTGCTTACCTAAAACATGTTGTTCCCTCACCCTCCTTGCACTTTCTGAAAAGAAAACTATTGGTGATTGACTCTTAACCAATCGTTCAATCACTAATCCATCACATTGGCTCTTTAAAACCGTTGCCTTCTTTGCCAGCATCACCTAACTTGTGCTGTGAAACTGTGGAGCATGCTTTTTCTTTGTACGGATTGCATATCACGTTTGTACAGCAGTGCCTATAAGGAAGACCTATTACTTGTGTGCTGAATGAATTTGTACAGCTAGTTGTAACATGGACAGATGGATAAGTGAAATTGCCCTTTTAATTCAAATGTCATGGCTAACTTTTTCTCTTATTTTCATTGTGATTTCCTTTTACTTTCTTCATTGTTCTTTGCTTCAACAATAAACATGATTGTGATGATAGCAAAACACTAAGATTTAGAAATACAGAAGAAGGTTTGTCTTTTTATCCTTCTATCTTTGGATTTAAGAAAAAGGACTAAACTCAGTATGTTTCAATGAGCTCTTTGAGTGTGTAGAGAGAAAAAAGTTTAATTGCTTCAAAACCAATGATTGACTTTTGTGGGAATTCATATTGAAGCAATGTTATTTTTTCCCTCATTTTCTGAACTATTTGTTCAGTATTAATACTTAAGTCTTATGTACCCCCATATGTACGCTTTGCTTTATATATATATATATATATATATATATAAATAAAACCCGCTGCTTTTTTAATTTTTTTTTTTTTTTAATCAAAATCTTTTCTGGATATATTTGCTATCTATTGAAATATATCTGCTTCTGTGTCTGTCTGAGAGTGACTGAGTTGGTAAAAGAAAATCCCAACTACATGACTGCTGATGTTCTCAGTACAGACATTATATATTTATTTTTAAAAAAAAATATTATTCTAGAATTTTATATACTGTATGAAGAGAGAGAAGGAATGAAAAGAACAACGTACAATAAGATTTCATTTTGCTGCTGCAAACAATCTTGGGGTGCTTAGCTAGAAATTGAAGAGCTATCATTACCAACTGAGTATCTGTGTTGGACATTAATGTATAGTTGTAAATAACTACTCCAATCGTTTTTGTTTCTTTTTATTGTTGTGTACACTATTTTTTTAAGAATATTTTCCTTTAACAAAAATCAATCTCATGAGCTAAATCAAATCTGAGTTTGAGGTGGAAAGCAGGTTGTTCAGGTTTAAGAAATAAAATTAAAAAACAAATTTTATCTGATTCCCTTCTTTATAATTCCTTGTTCTCTTATTCTACATTTATGTTTAGTTGAAGTTTAAATGTATAATGTGCTCTCTTTATCTTTTCTGATCTGAGTCTTTGAAGGCTCAACATACTTTATACATATGTATTAAACTTCTATTAGTCTGGCACAAAACTAAATATAAGTTAGATTTTTCTATGGACCTCTTTGCCTTGGAAAATCAGCATTCTTTGGCACCAGTTAACACAACTGCAAGGCAAGCTGTTTACATTTACTAAACATGGCTTTGTCTTGTATAGGTTCATTAGAGTGGTTTACAAAAGTAGCTTGTTAACCATCTCTCTGTAACAGAAACACTTAAACACCACTTAATGTACTAATATTCCAATGGACACATTGTATTTAAAAAATAGTTTTAGATCATGAAGTTAAGAGGTTTTCTACTTTCTTTTTTTTTAGCATAGGTAATAGATACACTTGGGCATTTAGCAGAAAGAATAAGAGACTTTGAAAAATCACTGTGTTGATTTTTTTGGTGGGATGAACACTATATGTATGGTATGAAGTTAAACAGTGGAAGATATTAATACCTGTGATTGTGAGACAAGAAGCTGGGCAAATACTGCTACTTTATCCTGGCATTGCTAGAAATAGTCTGAGGCGTCACTTTCTCCCCCACAAAAAAAAGAAAATGAAGTGTGACAGCAACACGATGCTTATTGTCATCATAAAGTGAGGTGCATTCGTTTGTGTAGGATTTTGAAATCAAACATAATATACACAAAGAAAAGAAATTGGTAAATCAATCATGGCTAGAGATATGTTTTTAATGAAAGTGATACAGTAAAGCTTTAACTTGACATATACAATGAAACAAAGAACAGTGAAGAAAGAACCAAATATTACTTTAGCTTTTTTTTTTTCCTCTCTCTCTTTTTAAACTATCTGCCATCCCTGGCCAAAAAAAGAAAAAAAAAATCTAACACACTAAAAAGAGAGAGATGCAGCCATAGCTGTACAACTAATCCCCCTATTCAACCAATTGGTTGATGAGTTACAGTAGCTAATAGATCTTATTGCTTGAGCATGCTTGACTCATCTTCTCTGTCTGTCTGCTGTGTGTTCTTACCTGGCTGTAGTAGTTCAGGTACTCCATAAGAGTCTCAGAATTGTCGCAAATGCAATAGCAGGGTATCCTCTGCACGTGTATACTTCCAAGTATTTGGTACCTACCTGTAAAATGGTGTGGTAAATTGTATAAATGCATCATGAGGCAATAAAACATTGTCTACAGTTTTTTTCTATATTGTTCTGCCTGACCGGGTCTTCATTACTTATCCATATCCAAGCATGCTCTCCACAAATGCTTATAAGCCCTGCCCCTCGCTGCGTGTCTTTCTGTCAGTAACAGTGTCTTTTTATATATATATATATATATATATATATATATAAAAGACAACCATTTTCTGCCACTAAAAATACTTTTGAAAAAAAAAAAAAGGTTTAAAAAAATATATATCTCGTAAAAGCTTTTTTGCACTGGATTTGCATGTATTCATATATATATATATATATATATATATATATATATATTTTTTTTTTTTCTTTTTGCATGTTGACTTGTCTTAAACAATTTTTCCTTTATTTGGTTGTGGCTACTACTTCTTACCCTTGAGTGCTATGTAGGGTTTAGCAGTTTCTTTCACATATATTAATAAAAGCCATTTTAAGGCCAAGGGGCTGTTGCATGCTTTCTTTCTTTCTTTTTTTTTCTTTTTTTTTTTTGTCTTAACCATTTGGCAAAGATTTTTTGCACTTTGAATGAATCTTTCTCTTGTTTGTTGTGAAGGCACATGTTTCACTTTTGCATGTTCTCAAATCTAAAAAAAAACAAAAAAAAATTAATAAAAATATATGCATTAACATTTCAATTACAAAGGTTTAAAATTAACCATATGCAAAATATGTCGGTAATTTCCTTTGCTCCTGCACTTCTTTGGTTAATCTATTCATATCTTCCCAAACAGACCATACTTCATTGATTTATCGAGTGTATATATTGATCAGTGGATGATTGCATTGCATGTGAGTATGTATTTGAGATGTGCATATTGACAGAAGTTTCTAATATCTGTCCAAAAAAGGGTGTGTGATATACAAAATTTATCATCATCAACTTTATCTGAATCCTGTGTCACTCATATTTTTTGTTATCCTTTCCTGTGTGAAAGTCTAATGACAATAACATTTTTAAAAACTCCTAGTGGGAGTAAGAAACCATTTTTGGTATCCAGATTGTAATTCATTTCAAAGAAGCATTTCTTTCGCTTAGAAAGTTATGCAGACTTGTTATAATTTCCTCTGTGATTTTTGTTATTTTTCTTTTATTCACGGGCAGTATTTTCTCATCTGCACATTTCTGCTAGTGACAATAATATTCACTAGGCTATCCAACCCTTTATACAGTGAAGCAAAGAGAGTTCCTTTAAATTTATGCTCAAAATGATTTATTAGACTTACACCTCACACAGGAAAGGATAGCAAAAAAGTGTTAAAGGAGGAATAATGGCTACCTATTTGTATATATATATATTATTAAAGTGTTAATTTATTTGTAAGCATTCTCATAAAAAATGCTGTATTAAATAATTGACATAATAATTAAAATCAAAATAGCCAGTTTCAAAAATATATCCACACATTTGATGTGTACATGATACAAAAGGGAATACATGGTTACAAAGATATATATATATATATATATATATATATATATATATATATATATATATATATATATACACACACACACACATACATACATACATACATACATACATACATTATCATCTCTACTTAAATTTTGATTTACTTTAAAAAAAAGAAAAAAATTCCCCCTTTTTTCCCCTTGCCCACTTCCCCCAGCCTTTTTTTTTTTTTAAAAAAAACCTGTTTATCTATATTAAAAAAAAAAATCAGTGTTAACTAGTCAGTTATTTCCAGCAGATGTTAAAGTCAGCTTCTCAACATTATTTCAAAGGTGAGCTGTAAAAAAAGAAAAAGAAAGTTAAATGGTATGAACAATCATTTGCATGATGATGCAACAACACAAAGGAGGAAGAAGAACCCCCATCCCCCAACAAAAAAAAAAAACAAAAAAATGGAAAAATCATGAATTTTATACAACTGAATTTAAGCTTCAGCATAAAAACTCCGATGTTATGATCCGCAGTGTTTTATTTATCCACATTTGAAAATTTCATTACCTACCTTTAAGTGCAATATTTTAATTACATACCTCCCCACTTTTCATATTCATTTTAATAATGAAATTAATCTTGGAACCATCACCATGGTAATATTAATAACAAAGACTCAAAATATTTCTTTTTGATGTCAGCTGTGTGTTTGTGTGTGTGCATGCATCTGTCTTACTTTCATTTCTCACTGTAGCAGCATTATTCATTCATTTTAAATACTTTCTTCAAAGAAAGAAAAGTATATACTCACACAAATCCATGCATCTATACACACAAACACATTAACTAAAAGTTTTAGCAAGTTGATAGACTTTCAATTTTCATGCTCATTCAGATACTTATTATTCCTTTATTTTTTGTTTCTGTTAACAAAAGGACAGTTTTATTTCTCTATATTTACATTGTCAGCCAGTGAAACAAGAAATAGTCCTTGAATGAGCCAGAAATTCATGATTGTTTAATAATGTCAACAAAAATATACTTGGCATTATATAACTATAAAAATGTTATTGTGTCACATTTATATTAATTTTTAAGTGGGTGAATACTATGCATTTCTTGCCTTTTTAGCCCCTAACTTATTTAAAATGAAATTTTGTTAAATCATCTATTTGTTTTTAATCCTTTCTTGTATTTCAGAGGCAACAAAAGGACAATTTTGTTCTTTATATTTTTCAATGCAAAATGAAAACCCATGTGCAAGTATTGTATGATTCACAAAAATCCCTGGTATTATATGATCCATATGGGTGTCAAGGAGTCATGCATCTTGTTTCTTGGTTTTTCCTTTGTGATAGAATTTCCCTGGACCATTAAAAGCATTTTAGGTCTCTGGCCAGAGAGAAGATACATACTTAAATTTTGTATACATGAGGTAATTCATTTATTAGTCATGTAAAAAATTTACTTATTTCTTAACATTAAATGATATGATTTCTGGTCAACAGGCTATCTTTTCATACCAGTGATAATTCTTTAAATTTTACTCACCTCTGTGTGGCTTCTTTCACATTTAATTTTGTATCAAAGACAGAAATATCATTTTGGAGCAGTTTTCATAACACAGTTCTCAATCTTAACTCAAAAGTGTATGAGCCTCAGACATTAAATTCACCAAGGCATTTAAAAATGACTTGAAATTGGAGAAAGGATCTTCTTCACAGAGCTATATAATGGATTAAAATCCAGAGAGTAAAAAGGTAGGGTTCAATGAACATTTTTTTCAATATTAAAAAAAAAGAAGAATCATTAACATAAATAAGCTTTTCTCAGTGAAAAATTCTCACTTATATACTATCTTCATGCTTTTCCTGAAAATTTCTAATTCTTTTTATATAACTAAAGCTAAAAACAAGCAAATTCATCTTTTAAAGTTAAACTAGTAAAATTTAGAAATAAATTTAAACTTTATTTGTGAGCTATCTCCCTAATTTACTCCCCTCTATGTCATGACCTGAATGTCTCTTTTCGGCCACTTCTATGAAATACCCCCCCCCCCCAATTGCAAAGTATATTTTAAATATAACAGTATGTACTACTATCAACAATATATGAACTTGGCCTACTGCCAGGGCTGTGTGAAATCTGTGTCATCATTGGAACTAAATTCATCCAGACTTAAAGATGGCCTGCAAGATCTCATGTGAATTCATAAGTTTATGCTTCATTGTTATGGTATCAAAATTTGATTATTTGTCAATGAAAGAAAAAAAGAAAATCACTTATCTAAGACATGAAAGCTGCCATGTTGCTCAGGCTGCTTTAATAACATACACCGTTCTACAGCCAATTGAAATTAGATTCAGTTGTAAATAAATGCTTTTGTTTGACCAATCATGTCTTCCCAAGAGTTATATTAACTCTTGTATAGTATATTAGGGACAGGGTTTTTGGTTTCCTTTGGATTAGGTAAGTTTTTCATTTAATTTTTACTTGTTTTATTGCAACTTGCCTGGTTGAATAAAGTATTAGCTTTCAATGAGACTTGAAATCACATACCATATCTTAGGAGTTCATCTTTCATGGATCTGGTTGAATTGATTACACTTGCATCCATAGAAGATGAACTTTCAGGATACGGATCAATTTTTTTTTGGGGGGGGGGGTGCGGGGAGGGTAGTTGGAACTATTAGACCTAGAAATTTGGGATGAGAAACAATGAGGTGAAGGAAAGTTTAATATGAAAATACTTACACTACTGAATTTAAGGGTCAAAGAGTATTTAGTCTTGAAAGATGTGATAAAAAGCAACACTAAGATGAAAAAAAAAAAGACTGAAATCTATAGTAAAAATACATTTCAGATAAAATGATATATTTTTTATCATTGAATATAATGAATTTAACATGAAAATAAATGATTTTTATTTTTTCCTTTTCTCAAGATATTTAAAATGATTTCATAAGATCAAAAACAAAATCAAATCTTCCTTGTACATGCATAGATTATATAACTTATAATAAAATGATTGTCTTCAGGAATGATATATTTAAAATATAAAAGGGTACAGTCAATCTATTATAGTTGTAACTTTTAAGTATATTTATTTTTGAACACTCATTTGTTTTTCTCTTCTCAAATCGACTTTTTTCTTCAATTAAGTAGCTTTTTAAGACTGTCAAAAAATAACTATACAATGAGACCTTGGGAAAAATTTATCCACACTAAAAGGGTTTAAAGCCAAATAAAACATTTTTTCCCATTTTTTAAGTTTGGAACACTGGATTTGTTTAAAGACAATACTTTCACTTCATGATGCCTATAAAAGATTAATGAACCAGAGAGTGGAATTGATAAAATTCTACAAAATAAACTAAATGTTGAAACATTTCTTTGCACAGGAGAGATTGTTTTTGAGATTTAAAAAGATAAATAATCTTTAAATTTGGAAAGAGAAGAGATAAAATAATAATGGTAATACTTTACCTTGTATCATATTATGAGTACACATTATTTTGAATTTTTGAGAGCATTTAGTTTTGCCATGGTCAAAAAATCATTTTAAAATGATGACACATTATTAACTTTAATAATAGTCTTCATTATAATAGTTAACAATAATGTCTGTATTACATAAGGAGTTATGTCACTCCTTTGTTGTTTAATGACATAATTTGTGTTTGCAGTGAGCAGGAAAAAAATTGTTCTTCCAGTTAATGATTTAAGTATTTGTTCGTTCATTCACTATGATTATAATTTATCAAAGTATTTTTTATGAATTGTATGACCTTTGTAAAGGTAGTTGATGCTCTGAAAAGCCTTTTAAAAATTCATATTTGCAATATGATACTTGGTAAAAAAAAACAAAACCTGACCATAATTGTAAAGCAGTGTGATGCTGGCCAGTGTAAATGAAGATTCAACTTTTTGACAAAGAAAAAAAAAAAACTTAGATTTAGAAAAGCAGGTTGAAATGGCTTTGTGCTTGTATGAAGTGGATCATTCAGAGCAGTAAATAGTGATCATGTATTGATTGGCTGTTTTCAAATTCACTAAGACCATTGCTATGGTGACTTATTTAAAACTGTGATAAAACATTGCCATGTAAAAGGAAAAGAAAAAAAAATGAGAGAAAAGGGAAAAAAATTTCTAAGTCTTTCAGTTAGAAGAAATTGCTTTAAATACCTTTTGTTAAAAAAAAAAAAAAAACAACTGATCATATTTTATTGTCATCGTGATGATATAACTTTTTTTTTTCAAAATCTACCTTTGTTTAGTTGAAGCTGTTTTGTTATCTATCTAATGGTTCAGTATCTTTAAAAAAAACAAGCAACTCATTACCATTATTATAAACATGATTTTTTTTTTTTTTTTTTTTTCCTTTGAGGAACATAAAAAAAAAAGGATAAATTTTCGTTCTTGCCCAACATTTTGGCAATTCTGGAAAAAAAAAAATCTTCAGTAAATCATGAACTATTACAACAGTCTGGAGATTTACGCAATATATGATGTTTTATATCTAATTAACTCCCTTATCAAAAAAAAAAATATGCCCATTTTTATTTTTTTTATTTTTATTTTTTTTAATCTTTTACCTAAAACCAACTCCTCTACCCCATTCCCCGGGTCCCATTTCTTATTAATTGGTTGTATCAGTTACTGATGCAAATATTTGACATTTACAAGATTTAAAAAAAAAAAAAAATGCTGGGCTTCCATTTTTATTTGCTTCAGAATCTTCCACATTTCCCAAAATATGTCCATTGTAAATATTCCAGTGCTTTTTCCTTTACTTAATCTATCACCCATTCCTTCTCACCATTCAAGGAATTTAAAAAAAAATGTCTGGATATTACTACACAGTCTGATCATTAATATTATTTACATGCTCAGTTTAAAAAAAAGAAACAAAAAAAAATGATGGATTTATTTCTTTTTATAAATTTATGTATTTTTTTTTTTTTTTAAACCTTGTTGGGTGGTTCATGTGGAAAATGGATTTTCAGTTTCCACAATGTATGTTAACAAAAACAGAAATTAAAAGAAAATGCTGTAAACTGTATCTTCATTTAATCCCTCAAGCACCAACAACAACAAAGGAAATAAAATGCAAAACTTATTTAGTCTTCATTCTGATACTATTTTTCTCAATAAATTTCCAAGAGTCCATTTATTGAAAAAATGTTTCATTCATCCCCATTCTTCATAATGCTGACTCAAAATACATTACATTATGTAGATTGCCAAAGAAAATAAGTTGCACTAAAAGCTAAACAAGAAGTCATAAAAGCAATATCACCATTTTATTAATTATTCGTGACATAAGTTGAATTTGTTATGACTGGAGAAAAATATATCCACAAAACACGGGATTTATCATGGTATAGCTATCTTATTAAGCTTTGCTTAAAATGGTACATAGCCACAAGAATGGAAGCATGCAGTGAGAATTGTACTCACTGCAGTTACAGCTGATTACAAGACTGTTGCTAACCAAATGCCCAGATTTAAAAGTAACAACCGTCTCATGATAATAGTCAGTGTAATGGATACATCTATTTTGAATAAGTTTTATCGTTATTACTGAATGTACCATTTTTCTTTCTATATTTGGAAAGCTTTCCCAATTTGCTTTCTTTGATGGTACACTTGACATTTCATTAAAATTAAAAAGTCAACTCTTAGATGGTGTGTACTTCTCTATTTTCATATCTATAAAAGCATCAGTCTTTGTGGATCAGGCACACAGTAGAGAGAAATAATGGTTGACTCATTCTTCAGAGAAGTTGGTAGAACTTACATATATTTATTTTTCTTGTTATATTTTTTTGGCTGCAGAAACACTACAATTCCTTGCCAGTACAATTCAGATTTATTTGTATTTACTAAAAGGACCAAAACAATATAGAACTCTGAAATTCTCCCTCTCTAAGGTATGCACCTCTAATATTGCGCAACTAGAATAATACTGGTAAAAATAATGGAATTATTTATAGATGGATCTGTGCTTTGGCTTAGAGTATCTGTGTACTCTAATTGGAACCAAAGAATCTGCGCACTCTGAAAAATGTTATAAAAAACTAAAGACCAAGCTTTGTTTGCTCACAAATATAAATATATATATATATATATATATAATAACTTGAAATCAGAGACATTGTCAAATTGAGAATTTGAGGGTGGACTAATAAATCTGTAGCCTGACATGTACTTAATGAATTTTTTTTTTAATGTAAAAAATGTTCACTGTATAATGCTTAACTTATGTTAGTAATGTCCACCATTGACAAGGAAAGAGTTTATGTTGAAAAATAGTTGTGTAATTTATCATTAGGCTGTGGATTTATTAATTTACCTCTGTCTTGTCTTTTGTAAAAGAAAAGCTTGTAATATAGAGATGTTCTGAAAATTTTCTACATTTAAACAAACATTGCTCCTTTGTTTTTGTTTGTTACTGTTTTTCCCAAAAGCTTAATAACTTTACAGTATAAGTGTAGACTGGCACTTCTGTTAAGGGTCAGAGTGCATCTATATGCAGTGTGAAAAATATTTCCTGCAATATAAAGCATACTTTTAAAGAAAATAATTAAAAAAATCACCCCACATCTTATAACCCAATGGCTGGGTCAAAATGGCAGGAAATATAGCATATGTAGATACTGCATTACATATATGTATCCTGCTTAGGAATTAAAGGTAGTCAATCAATCTTAAATTTGTGTTAAAAGATAAATGAAGACAAGAAGTAAAAAAAAGGGGGAAAACAACAATTCTGGGAACTTATTGTTCCAGTTGAACTACTGAAATTGTTTTGTAGTCAGTGATCTTTGATTTGTAGCCCTCAACCACCTTCAGGAGGTGGGGTGCATACAATCCCACATCCCACCCACTGACCCTCTCCTCACTTCTCATCCCAGTATATCTCCAGCTTTATTAAACCTTTGTGCAATGTTTTCATGTTTTTCTAATTTGTAATGTGTTTGGTGAGTTTCTGACAACTACAATCAAATGGAAAAAAAGACAAAAAACAAAAAAAAGACAAGGGAAAAAGAAAACAAAATCAGACAAATATGGTCATACACTGTGGATCATAATATCATCCCACTAAAGAGATACACATCCTATGCGTGGTAAACTATAAACAAACAAACAAACAAATTAAAAAGATAATCTTATCATATTGTATTATTTAAGATGAAAGAAGACTGAATTTTTGTTACATTAATCTTGTGAGTTCTTTTTCTTTCTTTCTATTTTTCATTTGCTTTCATTTTTTTATGCTCCTTTAACCTGCCAATCTTATGTTCAAATTTAATAAATGGAAAAAAAACAAACAAAAAAAAAACACAAAACTTACTTAAAAAACAAAGAAAGAATATGAGCATTACAAAATCTTTCTGAGACCAAACTCCGGATATCTTTCCAGTTAAATTATTACAAGATGCTTCTAAGAAGAAAATCTACCAACCCAATGTTTTATGCTTTTTATGTTTACAAGGATCTGACATTTACCAAAACATCTAGAATTCCCACTAAAACTTTCGAAATATAGAGAAAGGCATTTAGATCAAGTTTACAAATATTTCTAACCTATTTTTTTCAGTTTTATCCAAAAAGGATGGTATGTATCATTCAAATGATATTTCATTTCACTTATTTTGCAACCTGGTTTGTATGTTTTTTGGGTTTTTTTTTTTTAATTTTTAAAACTTCCTGAATTTAATATTACTTTTGCAGGTTTTTTTAAGTCTTGCCAATTATTTTGAACTGATCCCTTTATGAACAAAACTTTTTTTTTTCAAATAGGTTGAAGCTCTCTCTCAAAAAGAGTCAGTTTTAATATTTTTTATCATTTAAAAATAATATTGATCTTTCTGTTCGTTAAATTTTTCTGCTTAAAGATTTAAAGACTTCTTGATTCTTTTGTTACTTTGGAAATAGGAAGTGCAAGACATCATTATGGCTACTGGCATAGAAAACCAAAATCAGTGAACTGATATTATTTGTAACTTTTTTTTTTTTAAGCAATGTCAACCATTATGATTTTTTTCTTTTCTCTTAATTTCAATTGCTTTTTATCACAACTACTCAAACTATCAGTTTATTGGCCATTAATAAACAGTATGAATCAAAAATTCAAGAATAAAAATTAAACCAAGAATAAGAGCTTATTTTTGATTTAATCTGCATTGTTTATTGTTTATCGATAACTGCAGACTGAAAATTGGAATAGATGTAATGAAAATCACCTGAAAGGAAGATGAAAGAAATACTAATAAAAATGAATGGTTGACGGTGCTTTTTGTAATTAAAAAAAAAATTAAGATAATATCATGCCAAATATTAGAAAATGAAAAACAATTGAAATTAATACTATCCAGAATGAATAAATAGGATGCTGTGTGCATACTACTAAAACCTGTTAACTAAATGCTTTACTTTTCTACTGAATTGGAGGTTTTTTCTCTTAAGCAGATGACTCAATAGATGGAATTGGCAACAAGATTAACTGGAGTAGTTTGCATGCTCTGAGGTTTTGGATATCATGGGTAGGATCTATTTTCCATATACCTGATTATTATTATTATTCTAGTAGGGATTACTTATACATGGGTCAGAATATCTATATACTTTTGCAAAATATACAAGAAGATATTGAAAAGTTCTTGGATTAAACAACTTCTCAAAATCTGACCAAACATCAGATATTTTGGGAGAAGGCCTTGTCCTTCTCCAAGAAGAAAACTTACACTGGTGTTAAATATGCATAAATGGGAAAAATTGAAAAATATAAGCAGTAAATTTCTGATACCAACTGAAGAGTAGATAGATCAGTCTACAAAACTGTGTAGTTGGGATGATGAAGGTAACATCAATTAACATACTTTTACTTTCATTAATCCTATATAATGTGCACAGTTTGTATTTTATACTTGTAATGGGAGTAAACTTGGTGGTAAGCTTCCAAGTATTACTCATCATATTACCAAATTAATAAAAGAAAAAAAAAAATCACATTTGATATGGCTACAAATAACTTTAACAATAAATAATGAGTTTGTATAACATAACTCAATAATAACATTACAGTAGGTGGGGCAGGTAATATTCTGAATGTACAAAGTTTGTAGTGTTTTGGGGGTGAATTTCAAAGATAATATTTAAGTATATGTACAAAGATTAATTCAACCTCATAGTGCTATTTTGTTCCGCTATCTTTCGCCATCTTTGAATCTGCTTCGTGATTCCAGCCTCATAGAAATTGATACCTTTCTGGGTGATGAACTAGACTTAGGTGTTATTTACAGGCTATTCCAGAAGAAGTAAAGAGACACAAGATCTGGAATTGTCCTGATGGAATATCATGCTCTTTTAATTAGCTAATTCCAGATACTTTTCATTATGTTTTTAATTGATCCAACTGAGAATAGTAGTTGTCTGAATTTGTAGAAGGAGCTTATAAAATGCCCTTCCAATATCATCAAATATATGCCTTTTTTGGATGCAGTCCTGCTTTTATGAATTCTTTCATTTTGCCCAGGACCTTTTTTTTTTTTTTTTTTTTTTTTTTTTACTCCACATTTTTGTGAATAATCTATCTTTTATACCTGTGATCATTTTTTTTTTTATTATAAATGTATCATTTTTGCTGTGTTAAGCAGGGAATCACAGTTGGAAATGTATTTCATCTATACATTGTAGCAATTCCCATATCCAAGTGTTTTCAAATGTCTTAAAACACTCATGCCATAATATTCTTAGTCTTCATTTTCAATTCTGAACAATTAATGAGTGGTACTCTCAGCTATGGCACCATTTGCATAACCA
The DNA here is from genome assembly GCA_964036315.1 of Acanthosepion esculentum. Lineage (NCBI taxonomy): Eukaryota > Metazoa > Mollusca > Cephalopoda > Sepiida > Sepiidae > Acanthosepion > Acanthosepion esculentum. The sequence goes on from OZ038504.1 coordinate 61,584,817, forward strand.
GCACATCTCTTTTTGGCTGATTGTACAGAATGTTTTTTCCAGAAAAAAGAGCATAAAATGAGGATGCATTGAAATGTCACCTTTTAGAATATATATATATATATATATCATAAATTTCAGTCATGTGTGAAAACAAAATCATATGTTCAAACACCACCTATTGAAGAATACAATAAACATTTGACCATGATAATACATAGCTATTTATATAACTCATGAAATTATGGAGAGGGTTTATATAATATATACTCTGATGATTATAGTATTTGCCGTATTTCTAAATAGTGTGTATGATATCTACATAACATACTACTCTAGAGGCAAGGGTCCATTTTGGCTGCCATCACAAAACTTGTACTTTCTGCAAAGATAAAGGTCAATCATTGGTTTATCTCAGTCTGACCCACTTCTCAAACGATTATTGATTTGGGGGGGGTGCGGTTGTTGAGGAGGGTGTTTTCAGCAACTCATAATTGCTTACAACATAAAGCAATTATAGTTGCTGAAATCATATCCTAGAATTGAAATCTGCCCTTTAGTTAAAGAAATACAGAAAGCAGCTAATATAGGATAATGATGATAATAGGTCCAACCACTAGTTTTACTTACTCCAGAGGAATTTCTCCTTGAATTCTTTTTTTTTTTTTTATATTAAGGACCCATCTACAATCTCATGTAAAAAGGAAAGATGTTGTTATATCAATTCATAGCCACTATATATATAAAAAATGTAGAGATTTGTAAAAATTTTCCTTCTTCCAGGTGCATTGTATTGAATGAAATGTCATTTGCATGAAAATAAGATTGTTTTTGTTTGATATTTTAATATTCAACAAATTTTGTAAGATGGAAGGAACTACTCTCACCTATCTTTATAAAAATTAATTCTCTGCTCTTCAAGTGCAACTGGTATTTTGGGGGAATGTCTTATGTTTTTTGAGATATGATAAAAGGTTTGTGTAGTTTCAATTATATGCTTCCCCACCTTAAAAAACAAAAAGGTTTTCTCTAATTTTTTTGTTTTCAGAAGGTATCAATTTTCATGCTTGGTTAAGAACTAATACTTAAAAATGAAACACAAGAAAGAGAGAGAAAAATAAATTAACATAAATTTTAGCCAACTATAGAAACCTGTCTGTATCTCAATTTTCTGAGACATTTTCCACCTGAACTTTACTGATGATTGAACTGCAGAAATCTTGGCATGGTGAGAGAGGAGCAATAAAATGATATTCTGAGAGAGAGAGAGAGAGAAAAAAAAAATGTATTTTAAGTTACTAAGTTTTGCAATTCTGACTTCCTGTCACAGTACAACTTCATTGACCAAAATATCAAAGATGGCATATAATCATTTCCAGCCCAAATGTCATCGGTTATGTTAAAAAAACAAAACAGCTTCAGGCATGACTAGAAACAAATCTGTATACACCCTACCATATCATAAAACCTACAGCATAACTTTAGCAGATATACATTAACTTACTGTACAACATTCTTTCAGTAGTCTTGGAAAACTGGAGAGAGCTTTGGAGTTTATTTACCTAAAGCATATAAATTAATGAGGTTTTAGCCAAAAGGTGAACATGCAATCATATTACGAGAATGTTTAACATTTGAATTATTTATAATCAATTGAGTTATCAGTGATTCTACCAAAAGCATTCCAGCTAAAAATGATCAATAACGAATTGATCTGATTAAACTTCTAAAAGTAATTTGCATAATTTAACTAATCCACAAAATTCTGTTTTTACCACAGATACACTGCCAAGCTTTACAATGTCCTTGTTTGTCTGGTGACCTTCCTTATATGCATATTGCACATAGGTTGCATCAAATAATTTTCCAAGAGTAAGTTTACCATCACCAAAAATATACAGCAAACAGAAATCAAAACAATTACAGCTGAGGATACTAATTTGAATAATTTATAAAATAAATAATGGTATTTAATCCAAAATTTTAGTCAATGCATTTTAAAAATGACAAGAAAAAATGTGCTGTGCAGAGAATCAGATATGCAAATTCTTTGAAACATGCAAAACAACAAATATGGAAAAAAATCCTTGTGTTCATTTAGCACCAAGGCCATGAAATTGAAAAAAAAAAAAAAAAAGAAGCTTTTTTTTTTGCTGATTGAAAAATATTCTTTACATGATTTGTCATCATTGTGGTTGATGTTAGCTGATGAAGCATTGGAACAACAAATATGGTAAGTGTACATTTATTGCCAGAAGATAATTTCAAAGCCTTAACAGGTATAAGGCCTCAACTATGGCGTAGGCTGTGAATAACATGCAAAACTAACCAACACTTTATGGGAGCAATTAAAATGACAACTACTGTAGTATAGCACAAACTTACAAATGTAGGGCATCTAGTAAGGACTGAACTCACTACAACAGTAGTGGTCTATGACTCTATTTTATTAACTCTTACTCTATAGAAATGTCAACAATGTGAAATTAGGTAAGCATTCCTTGCTTTTTGGTTATCAAGACTTAGTTGTATCTCAAAAACAGTTATGCCTCTTGGTAATTATTTTTCTAGTATACATAGATTTTCTTGCACAAGCATCCTCAGGATCCATTAGTGGTTTATACTGACCTACTTTGTATATATAAGTGTTTCTTTGAGCAAGCTTTACAATTTTGCTGACTTTTGATAGGCTGTTGAAAATTACTCATGCAAATATCCCCATAAAAGGTGCAATTGTGTGGACATAAAAATGAACATCTTAAGCAATTATCAAACCATTATTATGTCTTACAGTTTTCTATATCATCAGAAATTTATAGTGGTATGGGGTGCCCATCTCTATGTATTGGACTCTTCTACTGACTTAATAAAAAAAAAAATTATTCCTCTTATTTTAAACTAGACATCATAACAATCCATTTTCATCTTAAATTCTTTCAGCTTCAGGTAAATGAATGGTATGTCATTTTATAATTGCATTGTCTTTGTAAATATAAAAAGAAATTAGATATTATCATTTTTTTTTTTTTTTGATGCCATGAGTAAGCTAGTAAAACCTCTAAAAACAAAAAAATTCTAAATATAATTTTTCTTTTTCTGCATTTATTGAAATGGATAAAACAAAATAATTTATGCAATTCTAAACTGGAAAGATTCTTCAGGGAATTACAAAAATATCTTGCAAGTAATATAATTAATCTTTTTACTTCTTCAGTGAAAAATCTTGTTAGAAATCAAGTTTACTAACAATTTAACATTTAGCAATGGCCATATTCTCACGTATGCGCGCACACACACACACACATATATATATATGGGAAAAGTTTATTTGTGGCATATTTCGTCCTGAATATATATATATATATATATATATATATAAATAAATAAACATGACATTGTAGAAATAGGAACCAACACTGCATGATGACTGCTTAACACCTCTGCAATGTTTGAATCAAATGCCACTACTAATTTTGTTGGTCATTGGAGAATTAAGAAAAATTGGGGAGAGAGAAAATTGGCCTTTCCCAGTTCTTTTGTCTAGGGCCAATTACTCAGAATTAATTATTGTCATGACCTGTAGATTGCTTATTCATTCATTATTGTTCAGTACTTTGAGTTCAAGGAAAACTGTCTTGAAATTTTAGGCTTCAAAGCTTGCAAACTTTCACTAACAAATTCCTTTAGTCTGATCTTCTACCAGTGGATGTTAGTTTTGATTGCATCTTTGGTCGGCCTTCTGCCAACAAGTGTCTGTGATATCACAGCCCGTCCATCAGACTCATACCTCCAGATTGCTGATGTATTGATGATGAATTTTCAAAATAGACCTGTGCATTGAAAATTTATAGTGGACAAATCATTGCAGTGAAGCAATCCCATTCTGATACAACTTGGGAAATCCAGACTGCAGTAGATGACTAGGACTTCGTCATATCCATGCTCTGATTCACTCCACAGCACTTGCTGACACCACCTCCATGGCAGTTGGATCTCTAGAAGATCTCATCTGCCAAGACTGTCAGCAGTATTGCATGTGGAGCCTGAGCTGAAATTATCGAGGGTTTCGAGTCATCAACTACCATCACTTGATTTGCCCACTAGTTGAAGCACTTTACTGGGGTGTAACCACTATTGCATGCAAACAGCTATTTGGAGCCACAGTTAAGAGTTGGCTATCAGGTGCAAACATGAATGAACTACTCCCAAAGGAGTACAACTGTTTTTCTATTGGGGGTGCTATCCCTCTCCAAACAAGCCCCCCCCACCACCACCAAATGATTGCGCGTATATATATATATATATATATAAGCAATATTTCAATATTTGGTTCTAAGTTTTGGTATTTGGAATATAACATAGTGGAAATTTGTTTATGTGTCTGTATTTGATAATGAGCTCTAATTTTCTATTTTGGAATTTATGTTGTTCTCAAAAGGTAATTATCACTATTTTCTCCTGTAGGCAAAGGTTACTTTGTTTTGAGGTGTTGCTGTTATTTCTTATTGTGTTTTTGAGTTTTCATACACACTTTGATCACATTATGCTGGTTGCATATTTTCTGTTGTTAAAAGATATTTTGTGTAAGTAGCTTCTCTGTTTCCAGAGACCTGTTATTCCTATATAAATGTTTTTGTGAATTTCTTTTGGATTCTGCCATATATTCATAAGTTACATTATTTTGTAGTGTTGATTGCCATGTCCATACTGTCTACATCTATAAACACTATCTCTAATATTAAGCACTCTCTCCTGGAAATATAGCAAATTCAAAATTAACATATAAATATACAAGAAAACCACTCAATAACCACGAATGAAAGTAGCAATAATCAGATGCTTTATAAGTAGAGAATGTTGATCGCACTTACCTCATTCCTTTCTCAGATTTATTCGACAAGATAACTGCAGCAAAGGTGGCTAGTTTCTTAACATTGTGAAATAAATTCAACTCAGAATTCCATTTTAGGAAGCAGTATTAAAATAAGAATAGAGGGGAAATTGCAATATGTCTGATTTTAGACCTAAAGGATGTATATTCAAATATTCCCTGTCATCCCCTCATTAATCTTGCAAGCTAATGTTAGTAAGCATAAACTTTTTTAGTATCACAGTAGGAATAGATCATGGAGCTCCACAGCTTTCTTTTCTTTAATATCTAAACTGTGCCTTGTTATAACTGATCTTGGAAAAGAAAGTGAAGTCTTCTGTTGCAATTTTTTTATGTTTTTGATTTCAGAGTTTTCATTCTCCTAGATCGGGCTCTCTAAAGACCGTAGAGAATATCTGCAGTATACTCTTGCCACTCAAGTAAATGGCTTATTAAAATTTTTAAAACTAAGAGCCCATCCCTACATATTAGCATTTTATTTGAACCCTTCCATTTATTAAAAATTCTATGATAGCAAACTGCATGTTGTAAAAAAAATGAATGTATATTAACCTTGATTATATATTAATAGTATATTCTATTATAATAGAACTCTTAACAGCACATACAGTTTTAATTCGTAACCAACTGTCTATCTGTCCTTACATGAATTTTTACCCACTAATTGAGATTGTGACCAGTTGGGTATGGTGATGCTTTCATAATACATGGTTATAGTATTTTGTTATTTGAAATGAATGGAATACATTTTAAATGACAAAGATTCCAATGGTTAATAGCAACACCTTATTGGCAGTGCTGGATTTACATAAGGGTAGTTTCTGCTGCAAAAACTAAAAAAAAAAAATATAAAGATATAAGAACAGAGGAGATTTGTTTATTTTCTGATTTAATGGTGCTACTTTGAACTAATATGAAACAACTAAGATTATTTGTTCCCCTCTAGTTGGAGTGGGTCTTTTAAATTTGATTGAGTCCCTTGAAGAGGTCCCATTTAAATTTGGATGCATTTTTTCTTATATTTTTTATGTAGCTTCATCTAAAAATATATATATATTTTTTTTATAGATACAGGGGTGGGTCAACATATGTAATGAAAGGGGCCCCCAAATTCTATTAGTATAGGGGCCTCTTACAGCCTAAATCCAGTCCTGGCTAGTGGCATGGTTGGTAAAGAACTCAACTTCTCAACAGTAATTCCTAGACTGAGAATATACTTATACATCGAGTTCAAAACCTACATTTTAAAATGCAAGTTTCAGAGTCCCTCTCCTTATACACTGGCATATAAGGAATTTCATATTTTTGCCTGAACAAAATTATGGATCAGTATTTCAAATGCTGATTTTAATGTTGACAATTCCTCATCACTGGAGACATTTAAAAAAAATCAATAAATAAATTAATCTTTACATGTGTTGAACTGAAAGCAAATCCAGTTTTAATAAAAATAAAAATTCAGTATTATAGGCTTCTCAAAAAATCTGTTATTGATTAAACGTTTATAAAAAAATTCTACCTATAAGCCATTTATATCCACTGTCCCCTTTTTGTATTAATGGATAAGTAAGAACTATTGAAGAGAAGTTTATTCTCCCATTTGTTTTACTTCCCTTATGGGAATTATTATATCCATGATATAATAACACCATATTTGACAGATGGAATGGCTGAAAAGGAATGACAAACATGCCTTGTTCTCAGAGAGACTTTTATGCCACTAAGACATAAACGAAACTAGCTCTTGAAAATACATTTCAATTGAGCACTGTTGAGTGATAAGCTAATTCTATAAACAACAGCCACCTGCACTAATGCAAAGCTCTTCAATAAAATGAATGGAGCACTTTGGTTGATTGGCATTTGTTTACATTTGTAAAAACAATACGCTAGATTTAGTTGTGTAACTCTACCGAGTGAAGATAGCTCTGGCTGACACAAAATTAGTTGTGTTTCAATCCTGGCTTGAGGCATTTGGAAGTCTAGTCACACTGAGGAGCTGTGATACACTGTCTGTACTGTCTGTGAATGACATAATATACATACATACACACACACACGTCCCACATGGAAGAATATATCTACACAGCAGAGAAGAGTGTTAGGAGAAACAAAAAGGAAGGGTCTTACATATAATATGGAGATACTTCATGATTCCAGATTCAAATGGGCTGGATTCATCTACTATGTCCCAGGCGAGGATATATTCCATGTAGGGGAAATGGTGATTCTTGGGTTTTTCTAAATTGAGGATTGCAAGCTGTAGTTTCTTTCTATATCTGGAAAAGATATATTTGCAAAGGGAAACAGCCCCATGGACTTGTAAACTGTAGCATTTAGATAAAAATTGTTTTTATTGTAAAAAGCATTTATTAAATAATCTCTGTCTTTGTTAATGTACTTAGTTCGGTGGTGAATATTAATCAGTTGATCAAACATTACCTGTCAGATTACAAACTTATTGATGCACCTTCATATATGCAGGACATTTAGTGTAGATAATCTCTTTAATCATTTATATTGTACACTGTTGTTTGTCTAAGATTTCAATCCCCACAGGGGTTAACCTTTTCTTGTGGACAGTCATATACAGGACAGTGGTCTTTGACTTAATGACAGAGTTTCATTCCTTTGATGTGTCATAATGTGGTTTTCCATAAATATGCACTCACCAACAATCCAATATGGCATACAATCAGGAACTAAGCCATGCCGCCACCTTCACTCTAGCACATATGACAATGTATTCTTTTGCTGTATCATATGTATGAAATAAGACTAATGGAAATTGTGTTGTAACCATGAATTATTGTAGGTTGGGACTGTCCTTATTTATAGTAATTCATTCGAATTTAATAGTCACAACATTCTAACCAATATGCTCTCCAGCCTTTCTCAGATATCTGTCACATTCGATAACAGTAATGTTGAATAAAATCTAGGATATACTTTTTATGTATGCCAGCACACCAGTCTAAAATAATAACATAACTGCTAAGGGATATTCTAACAGCAAGCTATGCTAGTGTTAAAAATACACTAATGTATACCACATAATTTTACCATAAATACAAGAAGTATGAATGTCATATTTAATCTTGTATATGACAATGAATGCTGGACAATTTCCCCACAGATGAAGATGAGATTTAGAGTTGTGGTTCTGCAGAAGAATGCTGAGAATACCATGGAGAGAATATGTGAGCAATGAGGAGGCTTTAAAGAAAATTGAAAGATACTTTCACATACAATCAGAATGAGACAGTTGAAATTTCTGGGATACATAATGAGGATGGAATACTTGAAGAATTTAACACTCACAAGATAGTGAAGACAAGAGGGGGGCAAAAGGAAACCAGAATAGCTTTACCTAATGAGTTTATGTAAATTGATGGCAGGGGATGGATCAAGATGGATCCTAATGCTTAGTGCTACAATGTAGAGGAGAGGAAGATATGGATGGCCATGACTGATCACGTCTCAAAAGGACATGGTACAAAAGTATAACCTCATATTATCTCTGTAATGCCAAAGTACATATGTATAAAATGCTATTAAGAAAACAGATGACATTATGTAAGATTTCAAATATCCATGGTAAAGTGAATGTGCTAATAAATTTAATTTTATTTGCTAAAATAAGTATTATATAACAATTTCTAATGGTAGCTCTAATAAAATCATAGATGTCATTATGTAAGGGTTCAAATATCCATGATAGCAGTGAAAGTGTTAATAAATGTATTTATCAAAATAAAGGATAAGTAGTCTTTTGTAGCAATTTCAAATGGTATCTCTAACAAAGACAGAAGGCATGATGTAAGATTTCAAATATTCAAGTGAGATGAGAATGTTTTAAACTGAATGTGTGAGGAAGCGCCGAAAAGTTTTCACCTTGAACCACTTCCTAAAATCTAACTAAACACCAGAATTTTTTTAATCCCTTTTCAGTTTGGCCAAGAACTCTATCACGGTTCCTAAATTTTAGCAGTTTTAATCAAACTCAGATCACAAACTGAATTTAAATTTGTCTACACCTTCTCTATACAATATATATTCTGGTAGGATTATGTTCAGCCCTTTGGTAGAGGCATTTTTACTCCTGAGTATCTGGTTTACGTCATTTTCATAGAAAAATAAAATTACTGAAAAATGCAAGATATATTTTTAATGTATTTAGTCTTATATTTTCTTTTTAATTATACATTAATATGTAGAATTAAAATATATGAAAAAAAAAAAAAAGTATAAAATATAAAATTTTCTGATTAAACAGTTGAGATGTAGATAGTAAATTTAGATAAAATTAAATTTCAATCTGTTAGGACATTATTTTTGTACTGATAGCTAATGTCTAAATGTTAAAACTTATCAATAAGAAGCTACATGAAATTTTATTATTATTATTATTATTATATATATATATATATATAGAAATGAATGACAAGGTGGAAAAGTTTTGTGTAATCTATTTCGACTTCTAGAAGGTCATATATTTGTTGATGGAATTATATATGTTTAGGAAGGAGTGGGGAGATATAAAGTATCGTTTATGATTATACACCTATAGGAAATGCTGAAAATGTTGAGATTTTAAATTTAAATATTTTTTTTATTAGTCTAAATGTAATATAAGGATGAAATGTGTTACACAGAATTTTTTACCTTGTTCTTCATTTTCTTAACATTGTTCTGATATATAGAAATTTACACACACACACACACACAAAAAAAATATATCAAGTTCATTACATTCACTTACATGCTTGGGAAAGGTATAAATCCATATTTTCTCCCCAACAGCTATGGGTAAATAGCAGGACAGACTGGGTTCAATAGCCTTGGGTGGCTAATGGTCTAGATGAAGGACAAATCTGAATTCAAAACCTGCAGAGGCTTGTGGCATACTGTGCACCAGTTCCCTGTATTTGGATTTTCCAAAAACTGTTTGGTTCTGCACAAGTATTCACCACTATAATCAAACGAAATGTGTGGGTAGTCTGGCTGTTGGTTCTAAGAACTGAGCTATTTAACCCTCATACATTGAAAATGACAAGAGAGTCCAGTGTGTGTGTATGTATGTATGTATATATATATATATATATATATATATATATATATATATTTATTAATAGAGTTGAATCAGACCAGGAAACTAGTATTAAAAAGTGCTCAACACATCTGCAGAAAATAACATGTAGTGCTTTTAAATTTAAAAATTAGATCAGTTGAATTTGCTACCTTGGTTTCAACCTTAATTTTTAAAGTGTATGTGTGTTGTGTGTATATATATATATATATATATTAAATGTAAAAGAAAAAAAATATATAACCACACATTGATTTTAAATATTAAGATAGATGTGATGCCCCATCTACATTTTTTAGTGCATAGTGGAGGATGATATGTGACTCCAAACCTAAAATGGAGAATATTAGCCTAAAAACAAAGGCATAGAGGGGGAGAGGAGTAAGGCATGACCATTGCCTAAAAGAGAAAGTAATGATTTGGCAAAGAATAAATGACAAATTGTTAAATCCAAAATGATACTGATAACAACCTGCAAGCACAAGAAAAATACATAGTAAAGGATTATACATCTCTGGGGGTAAGCTGCATATTTAAATCCAAGGGACCAATGGAATAAGCATAATATAAATTTGCCCCAATTGATGCAGTTCTAGTAATTAATATTCCCACCTGAAGATAGCTTCTTGTTTCGTTGACTGAAACCATAAATCTTCCTAATACCACTCATCACAATCAAATGGTCTGATAAATTTACTGAAATCAGCTATCATATTTATACTCCAAAAAACAAATGCTAATCATAGAAAATAGCACACACACATATATATATATGGTGTGACAGAAATGTCTCCCACATTATGGTAAAACATTAGCGACAATGGTGATGTCATCTAGCTAATGTCTTACCATTCGTCGTCATCATGGGCACCCGCTCGCATCAGGGTCAGGGTCATCTCTCCCTTTTCCTTTTTCTCACCTGGTGGCAATAGCAGAGATGGCTCGGAAAAAAAGAGAGTTCGATGAGGCCATTCACATGAATTTGATTTTGGTGGACAACCCTGCACAGTGGAAAAGTCTACAAACTTAGCCAGAAGCACCACCCTTGCAGCTCAAAGGGAATTGAAACAGGCAAGATCTGGTAAACCTGGGTTGTTAGATACACCAGCCCAACTGTCACTGCCTTTTTCTGCTGATTTGGCTGTTGAGATCCTGTAGATCATTGCATTTTCCGCTGTTGGGTTCTTTGGGGGGTTCAGTCTGGTCCTTCCTCTTTAACCTTAACGCCATTATATGGGAGGTATTTCTGTTACACCCTGTGTGTGTGTATCACTGGATTATATATCTTACTGTTCTTTCTTTTTACACACACACACACATATATATATATATATATATATATATATATATATATATATATATACATACATACATACATACATACTTCAAATGATTAAAAAATAAATCTATTAATACTACATTAGAAATAAATATAGTGGAATATTATGTATGTATGTATGTATGTATGTATATATATATATATATAGAGAGAGAGAGAGAGAGGGGAAAATATGACATATAAATTCTATATATCAGATAATGAGTAACTGAATGGTAAAACAGAAAATTCTATGTGACATTTTTCATCGTTCAGAATGGATTTCTTTAGACCAATGATTTTATTCATAAGTTTAATCTATATATGTAGTAGGGCATGAAATGTATTCAAATGTTGGTTATAATTATAGATTGTGAGAAGGAAATGCAAAGATGCAGCTATCCTCATTATGAAATTACTATTAGACAAAAGTAATTCCTTTATTTTATTTATTAGATAGAATCTTCAATGATCTATACCAGAAATCTTATATTTTCTTAACATTTCTATGACTTATTTGTTTAGTAATTTAGCATTTGTATAGTCATAATTAAGTTGTCTTGTTGTCAGAAAACTTCCTTTCTGTTTATGACTTAATAGTTTCTTCAAATAAAGCCTTCCATCTTGATTTCTCTAACACATTACATGTATCAAAATACAAAGCTGGATTGAGTTGAAACTTCTAATTGTCCTTTAGGTGCTCAGAATAAGGTGGCAAGGAGAAATATCATCTCAAAATTTGTTTACAGTACTAAATCTGTCCACCTTTTCATTATCCTTGGTTTTAAACTTTTCTTAACTTCAGATTCTCTTCCCTTTTGTCCTGTAAAACTAGCACGTCTAATAATTCTCTTCTTCCTCTGTTTCTATTCCTCCTGATACTTTGCCGCCTTCTTTTCTCTCTTAATACTTTGGCTTGTAGCCAGTCTGATTTTTAAATTTCTCTTTTTTTTTATGTTAATTCTTTCCCCAACCCTCAGAAAAAATCCTGCTTTTCCCTCTTATCTCAATAACTTGTAACTGATTCTATAAAATCCAGTATACATGACTCTAAAACTGGGATGGCTTAGGGGATTCATTTATCCTTATTTTTTGCAAATGACATCAGCTATTTGAATTCATCTGGTCAAATCTCTAGAACATTCCAGCCCATAAGTCTCACTCTGTGGATCATAAAATGTCTTGTAATCTTTGTTAAAGATTTGTAGGTATTTGAGAACTCAACCTGAGAGAAGGAGAATTCAATTTTTCCCCTTTATTTATACAAGTTAAAACTTAATCATTACTCATCTGAATTAACCATTGTTACTAGGACTGTCATCTTCTGTTTACTCTTGCAGGTTCATGTTAGCACAGAGAGTTATGCACACCATGTCCGAATTCACTGAGATAGGATACAATGGGCACTAAGGGAAAATAAAAATTCTGGGGATATTGATAAATGTATCAAAAGTTAGTGGCAATATTTCAATGATCTACCTTCTTAAATCTTAAAATTATGATGGTCAATATATATATATATATATATATATATATATATATATATATATATATACACACACACACACACACACACACACACACACACAGAGTGAGTGAGTAGAATAGAATTATTTATGTCTATATGTACCATGACCCAGAATTTTATGCTTGAAGCAATCTTCAGGTGGGAATAATAATTATTAACTCATATATAGAATAAAAATGAAACAAAAAAAAAATGACAATAACACAAACTGTCATGTGAACATGTGGCATTTGAAAATGATAAAACTGACATATGACAAACAACAAAACCTCTCTGATAATGGCTTATGAAAGCTGAAAGTATTCAGACATTGGACAATTTAAACCTGTACCGGAAACCAGAAAAATGGTTTGAAATATAAGAAAAATAAAAAAATAATTTTTAACAAAGAAATTTTTTTTAGTCTTAACTAAACTTGTATGAATGAAAAATTGCTACCCAAATACACATATCATTGTCCATAGTTTAATAATAATAATAAGAAGAAGAAGAAGAAGAAAAAATTTATTTTATGAAAAAAAAAAAAAAACTATTTTTCAAAATAATCATTCTTGTAAATACAGCTTATTCTGTGGTGAATATTAATTATATAGACTGAACAGCATATAGTGAAAATTATAAATTAAAATACAGCTAGGTTTGTAGATTGAGATATATATATATATATATATATATATATATATATATATATATATATATATATATATATATATATACCAGGTCAGGTTATATGCTTATTGAGTCCCCTACACACACTATATATATAAACATATATTTATACATGTGAAAACTCAGCACCATAGGGTAGTACCTAGAGGATTATAGATTTCTTAACTTTCAAAAATCTGCCTGATACATACTCTGAATCCATCCTAAAAATTCAGAATATGGAATTAATAAATTATAAATACTTCAAACAGCTCAGTGTATGGATCAATTATAACAAATTTATTATAGGAGATAAGGAAATTGAACATAGTATAAACTGCTCCAGAAGTAGTTTGGTCCAACTTTTCAAAATGCTACAAAAATAAAACATCAATGTAAAAACTCAAATCATGTTATTAAATAACCCTGTCAGATTTAGACTCTCATATGGATGTCATGCATGGCATCCAACCAATTCAGAAATATTTAAGCTATCATCTATATGCAACTGTTTTCTTAGATCAATGATTAAAACTGGCCTCAAGTGAATTCATTAGTTCTTAAAGACAATCCTTCACCAAATTTCATCGACTGGTGCTACAAAATTGTAAAGAATATTAGCAAATAACAAAAACCATATTACTTGAAGACTTGCAACAGCAGCAACAATTAAAATGGATAGCAAATGTATGAAAAGAGGAAAATAATGCTATAATCCTAATGTTGACTTTCTATCTTAAACTTTTATTTAAGATAACATGGAACTCTACTAAGAGTGATAACAGTTAATGGTCTCGACAAGCCTATTTTCTGAATAAAATTGTTTTAAGAGAAAGATTTTTTTTTATAAATTTCAACTGTCAGTAATGTTGTTTGGTCAATGAATGCTAAATATTTCCTGTAAGAATACAGCTAGTCCTATTAGTGTTTTGCAAATGTTGAGCTCATCTTGGCTATTCTAGACTGAGTTTACTGGTGAATTTTGATGTCTTCAGAGAAAACAGAGCTGAGATAAGTGAAAGCATCAACTGTTTCCAATGACTTGACTAGGGATAGATTGTCACACTTTGGCTGGCAAGGAAGCTCAGTCTTTTAAATGCTGAATGTTAGTTCAAAGTCTTTTGAGGCTTCTACGAAACTGTCAAGGATAGACTGAATGCCATACAATGTATGAACTACAAGAGGATAGTTATCAGCAAAAAAGAGCTCCATTTTAGTTTTGGTATTAAATGTTGTTGATTGTAAAAATCTCCAAACTATTGGGTTCCTTTTTGATCACACTTGGATGGAATATATTCCAGTGTATTTAGCTTCGGTATTAATTGTTTCTTCATCTGCTGTCTGTGTTTAGTCGGTAGAAGGTATGTGTTCATTGTTCAGGCTTTCTGGAGGGACGGAATTCCACTTCTCACCCCCAAGGAAGGCTAGCAGGGAAAAGGGAGATAGAGTTCTTAAAGTTGGCATGATACTCTAGAAGTGTGGTAATTGGTCTATGTTAGCCAATCGACATCTTTCTTGTCATTTTTGGGTGACTGAAGTTGTCCATGTGACTCTTACTAATTATATATTTGTTATTATCTCCCTTCCAGAGTTTTACATTATATTTTTCCCTTTTTTTTTCAATTGATTTTATTTGAATTATGCCATATGTCTGTAAATCTAACATATCCATAATCAATTTTTAGTTAGAGCTGTGTTATTTCATTCCTATGTCTGCTAGAAGTCTTATTGCTTCTTCCTCAATTGCCATTTAGGAAATGGGTTAACATTAATTTTAAATTTATTTGAGAAACCATTCATCATATCGATATTACTTCACAACATTATTCAGCTACTATTCAGGCAAAAGTAAGAAAATTGAGCAACCACTTAATATTATCCAATTTGTCTAAATTTTTGAATATTCAACACATAGATGAATAGAAATAAGAAGCTGAGTAAAGTGAGATGGAAATAGCAAATTTAGCAATTTGAACATATGTGTGTTAAAGTTCTTAGAATATATCTATAGAGAAGACAAATTGAATAAAACAATCAGAAAATAGTACTTAGTCCTTGCCGATGCGTTTCGTCATTCGACTTTATCAAGGCAAGTGATGATAAACAAAAGTAAAATGTTGTGAAATTCAAATATATATATTAGTCAATAAATATAAAGTTATATATATATATATATATATATATATATATATATATATATTTAAAAAAAAAATATGGACATTTCAAAACTTAGTAACCTTCCCTAATGTTTATATTGTTAAATTTAAATCATACAGTACATAAGTGCATAATCTTAACATTTCTCACTTAACAGTTAAAAAATTTTAACTTTCAAATGAACTTAGGAAAAAACAACACCCTGATGATGACGACATTGTGCTAATGTTGAAAGTACTCAGAATAAATGAATATGTATCAGCATGGTAATTTTCTCTCTTCCTTTAATAAGGATACTAAGAAGCTTTTCCATGAATATGAGAGGATCCTGTTGAAATAAGTAGACAAAACTTGTCTAAATTATTCAATGAGACATGTTGTGTATGTATATGTATATATATATATATATATATATATATATTTGCAATACTGCCTTCTTGGTAACTCAGACCACTCTGTGGTAGCTATTGATCTTTCCTTCCAGGCATCCATTAAACAGGAACCCTCTATCCATAAGACCTCTTTCTGTTACCAGCATGCTGATTGGGACTAATATCAGGATTTTTTTTGTGACACCACTTGGAATGACATCTTCAACCTCCCAATTGTGCCACTGAGGTTTCTTCTTGGGCATGGACACTTTCATTCCTTTTTGGAAATACCAGGTGAAACCACAATCCTTTACATGTTTAACATCAGCATGCTCGATTGCCATAGCACACAGGAACCACTATTTTTGGCTTTCCCAGTGTGATGGTTCTCAACATAACAGGTGCCTATTTGTTTCTGCTTGTAGTAAATGTAAGCGAATCCTCAAAGGAGCTAAGTCCCTATTCGCTGAGAAAATGAGGCACCACATAACCTCTATAAACTTTGGCTCTCATGATTCATTACATCTCTGTAATAGGGTACTAAGTAAATGCAAGGTGTCTATCTCTCCCTCTCTTCAATCAATATGAGGTGTTATCATCCTCTGCTGATAAAGCTAAATGTTTTGCCTGTAAATTCTCCTCAAACTCTACTCTTGACTCATCTGGAGTATCCCTGCTTAACTTCCCACTTAGAACCGATTCTCTGTTGAGTGATATGCATATAACCCATTACATGGTTTCCGCTATTATCTCTAAACTTGATCCCCCACGAAGCATGTGGACCTGATGGCATCTCTGTAATAGTCATTAAGAAGTGTGCTCCTGAACTGGCTCCTGTTCTCTCTAAACTGTATAATAAATGTCTCACTGCCTCCTTGCCTAGTGGAAGTCATCATCTGTTGTCCCACTTTTTAAGAACTCTGACCCGTCAAACTATCAGCCTACCTCTTTTTGGGAAACTCCTAGAGGTGCTAATCAATGCTGAATTGGTTCATAAACTCTCATCACAGGTCCTTTTCTCAGAGAAGCAATACATCTTTCGTTTCTCCAGGTCAACTGTGGATGTACTAACAATAACTTCAGAAAGAGTCTATCATGCTCTAGATAAAAACAGTGAAGCCCAGGCTGTAGCATTGGACATCTCAAAAGACATTGACAGTGTCAGGCATTTAGGTCTTCTCCACAAGCTGAAATGTTATGTTATCTCTGGGAACATTTTTGAGCTAATCATGAAATGAAAGTTGTCCTGAACAGCCATTCGTCTATATCTTTCCATACTAACCTGGATATCCCCCAGGGATCCATCCAGGGTCCTACACCGTTTTTAATCTTCATTAAAATCTTCCCGATGACATCATCTCTCAACTTGGCATCTACTTCTCGGGCTAATGTTCCCAGCTGACATGAAGTGGAAAGATTACATTGAATCCATTGCTAGGTCAGCTGCTAAGAAAGTCGGTTCACTGTGTCAGGCGAGACAATTTTTTTCTCTGGAATCTAATCTTGCATATCTACCATTCATCCATGCTTAGAATATTGCTGCCATATATGGTCCAGTGACCCTGTTATTTACCTGGAGCTCCTTGATAAGATCCAAAGAAGAATAAGCAATATTATTGTCTGATCTGGTGGCTTCACTTCAGTTACTTATCACCACCATAAGGTTGCCTCTGTGCCTTTTTTTTACAAATACTTTCATGGTAATTGTTCAGATGAGCTCTTTGCTATGGTACCTAGACTGTATGAATTTAAATGCAATACTAGACTGGTGGCAAAATCTCATCAATTTACAGTTGAGCTAACTAGATGTAGCCATAACTTCTATGCTAACAGTTTCTTTTCTCACACTTCTTGCTGTAGAACTCCCTTCCATTTCCATGTTTTCCAGCCAATTTTAATCTGAAAAATTTAAATGCAATGTCAACCGCTCTCTACTGTCCTCCTGATTGCTTTTTTCTCTTTCTACACATTGCTGATGTTTCTGTACCTAGTTCCTGTAACCCCTTGCGTAAAACAAATTATATATATATATCAATAAATATATATAACAAAAATCTTTATGTTCCTACCAAATCCACGTTCTTCTGCCAGGCACAAAACTAGTAGAAATAGCAAGTCACTATAATATGCAAAAAATTACAAAACAAGGGGAACACTGCATAAAATTTTAAAAAGGAAAAAACATTTATTTTAAAATGTTACGAAAAAAGGTACATATACAAATTTCCTTCTGTGCACCTATTACGGTTGGATAATTTTCTGAGGTTACAAAAAGGGGACAACAATCAGATATAAGGAAAAAAAGTGTTACAATATTTAGAAGAAGACATGGATTCAAAGACAAAAAAATATTACACCCTTTAAAAAGGGAAAAACTCAGAGGAAGCAAAAAATTGCACAAGATAATATACAAAATGCACTCACTTTCATTCTTAACTGAACACTCAATAATAGGATGTCTAAGTTTGAAGGGGATTTTGTGCTTTCACAAGTTTTCAGGAAGGCGCAATTCAACAAATAATTTTGGCAGTCAACGGCTTGAGCCAAAAGAATCATAAAAATATAACAATTTTTACACAAACCATTTGGTATTCAGTAAAGTACATGTCTCTCCAAAAATGTGTATTAAAAAACATCTTAGGTGATTATACATTTACAATTTGAACATTTTTTAAAATAATAAAAAGAAATTATATATATATATATATATATGTGTGTGTGTCATCCACAGACTGTTTCATCAGCGTGGCTAGACATCCGATTGCCTCAAGCTGGGATTGAAACCCGACTGATTTGGCATCAGTTGGAGACTTTACCCCCTGAGCTATCAATCCCTGGTTGAGAGGAATGCTAATTTTTATGTACTTATTCTTTGAATAAACATGCCAATGACCAAAAGGGCTCAATTCATGGAAGAGCTTTGCAGACACAAGAGGTTATAGGGAGTGTAAAAGTTAGAAACAGGAACATTGCTAAGGAGGGGGACAGTAAATAGTTATTGACATTGCATTTAAATTTTTGCAGATTAAAGGTGGCTGAAAAGCATGGAACTACAAAAATTTCCATAACCGAGAAATGCAAGAAAAGAAACTGTTAGGATAGAATTTATGGCTACATGTAGACAACTGTAAATTGATGAGACCTGTCTAGTACTGTGTTGGAATTCAAGAGTCTAAGCACCATAACAAAGAGAGCTCTCTCTCTCTCTCTCTCTATATATATATATATATATATATATATATATATATATATTAGCCAATAAATATAAAGTGATATATATATCACTTTATATTTATTGGCTAATATATATATATATATATATATGGCTAGTGTGTGTGTATATATATATATATATATATATATATATATATATATACACACACACACAGACATACTAGCCAAAGTTCCCAGTGTTGTCCAGGTGTACATGGCTGCAATAGAAATGTCTGTCTGTGTTCCTGCTTGCATGTATCATCCTTTGGTATACTGATTATGGTATGTCCTTCGCAAGTCTTTGTTTGTTCTTAATAAAAGAATTCCTTTGATAAAACCTTCCTGTGTGGTCGTTGCTTGGGGTTAAATGGTTTCAATGTTTTAGATATTCAGTAAATTTCCTATGGCTGTAATAACTTTCAAATAGTATGGCATTGTTCACAAATCTAATAATTAAACAAAAAACGCCCCTCTCCATCTTCGCACGTTTACTGTAAAGCTGGGGTTAATTAGAAGTTCTTCGGGAATTTTTCCCTTTTAACGCTTCACTAATCCTTCTCAAATAAGCTTTGTATCAAAGGTTGTTCCAATGCCAATTTAGGATGGAATCATGAAGAAACTATTGGCTAAATGGGAGAAGCCGATTTTGGACCTAATTTGTCACAGATTTCGTCCACTTAACTGAAATAGTCTAAACAACATTCATGGAAAACAATTTGTCTGTCAATTGTAATTTACATGGCAAATTTGGAAAACATCAGATGAAAAACCAGGGAATTATGCCCCAAAAACGGGTTTTTGAATAGTTTTTCGTTATGCGTGCAGAAGTGAGCAGGACTAAAACCACACTATCTTATTTCTTACCTGATGGCAAATCTTTTGCAACATATTTGAAGAAAATCGGATAAAAAATGAGGAAGTTATTCAAGTTTTTATTTTAAGTAGTACGAAAAAGCCGATTTGTTCACAGTTCATTGCAATTTTTTGTGTGAAGCCAATATCACAGGAAAACTATCAAGCACTCTACAGAAACCTCGTAATATGAGCTGTGTTTTGCATTAAGTGCAAAGAACATCAACTCATCCAGTAAAAATTTTGTTCACGTGTAACTTTGCCTTGGCTTTTGCAAAAAGTTGTACCCACCTTCAGTTTTATCGATTTTTCTGCCAAACACGCCTGGAGATTGAAAAGGCAATAACCTCAATAGGAAGGGGTGAGGGGAAACAAAACCCCCTAAAATTCTAACATGCTATCGACCTCGATTAACCAATTAGACGTCAGACGTATGATGAGAGTTCGAAGTTAACTTCCGTGTTGGATTTCTGTTGGTTGTACAAGTTATTTAGAATCCCACTTCGACGTTAATACGGTGTCATGTTCATAGCATTCTTTTGTCTTAACTCAATAATAATTGTTAATAAATATTATTATTATTAAACTCTACTCTGTATTGAGCACTTTTTAAAAATATAATGTTTAGACACTGGTACTGACCTACCTTACACTTTTTATATGTCACTTTATATTTATTGACCTATATATATTTTCTTGTAGTTACAATTTTCCTTAAAACTTCCTTGTTATGCATTTGTTCTGTACATGTTATTCTCAGCATTTGTCGGTACAACAGCATTTCTTAATCTGTAAGGAGATTGCCCATCATTCAATACCATAGGTGATAAAATAGTAAATAGTGGTTTAGCACTCTTTTCTTTGTTTCTTATTGTTATACCGTACCTATGGACTATAATGAGTATGTCCCAATCCTTCTAAATACAGTGGAATACACTGTTGATTCACTGTGGTCTTCCACAGTGTGCTTGTCAAACTCTCTGCCTCTGGGCAGAGAGGATCCCCAGACGAGGCTATGTCTAAAGGCAGAGTCTCATCTGGGGAGACAGATTTTTTATGGGCTCTACAGGGAATTTTTGACCGAGTCTACGGGCTCAGATACCCCCACAACCATGCACTTTGTTTTATAGTTCTTTCTTTTTTCTTTCATTGTTTAACAGTTTTTTTAGTTTTCTTTCTTAGTCTGAAAGAACACCGTATCATCTGCTTATCTTATACTATCTAGATTATGTCCAGGGATATTACATCTGGGGTTTCTCCTTGTAACACTCCGCTCTTTTTATGCATTCATTTATGAATCCGTAGTAAAAATTCAGAATGTGGAATCTATAAACACTTCAGATACCTTGGTGCATGGATCAGGTATAACAAATTTAGCATAGAAGGTAATGAAATTGAACATAGAGGTACATTTGTGCAAGATGCGACAAAGCCAAAATATTAACCTAAGAACTCGAATCATATGCTTAAATAGCCTTGTCAGATCTAGACTCCAATATGGATGTCATACACATCATCCAATTCATTTAGATATGTCTAAACTATTAGCTATATACAATCATTTTCTTGGATCAATGATTAAAAGTGGCTTCCAGAAAATGACCCTATTATATTATAAGGGAAACTTTCCATCATCAGATCTCATAGACTGACACTGCAGAAGACCTTTACCAAATAACACAAAGCACATTACTTGAAGCCTTCCAACAGCGGCAAAAAATGAAATGGATAGCACATGTAACTCGAAGAGAAAATAATGACAAACAAGATGCTGACTTGCTACCTTAAACATAAGTTTAGAAAGTAAACCCCCATCAGTACTAGTCTAACACTTTCGCCCCAGCCCCTCAACCTCCGACGTCTTACTCTCTGGGTTGAGGTGTCTACTCGGTCTTAACCGAAATTAAAGGGGTGACTGTAGGTCCCCTGAGCATCCGTAGATCATTCGACCGGTCAATTGGTTTAATCCTGCTTCCTGCCCACGGCTGGAGAGTCTGTGCTAAGAAATTTAGAATGCACAAAAAAAAAAAATATATATATATATATATATATATCTCTGCAGAAATCCGGACAAACAACTATTCAAGGGTTGAATTGTTAATGCCTTTTATATAGCAGAAAAGAATAGTATAGGAAAGAAAATAATTGATGTAAAAAACTAGAGAGAGAGAGTGAGTGAGAGTGAGTTGTGATTAGGTTGTTGTGAAATCGTCTCAGAACGATATACAACTCTTGCGATGTAGAGATAAAGATTTCGGTGCATGGCTTAAAGTTTATAGTTGCGTTCCTCCTCGGCGGTAGTAACAGTAGTAGTTCGCAGAAGCATTGGTACTTATATTAACAGTACTTGTTAGCAGGGGTTTTGTTCCAATCACTGACGTCACTTCCAGTCTCCGACATCTCTCCACCCAGCTTGACTGCACTTGACGACAGACGAGCCCCAAAACAACCTTTTGATTATTGTAGCTTGTTCGACGTTTCCGTTTCCAGTGGTAGTGATAATAGAAGCAGTAGCAGTCTTAGATTTTTGGAGGAGTAATTCGCTTCTTCATACTTATATCAACAAAATATGTTAGCGGGCGTTTTGTTCTAATCACTGACGTCACTTCCAGTCTCCGACATCTCTCCCCCCAGCTCTACTGCACTCGACAGCAGATGAGCCAACCACTCTGTCAACAGATTTCTGTGCGCATTTATATAGATAAATCGACCCTTGGTCTGCACACGATTATCACGGGTGCCGCCTTAAACCTAAAATCATGTGAATTTCAAACTTCCTCATAGCTTTAGTAAGCTCTATTTCAAATTTTAACTGATAAAAATTATTCCGATCATTTTCATTGTCTTTGTAATGACCCAATTCCAAATGGGCGAGATCAGGTTCCCATCAGTAAACAAAATTGTTCTGATCTAATTTTGCTGTTCAAATCTACTCCAATTTCAATAAAAAGAAAATATGTGTGTTTGTGTGTGGTTCCCAAACTCTCTGTTACACTAGAAAGAGCAATAATAGTGAACTTGAGAAACTATTTTCTTGAAAAAAAAATGTTTTAATAGAAAGATTTTTAAAAATTCAATCAACAGTAATGCTAACTGCTATCAAATGTTTCCTCATAAGAAAACAGCTAGTCTCACCATTACCATTTAAACCAGTTCCCTATCCACATGCAAACTATGTGTTGAGAAAAGTTTTCATATAACTTGAATTAGTGACTGAATACACAGTGGTCTAATTATTTTTTGTTGCCTCCTGCAACAAAAAGAATTAGACGACTTCGAGAAGGACTGAACTGACCCAGATGCATTTAAAAAAACTAAAAGAAGATAAAACTAAATTAAACAAGTCAACAAATGTATTTATCGCAGTGGACAAAACAAAAAATATATATGAACTAAGCACCCCCCACCCTACACGCAATAAACTACTCAAGGACAACCTAACCAAAACATACAAAAAAAGCACCAAAAGCAATAGAACATGATATCAATAATTGCCCAAAAAATAGACCTGGACGACCGAATAAGTCGCATGAGCAAGGCGCAAGCCTTTATCACACTAAAAGACCACAAAGAAAATTTCAAAACCAAACCTGCATGCAGACTCATAAGCACAATCAAAAGTGAACTAAGGTAAAATAAATAAAATGATACTAGAAAGAATTAATTCTGAACTAAGGAAGAAGTTAGGAGTAAAACAGTGGAAAACACAAAAGACATAATTGCCAATGTATACAATTAGGCATGAAATAATTTTACCCATACATAACAGAAATCACCTTAGCCCTGGAACAAACAAAAATAAACACAAACGAAATCGATATCATTAAACACTCCCGTAAATAATTACTATTCCACAATGAAGATGCATGGATAAAGAAAGAAGGGATCTTTGACATTACAATGGGAAGCTTTGATGGCTCAGAACCTGCGAAATCATAGGTATATATTTACTACAGGAATTAAGCAAAATACCAGATAAAAATGATACAGGGATGACGGTCTCATAATCTTAAGAAACTATAACAAAGAAAACACAGACAAAACCAGAAAAGCAATAAAGATTTTCAAAAATAACGGATTCGACGTAAATATAAAAACTAACCTAAACGAAGTAAAGTTTCCAGATGTTACCTTCAACCTAAGAAAAGGCATGTATAAAACATACAGAAAACTCAATGATAAACCACTGTACATACACACATCTTCCAATCACCCGCCTTCAGTAATCAAACAGATACCAAAATCGATTAACCGTAGGCTTTCCGACAATTCTTCCAATGAAACCATATTTAACAAAGCTAAGAAAGACTACAAAACAGCCCTAAAAGATAGTGGGTTCCCGGCAACGCTCACATACTCACCAAAGAGCACAAAAAAGGCCAACAGGAAGAGAAATATCATATGGTACAATCCACCATACAGCAAAAATGTAAAAACAAAGGTAGGTAAAATATTCTTCAAACTCTTACATAAACAGTTCACAGAATCAAGCACTCTACACAAAATATTCAACAAAAACACTTTAAAAATCAGCTACAGTTGCACCGAGAACATAGCACAAATAATAAAAAAGCACAACAGGAAAACTATCGACAAATCAAACGCATGTGTAACTGTAGAATAAAGAACGAATGTCCCTTAAACGGTAATTGTTTACAAAACAATGTAATATACCAAGCCAGGGTAAAATCACCAGACAATGAAGAAAAAGTATATAAAGGAGTAACTGAAGGACCCTGGAAACAAAGAAACTGTGCACACATAACATCTTTCACAAATAGTAAATATGCGAACAGCACAATTCTTTCTAAGTATACCTGGGAAATTAAAAACAAAATGCAAATCACACCAAAAATATCATAGAAAATAAGGAAAAGATTATCACCCTACAATTAACAAACCACTCCCGTAAGAATAAACCTAATAGAATAAAAACAAAATAAATAAATACATTAAAAAAAAACAAGTAAAAATAATCAATCCAGATAAATAAAGTAAATAATAAACATCGAAAAGAGTAAATAAAAATATGCAAAATTAAAAAAATAAGAAAAAACAAGTAAAATAAATTAATCCAAATAAATAAATTAAACCGCTCCTGCTAAAATAACCATTAGAACAAATAAAAACTAAACAAAAGCAAGTAAAAATAATCAATCCAAACAAATAAAGTAAATAATAAACAAATCAACCTCCCCCCCCGCCAAAATAGACTACAGCAATCAATTCAAAATTGGACAAAAAAATAGCTTTATCTTCCCAGAAGAAAACGAATCCAAAAATTATTTTACTACTTAATAAAACATCGGAAACCTACAAGAAAAAATAAAAAATGAAAACAAGTAAAATAAATTAACTCAAATAAATATGTAAATAAAAAAGCCACTCCCACCAAAATAACCGCCAGAATGACTACCCACAATGCACCACTGATCCGTATATATAAATAATCGAGAAAAACCCCAACACTCGCGGCTTGATGATTGTGCCTAGCATGAAACAGCCTGTCACCTCTGAGTGTTGACTTCAATGTTCACATATATATATATATATATATATATATATATGAGGGATACAGAAAATTCTCAGCTTGAAACAGAAGCCTTTCGAAAAAATATTCTGATGTTTGGTCAGATTTTAGGAAATGGTTTAAGCAAAAGATTTTTCAGTATTCCTTCATTTGCATGCAAAGATACAGTTACCAAAAATCTTATAAGAATACATTTTGATTGAAACTCAATTATGATATTGATAGACGGGGCTGGAGAAGGAAATACATTGATTCTTCATTTTAAAGAATTTCAAGAAGAAAAATTAAATAAATGTAAAAGTTCTGCAACAAGAATCTAAATGCTTACCTAACAATAGTTTCCTGAAAGATTTTAAGTCCACTTTTCATATCAATCAGTGGAAATTTTGATTTTTAATGCATTTTCCTGGACATGCAAGTATTAAATAAATGAAGATTTTAGATAAAAGTATTTTTTGAAGTGTACAGATTTTCATTTTAATGCATGGGTATCTTTTCTTAGTATTTTATTTTGGTACTGGTACTACCATCAAGCGCCATACTTCCATTTTGCAGAAGATGGCAAATATGCCAGAATGAATAAAAACGGACTTGTTTAAAGAGAAAAGTAAAATCGAAAAATAGGAATCTTTTAAATGGCTGGCATCACTTTGAATGAAAAAAAAATCAAGAGAGAAGTGCATTTGAACCTGATTACCTTAAAACTAGTTTTCATTTATTTTCTACTGCAGGAATTGAATATGACAGAATCGGAACAGTTCTCAAAACTGGACTAATTCGCATAAAAATATATACAAGGGTGAATCAATAAGTCTGTAGGCTCACTCATACCATATTTGATAGCATATAAAACCTTGTGCATTTACATTTACTGTATTATGGAGTTAGGATATTTACAATTATTAGCAGACTACAGTGTCTAAGGAAACATTATCCTGCCAGATACATCAATAGTGTATAGAAAAGGCCTTTCTCCATTTACATTTAATATTAGGATGTAGAATTAGTACTTACTAAATACTTCAAATACCTCAGTATATCGATAAATTTAATATAGGAAAAAATAAAATGCCAGATGTAATTTTACTCAACATTGTAAATTGTTACAAAAACAAAACATCAATCTGAAAACGCGAGTCATGTTCTTAAATAGGCTTATCAGAAATAAGACTTTTATATGGATGTCAAACTCATTCAGAAATATCTAAACTGTCAGCTGCATACAACCAGTTTTTAAGATCAATAGTTAAAATGGTTTTGAGCATGTGAGGCCTGTGATTCTTGCCAAAGACCATCTTTCTTTGAACACTGGGGACTGGTGCTATAGAATCATAAACAAAGAACTGTACCAACTAGCAGAAACCACATCACTTGAAGACAACCAAGAGCAGCAAAAACTAAAACGGATAACACAGGTAACTTTAAGAGAAAATAGCATAATCAAGATGTTGATGTTCCACACTACATCAAACAAAAGGTTAGGAAGGAAACCTTCATCAATACAACAATAATAGCTACTAGACTTGAGAAACCTATTTTCCTGAAAAATTGCTTTAAGAGAAAGATTTTATAAATCTCAACCAAAAGCAGTACTAGCTATTTGGTCAATGAATGTCAAATGTTTCTTTGTAATACTAATGGTAATATTAACCATTTTCCTACAAACTGGTGGGGTTAGGTATTGTGGCTAGATAAGTACTAACCTCCCATATACATCAAATTCATTATATGACGACATCCATCAGTCTTGGGAGTGGCTAATCAATCCTTGTTACAGCCGCTCGCTCAGGCACATTTATGTTTCTTCAACACTCACAGAGCCAACCTGTGGTTTATACACCTATACTAAGTGGACCTTAGTTACAGTTTCTGTGAGAGAGCACATAATCTGGTGTGACCAGCACTTGAGCAACCATCAGAAGCCTAATTTCACTCACAATGTTTACAGGGGCTCTAACATTGCCGCATGAGGGGATTGTCTCAAGAAGTCACTGCCTTGACAAGTCTATGATGGTGAGATTTGAACCCAGGTTAAACAAACAAAAAAAAAAACAGGAATACAGGTCTAGATCATGATTTTCTGATAAATATAATGGCAAAACTTATATTTCCTCTCTGGCATATAGTGACAAAAGCGGGTAATGATAAATTTAATGTATAAAGGGAACAGAGTACATTTTAAATATCTTTCCGAGAACCATTTTCCTATATTTTGTTTATCTAAATTGTTTTAATATTTGTCAAATCACATTAAAAAGAAAAATATCTCTTGGGTATTTTTTGTTAGCGTTTTTTGATATTGGTGAAGTGGGATTCAGAGACAAAAAAGGCAGGCAAAATATAGTAGAATGTGTTAATTTGATTGAATTTTATACTGCAGGGCCTCATAATCCACTTGATATATATTTCAACAAGATTTTAATGACTTTCCGAGCAAAAAGAGGCAGAAAAATCAAAAGTAAATGATTAAACATGTGCGTGTTTTGATAACTTCAAAAATACTTGGAGTTATGGCAAAGTTAGACTATATCACTTGAGAAATATTCCAAAACTGCTACATGTCTGTTTGCGAGCCCACTCTACAGAGCTAAAATTGCTGTTGAAAAGGCAATTTCAGATTATGAACAGCATTAAGGAGAATATTAGGAATCAAGAAATGAAGAGATATAACTGATGACAGTTTTGAAGCGCATAGAAAGAATTTTTTAATCATTTCACCCCAAGTGATAATGCCACAACGTCAACTATAAGGAAATTAATATTCTTCAGCGTAAACATCCTAAAATTCATCCATTGCCTTCCAGTAAGCTGTGATAATCTTCTGGTATCTTTTTATCAATATAAAAATGTTAAGAATTCTGACTTCAAAAATTTGAAATCAAATGATGAAGGAGGACCACATTAATTTTGAAATATGATTTATGTAGCCGCTAATAATTAGACAACTGTCCTTATATATATATATATATATATATATATATATATATATGCAGAAATATAGTCTTAAAGTGTGCTATATTTATGGGGTAAAGTGCTCAATATCAGAGATAGAGCGTGTGTAAATATAAAAGTGGACATGGAAGTCAGCACTTAGAGGCGACAGTCTGTTTCATGCTAGTGCAATCGTCAGGCGATATATATATATATATATATATATATATATATATATATATATATATTATGAAATGGACAAAGTCCGACAATTATTTTAAGACATTTTTATGTTTATACATTCTTTTTATAGATACAAATATTCAAGTAAATGCTCTGTTTTATAATAAACAGTATTAAACAATATTTACCGGCCTAAATTTTTCATGGAGGACGAATATTTTCTGTGAAAATTTCTCGGACATTCAGGCCGGTAAATGTTGTTTAATACTGTTTATTTTTTATATATATTATTAATATCGGCATAAGGAGAGTTGCCTAGTTCACTCTATACAGCCTACAAAAGGGATAGTGGCACTTGGTCTGAAGATTTCATTGGCGTGTAAAACTGACAGAAATCAACGTTGAATGTCCACATATGCACACACACACACACACATATATATATCTGTGTGTGTGAGAGAGAGAGGGGGGGAAGGATAGAGAAAATTCTCAGCTTGAGACAGAAGCCTTTCGAAAAAATATTCTGATGTTTCGCCAGATTTTAGGAAATGGGTGAGGCAAAAGATTTTTTAGTATCCCTTCATTTGTATGCAACGATATAGTTACCAAAAATCTCATAAGAATACATTTTGATTGAAAGTCAATTATGATATTGATAGATGGGGCTGGAGAAGGAAATACATTGATTCTTCATTTTAAAGAATTTCAAGAAGAAAAATTAAATAAATGTGAAAGTTCTGCAACAAGAATCTAAATGCTTACCTAACAATAGTTTCCTGAAAGATTTTAAGTCCACTTTTCATATCAATCAGTGAAATTTTATATATATAAGTTCACTTATTTCAGAGCTCATTGCTGGTTTCTAGTCAAATTTTAAATATAAATTGTCCAATGTCTGAATACTTTCGACTTTCATAAGCCAATCTAAAAGCGTTGTCTTTTGTGCTCCGTCGGTTTTGTAGTGGGTTCTGAGATGAACGACGGGTCAGCAATATGAATGTGAAGGATGACCAATCAGATGTAACGGACTCCACTGCAATTATTTAACTTTGACTAGGAAAGACTTGGAAAAGAACATGCAAAGATGCTGGAGGTCGCTATCCAATGTGGCAGTCACAATGTAATTTATATTTGACGTAAAATAGCACATAGTATAAAATACAAGACAGAACATAATGGTTCAAAACATAACAGTTGATTTTATTTGTTCTGATGTACATGCAAATAAGCTGAAGGTTTGATAGAGTTACGTCTCTTAGATTTGGCAAATATTTGTACCTGAGCTCATAAGTTGGATTAATTGTTAAACTGTAGTTTAGAAGAATAAAGATCCTGTTGCAGGTTAGGAAATGTGAGTTGGAAAAGTTGGTAAGAGTTCAGAAGAGTTAAGAGTTTGTACTTGCATGAATGTTGATAATGTTCTTTAACATCTGACCACATGGTCAAGACGGGAGTTCTTGATGGTTACATTTTGGCAGCAAGGAATAAGATGCAAGAGTGACGAAGAGACGGAGAAAGAGAAACCTTAGTGAGCGGGAAATTTAATTCCTCGCGTGCAGGTGATTTGATTGGTCGGAATTGACCAATCAGCGAGCTAGTTTTGAGGAGATTAGCCAATGAATGCTTGTCGTACGATCTCTATGTATGTTTGTATGTGATGGTGGTGATAATCACCACAGTTTCATCGGAAACGTGCGATTCTTATAAAACTGACATCACGCATGAAAACACAATATTTGAAAAAAGTTGAAGCCGGGAAAGTAAGAGAGCCATTTGTAACTGGCAGGATAACATGTCAAAATGATATTTACATTTTCTAACGATGGGATCGAAATAATTAAAAAAAAAAAAAGAGAAAAATCATTAAAGAGTATGCTTGAAATATCAAAATGCTATCGCTACAGGGAAAATACCGTAAAAATGAAACATATTTTTGTAACATACAAACTGACTTGAAGAGGGGGAAAAAAAATGAAGGAAGGCATACAAAAAAAAAGGTGGTAATGAAAAATGGAGTAAAAACAAAGCGTGGAATAAAATAAGGTAAAAAGAAAGCGTAGGATAAAAGTAAAAAGGAGGATAAACGACCGAGGTAAAAAACGGAAAACAGAATAAATGATAAACCGAAAGTGTTGAATAAACGGTAACGTAAAAGTAAAAAGAGGGTAAATGAGATAAGCAACAGGAAAGCCTACGAAATAAATGGAAAGCATAGAATCAATGAAAGAGGTAAAATGGAAGTGTAGAATAAAATAATGAGGTGGAACGAAAGCGTAGTATAAATGGACGGGAGTAAAATTAAAAAAGGGGGATAAATGAACGAAGCAAAAGGAAAGAGTAAGATAATAAATAAACGAATTAAATGGAAAGCGTAGAATAGATGAACGAGGTAAAAGGGAAGTGTAGAACGAAACAACGAGGAAAAAGAAAAAAAGGATAAATGAACGAATTAAATAGAAACAGCATAAGGAAAGCGTATGATCAAAGACAGAGGGAATAGGAAAGTGTATATGGATGAAGTAAAAGGAAAGTATAGAAAGAAAAAAGGAAGAGGCAAAAGGAAAGCGTTGGATAAAATAACAGGGAGAAAAAGGAAAGCATAGGATAAATGGACGAAAGAAATGGAAAACGTAGAATAAATAAAGTAGTAAAAGTAAAATGGAGAATGAATGAACGAAGCAAATGGAAAGTGTTTAGAATAAATGAATGAGGTAAAAGAAAAGTGCAGAATGAACTGACGAGGTAAAAAGAAAAGTGCAGAATGAACTGACGAGGTAAAAAGAAAAGTGCAGAATGAACTGACGAGGTAAAAAGAAAAGTGCAGAATGAACTGACGAGGTAAAAAGAAAAGCGCAGAATGAACTGACGAGGTAAAAAGAAAAGCGCAGAATGAACTGACGAGGTAAAAAGAAAAGCGCAGAATGAACTGACGAGGTAAAAAGAAAAGCGCAGAATGAACTGACGAGGTAAAAAGAAAAGCGCAGAATGAACTGACGAGGTAAAAAGAAAAGCGCAGAATGAAATGACGAGGTAAAAAGAAAAGCGCAGAATGAAATGACGAGGTAAAAAAAATGCGCAGAATAAATGAACATAATAAAAATAAAATGAACGAAGCAAAAAGAAAGAGTAGGATAAATGAACGAATTAAATGGACAGTGTAGAATAGATGAAGGAATTCAAAGAAAAAGGTAGAATACATTAACGGGGCAAAAACGACGTAGAATACATTTGATAAATCATAAAATTGAATAAATGAACGCGACAAAAAAAAAAAGAAAGAAAAAAGAGCAAGACAATAAACACAGCCCAAAAGAATGTGCTGCAAAACTTTAAACGAGAGTATAGACAATATGGTGGCAAAACGCGTCATTAAAACAATACACAAAAACAATAAAAGCAGCAAACAAAAAAACAAGCTCTGTAAATTTTATTCTTCAATACAGACTGTCAGTGTATAAGTATGTGCACCGTGCAAAATTCATAAGGATCTTTGAATGAGTACATATGGAATAGCTTTTGGTCATTATTAAAAATGGTGATTATTTCTTTCAGGGAGAAATTGGAGAGAAAAATTGCAGAAAGATCAGATATTAAAAAAAAAAAATGTAACATACGGCAATGCGACATGAAAAATAAATAACACCAAATATACATGATCAGGGTTCTATTGTAATTCTTGAGTTTCTCAATCTCCTCTGAGAAAAAAAAATATAATTCAATCTTCTCATCAATGTTTGAATAAACATTTTTGCTGATGGTACTGGACATCTGGTTTAGCTTTGAATAAACTTCGTTAGATTTGATCGTATTTGGTTGTTTTCTTTTTAATATGTAGAAAAAAAATTTGAGGCACTTTTAACACAATGCCTTTGTTGATTTCTAATGTCAGATTAAATATATTCTTTGGTACTTCTTATAAAATCAGATTTCAAAAAAAAAAAATCTCCCGTAGCTATTCTGTGCACAAAACACATATATAAATAAATTGCAGGAGATATTGGGTAACCTTTTTTGATACTTTTAATTTATGAAGTAGGAATAAAATACAATTTTTTCACATTAACTTTATTGAACGAAATATTTACTGTCACGTTCCACTATATTCTGCCATATTTTTGGCAATTTTATAATTATATCTGTCAAGAACATTTCTTTTTGTCTTTCTGAATACAGAACTGCACGTTGGTGCCTTTTGCTGTCTTCCAAGAAATTGAAATTTTGTTAATTTATTAGAATTTGTATAGACTTGAATAAAAGTAATTTGAAGGTGTATTATTTGCTAAATAAAATGGATAAGTAAAAAATTTTCCCAGCCTCGTTGTAAAAGGTTTTCTTGATCACAAAAATCTGCAATATATCGTTATTCTGATTAAATATTACACCCATTTTCTCAACTAATTCCATACGCTTTTCATCAATTGAGGCTTCTTGGCGTTTGATAATTTAATAGTGAGGCTTGCCTGATTGACCGTTTGGGTGCCCCGATTATGTGAACATTGTTCGAAAATAATTCGAAAAACATTTATTCGAATTGTAAATTGTTTGAGTGAAAACGAACTGAAATGACGATTATTTAAAATGTAAAATTCTTTAATGCAATAAAAATGTAAAAATGAAAAGAAGAAATACACAAATGATAATTATTCGAAATAAAAATATCGTTAATAAAATAATTTAGTATGAAAAAATCCTTATAATCTATGATACTGCACGCAAACAGTCAACTACTGAATAGTACTCGTTAAAAGATGCCACTAATTTTTTCGTTTTCCATTTATGTCGCTATATTACTTGGTGTTCTTGATATGTTGGCAACCTGCTCTTACTTTTGCAATATGAATTTCTTGCAAGTTCTTTTCTCTTAAGAACGTCTAAGAATTTCCATATTGTGAGATGCAAAAAAAAAAAGCCTATGTCATCATTCAAGGGCGTTATTAGTTTTAGGTAAATCAGCATTAACTTGTAGCGGACCATTGTTAAATTAGAAACACGTGCGTTTATTCCTGCTAGGTCCACTACAAG
Organism: Acanthosepion esculentum; assembly: GCA_964036315.1. Lineage (NCBI taxonomy): Eukaryota > Metazoa > Mollusca > Cephalopoda > Sepiida > Sepiidae > Acanthosepion > Acanthosepion esculentum. Next base: position 61,618,529 of record OZ038504.1, read on the forward strand.
AACATGGCGGACTCAGGGATTGAATCTACCGTAAAGAAAACCAACAAGACCGATATATATCAGCAAATATATGTATTAAACAACAAAGTTTAAAATGGACATTAACGTTTGTGTGTGAACGTAAAGAGTTTGTATTTTGGTGAATGCTCGTGCGTACGTGTATGTGTGTATAATGTTCATGGCGTCTCCCACAAATGGGAAGACGCAATCTTCTGCGAGAGCTTACATTGTAGATGTGTTCGCTGAAAATGAAGAAATGAAAAGGAGAACGAGACAAAAAAAATCGCCCAGTATTTATAGTGTAGGGGAAGCGTCCTCTAGTGAACAGTTTGGACAATTAAGGAGTTAACTCCAACAAACTCTCTCAAGCAAGATCACATACGTATTTCAAACATAGGTATTTTGAATAATTATTATTCATTATAATTGTCCTTTCGATTAATTTTCATTCAATCAATTTAAAATTCGAATAAATGTTTTCGAATAAACGTTTCCAACAATTTTCTCGATACGGGATGCCACCCTACAAAATTCGGCATTAAATGACTTAACAAGAATTGGCATGTAAAATCAACTAGCTTAATCAAATTTACATCAGTTGTTGATTTCAATTTATCTAATTGGGAACAGTACTGATTCAAATCAATCATTTGCTTCTCAGGAAAGAGCCTACTGTAGAAAATCTTTTCCAGTATCACCCTATACAATGAAAACCGACCTTTCATATGATCTGTGGTGGTTTATTTTGCTTGACCAACAGTCTTTTGCGGTCAACATTGTTATGATCTAACCACTTTTAACAGCACATCACAACTGTATAAAAAATCGCATGTGTCAATACAGTCATAGTTTTAAAAGATAAAGATGACACTGTGTTGAAGGCAGACTCAGAAAGAAAACTGGAGGAACTCCTGAATAAGATAGTAAAAGAAAGCAAGAAGAAAGGACTAACTATGAATTGTAAGACAGAATGTCTGGTCATTAGCAAGAGGGAGAGCCCAAAATGTGAGCGCGGCGAATTAAAGACATCAAAATGTAGCAAGTAGAGAAACTTAACTGTCTGCGAAGTATTTGAACAGACGATAGAAAATGTGATTCAGAAATCTGAAACTCGACTGGAATAGTGAAAGGTAAATTCCAAAAGCTAAACAAAGTATTAAAAATTTCATTAAAAACAAAGAAAAGAGTGATGACTTGCTATTTAATATCAGTCCTTCTATATGAATGCTGGATAATTTCCTCACAGATGAAGAAGAGTCATGTGATGTAGTTCTACAGAAGGATGCTGAGAATGCCATGGACGGGACAAGTGAGCAATGAGTAAGTTTTAAGGAAAATGGAAACAAAAAGGACATTTGGACTTAGAAAGAGACATTTGAAATTTCTGTCATACATAATGAGAAAAAATGGCTTGGAGAATCTGACACTCACAGGGCATACGGAAGGCAAGTTTAAAAGAGGGAAACAGTGAGTAACCATATCTAACGAGCTTGTGTAAATAAGTGACAGAACAGGGACTGGAAGTAAGGAAACAAATATTGCTTAAAACTCCAAACAATAGGAAGCTATGAAGAGCCATGACTACCAACGTCCCGAACAACAGAAGAAGGTGCCACACACCAGCTAACACATTATGTTGAACTGTAGACAAGGCGGACGGCAGAGAGAGGTGGACAAAGGGAAACAGGGAGGTAAGGCGCACAAGGGGTTGAACAGCTGAGTCAGGCGAACAAAGGTGAACGGCGGAGAGAGGTAGACCAGAGTGAGGCAGAAAAATAGCGAAAGAATAGTAATGTCTATTATAGCAATATAGATTAGTGGCTAGTGAGCGAGTCCCAGAGTCCATTATTACTGCAGTGAGTTAAATTCTTTCTGGGTACCCCACATTGTTGGCCTTGTGCCATATTAATACGATCTTAGCATAGATAATAACGGAGGGAATAAAAAGATAAATGTCGACAAACTAAAAAGCAACAACATTAGTAAATACCTACAGATTTATTGGGTTTGTAACGGTTGTGAGTATTGTGTATGTTGTGTAGTACTTATTGGTGTGGAAAGCGGGATAAAGGTTTCAAGTTCAAATTCCCACTAAATTTGTTGCATTCACTTTCGCACACATGCTTCGGAAAATGTAAGAATGTCTCTCTTCTCTTTCCCCAGCTATAGGCTAAAAATAACAGTGTAGACTGACGCCTCTAGTTATGGGCAGCAACTAGTGTAGGAGAAGGGCTACAGGGAATTAGAAACCATGGCTAAGGCAACGAGAAACCATGACGATTTGCAGAAAATGTAAGGAAACTGTGGAGAGACATGATCGTATGCACCCCAAAGAGAACTGGTATTAAAATGAGTGTTGATTCATTTAAAAATGAAAAAAATAAAATCAAAATAATTCTTAAGTCATTACCAATACCAATAATTGTAATAGTAAATACTTGATTACATACAATACTTATTACTAACATTGTTACCTACAGTCATTATTACTTGATCATCAAGGATAATAATAGAAAACAAACAAAGAAACTCTTGATCAAACCAAACGAGTCACTATATTTTGAGTATCATATTCATGGTGATCTTTTATGTTAGAAATAATAACTTACCTTTTATATATATTTTAAAAGTGCATGCTTGATTGGTTGGTGAGTTTAGGGAATTAGAAATGTTTTTCACTTACCTACAAAAAAAAAAAGGAAAAGAAAATAATTTTACTTATCTGGTCAGCAACAAATCTTAAGAAAAATAATCAGAATAAAAAGAAACAAAGAAAGAATACATCTGCGGGAGGGTATATCTACTAGTAATGAGCGAAATCAATATGGCTGCCCAAAAGTTGTTTGCAAAAATTTTTCAACTGCATGAATTTAAAACTTGGATTAAAAGCAGCTTATGGAATATGCACAGTGTTTGAAGGAAAAGTAAGAGGCCATATTACTCAAAATTGGTTCAGGAGGTTTTCAAATGGAAATAAGTCATTTGAAAATACATTTTATAAAAAGCTGATTGATGAGGATCTAACAAAGCCAAAAAACAAAGTTATGAAAAAAAAAATGAATGAAAAAAAAAATGAATAAATAAAAATATAAAAATTAAGAATTACTATCTCTGTCCCATAATATTGTTACATTTGCATACACAATTTATAGACTAAATGTATTGACTATTTCACAACAAAGAGAGGGCAATTTCCTGAAAACAAACATGGCTTAGAGAATAAGATCACAAAAGTTCTTAATACACAAAATTGATAATGAATTAATGCAGTCATCTTGTTATGGAGTTTTCATTTTCGCTAGTAATACACACATACCCTTATTATAGTTTTTTGCCTTGTGCCGCACAAAGAGTGTAGATATGGACAACAAAAGGTAAATATTCATTTTATCAATATACCAAAGAATAAGAAGCAAATCTTAACTTCCAGCCGTGAAAATGTTCATACACATACTATATACATATTGTAAAATGACCTCATAAATTTCTATTCTCAACATAACAACAAAATAAAATTTGGAATAATTATTGGATTCAATTTAAGAGCACTTAGAATTTGTATCCCTCGATATTTACATGAGAAATTCATTGAAAATACTTTTAAGTTCTTCCAATACCCTAATTGTTTCATATTCAGCATGAAAGAGAAGGCTGACCAAATATTCCAAAATAGTGGAATGAACCATTCCAGCAAATCCATTGAATAGAGATATATTACTCTACCAACCAAAAACTATAACTAAAATTGAAAAGAAGTTTAACATAAAATTTATTACAACTACTTCCAAAATATTAAGAAACTTGATACAAAACAAAATAAGTTAAATTTTAAAAAACTAAACTGAAAAATTTCAGCATTCCAAAGTTTTCAGTGTTTCTTATCAGTACATAATTATAACCGATGCTTGAATTTTTATATCTCCCCCTCTCCTTCCTACACATATGATTCTATCAGCAAAAACATTATTTTCAAGTCCAGTTTGGGGACAAAACGTGTTACAGTTTGTTTTTCCCACTTTGTCATTCATAATATTGCAGTAAAAATAGATATGTTAAAAAAGAAAGGTAATAATGGAAGGAAGAACAAAGAGAAAAAAATTGAAATACTACCAAACCAATAATAAGAACTCACAATATATTTTTTTTTTTTTAAGCGTATCACCCCAAGCAAGGCTGGAGCCCACTATCACGCATGGGGTTACAGAAGGGTTGGAGGAACAGCAGATAGGAGTGGTAAAGGAGAGGATGTGGAGAAAGAGAAAGACGGAGGGTCGATCAAGGCAAGGGGGTTACAGAAGATTTGGAGCGAGAGCAGATAGGAACGAAAGGTGAAAGGATGTGGAGAAGGGAAGTGGATAGATCAAGGCAACTGGAGATGTTGATTGACGCTACACTTAAACCGTTGGAGATTGTATTTGTCAGGGAAACAGTAATAGGGAAGGGAGTTCCATAGGCGAGATGTGCGAGACATGAAGCTTTATTACTGACATTTGTATCTGTAGTCATCATTACTTGATCATCAGAAATAATATTCCCAAACTGTGTGCACAATGATTAAAATAGGGGGGTGTCAAAGAAAAATGGATTATATATATATATATATATATATATATATAGATATATGCGCACACACACATGCAAACGTAAATAACATTCAGGCCCTAAGACCACGCCTTCTGCTTACAGAAGTGCCTGAATGTAGTTTGCCATTTATATATATATATATATATATAATGTTGCAAGTGTATATTGGCCAGCAAACATTGAATGACAAAAGGCAACAACAAACAAAATGAAGATTTCAGTAAAAATATATTACCAAGTTAATTTTTTTATAAAGAAAAATGCATAAACAAAATTAATTGTTCAATGCACAAGGCAAAAAGTAACTCTGCAAGTTCATGTAGAATGTCAGAATAGCGTTATCCTGAAAGCACAGTTTTGGGAGTCGCAGGAGAGAGTTGCTCTAAGAAGGACAATTTCTGGACAACGCTGTGTGTCCAGAAAAGGACAGTTTATTGCATATTGTTGGCAAAGATGGCTGGAGCGACATGAGTTGGAAATGGCAGGGAGCGATGGCCGATGCCAAGCTGGAGATGATGATGATGGCTGGAGCCGTGGGCTGGCCGTAGGAGCTGCTGTAACAGATACTACAGTTTGATCAAAGTCATCCGGGCTACAGAACGCTCGTTTTTTTTGTCTTTCGAGGCCTCTTTATCCCCAACCAGTCTGGCGGCAACGCTGGTTAAGCTTTTTCTTCCAATTGTTATTTTTTTTTAAATATATATATATATATATATATATATATGATAAAATAAAAAAGAGTAGACACTATGGTCAACATTGAGCAGTGACAGTTTGTTTTATGCCTGAAAGCTTCAGGCCATTTTTATATTTACATACGCTCTATCCCTATTGAGCATATTTACCCATAAATATAGCATACTTTAAATCTATATTTTTTATCACATATATATATATTCCTTTTTAATCACACATTTCTTATTCCTCAAGCAAGCACTGAAGAATAAGGAACGTAAACAGTCAGCATGTCATTTATTCGTTTTCTTTGTTTTACTGATTTACTGTTAATCTTATTTTTTCATTTGTCTTTGTAACTAAACACGGGTTTCAAGAAATAAGGTTCATGCTTCAATCTGATGTTATCCTTTTATTTAGGAAATACACAGTGAAAACTATAAATAAATCTATATCTATAAAACAGAAGTCTATATTTCTCGACCGATTTCAATGAAAGTGTGCACACACGTTGCAAATTTAAAAAGTTAGGTCAAGACCAACTATTCAATCTCCAGGCCCAACTTTTCTTTTTTGGCAGAAAAAAAACTGAAGGTGGTACAACTTTTTGCAAAAAGCAATGCAAAGTTACACGCGAACAAAATTTTTACTGGATGAGCTGAAGTTGTTTGTACTTGATGCAAAACATAGCTCATTTTACGACATTTATGTAGAGTGCTTGATAGATTTCTTGTGACATTGGCTTCAAACAAAAAACTGCAAAAAAAAGTGACAAAATCCTCCTGTGTCTAGTCTATTCCTTGTCATATGAAAATTGTCTTCATAAAAAGAGAAGGTTCAAGTAACAGTTCAAGTCAAAGCAGTAAGAGGAGTCATTAAGAAATCTTCCTGTGTCTAGTCTATTCTCTGTCATATGAAAACAGTCTTCATAAGTAGAAACTTGGGAGAAAAAAAAAAGAAACTATTTTTGTAAAACAACAATTTGGGATATAAAAATTTTGGAATTTCACTCTCTGCTTTCTCCATTTCTTTTCTTTCTGGACAAATTAAATAGTTTTACGAGTCCAAATTTTCGCATCCTCAATTCTCCACAAGCCCATGGTATTCTCAACATTTGTTGGTGAATCCATATCTCTATTATTTCAAGTCTCCTCTTCTCTGGAGAGATTGTCCAGCTTTCACTGCCATATTCATTTCATTATTAAATAGCAGTTCAGCACACTCTTCTTTGTTTCTAAAGAGATTTTTCCTATTTCTTGCTTAGCTTCTGGAACGTACATCTAGCCACCCCTTTGCATTTTTGATTTCTGTGTCACATGTTTTATCATTTGTTACTCTAAAATTGAGGTAACTGCCTTTACCACTGATTAGATGCCAAAATATCACTGCAGTAAACTGGTATGGCTGGGTTCAATGGGCTAATGTCATTTTTAACAAGGTCACATTAGTAGTGCTGATTTTTTATAAATGATAACAAATATTAAAACAATAATTTATAATTAAAAAATATAATTAAATAAGGAAAATAATAATTTTAATTATTAAATAATAATGGTAAAACAATATTAGAAGTGAAAATTAAAATTAAAAACAAATTTATAGTAAAAAAATTATTAAATTTACACAAAAAAAAAAAAAAAATGAATTATTGATCAATAAAATCTAATAAAATTAAATGCAAACGACAAACTACAGTTAATGAATGATTTTCTGATTAACTCCAAGACAGTTCCAGATAATCCAGTTTGCCAGAACAATAGAGATAACATAAATCAATAATGCACCTCTGACCTACTAATCATGTATAGCTTGCATCTTTAAAGCATTACAACTATTTGAAACTGAATATTTCTTATATTAAATTCATTGATAATTTTCCCAACAGGTTTGCCAGAATTTACCACATCTAACATATATGTCATGAAAAGTGAGTGATATTTAGCATTCACAGAACACAGTATTTCTTAGGCTTGGGATTGGATAAAGGATACATAGAATAATGAATATACAGCTATCAAGTTAACCCAGCATTTAAACTGCAGGACTGACTGAACAGCTGTCCAGAATAAGAATGCGGTTTATAGCATTATAAACAGGCTCTACATCTGTCAACTTTTCAGAAGACCACCGCATTCTTATGTAGGCAAATAAACTAACATACTCAAGAGCGAGAGTCGGATGTGAGCAGGACAAGGCCCCATCACAAAATGACCATTATTGTCGTTTACACATAGGCCCGACGCACGAGTTTCGGTCGAAAAATAAAATAATATTTCAAAGTGCTTCTATTTTTCGACCAATAAAAATGCTTCCCTCCTAATTATACTTGTGCCGTTTTTCAAGCCCGTTAAGCCATAAAAAAAACGCCATAGAAAGGGTCACACGAGGAAGTACAAAGCAGTCAATGGGAGGCCAGGAAAGAGATCTGTCATGGTCAGTCTGGGCAGTCAGCAGCAGTCAGCAGAGGGAACGCCATGCCAACCAGTGGGAACTACTATGAGAGATCAACCCGGATCGGCAGCCGGCTTATCAACTATACCACAAGGTAGCTGTCCCAAAACCACACGTTCCTATTGAAATAAATCACATAAATCTATTTCTGCTGTTGTCGTATTTCTGTCTTGCAACCATACGCTTGTCTATAACAGTATGAAGATAGGTAAATATTGATCATTTTTATTTGAGTCTGCAAGTATTGATTTGGTTTGGTAATGGATAAATATCAGTTGTTTGTATTTGAGTCTTTAAGCATTTACTTGTCAGGTGACCTCTTTTGGGGGTCTTGTTCCCATTGCTGAGGATGTAATCAATGTATTCTCAACTCCAGTGTTTCTCTGGCTAAGTGATGCAGATGGTGTAAAAATTGTGATGGTTTTGCTGTCTTATATGAGTTTTTCTCATTGAGAAGTTGGGACAGTTTCTTCTCAAGAGTGATAGAAGTTATTACAATTAGTTTATTGCTTAAAGTGTCATATCGATATACTGTGGGCAGTGAAATTATTCATTTTCTAAATTTCTGTGCCGCCTCATGAATTAGCTTTGAAATTTCCAAATGAATTTTTCTTTTTTGTCGGGTAATTCCTTTTGATTCACAACCTGACTCGATTTGGGCAAAGAATAGGGCATGGTCTGCTTTGTGACACTGGGGATTCATTTCATTGGAAAACTATAGTATGAGAGAATGGCAAAATGCTTTGGGAGTACCCGATAAATACACAAAAAAAAAAAATGAACTAAATATCACCAAATTTATGTCTGGAACTATGTAGTTACCCCAATTGGCGGGGCTTACTATCACGTGTTGTAAGTCACAATGGAAGGAGTAGGTGAATTATTGGGAGTATGAGGTATGGTCTCTGGTGAAGCATGCCAAAATCAAACTCAGCTTGGAAGTGAGAAAGATGGTGTCCATGTTAGCACAAAACCCAACACCATAAAAATATATGGAAATAGTTTTCTGTTTTAAAATATATATATATATATATATATGATGGTGTAAATACCATTATTATCTGGCGGTCAAGTAACTACAGAAATGCATATACCTGGAATGTATCAGTACTGCGCCAAAAAGCAGCATATAAATATGTGTCTGATACACTTGACCTATTTAATAATAGGAAGTGTTCACAGAGAAAGAAAAATATTCCCATGTTGCAATACTGAAAATGGGTCAAAAAGATATGCTATTAAACACAGAAAATCCATTAGTCCACAAGGAAAAGTTGTAGTGAACTTTGCTGTATATAAAAAAAAAACATCCAGAAATGGTAATTATTTAGCTTTTTAGCATGTTAGACAAATACGAGGTCTTTCAGTTGCTAAGACCTTCCGTGATATCACTCTTTCCGCCTCTGACATTTACCATGTTATGGTCAAGAATGATGATGATAGTTCCTCATTCTAAAAATAACCTTGATATCAGTGATGATAGAAAAGAGGGACATTTCATAATCCTACCCTTATCAGTAGAATAGAGAAGTGTAGTATAGACTAGGGTATCCTATATCAGTAGACAAGTAGTAGTAGTACAAAAAACTCACATCAGTAGTGTGAAACTCGAAAACAGACAATGTCAAACGCTATTCTCATAAATGAAATTCTTGGAACCAAACCAAGTAAGCACTGATGTTTAAACAAAAGACACACTGAGAACATTTTTACACACACCATATCAATATTCTGTAGTTCACATCACAAAAGAAAACTACAAATTCTAGCTATTTATGTCAACACATATCTCAAGTTTTTATGGTTCATGTTATTGTTGTACGTTTTAATTCATATTGTATTCAATATAGAAAAAGGATTCTTCCTACACTACAAATACTTATAGCAATTTAAAATCACTAAAATAATATCAAGTCTAGATTACTACTACATCAACCACATTACAGTCAACAAATAACAACAATGGGGAAAATAATACATCAACCCTAACTTACCTAACCTGTTACAACCATGATGAAAAGAAATACGTGTTAAAATCATATTTCGTTAATTGACACATTGTGCTCACCCATTTATGGATTTTTCTAAAAGAAAAGAATATTTCATATCTGCTTACGTGTTCAAAGTCTGTCTTGATGGCCAATATAAAAGGAGGAGAGCTATGGAAGAAAGATTTACTTTTCTCCCATTATAGGCATTGTTATATCTGTGAAATAACACTGATATTTCATAGATGTGATTAAATAGCTGAATGGAAAACAAATAACAAACATGCTTAGTTCTCAGAGTGTTTTATAATGATATGTTGTACACAAAATTAGATATATACATATATATGTGTCACATGCAGAGAAAATATAACATATGCAACAAAAATGATGTGTGTAAAAAAGGAGAACCTTATTTGTAATATTTGGAAAGCTGTAGTTATGGTGGTTTCTCTAAGAAACTGGTTAGGCCATGTGGTTTTTCCTTTAAGATTTACCGCTGTGGGCTAGAGACGTCTTTCTTCTCTGGGCTCTACATCGCAACTGCTTGTCGTCAGTGTATCTCCTGACATTATTCACTGACTGTCACATGATCCATGTGATTATCTCAATGAAAGGAAGATAATTGCTGTTTGTAACCCAACACCTAGAATATCTGTTGGGAATCAAACACATTCCAGACTTAAAGTGGAACTCATATATACAGTTCAATGCTATAGATGCTGGAAAATTATCAATTTTCTGTACCACTTCAGAAAGTACCAAATTCCTTTTGCAATGTTCTATCTTTACAAGAGTCAGTTTTAGATCAAAGATGGAGAATTGCTGCCATATCTGGGCTAGAGCTGGAGCTACCCAATCTTCAGTCTCCCACATTGCTACATGATATTATCATGTAGCAATTTTCAGATGATCAACATTCCTTAGTTCCACTTGTGCAGACTTTAATAGCTATGACCTGCCATATGACATACTAGGGGGAAATCATCCTCATTCACTTCATATTCCATTTGTATGGAGGAGGTTCCACTTAGCTTCTTTCCAAAAAACTGTTGAATACTTTCCTGATCACTATGATCTTCACCTCTTCAAGTCTAGCGTCCCCCATTCACCTATCCTACAGACCTTCATAACATGCAAATCTGAATTCCTTCTTTTATGCCTTTAACAACCTCGTTCAGTAATCTTCTACCTTGAGTGACTCTTGATCCTTGTATTGGATGAACAATAGTATTAAAAACAATGTCATAAGTTAACTTTATTTTTAATCATTTCCCTCCAAGCAAAGCAATAAAGCCACTAAGATGCAAGGAGCTATTGAGTGTTAGAGAATATGAGGAAAAAATACTATTAAGGAGAGAGAGGACAATGAACGAACAAGAATTTAAGAAGACCAAACATTGCATTTAAATTTTTGAAGATCAAATTTGACTGAAGCAAGCAGCTGAAAGAGACTTCAAAAAATGAGAAGTGCAAGAGAAGAAACTGTTAGCATAGAACTTACATCTAGCCATTTCAACTGTAAAATGATGAGACCTATCTGACAATCTAGTACTGTGCTTAAATTCATAAAGTCTAGGTTCCATAGACTATCATAACTATGAAACAAACAAAAAATAGTTCCCCAATGTAAATTTCTCAAAATCTTCAAGAGAACTTTAAACACACCATACATACAATTAAGTGCATCTTAACACACACACACACACACACAAACAAACAAACACACACACACACAAAATTGCCCCTTTATATCCTTCCTATCTCTTTTGAATCTCCCGTTTTGGTTTACGTCATATCAACCTCAATGGGTTATTTAATGCTGACAAAATTTTTATTGCCGGTAATATTTTTGTTTTGTCAAAAATCTATTTCTGGTAATATTTTTCCTTCAAAAATGTATTGCTGGTAATATTTTTTTTTTTTTAAAAACATTGTTGGTAATATTTTTTTTTTTTAAATGTATTACTGGTAATAGTTTTTTTTCTTCAAAAATTTATTGTTGGTAATAATTTATTAAAGTATTTCTGGTATTAAAACCTATTTTTACACTTTCATAGTGTTTTGACTCCAGTTTGGGGGTTAACTATTTGCCCATAGCTGGGACCCTGGGTCAGGGTGGACCTGGGAATGCCAGCAATTGAGAGGTGGTTCCATGCTCCTCCAAACCTCCTGATCAGAGGCCTATATGTTGGATGTAGTTTATCGTCTTACCCAGGACAGAAAAGTTTTGTTGAAATGACACAGGGATGTCATGTCATAGCAGTGAGACAGTGACTGAAGTTGAGATACCAGGTCCAGATCAATTACATTACAGACCCTTCTTTGGATTTTGTCAGAAATCTTGAGATATACATATAGTTGGACTGCTAGACTAAATATGGCAGCAATATTCAATGAACAGACAAATTGTAGATTTATAATTGTGCAAGATGGATGCATTTATGTCTTGTACTACCTGTCTGAATGTAAATTTTGAATCATCAAATATTGAAAAATACTTCCTTTAATAACGTAAAAAAACAACCCAAAATGCTTTTTAATCTAACTGCCCTAGGTTGCTCACAATCTGAACTATGACTATCAACTGGTCACTGAACATAATTAGTATACTGTTGGTGCAATATTAGACAAGTGATAACCATTTCTATTAATTCCTTTACCAAAAGGCTTGATACAAACTCAAGAAAAGTATCTGGCTTTGGACAGAGAGTTTCTAGCAGTCTATTTAGCAGTGCTTCATTTTCCCAACATCACTGAAGGCTGCCGTGTGATCTTATTGACAAACCATAAGCCATGATGCGGTGCTTTTGACAGTTTAAACCCAGCAAAATCGGATCGCCAACAACAACACCTGTCAATACTTACCAAGTACATTACTGACATAGCACATAGTGAAAGGCAGTCAGAATACAGTAATTGATTAAATGTTGCAAGTGGCTTTTACAATACAAGCAGATGTTTGTGATTTGCTAGAAATCAGTGAGGCATATTTGAATGATGAAGAAAACAAATATTTTACTAATCTTTAAAAGGACTTCCATTGTCAGATAATTCTAATATGTTACTTATGTATCTACTTCTTATCATAGACTTTTCTATAATGAAAGCTTTGTGTAAATCTATTTTTAAAAATCATCATTTAGTGTCTCATCCTGGTATTGCATCATCTATAAAGTAACTTAAATCAGACACTTGTTCCAGTATGGACAAATCTACAAGAAAATTTTGTAGAGAGTTTGAATTTTACCAACAGTCAAAAGTTAATAAACTTATATAGTCACCTATTCAAAATTCTGAATTACCTTCACCAGATTTTCAAACTGTCCATATAGACATTGTCAGACCATTCACTTCAGTTCTATATTTAAAGCCCTATAATTATATCTTTATAAATGATGCAGAAAAAGTAAAACCTTTTTTTTTTTTTTTTAAATTAGGTTGATAGGATGATGTTGAGCAACTGAGTGGCCATCACTATCACCAGACCTAACACCAAACTTTTTCTTGTGGGGTGTACTGAAAGATCTTGTTTACAGGTTCAAACTATAAACAATTTCTCAATTAAAATAAACAATTTGTGCTAAATTTTCTGTAATTAATGTAGAAATATGTCAAATGGCTTGTAGAAGTGTTGTTGATAGTGTTCAATAAAACACTGAACCCTAACTTAAAAGCTGCACTCTGTGCAAACTTTTAAACTAGCTGCCACAGAGGGTTAATTGGACCTCCATTCCCAAACTAAAGAAACCTCTGGTCCAGTTTAGAAAACAGCAATGGTAAAGTAACTTTGAACTCCTCAATTCACTACATGTAACTTCAAAACCTTACTTTAACTCTGATTCGGGCTGTAAATCCAATTTCGGCTGAAAGTCTAATCAAGGCCAAAACTCCGAATTGGCTGAAATTCCAATTCAGGCTGAAAATTGAGTTTTTCAAATCACAAACTGTGGAACTTCAAAACCTCACATCACAAAACCTTTAACTCTGATTCCTTTGCATTTTAAAGAAATAAAATTGATTTCCTCAATTTCAAAAGTTCTGGAGATATTTTAAACTGAATTTAAAACAAAAATTTTAAAATTTACTAAGTTCTTGTATTAAACTCAATATAAATTAAAAAAATTTAAGATAACTATTTTCAGTTATTTTAAAATTTGAAATTTTAGGTGTTGTTCCCTTTTCATCCAGACACAAATCCCAATGCTGGATGTTCAAGCACCAGATTTTCAATCTGGGATATCATCCTGATTCCAAAAAGGTATACGTCTATATAGAACAAGTGTGGCCTGAGTTAGAGGCATTGCAGACACACAGATGGATGGACAGAATTTTTCACTTATTTATTGAACATGAAGGCAAGAACTTTGTTCATGCTAAATAGTTTGTTAATTCATTGTGACAACACTTATAAATTTTCTTAATTGCCACACCCTGTATATAGAGTGTCCAACTTTTTGGTTCAATGTTCAACCATTTGGGAGTTCTCCATATCATGACTGGAGGAGTGATTGATTGATTTGTTCATGGCTTACCAACTGTTTATGGGTTATTTGAAGCTGAAACATATTTTTGAAGAGTATTTGATTTATTTTTTTTTTTTATTAAATATTGTGGTATTTTGGGGAATAAATGTGAATTATAAAACAAACATTTTTCTAGATACAACTTACATAAAAATTGTATAAACTGTATAGAAATAGATTGTAAACTTACAAGAGTGGGCTGAAAAATACATAGGCTGACTATGAAGGTGTGATGCTAGAGATGTGAATTGATTGATTGTTTAATGGTATATCAACTCCTCATAGGTCATCTCATGCTGAAATTTAATTATCTTCAAATCTTTGAGGTAATAAAAATGTTATTCTGCTTTCACAACTGAATACATGGTAGACTGATACTCAGCTTTTGTACATAAAAATGTTTGTGTGGAAATAATTACTAGAGGCAGTGAGATGTGTGTTTTATGTTGAAGTTATATTTTGGAATACAGTTTGATTTCTTTAAGAAATTGTAAGATATATGGATTAATGTCATGAAAGAGTTCTTTCATGTTGGTTCTTTGGTTGGGTGATTTCGTTTAGCAGCATCTCAACCTCTATGGGTTATTTAATGCTGAAATCTAAATATTTTGAATGCAATTGTATGTCTTCAATTAGAGATAAAATGTATTGTTGGTAATTATAAAAACATGCATGTACATACAAACACACATGCACATTTTTATATATACATATAAAAACATGCATGTATATACAAACACACATGCACATTTTTATATATACATATAAAAACATGCATGTATATACAAACACACATGCACATTTTTATATATACATATATATATATCCTTAAACAAAACGGACGTCATACCTAAGGTACCTTTCGGCCAGCGCTTTTTCAAAGGTATTCATTGGCAATATTAAATATAAATGAATATAAAGACACACTTAATAAAGTAAATGAGAAGGGAAAGGTGGAACGCGACTAAAAGACATTTTATTTACACAAAATTAAAATTGAGCAAGGGGGGATTAAAATAAGTAGTTCCACAAGAGTATAAAATAGAAAAAGGGGAACTCACAAACCCTCCAACAGACGCAAGGAATGTAAGAAATGTTCCTTTTGTCTACACAGGCTAGGCTGTTGACATTTAATAAAAACAGCTTCAGAGACTCGAAGATGGTGTTTTGAGTGAGCACTGTGTAAAACTGAAAACCGCATGTCTTCGTATTCAGAGGCACAATCATGGTTGTCAAGCAAATGTTGACCAATTGCAGACTCATGGACTGCCTGAGTGGTTCTTCTTATAGGCTGGCTAAGACTACCAGAACGCAAAAAGGCGGGAACATGCTGCATGACCCACATCTCCAACCTTAGATTGGTTCATCCTAAGTACACCATGTCACAACGGCACTTAAATTTATAAATGACTAAATTTTTATGAAAGTAGGGCAACCTTTCTTTAGTAAGGACGGAAACAAAGGCCTCGTCTGGAAAATTGTGTGCAACTTAACCGCATTATAGGAAGACAAAATAGACGCCGAAATTTTGTCAGATACTAGCTGACATTTCCTACCAGGCCAAGGTAATTTTAAATAGATAGGGCACCGACTAGGACCAAACCCCACAAGTTCTTTAAACCACCTGATTTTGCTATCAATCACACGCCTGATAACTTTGATGGGATATCCATTACTTTCGAAAATATTCCGAATTTTAGTAATTTCACCATCTAACAGTTCAGGGGAACAAATCATGATAGTGTTGCAGACTGGTGAACGAATTTTAAGTTATCAGAAGGATTTTCGGTGTCGGTGTTCTAAAACATTCGTCCACAACAAATTAAAGAATATTGGAAACAAATCATGCAAGAAAATTGAAAGTGAAGACAAACATTAAAAGTGCAACAATAACATTGATAGTTTATGTACAATTCACAAATACAATTGGGTTGAATATTTATGGATAAATGAGGATAGATGAATTAGGTTGTGTAGAATATTACTGTGGATGTTTCAGCGTGTTTGAAATTGTTATTAAGATTTGTTCACAAAATTAAACTAAGTGTTTAGTTATGTACGAAATTGTCCTTTGTGCGAGTCCAATTAATAGTGTGTGTGTGTGTGTGTGTGTGTTTGAGTTATTGTTCAAAATTGGTAGGAGTTGCGTACCTTTAGTTGTTTGGAAGTTTGATTGATTGTTTATTAATACTTATTGGGTAGTGAGTAAATATCACTTTTTAAGTATTGTAAGTGATTGCTAGAAAGTGTTCCTGAGAGAGAGCGTGCTTGTGGTTTGTTGAGTCAGAGAAATTTGCACAGTAAAAATGTAGTTGGTCAAGGTTTTGACTTGCGTGGATTAGTTTGGCATCTCTCCAGGGGTGAAAGTCTGACTGTTTGAGGCGACTCAGAATTTTCTATTTATAGGTTCTGATCAAAAAAGTAGGCTCCAGCGAGCTGAGCGCGAAAAGGCATTTTCGCATGAATTTGCTACAGTTCTAAAGCTTTGAGCCAATGAGAAGTCTTGTTTGCTGAAACTAGAGTGTTGATTGGTTGATAGGTGATTTTGGTGTGAAGTGGACTATGCCGGAGAGGTTAGTATGGATTATTCCAATAATAGCACAATGGACCAAAGTCGCAATCAGACCAATCTTGCGGGACTTAGGAACAAACAAGTTCCAGCTCGTGTATAGTCCAGTAAATGTGGGCTTACGAAAAACATTGGTAATGAAAGCCCCATCCTTGCGTTCAACAAGGACATCCAAATAGGGGAGTGCCCTAACCTTCTCAACCTCAGTTGTAAACTTAAGGGAAGGATGGAGAGAATTAAGTTGAGCCAGAAAATTTGTAGTATCTATGGCAGAATCAAAGATGGAAAATGTGTCATCCACATATATCATATAGACGCAAGGTTTTTGGACATTGTCAAACAGGATTCGTTCATAATAGCCCACGAAAATATTGGCTAAAACTGGACCCAAAGGGCTACCCATCGCAACCCCCATCTGTCTGGACATACATCATCTCATTGAAGCTGAACTCCACACCTTCTGTAGCCAAATGCACGCATTCCAAAAATAGTTTCTTGGGAATACTAGTAGGGCCCAAATTACCTCTGTATACAATATCGGCTCCAATGCCAGTGGTCTCATGTAATGGGACGTTAGTGAATAAACTGACAATATCAGTTTATCCTCAG
The DNA here is from genome assembly GCA_964036315.1 of Acanthosepion esculentum. Taxonomy (NCBI): domain Eukaryota; kingdom Metazoa; phylum Mollusca; class Cephalopoda; order Sepiida; family Sepiidae; genus Acanthosepion; species Acanthosepion esculentum. Next base: position 61,635,931 of record OZ038504.1, read on the forward strand.
ACGGAATATCCAAACCCCTAATGAAGCTAGAAAAAATACTCGAGACCGGCTGGAGCAATTCAGTTAAACATTTAGCCAACTCATATTTTACGGATCCCACCAGAGACAAAATACGTCTAAGTTGCGATGCTGTTTAATTCTGGCGTCCAATTGCTGTGTCGTTCTACCTATGTAGTCGCGTCCACAACTACATTTGAAATAATAAATGATAGAGTTAATATGGTGGTAGGGGCAAGAACATCTTTACACACAGATGAAAGGACAGACCTGGTTTGAAAAACAACACGAACGTTCGCTGCAAAATAACATCCACGTGAACTACATGAAATCTGCTTGGCGAAGGACTCACTAATCCTACCCAACCACGGTAAAGGAAGATACAGCAGACATTTACCAACCGTAGCAGGCTTGATTTTATTAAACCTGGCAGTCTTATCCCGAATAACTGATTGAACAATGTTCAACGGATAACCATTGTTCACAAAGACAGCTAATTTCATCTTTCAAGGTGTTATCTGAGCAGATCATTAATGCCCTATGGATCAAAGTCCTAATCAAATTGATCTTTTGTCATTTAGGACAAAAAGAGTCCCATTGGGTATAGAGACCTGTAAAAGGAGACTTCCTATAAACAGAAGTAATGAACAAGGAAGGAGTTCTGTGAACCAGAACATCTAGGAAAGGCAATGAACCATTGACCTCCTTATCTACTGTAAATTTAAGGGCAGGATGAACACAGTTGAGTAGGGAGAAAAAGTGATCAACTTCCAATTCATGTGTGAACACACAAAAGGTGCCATCCACATAATGAAAGTAAATATATATATTTATATATATATACACGTACATATAATCACACACATATATAAAAACCACACACATATTTGTACATACACACGTGTGTGTGTGTGTGTGTATATATATATATATATATATATATATATATATATATATATATATATATATATATGTACATACACACACACATACACATATGTATCATCCACGGACAGTCAGTTTCCCACTATCACTGTTCTTCAGCATGTCTAGATGTCTGATTACTTCAAGCCAGGATCGGAACTCGACTGATTTGGCATCAGTCAGAGATCCTACCCCTAAGCAGTCAGTGCATGGCAGAGAGAAAGGGAAATTTTAGTGTTTTCTATATGAAATAAGGCAGTGGCTAAGAGAACTCAATTTGTACTTCAAGAGTAATATATATATATATATATATATACATATACACACACACAGAATAATACATGCATGCATATATATATATATATATATATATATATACACACACAGAATAATACATGCATGCATGCATATATATATATATATATATATATATATATATTTATATATATATATATATATATATTATTAGACTCTCTTATAACGAACCATAAATAAGGGTCAGCAGTGGATGGTGCCGTTCGTTTTACCCTTATGCATGCTAGCAGGGGCTATTGTAGAGAAAATCAAGTAAGGGAAAAAAACATTTCATTTGTGCTTTCTTAAGTTTGATACTATCCCAGCCTTGGTGTGGGCAACAAAGCCACACTGACGGGATGAAAGTTGTTAAAGCAGGATTTTGATGGCATCTCTGTTTCAGAGCTCAACGAAGCTCATCAGAGTGCTTCAGTCTACTGTCTTCAAAACCGTTTAACTTAATGAAACATGTCTTATGCCACTCCTTTCAGTTTAATGATGTATATGTTGATCATTACTCTGAGAGACACGTCTTTGGTATTCCATAACCTATGTTATATATATGTTTATAGAATCAAACACATGCATATGGATACATATAAGCATGCATGCATATGTATACATGCATATATATATAAGGATATATATATATATATATATATATATAAGGATATATATATATAAGGATATATATACATGTATAAGGATATATATATATATATACATATATAAGGATATATATATATATATATATAAGGATATATATATATATATATATAAGGATATATATATATATATATATAAGGATATATATACATATATAAGGATATATATACATATATAAGGATATATATACATATATAAGGATATATATATATATATATATAAGGATATATATATATATATATATAAAGGATATATATATATATAAGGATATATATACATATATAAGGATATATATATATACATATATAAGGATATATATATATATAAGGATATATATACATATATAAGGATATATATATATATAAGGATATATATATATATATATATAAGGATATATATATATATAAGGATATATATACATATATAAGGATATATATACATATATAAGGATATATATACATAAGGATATATATAT
>OZ038504.1:61653923-61886423 GCA_964036315.1 Acanthosepion esculentum
TCTTGAACCCTACTAAGTCAATAACTATGAGGGTTCAATCATTTTTTAATGCCATATCCCATCAGGACATAGACAATCTGGCTCTGCTCAGATTCCTTTTCTTTATAAACTGTGAATTGCCATAAATTATAGCAGATTGGTTTTCCATTGTTTACCCCATAGTTTGTAGTTCAGAGTGTCCCTTCTCTTATACAAGTTGCCACCCAAGGCATAAGAGTCCAGTTGAGGATATGTGTCATTCTCGATAGTGTGAAAGTGAATGCAATAGACTAAGCCAGAATTTGATCTTGGCTCACCAATTCGATTTTTTGCAGAGATAACCACTTCCTTAAAATATATCAAAATCATTGAAACTGTAACCTCTATGATGAAAATTAAATCAGTTATGTTACACAATACATATTTTTCAATGTAAATCTTCCTTGTCATTGAAATTAAACCACAATTTTTCTATTCATTATGTACATTATACAGTAATCAATTCAGATCAAAATTCAATGTATAACATTCAGGATACAAATCTATTGATCCACCATTGTATATAATTGATGTTTATATAGCCAATGATATCACAGATAGAATGTTTTTGCTATGAACAAGTATAGTTATATTTTAGTACTGATGGTACTTATGTCGTGTTTAGTGTCCCCAACCATTATTTTCCTTTATCTGCAAATTCAGTTTCCTGCAGTCAATTCTAGAAAATAAAATTCAGATCAAAATTCAATGTATAACATTCAGGATACAAATCTATTGATCCACCATTGTATATAATTGATGTTTATATAGCCAATGATATCACAGATAGAATGTTTTTGCTATGAACAAGTATAGTTATATTTTAGTACTGATGGTACTTTTGTCGTGTTTAGTGTCCCCAAACCATTATTTTCCTTTATCTGCAAATTCAGTTTCCTGCAGTCAATTCTAGAAAATAATTTGTAAATTTTACTCAGTGAAAAGAACCTTTTATTACAGTATATTGTTATCATTGTTCTGCAGGGTGCCCAGTAAAAGTGTGGCAAATTTACTATCACTGTTTTATCTTTCAGGAATAATTGACCTTGAATAAATTTCTTGAATATTCATGACCTTGGATAGTCATTTGATTCTCATGTAATTACTTAACTCTGGTTGGTTCTTTTATGATAGATTAATTGCTGTTTGATCTTGTCTCATTTAAATGTAATTTGCAGACAAATTCAGTCTTTTGTTCTGCCCTTCTTGTATGGCTAAACAACTCCATGATTTTAAGTATCAAGTTATCATACTTTTCAAAGAACACCCAATGTGGGGATTGATGAAATATGCAGAAATTCTTCCTGAATTTTTAATTCACACAAGTTGTCACCAGTTTTAAATGGTTGTCTCATGTCTTTCTGAATTTTCTCACTTTTTTATTAGGCACCCTGTATTTTATTAGGCACCCTGTATTTTATTATTCATTTCTAATTGTGCCTAATAAGATCTATGGTAGGAATAAAACTTTTTTTAGAACTTTTAATACAGTATATTCTTATAATTTTTATTATTAACTATTGTTATTTTACAGTGCTTAATTTATAAATTAAACTTTATATGTGTGTATAGGAAAAAACAGTATACAGATCAGGGGTCTCAAACACCTGGCCTATGGGAAAACATTTTCTGTGACCTATATTTTTCTCAAAATTTAATAAATCTATCCCGCTCCCCTTTCATACCTTTGCAGTTGATGTATGGATCTAGATCTACCCACCAAGTATCAACATGCAGTTCATCAATTTTAAAATTAGCAAGGTATGTTCTTGTTCCATTTCAGTGAAGGGAAGAACACTATTTTGATGCTGAAACAAATTGTCCTGCATTAACTGATATCAGACATATTTTTGCCTCACATTTTGACAAACGATGATTCTTTTTTAAAAATAAACTTTTTATTTAACAAATACTTAATTAAAAAGCATGAAATCTGTGCTTGGCTGTTGTACATTTGTTGAAGAAGCAAGCAGGGTTAAATGGAATTGACAAAATTCTCAATAACAATAAAAAGACAAGGAAGAAGAAAAGAGTACAAAATAATTCAAGGCAATGGCAAAGCAACTGTAAGACACTAACAGAGTAAAATGTTCACAAAATAGAATCAGTTTTGACGTATAAAAGTGATATAGTCAAGTGCTTAGTCTTTTTACTTCAAACAAGAAGAAGAGTCCAAAATAAGACAAGACAATGTAATGCAAGGCAAAGCAACTACAAGACAGTAAGAAAGTAAAATGTTCACAAAATAAAAACAGTTTTCACATGCAAAAGGGATACAGTCAAATGGTTATATCCTGACTTCAAAGCAAAAGAGAAAAAAAACGTTGATAAGACCAAGAATTGGCCATTTTTATTGTTTGGAAGAAATCCCAGCATGCATCTGTAGGGTTTGTCGATAAATTTAAGGTGGGTGGGTGGATTTTTTTCAGTCATTCCAGAATTGAGATTAGTTAACTTTTCTCCCACACATTAGCCGTGGGAAGGTCCTATATGAACATTTTCATTGTATGGGTTTTTCATTTATGCCATGGTGTGTTATTTATGGAAATAAAAAAAAACATCATGTAATAAGAGACAATGAGATGCAAAGTAACTATAAAACAGTAACCCTCTGAAGGGATACAGTCAAGTGGTTACAGCTTTCTGACTTCAAGGCAAAAAAGAAAAATGTGTTGGTAAAACCAAGAATTGTTAATTTTTACTGTCTAGGAAGAAATCCCAGCATGCATCTGTAAAATTGGGGAGGGGGAGCAAACAGTTATTCCCTGAGATTGAAACCAACAAGGCACTTTTTAACAAGTTTCTTTACAAAATCATATACAACATAAAAAATAAAGAAAAATGATAGAAAAATGCACACAGACATATATATATATATTATATATATATATATATATATATTATATATATATATATATATATATTATATATATATATATATATATATTATATATATATATTATATATATATATATATTATATATATATATATATATATATTATATATATATATATATATATATATATATATATATATATATATAAAATGCAAGTCAAAAGCAAATCAACTTTAAGACAAAAAGTTCACAAACAGAAATATTATTGTTTACACACAAAGCGATACAGTCAAATGGTCAGTCTTCTGACTTTAAGGCAATAAAGGTAAGACCAAGAATTGTCCATTTTTTATTGGTGAGAAAGAAATCCCAGCACGCATCTGTAGGATATGTTTATAAATTTTGGGAGGGAGAGACTTTTAGCAGTCATTTCCTATATTGGAACCAACAACATTTTTTTAAAGTCATATCTATATGCATCCATTTAATTTCATCAGCAATTTGATAGATTCTTATAATCTTTGTAGCCGTGAGAGAGTCAACTCACTTTTTTTGCATAAATATGCAAATGAATTTATAAAAAGGTTCATAGTAAAGGTAATGCACAAAATCAACCTTGAATGGAAATACTGTTGATTGATTTTCAGTACAAAAATAGCAAATTGTATTCTAAACATATTTTGTATTTAAGAAAAAAGATATGACTAGCAGATTTTTATTGGCCACAAGAATTTGTTCAGCATTTTTTATTGGTGATGAAAAAGATTAAGGAAATCATGAAAATTGTTTTAGGAAATGAATTGTCAGCTTGCACACGGTTATGAATCCATCTGGTTATTGAACAATTTGGCACAAAAATTAAGCTATTTACTGAGAATGACTGGCTAAAAAAATAAAAAAATTGTCTAATTCAACTGTTAGATAACTTTTTTTAATCACCCCAATGCAAGGCAATAAAGCCACTAAGATGCAAGATGTTACTGAGTGTTAGAGGATATGAGAAAAATACTATTAAAGAGAGAAAACATTAAAAGAACAAGAATTAAGAAAACAGAAGATAACGATTGACATTGCATTTAAATTTTTGAAGATCAAAGTTGACTGGGAAGCAAGAAGCTGGAAGCGAGTTCCAGAAGTGAGAAGTGCAATAGAAGAAACTTATTATAGAATGTACAGTTGCATCTACACATTTCAACTCTAAAACACTGAAACATTACCACAAATCTAGTACCTCGCTTAAATTCATAAAGATGTTACGATCCAAAATGATATTTCATCATTCTAAAACCAACCATTCCACTCCACCAGTGATGATTGATGATAAGGATATTTCCTCATCCTGGAAATAAAGATCAAATATTTCATCATTCTAAAATCTGAAACTTCATCATTATAAAAATGACCCTGCCATCACAAGCGAGGTCAGTAGAGTAGCAGTAGTAAAAAGGAACACAACACAACACATCATCGCATTACTATCGCTGTGAAAATCGAAAGTTGATGATCTCAAATGCTAACCGTAACAAAATTCTCAGAACAAGCAAAAACAAGTGAGCACAAACTTTTAAAGAAACAAAAGAGACAATAACACTGAACATTTTTAACACACACACACACACAATGCCAATATTGTAATTAACATCTGAAAAGAAAAATACACATTCTTGTCATTGATGTCAACACGTGTTTCAAAGTCATTATTGTTGTATGTTTTATTCATTTCATTTTCAGGAAAACAAAAACAAAAAAAAAAAAGAGAAAAGGATTCGTCTATCAACTACAAATACATATAAGACGGGAGTAATTTAGCAACTTAATACATCCACCCTGTTACAGTGGTGACCTTGACCAATCGAACATAACCTTCTGACGAAATATCCTTATCATCACTGGTAGAAAGGTTGTTTTTAGAATGATGAAATATCATCATCATCATTCTGGATCATAATAAAAACTAGGTACCATAGTGGAAAGTTCATCAGAATTACCATGAAAATATTTATAGAAAAAGCTAATTTTGCTCTATTTTATCATAGGTCAGAAAAGGTGAATGTTGAAATTCAAATTTTATTTTACCATGATCCACTTTCTGTACAGATTCGTATCTGTGGTATATTTACCACAGACACGAATCTGTACAGAAAGTGGATCATGGTAAAATAAAATTTGAATTTCATAATACAAAAGCTATGCTCAATAGATAAGAAACAAATTTTGTTGCTCATATCCTGACTGACTCCATTTGAGCAAACATTAAATTTAGGCATTTATGAATGGGGGGAAAAAAGTCAGAATTGAATACATGTTCTGCTTTGTGAATGTAATGTAAATCAAAACATATTTAAATAAAAGTCTCATCCCAATTTAGCAACTTTCCTATTTGAAATTAATCAACCTTTGTAATTTATCTTAAAACAAATGAATCCTTAAAACAGAGTTTTAATTACTTGCCTTTGAAAGCAAATATCTACTTAATATCTTAATCTTTGCAGTCAGGTGAGAGTTTGATAGAAGAAAAGGAGAAGAACTGAAGAGAGACCAGCTTTAGCTGATTAGAGGTTTGGGGGGAATTAATTTCTTCCCACAGGTGCTTCCATATTATAGAAACTGACTTTGAAATTGGGATTGATTTTTCAGAAATAGCACTAAGGATTAATCCAAAAATGTCTCAGTGTGGGCGACAAATTATTTCCCACCCTCTCTCACACAAGTGGGGTGTGGTAAGCCTCTCACTGCTCTGTCGCTACTTCCATGGAAAATACTCAGATGAACTGAATTCCTTGGTCCCACTAGTTCTAACTTTCATGGCTAGGACCCACCATGCCACTCACATCATAGCAAACCACCTTTATATTCCATTGGTGAGAAGCAAGTACCACTCGTGAACCACTACTCTGTAGAACTGATTCCCAAGAGGATGTTTCCCCAGTCACTACAATCTTAATTGGTTCAAGTCTAGGATTAAGTTATCTTCCTCTCCTGTCTGTATAAACTGCCTCTTAATATAACCCTCTACTTTGAGTGGCCCCTGGCCTTGTACAGAGTGAACCTGTTAACTGCAGATGCTGGCAATTTCAGACATTGCAGTTCTATGGCTAATCTGAAAAGGATGCAAATTTCTATCAGTCACACAGATGTTCACGTTTAATACATTTTTAAATTAGTCAATTACTCCTGTACTGAAAACTGCATAATTAGGGTCAGACCTATTATAATGAACAATGAATGCATTGAGTGGATGGGTTTGTAAAAGATCCATCATATGTTAATAAAATCTCTTATTTAAATTACTAAATCGCCTTACAACCAAATCATATTGAATCATTGGTACTTGTATGATCACTGAAGTTAAGCCACACTTGGGAATTCCAGTTGCTGTAAGCTTGGATGTGTGGGTGGTGTAATGAATAACAGCTCGGAATTAGAAATAGGAGAGCTGAGTTCCAATTCCAGTTGGGATTGTTATATTCACTTATACACTTTCTTGGGAAAGATAAAATCCACCTCTTCTCCCCCACAGTTATGGGTTAATTAGTAGGACTTGTAGCAGTAAATTGCTATTTCCAAAAAATTCTTTCAAACTAAAAATATCTTCTGGCTTTAAATAACCTGAAAACGTTGATAAGCCATAAAAAAACAAATCAATTAGATTTCTAAATGTTTTACAAATATATTACATTGAATAATTTTTACAGTCTGTTCTTTAGATTCCTGCTTCAGGTTTAATGTTTTTCTTTGTTTTGATTAAATATCATGTTTTTGAAGCAATTGTGACAAATTTTATATTAGGATTAAATAATTTATTTTCAGATGTTGAATTGGTAAGTTGTATGATGTGTACCTCGATTTGTCAAGGTTATTTGTTATTTTCTTTTTATGGATCTTATAAGCTTTCTCTTTTGCATTATATATGAAATAATTAGGATATTAAGGAATTTAAAAAATATTTCAAGGTATTTTTCTTCATGTAAACTAAATAAACTAAGCAACATTGAACACAGAACTGAATTTACTTATTAAATAGAAAGGATACATTACCATTTCATGGTATCATGTTGAATTGCATCGATATAATCTGAAATGCCTCCCATACATGACCTTAGAAACTTTTATTCAAACCACAACAACAAAATAAAATCCAGAATAATTATGTTTGTTCTTAAAAGTTCATTTTGTGCTAATGCCCTTGGAAAAGGCATGAATCTATCATTAAGTAATAGGGCAGTCTGTGCCCTCTTGCTTTGGCTGGCAGTCAGTCTCATGGAAAGAAAACTGAATTGAAAACCAGCCTGAAGAGGGATAGATTCTATCAGGCTATTTTACCCTAAGGACACCACTACTGCCATGGCTGCAGTACATGTGATGCTCCCACAACCATAATGGATTATAAGATTTGTGGTGTGATATTTAAGGAAGAAAAACTAGAAGGATTTTTAAAGTGTTTTGTGAATTGTCCTGAAAATTAAAGTTATAATATTTATCTGATAGTAATTTGTCTGGTTCTGCTATAGTTAAGTGATTAAACAAAAAAATTAGAGAGAGAGACAAAGGGAAGAAAATTAGAGAGAGAGAGACAAAGGGAAGAAAATTAGAGAGAGAGAGACAAAGGGAAGAAAATTAGAGAGAGAGAGACAAAGGGAAGAAAATTAGAGAGAGAGAGAGACAAAGGGAAGAAAATTAGAGAGAGAGAGAGACAAAGTGAAGAAAATTAGAGAGAGAGAGAGACAAAGTGAAGAAAATTAGAGAGAGACAAAGGATGCATTTATGTAGATGGCACCACCATTTACTCCTGTCTCAATAGCAAATCTGTCAGAGCTGACAAAGTCAACCTAGCTGCTGCTTTTGAAAAGGACTTCCAATCAGTGGTTAACTGGGACAGGAAATGGCTTGTAAATGTTAATGTCTCCAAAACTAAACTGTTTTCATTTAACCACCATAGAGAAACTTCCCTGCCCACCATCAGCATTGCTGATACTTGACTCCTGGAGAGTGTCTCACTCTGCCTCCTTGATCTCACCTTTTCAACTGAGTTGAAGTAGAACAACTACATTGAATTAATACCTGCATTAACTGCAAGGGAAGTTGGCTCATTGTGTGGCCAGAAGGTTTTTCTCATTAGAGTCTATCTTGCACATTTACAAATCTACTGTTCTTCTGCACATTGAATACTGCTGCCATATCTGATCTGGTGCTCATGTTATGAGGTACTTGACAAAACCTAAAGAATCATCCTCAATGTAATCAATCCTAACTTGGCATCTTAACTTCAGTCACTGACCCACAGATGTGATGAGGCTTCCGTTTATTTTTTCTACAAATATTTCCATGGCAACTGCTCAGACAAGCTTTTCTTCCCTAGTGCTCAGACTATATGAATTTAAGCGTGCTACTAGATTGGCATCTAGGTCTCACCCTTTTACTGTTGAAATACTTAAATGTAACTGCCACCTCTACTCCAACAGTATCTTTTCTTGCACTTCCCGACAGTGGAACTCTCTTCCATTTACTTACTTCCCTGGAAAATACAACAATCTTGAAAAATGTAAATGCTGCATCAATGGCTGTCTTCTGTCATCTTGAACCCCGTTCATCTTTTGTCCTTTCCTCAGTAACTTTTGTACTCAGCCTTTTCTCTCGTTTTTACTCTCCGTAACCCCTGTAAACTAGTGGCACTCCTGCCTTACTTTGGATGAAATGATTTAGAAAAAAAAAAGGCATTCTGACTTGGAAGATTAATACCACACAATCTTCTGACTTCTTCAAGTCTATTATATTCTTCAAGCCTTTATATAAATATATCAGAAGAGACTACTGAATTTTTGAGTCAGATCTAACCGTAATATATTCACTTAGACACTTATATATTGCCAGTCACGAGTCTTGGCAAAGAAAATTAAAATTATTAACACATTTACTGTTCTGAAAATTTAAATAATGCTGTTTATGATTTTATTAATGACTATTAGAAAATGAAAAAACAAAAACAAAAAAAAAACAAAGATGGCTATATTGGACATTTGAAGCCTTATTTAAAGTGGTTTTTATTTGAGCTATAAATTCTTTATATAAATATTGTTTATGCTTTTTAATGCTAAATAAAATTAAATTTATAAATCATATTTACTGTTATCTTGGATATTTAACTTAGACATTAGAAATTGCTATATACAAATTATTTACTGTTTATTTTTTATTATTCAGTCAAGCTAGCTTGGACATTCATGAGTCTATCATGCCAACCATCATGGTCGGAAGGTCATTACTGATCAATGTAGTTGGTTGCTAGGTGACCAATTGGTCTTGCTCCAAAGCAGTAGATCACTTGCAAGTTCATGTTTTGTTCACTAGCACTAGTGTCACTGCAAAGTGCATTTTATGTTTGCATAAGATTGTAGAGATATCAGAGATGAATCTATAAAGTTGTGATTTAGTTGGATGTTGTCTCTAAGAGATATTAAGTATAGCTCTCTCAGTATCTGAGTGTAGGTTTCATCAAGCTTAAACTCTAGGGTTTTAGTTAATATCTAAACAGTAGCACCATACATTAACCCCCACCTCTACAGTGGCATGAAAGAATCTCCGTTTGAGGTTGTCTGGTAGATCAGATTTCCAGATTGCATCTATTTTATTCAAGGCTATGCAGATTTTCACTCCAGTTTTAATAGTATGTCTGATTGGTTCAATAAGGTCAAATTGGCAGCTGAGCCCCAAAATGACCTACAATCTGTTATTAACCGGGGCAAGAAATGGCTTGTTAATTTTAATGCCTCCAAAACAAAACTGCTCTCTTTTAATAATCTTAGAGTACCTTTTTATTCCTTCCATCAGCATAGCTGATGCTAACATCCCAGAGAGTGCCTCATTGCGTATTCTTGGGCTAAAGTTTTCCACTGATATGAAAAAAAAGTTATATTGAATCAGTTGCTGCTAGGAAATTTGGTTTACTGTGTTGTGTAAACAATTTTTCTCACCAGAATCTATCTTACACATTTATGAGTCTACCATTCATCCATACAATGTAGATTTCTAGCACATATGGTCTAGTGTTTCTACTATGTATTTAGAGATTCTTGATAAAACACACGGAAGAATTTGCAACGTCATTTGTCTTGACCTAGCATCTTGGCATCAGTTACTTTCTCCCCACTGTAACATAGCATCCATGCATCTTTTTAATAAATATTTCCATGTTAATTGTTCTGATGAGCTTTCTTTGGTACCCAGACTTTATGAACTGAAACATACTACCGGATTGGCAGCAAGGTCTCATCATCTTACAGTTGAATGGCTAAATTAAATTTAACTGTAAATTCTATGCTAAAAGTTTCTTCTCTCAGACGTTTCACTTGTGGAACTCTCTTCTGGCTTCTTGTTTCCCAGTCAAATTTGATTTTCAAAAGTGTAAATGTAATGTCAATTGTTATGTTCTGTATTATATGTAGTTTATTTACTGCTCTGAATTGGGCTTGAACCCTGAACTCTTGTTCTTTGAGTAGTGAGACTGCTTGGGAAAGTTTTTTTTCTTCTCCATTGGTTGAGGCTTATGACCATATGTTTTGAAACACTGGTGAGTGTATGAACACCAAAGTTAAGTAACATTAAGCCTGGTCAGATGAGTTAGTCTGTTGAAACAACTATTAGGTTTGCTGTGAAGAAAGTTGGTTCACTGTATTGTCCTAAACAATTTTTCTCATCAGGATCCATCTTTCACATTTATAAATTTACCATTCATCTGTGTATTGAATATTACTGCCATATCTGGTCTAGTGCTCTTGTCTTGAGATTCTTGACAAAATCGAAAAAAAGAGTCTGTAATATTATCTGTCCTGATCTGGTAACTTCAGTCACTTTCACACTGCCATAATGTGACTTTCCTCTGTCTTTTCTATAAACATATTTTCATGACAATTGTGTTCTAATAAGCTCTACTTGTTACCCTGACTGCATGAATTTAAACATATTACTAGTTTGAAAACTGGGTTTCTATGTTTTACTGTTAAAGAAGCTAGATGTGACCGTAAGTTCTATTCTATTAGTCTCTTTTCTCACACTTCTTACCTGTAGAACTCTTTTCCAGTTTCTTGATCCCCTGCCAAATTTAAATGCAACCTCAAATGTCATCTGTCTTTCTGAATCCAGTTCTTTTATTGTCATTTCTTCTCACAAAAGCCTTTTCATTCTCTTTCACTGTCAGTAACCACTTGCATCTTAGTGGCCTTATTACCTTGCTTGGGGTGAAAAAAAAACAAGCAAGCAAGCAAAAATAATAAGTAATTTTACTTGACAAAAATGTAAAAGAGTACTCGTTTCGGCCATTGCACCCACTTCCTTTCTTGAGGTCTGTCAATTCAGGTTACCTTCAGGTAGTTTTGAAGTGAATACTTTATTTAATCCTCAGAGGTAGATTGTTCTTGTTTCATGTCTATGTCTAAGGATATCTTTTTTTTTCTAAGTACTGCTCAGTTATTGCTAGTCCCATGTCCATTGAGTTGGAGTCTATACTACACCTCATGAATTTAAATGTCTTACAAGGCTGGCATCCTGTTCCCACCCCTTCACCATTGAAACTGTTAGATGTAGGCGTCTCTTCTACTCCAATAGCTTCATGTCTCGCACATCTCACTTGTGGAACTCCCTTCCTTATTCCTGTTTCCCTGACAAATACAATCTCCAACTATTTAAGTGTAACGTCAATCGACATCTCCAGTTGCCTTGATCTATCCACTTCCCTTCTCCACATCCTTTCACCTTTCATTCCTATCTGCTCTTGCTCCAAATCTTCTGTAACCCCCTTGCCTTGATCAATCCACTATCTTTCTCCACATCCTCTCCTTTACCACTCCTATCTGCTCTTCCTCCAAACCTTCTGTAACCCCTTGCATGCTAGTGGCTTCCAGCCTTGCTTGGGGTGATAAGCTTAAAACAAAAAAACAAAAAACAAAAACAAAACATGAACATGGGGAGCAGAAAGAGAAGAATCTATCCCTGTAGGTTAAATAAAGAGTTTAGTTCAAAATTCCCTGTGATAACAAGAAAGATTAGTATATTAGTGTGAATACAAATAATGTAAATAGTTACAACTTCTCATCCCAGAAATTCAGAAGAAAACCTAAAAGAGTAGGCCTTAAATTTTAGCCAATCAGATTGTACAGAGCAAAACAAAACTGCTTACTTTCTTTCTCTGTAGTTGTTACTGTTATTATTATTATTATTATTATTATTATTATTTCTCTAGCTCAAGATTTATCAAAATAACAGAGTTGATTGGAACAAATCAATAAGCAAGAAAGAGAAGACGTCAACAAGATTCAATGGGTAGAGTTCTTTTCAAAAAGGAGTGTTGTTTGCATTTGTTCAAAGTGCAAATATAGAACTGAGGGGAAGTAATTTAAAATCTTTGGGAAATTAAAATGTAATTAAGCTTTCAGGAAAAAAAAAATGAAACCAAGTAAAAATGAAAAATCAATAAATGACAGGTTTTTATTTGAGTTGCTTTTTTTTTTTTCATTTTAATAATGACATCATAATTTAATCATGACAATATTTTTTAAATGGCATAATTAGAGATGCTAATATTTTATGGCTCATCTGGTAGGAATGATATTTTTAAACTGAAATTTATTTTTTTTCTTTTCATAATGAAAAGAGTAGTCAACAAACCATGGCAGAACCTAGGTTGAATTATAGGAAACTATGTCTGGAATTAGTTTACCATGGCTTTTCTTAGAAAAGCAATTACATATTTCACTGTTATCAATTATTAGTCAGCCAACTAAGGCAGAACTAAAGTTAAATGATATGAAACTGTGTCTAGAATTATTTTATCATTTCTTCTATTTGGGAGTTTGGAAAGTGATGTAATGAATATGTATACACCTGTGTTCCCCTCACAGGAATATTATCGGCTGGTGTCAACCATAAATACAGACTGACATGGAGGTACGATAGAGTCCAAGTCTATGATGACGCCCATTGGACTACGCCATTGGCTATCCTATTGGTCTACGCCTATTGCCTACATCTATTGACTATGACGAGTACCAGTCGATTACGGTTACCTGCGAGATTGTTACAGTAGCCCAAACCACTTAGCTTCTTCGATCAAATATATCTCTTTCGGGGACATATCAGAAAGTAATTACCTACTTCACCACTATGAATTATGGATCAACCAACCAAGGCAAAATCTAGGTTGAATTGTAGAAAACTAAGTCCAGAATTAGTTTACCATCTCTTCTATTTGGGTGTTTGGAAAGTAAATACATATTTCACTACTATGAATTATACGCCAAACAAACAAAGTAGAACCGAGGTTGAATTGTAGGAAACAATATTTAGAATTAGTTCACCATTATTTCTCTCCAACAGTGTGCTGTTTTTTAGTACAATTCAGAGTTTAATTGAGAGAGAATTTGCTTTCTTCAGGAGCTTTTGCTTGAGAACTAAAGGTTCTGCTGTGTCTTTTAATGAGGAATGCAAACCATTCATTTTTTTGTTGCATTGTTACAAGTGGTGAAAAATGGGTTTTGCATGTCAACAGAACTTGCAAAAGATAGTGGTTATCAGAAAATGAGAAACCAGTGCTAATGTCAAAACAAAGACTATCCACAGAAGTCCTTACTTTGTATTTAGTGGAATATAAAAAGGTATCATCTATTTTGGGCTTCTGTAAGGACCATTAGTGTAGATATTTATTGTCAGCAGTTTGAGTGGGTAAATGAAGCATTTTGTCAAAAGTGTCCTGCTTTGGTAAGCTGAGAAGGTGTATGATCGTATAACAAGTCAAGAGCAGACTTTGCAAAAGAAACTCAAAAACAAATGAGTTCATTCGGATGAGAGATTTTTCCAAATCATTGAATCTCATTCTTTACTACTTTAATCAAGATCTCTTTCTGATTCACAAATACATTTCACTAGACATGTCAGCAAGATGTGAATGCTATGAAAGCAAAATAAGTAATTTTCTCTGCAGGTGTTCTGAGCACAAAACAAATCCTTGTAAAATCTAAAATACAATAGCCAATCATGAAGAAAAAAAAATGGTTGAACCTGGGAACCTGCACCTGTTATCCACAGATATAAAAATGCATGTCTTGCTGACAACAGGCAGTTTGGTTCAACACCTCAACCTCCACACATGACTGATGACCCATCGACACACCTCACCAATGCCGATTTCAATCTGGAGGATAGACAGATCAACTCTGTCAACAACACCCCACTTGTGCTATCACACAGCTTCACTAATCCACTCCAAGCGTCTCTCCTGATACCAATTGTAACCTCGGTCAACCAACCCAACAAATCCATCACTCTCGGTATTACCAACAACACCCTTACATCTAATCACTTCCGTTACCAATGGTAACTAAAGAACCACATAACTATTTTGTCACCTTTTTCACAACTAAGTATATATTCTGAAAATTGATCAATACATGGTGTTGAAATTTGGATCCTTATTTATTCTTTCCTTTGCAACCATATGCTCATTATAACCATCAACAGATTTAACTCCAACAGATTTTCATTTGTATCAATCACTAGAACATTTCATAAGTGGTAGATCATTTAGAAACAAAGTTAAAAACAGTGTTTCCAACTTTGTACAGAGAAGAACCCTGATTTCTTTAAATATAGAATTGGAATTTTGCCTTCCCATTGGGCTGCAGTCATTGAAAATAAAGGTGATTACATTTTTAGTAATGAGCCAGAAAGGCCAGATCGTATCATAACAGAGATACTCTCAGCATGAGATGATCTTGGCACTGACAGAAAAAGTAATAAATGAATTATATACAACAGTGGCAATATACTGGAGGACCTCACTAAATCAATCTTCCTAAAATTACCTAGGAAGCCAGATGAAAATGCATGTGAGCTCCATTGGACAATCAGTTTAAATGAATGATGCAAATCCTGACGAACAGAGAAGAAAGCAGAATTAAACCAGAAATAGAAGAAGAACAGTGTGGTTCTGTCAATGGCACTGGAACAAGAAATATGATATTCTTGATTAGAATATCAAAGAGAGCAATACAAATGCAGAAGGATGTGCACTTATGCATTTGGCAACGTATGGCACAAGGATCTATCTGAACTGCTAGGAAAACTAGATTTATTTGGAAAGAATGTTAGAGTAATCTGTAACATACTAGGAACGAACCACCTGCATAGAGATAGAAAACGAATTGAGTAGCCACACAAAAATAGAAAGGGGCATGAGACAAGGATGTGTCTTCTCAGATTTATTCACCCTCTACCGTGAAGATAGCCTAAATGATCTGGAGACCCTACCAAGGATTTATTATCAGTGGGTGTAATCTTAACAATATGCAGATGATGCTGTGTTGATGGCTGACATGGAAAGAAAACTGCAGGAACTCTTAGACATGGGAGTAAAAGAAAGTGAGAGAAAAGGACGAGCCACCAACTGCTAGAAAACAGAAAGTCTGGTCATCAGTGAGAGAAAAAACCCAAGGTGTAAATTCCAAATTGTCTCCATTTAGTTTCTTCTGATATGGAATTCTTTCAGGAGCTTCATAATGATTTCACTCTCTCAATTTTTTTTTTTTTTTAAGCTTATCACCCCAAGCAAGGCTGGAGGCCACTGGCACGCAAGGGGTTACAGAAGGTTTGGAGGAAGAGCAGATAGGAGTGGTAAAGGAGAGGATGTGGAGAAAGATAGTGGATCGATCAAGGCAAGGGGGTTACAGAAGATTTGGAGCGAGAGCAGATAGGAATGAAAGGTGAAAGGATGTGGAGAAGGGAAGTGGATAGATCAAGGCAACTGGAGATGTCGATTGACATTACACTTGTCTTCTTAAGATGAATTTGTAGGACCTTCTTGATAGGGTGATGAAAGAAAACAAGAAAAAAATGACTAGCCATCAACTTATTTACAATATTTACATTCGGACTATTGTCCTCATCTTTGTTGTTGCCATCACGTTTTTGACTGCTGTGCACTCCGGCCTTCATCAGGTATATGGGTAATCTACAGAGAATTCTGAACTGAACCTTTTATTCAATCTACTGGGGTAGACCTTCCTTGTTTCACTGACAATGTCTAGGGATATTTCATTCACTTCTTGTTCTTAGTACTGATCAGTTACTGATTGTCTATTTCCAATAAGTTCAAGTACACACTGCCCAAC
The DNA here is from genome assembly GCA_964036315.1 of Acanthosepion esculentum. Taxonomy (NCBI): domain Eukaryota; kingdom Metazoa; phylum Mollusca; class Cephalopoda; order Sepiida; family Sepiidae; genus Acanthosepion; species Acanthosepion esculentum. The sequence goes on from OZ038504.1 coordinate 61,669,936, forward strand.
CTAGGGATTGAACTCACAATTACTATGCAGAATATTTTTCTTGTCAGAGCCCATCTTGCACATTTACAAATCTACTATTTGTCAGAGTAACCTTGTTTTCATTATAAATGCTGGTCATCAGCAAGAGAAAAAGCCCAAGATGCGAGTTCCAAATTGGAGATGTCAACATCAAACAAACACAGAAATAGGTTAAATATCTGGGAAGCGTTTTTAACATTGGATGGAATATGTGGCACCAAGATCTGAAGACACATTGAACTAGCAAAAGAGACATTCCAACAGTTAAGCAAAGTGTGGAAAAATAGAATGAATTTGTTAGAAATAAAGAAGAGTCCTGAATTGTTATGTGATATCCGTCCTCTTATATGGCATTGGATGCTGGACAATTTCCCTGTGGATGAGGAGAAAACTAGGGACAGCAGACATGTGGTTCTACAGAAGGATACTGAAAATTCCATGGACAGAGCAAGTAAACATTAAGGAAGTCTTACAGAAAATGGCAACAGAAAGAACATTGATTCTACATGGAATCAGAAAGAGATAGCTGAAATTCCTTGGACACATAATGAGGAAAGTGGGCTTGGAAACTTAACACTCAGGTCATATTGGAGTCACGAGAGATACAAGAAGGCAGCGATCCCCACTAAATGATGAGCTTGAGCAAATGAATGGTGGAAAGAGAGGTAGGAGCCTTAGCAAAGAGAGAAAAACTGATAAGGGATAGGATGTTTTAGAGAGCCATGATCTCCCATGTCTTGAAGGGCTTTCTAATAAAATGTTATTACATTTTGAACACCCAGATATTATTCTAAGATTCTTGATTCCATTTCTTGTTTTCTTTAACAATCCATTTGTTTGATAGAAATGGGCAGAGAATCATTAGTGTTTGTTCACAGCAAGAATCATGTTGAGTAACCTTTGGTAGGTATAATTTGGAAAACTCTTGTCAGGAGCTAGAGTGCGGTGGAGGGGGCAGTCTACCCAGGTGGTACTTTTATAGGGGTGGCAACTTTGTATCTACTGTAGGCTATAAGCCTGTATAGGATGTATTGAAATAAAAGTGGTTTTAATGTTAGGACAGTACTCACAGTGGACGGATCTTTTCAATTTCATGTAACTTAAACTGTTTTGTATATATATATATATATATATATATATATATATATATATATTGGTCTATTTACTGTTTGACAATTGACAGATGAAAGAGGTTTTGATGATGTCATTGAATAATTTGCCAACTAAAAGGCAAGGAAAGTTACTTTGTAGAAAATAGTTGTTTTCATTTCAGAACTAAAGATGGTCCTAATTGTTTTTACACTTTTTCCCCCTATATATGTTGTTTTTGCTTTTTAACTGTTACTGATAAAGTTTAAGTGTGTATTGAAAGCATATTATATTTGAGTCTGTGAAAGTAATATTATAATGGTACACAAGCTAGTTTTATAACTTTAAATGTGAGTCACTGTGCAATATGTATTTTTTGTAGGGGTTGGGTACAGCAAGATCAAAAGCTTCCTCAGGTGACACATACTCTAGCTATGCCACTGCATCCTGAGCTGTCCTTAATCCAAATGAGAAAGTTCTTGTCCAGCTATCTTGCTTTTAATCCAAACAGGAAGGATCTTGTTCTACTGAGCTATCTTTAATCTAAACTTGAAGGCTTTAGGATTAACAACTGAATTCTCAAAAGCTTCTGATGTTTTCACTTGGAGAATTCTGAACTTCCTTTGTTACATCAACTTTTACAATTTATATTTGCTAAGAACATTTCTGTGTGCATAAAGAACTGTTATCTTTCTGCCAATCCAATTGTTTTTGGTGCTCAACCAAAGTCGAGACTGATCCAGAAGGATATTCTATATATCCATTATATCACTTCAGTAATTTATAAATTTAGATGCCAGTGCAATGATATATAAGTAAAACGGATCAAAGGTTGGAAGCATGTATCAACCAACAGGTACCAATATTCAAAAAGGTGGACAATTTTCATAGGTGCACAAATACAACAGGTTCAGTGATAGTTGAACATTTGATAAAACACCAGCAGTGTGCCCAGTTTTAAAGCTCAAGGCTAATTTCAAGCTTCACTTGAAAGTGTTGGAATCTGTGTATATTAAGTCCTACCAGCCATCTCTCTGTAAGCAGAAAGAGCAGTTGATGGGCTTAAAGATAAAGTCTATAAATGTTATATTTTCTTTCATATAACATGTCTTGTGTTTTCAGTTTTTCCTTTTACTCACTGTGCACAATTTTGTTCTCAGTCTTTGTGTAACACTATTTAGCTATGGTAATTGGCTAACTAATTAACCATAGAAATTAAAACAAAAAATAGACATTCTTAAAGTGAAAAAAAGAAAGAAGCTATAATGAAAGATAGACTGACGTTAAAACAAAGATTTTAATTTGTTTACAAAAAAAAAAACGCGAAGAAGCCACATGTGCAGTCTAGCCAAGTCAAGTTATCACTGAGGGAGATAGAAAGAAAGGCAAATATAGAATTATCAGCCAAAACATGTGCCAATATATGCAGGAAGATTCAATGTTAATTATCTTTCCAAGATATTGTTTAATTTCTTTTTTTGGATACAGGCGAAGAGAAGCAATGTGGCATTTATAAAATTTTGGCATTGTCTCGATATAGGTGAGAGGATTGTTATCATTTACTTGCCAACAGACGCTAAGACGCTGAATGGCAATGTGGCAATTGTAAACTTTTGGCAAGCTTCAGAAAATTAGGAGAATTGAGATTTGACGAGATAAAAAGAATTTGGTTTCTTAACAGGTCAGGGATTCCATGATAAAGCTGACTTGGAGTAGGGAACCAGATGGCAAACTTTGACAGTGATTAATGAGATGGTAAGAGTGCTGGGTAAGTGACTTTTGGGTGGCCCAGGAAAAAGAGAACATGTGATAAAAGAATTTTGTAAACAAAAATTCTAGATTATAATTTTAAGGAGGCCAGCTTAGCCACACCCACACTGCTGAGAGATCATTGGTCATATGGTAGCATGGTGATAAGTGGAAGTGAATGGATGAGAAAGGCAGAGAAGATATTAACACCCACTGAAGGGATTGGTATGAGAAAGAGTCCAGGAGGATAGCTCCCCTCCGACCTTCCCTCACGAACGACTGAGACCCCCCCCAATGGGAAATAATCAATTTTCCTGTCCTGACAACAAAGAGATTTCTTGTTAGAAATAGAGATTATCGAGAACCCCAGGCCGCGTCGGGCCCACACACCGGGTTTTGGTCGGTACCCATATAAATGAACAATGATGGGTCGTTACACAACAGAGTTGGAGAAGCAGTTGCAGTCAGAGCTTAACCAGAGTGTTGCCTCGCAGAAGCTGACTGAGAGATTCCATGACCTCCGACTTCACCGATGCTACTGATAGCAAGTTATACTGACGAACAAAGTTAAGCCAGCACTTAAAAACTAAATTAGTTGACTTACGATACCAATTTGCTTGAAACATAGAAGTGTCACATTTCATAGGAAATGGGCTGGGAGAAAAACACATTCCTGTATACAACAGAAGGATAAAGTTGAATTGTTATTTCTTAACATACTTGAACCTCTTGGATTTTTCTTTCATTTATTTTTTTTTCTTTGCGCTTGTGTCACATTCAGTTTGGACTCAGCTGACACTACGGCCCGACGACTGATTGATCTCATCTACCTAAGATCAAAGTCACAACATGGGTAGGTTAGACTTGAGATCAAGACAGTTACTCCAGTAACCAGACGTTGCAAGTGAGCTGTGAACAATAGAGTTGGCATTGAACCGGTACAACTGGTGAAGCCGTTAACATCGACGACCAGAACTTGACCCTGGTGCCACATATTGGTGCCGTAACCACTGGATCTGACCCTGGATGGCCGAGTGTCGCATATTGGCATCCTGACATGGGGATTTCGCCGAGTAGCGATGACCACAGAACGACCGGGACACAGGCTGGTGGCAGCGACAAAGAGTCCACCCCAAAACACCGGTAGAAGAAACCTTACAGTTTCATGCCACAACAAGGAAAAAACAAAAAAAAAAAAAGCAAGAAAGGAAAAAACAAAAAAAAAAAAAGCAAGAAAGGAAAAAACAAAAAAAAAAAAAAAGCAAGAAAGGAAAAAACAAAAAAAAAAAAAGCAAGAAAGGAAAAAACAAAAAAAAAAAAAAGCAAGAAAGGAAAAAACAAAAAAAAAAAAGCAAGAAAGGAAAAAACAAAAAAAAAAAAAGCAAGAAAGGAAAAAACAAAAAAAAAAAAAGCAAGAAAGGAAAAAACAAAAAAAAAAAAGCAAGAAAGGAAAAAACAAAAAAAAAAAGCAAGAAAGGAAAAAACAAAAAAAAAAGCAAGAAAGGAAAAAACAAAAAAAAAAAAAGCAAGAAAGGAAAAAACAAAAAAAAAAAAGCAAGAAAGGAAAAAACAAAAAAAAAAAGCAAGAAAGGAAAAAACAAAAAAAAAAAGCAAGAAAGGAAAAAACAAAAAAAAAAAAAGCAAGAAAGGAAAAAACAAAAAAAGCAAGAAAGGAAAACAAAGAAAAAAGGGAAACAAAAAAAGAAAAAAGAAAAATGAAATAGAAAAGAAGAAATGAAAAAAGAAAAGAAAAAGCAAAAAAAAAATGAAAATGTCTTTGGATCAAATGACCTCAAACTTGCTATTATGAAAAGAGAAATTCTGAAATTATTCATTTTAGATTTTTCTTCTATTACATCGATTTGAAGAGTTTTGGGATCTTCAACCAAGTTATTGGAACTGAGCATTTTCTTTTTGTTGTTGAATACAGTCATATAATATGCAAGTAATTTTGTTTCATTATTAATCATGACCATCTTTCTTCATCTGTTACTGCTCTTCATAATCACAAGTTTAATAACAACCTATCAAAAAATGATACAATATTTAAGTAATTTTGCAATTACTTTGTACTTTGTCACATGCCTCTTTGGAAAGTGGGCCTCATCAGGCATAAGAAAGAAGAAATGTTTTACCATATATACTTGTGTATAGTGCACATTTTAATGACCAGTATTTAATGTAAAAATAATTGTGTGTGTGTGTGTGTGTGTGGGGGGGCATGATATACACAGGTCCTTTTTTTTTTTTTTTTTTTTTTTTGAAGAGGTTAAAAATCAGGCATTTTTGGTGACTGGTTGTATTATATATAGCTAAATTTATTCCCTACTGGTTAAAATTCATGCAAAAAATTCAGGGGGTCATACTATATTTGAAGTCAGCTTATACACGAGTATATATGGTACTCACACCTATTACATGAGGAATGTTGTTGTTGATTTCCACTTGAGTTGTGGTCTGAGGAAAAATGTATTTGTGTATAAAAGTGGATGCAAATATATAACAAGCCCTGTTGCATTAAGCAAACAAGGGATTTAATACGTGTAATTATGTACATTGTGTTTTGTGCTGAAGTTAGTAATACAACATGTTTCATTTGAGTGTGTTAACATAGTTTGCATTTAAAAAGAATATCGAAGAATCATCATAATGGCAAACTTTCTTGACGAAAGGCAAAATGAAGATATCCACTGAGATGTCGTCCTTGCAAGGTCAGTTTCACATAACCTATGATACAAGTGAATGAGTTTTCATATCAAAATTAGGTTAATAGGTTTTGAGCATTATTGTGGCAGAATAACGATATTATTAATTTGAAATTGTTTTAATATAACAATTATAAATTTAATGAATCAAAACTATTACTGAAAGCTAATATGTGCCTGTGCCACAATAATGCTCAAAGCCCATTAACTTAATTCTGGAATAGATAGGCTCACCTGTCATCTGATTCATACCCCTCTCCAATTTTTTGAACAGGAGTAGAGGTTTATCCTTTGTTTCTTGTTTAGGATTAGGTTTCCAGTTCCTTCAACTCTGTATTTCTGATGTCTTCACCTGAAATTTTATTCAGTAATTATTATTATTTATTTTCTCCCAATAGGAGTAGATAAGTTTGCCCATCATTTGGTTCATACTCCACCCCAGTCTTTTGAACAGAAGTAGAGGTTAATTCCCTTGTTTCCTATTTAGTATTGGGTTTCTGGTTCCTTCTAAAGTCTACTTCAACTCTATACTTCTAACGTCTCTGCCTGAACTCTGAAATTTTATTTGCTAATTAAATCTTGACCTCTCCAAGTCTAGAATCAGCTATCTTTCCTGTTATCTTGACCTTTTCTATGCTAATCTTGGAAATCATTCAAGGTTTTCAAATAACAAAGCCCACTATTTTGAACCAAAGTAATTTCTAGTAAATCTGATACTGAATTAGCTAGGAAATGTTTTTTAATCTGATAAATGGTAGGTCAAATTTCACCTCCAAAGTTACTAGGTCTTTGGAGGTAGAATGAGTTTTCAGATTTTATAGTCTATTGTAGTCAAACAATTACACAGTGGAAGTAAATTGGTATCTGGATGTATGATGATAGGATAGGTGAGACTAAATTCCAAAGTCATGGGACGTAAATAAAAGTCAGTTTTGGATTAAAATAAAATTTTTCAGAGAAAAACTCTAAAAAATTTTACAGATTAGATTTTGTTTTTAAAATTTACAGGTTTAGATTCTGTATGCTTTAATCTAAATTTTTCAGAATTTTATTTTTTTGTTTAAACAAATTTTCAGGATTTTATTTTTTTTTTAAACCTAAAATATTTTTTACTTTTGATTGTTTTATTTTTAAACTTAAATTTCATGGGAAGATTTTTTTTTTGTTTTTTAAATTTTCCAATTAAATTTTTTAGTCTTAAAATTTTCAGGTTTATATTCTTTCTTTTTAAGATCATAAATTCTCAGGAAATTTTTAGGATTAGATTTTTTTATGTTAAATTTTCAGGATAAAATGTTTATTGCAATTTTTAATTTTCAGCTAAATTCTTTTTAATGTTATATTTTCTGGATTCAATTCTGTTTTTTCAAATCATAAATCTTTAGGATATTCTTTTTAATTTAAAATTTTTCAGGATTAGATTTCTTAAATCTTAAATTTGCAGGTTCAGATTGTTTTTTTTTTTTTTTTTACATGAAAATATCCCCAAACTACTGAAACCACCAGAATCTTATCACCCCCAACCCTGAAAAAAAAAATTGTTTTTGCTCTAGAGAATTATGCATTTAAAAAAATTCAAAGTTGTCAGAACAGATTCCTAGGGAATCAACTGACATTCCATAGGCTGTTCAAAAGCCAAATGAATTACTTGACTCTTGTGTTGCCTGGTGTTTCTCTCTACAGGCTTCAACTAAAAGCTGGAATGCATATTATGCTTCTCAGAAATTTTAATCCTCTAAAGTTGAGAAAAAGGAATTTGCTTTGCTGTCAATCTGTTTTTTTTTCCAACTGCTCTAAATGGAATAGGCAAAAAAGAGGATTTGTTCATTCCTAAGATCCTTGTAATTCCAACAGAATTGCCCATTGAATTTAAGTGGCTTCAATTCCTTGTTAGGCTCAGCAAGGTACAAGGACAATATCTCAAGATTGTTGAACTCAATCTGACTTCTCTCTGCTTTTCTCATGGCCAAACTATATTGGTTGTTCTATGGTTAGAATCTCAGACAATATTTTTATAGTGAGACCCTATGGAAGAAATACTAATTTTGTATTTCCAGAAGCACTGACAAACTTGAAGACAATGACTCCATAGTGAGTCCCTATAAAAATAAAATATATAAAAACAAAAAAAACTTTAAAAGTCAAATAAGGCATTTGTGCTTTCCTTTAAAACACTTATCTTTTTCTCTCTCTCTCTCGCTTTCTTTCTCTCTCTCTCTTTCTCTCTCTAAATTTCTCTTTCTGTACTTCTCTCAACTAATGAGAAGGCAACCCTCAAAAAGAGGAAGAAGAAAAGACTGAACCTAGCTGAAAAACACCAGAAATTTGTGGCAACAGAGCTTACTAATTTATGACTGAAAACTACCAAAAATCAAAATTTTGACTAATCAAAAAAAATTGACACAAAGAGACTTTCAATGTCAGCTGAAACCAATGTTTGCACTAGAGTCTCGGAGTTTGGTCAAAAGGATATAAGCTGACACCTCTGAGCTAAAAAAAGAAGGGATGACAAGAGATGCTATCGTGGAGAAACCATCCATGTGTGAAGAAATAGTTAAGAGGTCATTTGCTAATTATATTTCTTCCCTGCTCAGGGCCGAGAAAAATACAATAGACTGTCACTGACCTATTTCTAATATTATTACTACCACTTGCATGATCGGACTTCAAAACTACATTATTGGACCTTCTCCAAGCTACTACCAATATCTGCCTTTTTCTACACCAAGTACCACAGGACATGCTCATCACTCTAAAATAAAAATATTTGATTATACCTTATACCCTTCATCCAGTTTGATTTATGTCCTATATTTCTGATAAACATCACCCAGAATATGTACAACACTACATCCACAACACCATTTGTTAGATTGTTCAGACTGTTGTCCTCATCTTTATTGCCATATTTCTGACATTTTGACTGTTGTACACTCCGACCTTTTTCAGATAATTGGAATTTTGAACTGAACCCTTTATTTCATCCACCAGGGTAGATTGTTCTAGTTCCACATGCCATGCATCTTCTGGATACCTCAGTATCAGTTTTTAACTCAATTCTGTAAGTTTTTGTTCACCTCTGCTGTAGCCAGGTATTGAACACCCAATTCTTTGGGTCAAGTCAGTGGATTCAACCAATGCTTTTATCCACTGAGCCAAAGAGTTGTAAGTTCAATACCTGGCTACATTAGAGGTGAACAAAATTTGTAGAGTTGAGTTAAAAGGGAAATAGCTGATACTGAGATATCTGGATAGGCTTGGCACATGGAACTAGAATGATCTACCCCGGTGGATGAAATAAAGAGTTCAGTTCAAAATTACAATCACTTGAAGAAGGCTGAAGCATAGTCGAAACATTGTGAATATGGCAACAGATACGAGAACAACTAAATAAATAGTTCAAATAATTACAATACCTCATCTCAGAAATATAGACAGGTACCATTTCTTAGGTTTTGTGTATGTGTTTTCAGTAAGAGCTTCTGTTTCATGTGGAAATAATTCTTGTCTTCCATTTGTTATCTAAGAAGAAATATGGTAGTTTTTTAACCAGTATAGTTATATTTGAAGTTATTTTTTCCTCCTAGCTCCTAGCAATACAAGGTATTCTTACTAGTTAATAAAATATATGTGAGCATATTTTAGTTTTAAAAGTTTACTTATTGTTGAGTAATTGTAAGTAAACTGGGATTGCAAAGGAAATATTAGTCGCAGATTATTTCCATGTCACAGAGAATAAATCACTAAGTTCCAACTCGAACATCGGGAGCAGAAAGAAATGCCGAAAACATCAAAATCCACGCCACCAGTCAGAAAAATAACTCATTCTCCACCAAACACAGTAGCCAAAATCCTACCCCCCCGCAGATTCGAGAACACCAACTGCTTTTATTGGGCGAACATTTTTTCCATTCGTCGACAGCTGAGAGATGATCTCCAGTATTTTGCATATCAAAGTATGTTTAATTGCGACTCCTGCGTTAGACTTGTTTTGTTTTTTTTAATTCAAATATTCCGTCTTCAGCATGTCATGCAGAATACGTGCCCTTTTGTTTGGTAATTAATTTTCTTTTTCACCAGCTTTTCTGTCGTAAAATACATGCGACTCGCTGTCACTTAGTTTGACGAGGTAAATCCCCGTTTTCTTCGCTATAGTAATAAAATGGAAAAAATAATATGTAACATGCTTTTGCCTTTAAAAGGACTTCAAACTAAAATAATGTTCTGATTGAGATATATATATATGGGCTGGGCATATATAAACGTAAAAATCATTAAGCACTGAGTGGAATTACTGAAGATGCAGTCATTGCTTGCCCTGTTTCCACTGAGTCCAGGTACACACTGCCTGTTGCAGGCATTGAACTCACAAATTTTAAATAATCAATGATTTTGTTTATATTTCCCTTCTCCTCCTACATATATATAATTGCATCAAATTGAACATTATTTTAGTCTGATGAAGTCCTTTTAAGGGATGAAACACATTACATAATATTGTTTTGCATATATAAAATATATATATATATATATATATATATATATATATATATATATATATATATATATATATATATAATATTCTCGCAAATTCATTTAACTACAAAGCCAATAGCTACTGAAAAGTTCATTTAACACAATACTGATATTCAGTACTTACAATTTTAAACTTAATAAATAAATTTAAAATAAAAGAATTCATCTTCTACTGCTTATCAACCATTTGCAGATTATTTAAAGCCAGGATTAAGAATTTCTGTAAGAATTTGTTTTTGAATTTATGTTTTAGTGATAGAAGTCTTATTAACCCATAGCTGGAGAAAATAGGAGAATATTATTTACACTATTTACATATGGAAAATTGTCCTTTTGTTAACAACAGAAGTAAAGACAATAGTCTGCAAGTAAATAGCGTAAATAATGATGAGCCCTCATCCTAGAAATTCAGACAGAAGACAATCAGATGATAACAACAACAAAGAGGATAATAGTCGGCATGTAAATAATATAAATAATGATAAGTCCTTATCCCAAAAATTCAGACAGAAATTAAAAGAAAATTCTATGAATCCATTATACAGACATAAGCAACTTATTTATGAATCAAGTTTAACACTTGAATTATTGTTCATATAAATGAAAAGAAACTCACTCGTTATTTTTTATATTGAACAAAAACATAGTTCTTGAGAGAAACAGGGTTAAAGCACACATCGTACTTGCCAGTTTCGATACATTGAAAAATATCTGATAAAAAAAAGAGATTAAATTTTCCAAGAATGTCAGCATTTCAAGAAACGTATTTGGTGTTATCAAATTCTGTAAATTGCTTGGAACATGACTCTCAGCATCCATTTCGGACTTAAATGTCTTCTTGAATTTAAGGTGATTGTTAGACTGTCTTCTACATTGAAAGTTATTCTTAGTAAATTTTACATACACTTGGTATTGAGTGGTGAACTGATGCTCACCACTTGAAAGTTTTAATGTTATAGACACGTACACTTATCTGTGATTTTGCTTACTGCACTTTTACTTATCTACAGCCACTCAGAAACAAACAATTTATAGATTCTACTTAACCTGTTCAACCCTGTGACATTTCAACATCCCTGGATGTTTTAAGTAAATTTCACTCTTTCAGAATTGCTTGTGTTACAGAATAAATCAGCAAGGAAGAGCAGCAAATGGCTAGTACAAAGTTGCTCATATGAACAGCCTTAATTTACTTACTTGTTAGGTTGTATAACCCTGAAACTTGGTCACTTGCTAGGATACACTATGCTGGTATATTTTGGCTCAAATTTCACTATTTCAGAACTGCTTTATCATGGCTCTCTACAATATCCTGTCCTTTTTAGCCAATAGTAAAGCTTAAACTTTTTGCCATATCTACTTTTTCCTATTCTACCAACCATAAGCTCATAAGATATGTTATATGCTGCTTTCCTCTGTTCTTCTTGCCTTCAATATAGCCTGTGAGTGTCAAATTTTCCTAGCTATCTTTCTTCATTATGTGTCCAAGAAATTTCAGCTGTTTCTTTCTGATGTGTTGTAATGTTGTCTTTGTTCAAAATAACTAAGAATTAGGAAGACCATAGTTTGAGAAATTATCTAAGGAACATAAGACTAGGTTTAGGAAACAAAGAACGGATTTATTAAAAACTCATACACAGGAGTTCAAAATAGCCGAGAATTAGGAAAGCCGTAGTTAGTGAGAATAGTGAAGGAACAGAAGACTAGATAGTGGAAACAAAAAAGAAGAGGTTTATTAATTAATAATACATAGAAAGGAAAACCCTGTGTAAATCAAACACTACTCAAATCCTCCTCTAATATGGCTACTTGCCATATTTATTAAAAGCAGACCATTGTCACATTAGTAGGGAAGAATAAGAAGTATGCTGGGTCCTACTCTGCAACATGATGCTAAATATAAGTGTCCTTTTTGTTTCTGTTTTCTCTGAAAATTTCTTTTTGTGCAAATGTTCAATTCATGGTATTCTCATCATCCTTCTGTAGAATCACATTTCTGTTGCCTCAAGTCTCTTCTTCATTTGTGAGGAGATTGTCCAGCATTTACCGCCATATATGAGGACTGATATTAACTAACAGTTCAGTAATATGTTTTTTGCTTTTCTTTTGTTTTTTATGAAATTTTTGTTTCTTAATACTTTGCTTACCTTTTGGAAAGCATTTTTTGCTATCCGAAATCTGCCTTTGGATTTTGGCATTTCATTTTTTGCCCTCTGTTACAACACTACATAGATATTTAAATTTTTGTACTCATTTGATTTTGTTATCTCCAATTTGTAATTTCCATGTTGGGCTGTCCCTTTTGCTCACAACCATATATCCGTCTTCTTGAAACTAATGTTTAATCCTTTCTTTTCACTTTCCTTCATTACTTTCTGCAGGAATTCCTGCAGTTTCCTTTCTCCGTTTGCTATCAACATTGTGTGAATCCTGTTAGGACTTCTAATTCTCTCAGGATTGCTTGACAATGTTGAATAAGTCCAGCGAGAAGACTTAGGACCCTTTCTACTTTTGCGTAATTACTGAATTCATTTTCTATCTGTATGCAGGTGGTTTGCTCCCCATAGAAGTTCAGGATTGTTCTAATATCCTCCCCAAATAAATCAAGCTTAATTAACCCTTCCAACTGTGATGTACTTTTATCAAAACTTTTTTCCATAATCTGTAGAACATATCCTCCGAGGATGAATATTGCATTCCTTGTTTTAGTGTCTTTAACAAAGCTACACCGTTCTTGTCCTATTTCTGGTCTAATTCCGTTGCATGCTTTCTTCATCAGAATTTGGTTAATTTTTGTTATGTGGCTCATTACACTGATTGTTTGATAGGTAGTTTCAAAATGTGAGTCTGTGTAAAAAAATCCAAATCAGTAAAGAAGAACAGCTAGAACAAAGTTGCTCATGTAAACACCCTTATTCTGCTTACAAAAAAAAAAAAAATTGAAATATATATATATATATATATATATATATATATATATATATAAGGAGGCATGGTGAAGTGATAGCAGCTTGGATTATGGAATTGGAGAGCCAAGTTCGAATTCCAGTCAAATCCATTACATTCACTTATGTGCTAATACCCTTGGGAAAGGTATGAATCCTCCTCTTCTCATTCCAGCTATGGGTAAATAGCAGGAGAGATTGGGTTCTATAGCCTCAGATGGCAACTAGTCTAGAAGGACAACTGTGAATTCAAAACCTGTGGAGCATCGTTTGAGGACCTTGTGGCATGTAGTGCACCAGATGTGTGGATGGTTCAGTGCAAAATCTTTACCACTATAATCAAATCTCATGTGCTGGTGTCAGGCTGTCGGTTTCCTAGGAACTGATCTGCTTGACCCTCATACATCAAATTTGATGGGAGAGTCGGGTATATATATATATATATATATATATATATATTTAAAAAAAAAATTTATTTTAGGATAATACATTAAAAACATGTATAAAAAAAACAAAAAAAAACACTACACAAATGCAATCATGTTTCGATGTGTATTAACACATCTCATCAGGCGTTAGTAAATAACTGGTAAGTAGACATTTAAAAACAAGAAACACCCTCTTTTCATGAGAAAAGGAAGAAAAAGAAAAAGGGTAAAAGAGGAGAGATGGTTGCAGGGTTTGTTTTGTTTTTTCTCAGATCAACCAATCAGAATGGCCTATGCTAAATTCAAAGTAAGGGGAGAAACGAAAATTAAGAAGCAATCATATGTAAGGGGTCATGACCCGCAGATTTAGAATCATAGACGGCAGCCAGATGTCACTTATATATATATGTGTGCGTGTGTGTGTGTGTGTGTGTGTGTATGTGTATTAGGCATATCCAATGAAAACCTTATATTTTGTTGAAAATATTATTTAAAAATTTAAAAATCTAAGCTCTTCCAGTTTTTCTTAATTTCCATCTTGCAAAGAAAAAAACAACTTAATATACGTTGAATTAAACAGCTATGAAATCAAAATTTTCCCTTGAATTGAAAAAAATAAAAGTCACAGTGGCTACTATCTGATTAATAGAAAATTTGATATTGTAAATAGATAAAAAAATCTATTAAAAATAAAATTTTAACACTTTAAAAAGGAAGTTTTATGAAAAATAGTTACTTTAATCCTTACTTGATTTAAGTCCACCAAAATATTGCCAAATTTTATTGGTAAAACATTAAAAAATGTATTTTTATAACATTGTTGACTCACATCAATCCGAGTGAAAGGTCAATTTGGGTGGGTGAGATGAAATTTTTGTATTACGGCTTGGTTGACAGAGACAATTTCATGTTGACAGATTTAGACTGAATTGCTTCTCTTTGTAAGTATGGTGGCCCATAATAATAAAAAATATTTTATTTTTTGTAATGTAATTATTTCATTAACATAAAAAAAAATAAATAGAAAAATCATTATTTTATAAAGTTAATTCAGGAACACATTCTGTTATATGAAATGTTGATTATAAAAAAAATGTAAGAACAAATTTATTTACAATTTTTTGGTCTTGTAATAAATATTATGGGTGAAAATAATTATATTTAGCAATAAAATTCAGTGGTTTGCATGCAGACATAAGAAATCAATGCTCTATCTACTATAGTAGTTTAATTTAAAAGTTATTTAATCCTTATTTAAATATTATAATTAATAAATAATAGTAATTATTATTTAAAAAAATAATTACTAATTTAAATAATATGACCTAGGATTACCTTTGCTAGTTATTAAAGAAACCACCAACAGAAGGAACACTTATATTCAGAATCAGGAAAAGATAGCTGAAATTCCTTGGACACATAATGAGGAAGGAGATTTTGAAAAACTTAACCCTCACAAGGTATACTGAGGGTAAGAGAGGTAGGAGAAGAACTACAGCCAAGAGCCACAAGTGATAGAAAGTTGTGGAGAGCCATCATCCTCTATTTCCTGAAGGAACACAGCACATTGGCCCTGATCTGTCATCTCGTCTGCAGTCACTCTCTCACAGACGCGATGTTGCCTCGCTCTGTCTTTTTTACAAATACTTTCACGGTAATTGCTCCGAGTAGCTGCTTTCGCTTGTCCCTAGGCCTCGTGAATTTAAACGTCCTACGAGGCTGGCATCCCGTTCCCACCCCTTCACCGTTGAAACTGTTAGATGTAGACGTCTCTTCTACTCCAATAGCTTCATGTCTCGCACATCTCGCCTATGGAACTCCCTTCCCTATTACTGTTTTCCTGACAATCTCCAACGGTTTAAGTGTAGCGTCAATCGACATCTCCAGTTGCCTTGATCTATCCACTTCCCTTCTCCACATCCTTTCACCTTTCGTTCCTATCTGCTCTCACTCCAAATCTTCTGTCTTTCTCTTTCTCTACATCCTCTCCTTTACCACTCCTATCTGCTCTTCCTCCAACCCTTCTATAACCCCTTGCGTGATAGTGGCTTCCAGCCTTGCTTGGGGTGATACGCTTAAAAAAAACAAAAAAAAAACAACAAAAAAAAACACAGATCAGTGGTTCCCAATTTGGGGCCATGTCCCACTTTGGTATTTCTAAAATTCTAGTGACCCCTGTAATCTTTAATTCTTACATATTCAAAATTTTACTGCAATTCACGTGAAGGAAGCTTAAAAGGCCATTAACTTAGTCTCTAAACAAGCCTCCAAATACCATGGCATCCATGAAAGAGAAAATTTTTTAAAAAATAACAAAAAAGACATTAAATATATATAGTTTCAAAATATATAATAGAGAACTGAAAGGCAGAAATATAAAATATTTGAATGAAAGCTTATTCTGTAATATACTTTTATTCATTTTAATCATGAAATAATAATGCAAATGAAATTTGAGCTCACTAGAAAACAATTCCCTGTTAATAACTAATTCTCGAATTGCCCCCTTATTCTGTTAGTATAGTAAGCCGAAAGATGCACATCCTATGCATACCCCACCAAAATATTACCACGCCCCATGTTGGGAATCATCGACATAGATAAAGAAGTAATTCTCAGCATTTTCCTCTTATGCAGAATAAAGCATCCTATAATTATTATTATGAAAATTTATAAGTTATTCTTTAAACTGCACATTGCAATTAGCTAGATTCCATATTTGATATGTCTCTAAGTACAATACTGACTTGTAATACATTGGTTTATTCTTCTCCAAATTCTGTAGAACATTCTGTAAGTAGGAGATAGACATTTATTTGTTCTTTCAATCAATGAATCTTAGTTACAATGTAGTTAGTGCAAAAAGGATGACAACAAAAAAGTAGAAATGATTATGAGTTTGGGCATCCATAGTTAATAATAATATCCCATCAACAGCCATGTAATAATATGAAAAATTATTTTAAGAACAGTTGCAGAAAATATATTCCCAATGTTATTGTATATTTATTTATTAAAGTACATCAAG
This sequence comes from Acanthosepion esculentum, assembly GCA_964036315.1. Taxonomy (NCBI): domain Eukaryota; kingdom Metazoa; phylum Mollusca; class Cephalopoda; order Sepiida; family Sepiidae; genus Acanthosepion; species Acanthosepion esculentum. The sequence continues at coordinate 61,686,434 of OZ038504.1, forward strand.
CTTTTAAAAACAAAATTCTATATTGGTATACCTTTTGAAAGAATAAATAAAAACTTTAAAATATCAAATTATTAAGTCAATATTATTGTAAATTACAAAAAAAAAAAAAAATCTTTAAAAAATATATAAAAAAAAATAGTCAAAAACGGCCATATTTCATTTTATTTAAGACGAAGGCAGCCATATCTACTTTTGCATTCCTATTTTTCATTTCTTCAGTACAGTGTAACACGGATATAAGAGACCCTGATATAAGATAAACCCGGATATAAGAGATTTTATCTGGTCCCAAATTAGAGCCTGTGTTAATAAAACAAAATAGACTAAACCCGGATATAAGAGAAACCCGGATATAAGATACTTCTTCTTCAGTCCTGACAACTCTCATATCCAGGTTACACTGTATTTGTTTTTCAAAGACTTCTCTTTAAAAAAAATGTAAACCTCAATGGGATCTGCCTTCATACTTAACTGAAAATCAAATTAAGAAAATGGAGGTGGGGTAGTCAGATGGAAAAAAAAAAAAAAAAAAAAAAAAAAAAAAAAATTTACAAAACATTTACTTAAAATTTTTAAAAGAGGCATACACACATATATATTTTACATAAGTGTCAAAAGTTTTAATTAAAATCCAATATATACAGGGGCGGGGGTTCTGAAAGTTTTGTCACCCTGACACAATTTAATTTTTTATTTCAGAAGGCTGACATGAGCAGCTCCTACACGAAAATGATGGTGTTCATACAGACCTTCTCGATATGTAACAGCATTAATTAAAGTGAATAAAATGGATCTTAGTACATGTTCTTTGTATGGCAATGGTGACAAGACTTTCGAACCAACCTGTAGATGAATTTTGGAAGATTTTATAAATGGACCTATTTTTTATGACCTCAAAAAAATATTTTTATAGAGACAGTAGTTATACAATATAAACAATATTTTTTTTAAACACAAATATTTATGATTCTACTTAAAATGGAGAAGTAATATTCGATTTGTATCAGACATTTCTTTTCACATCCCATTAGTAGAAAACACCCATAAAATTAAATTTTCTACAGGTTTCATAGCATTTTTTTTTCCCCCACTCAAATGTTCAATTTTCCACCATGAAAATTGGAGATACTGAATATGTACACACATATGAAGGCGTTTCGGAAAACTTCCATTTTGACAGATTTCACCAATTCTCTGTGTCATCAGCATTGACAAAATATCTTAGAATAGAATTTTTTTAAGTTGTTTTATATATTTCCCATTCTGTTAGATTCTCAGCCAAACCTTTTTTCCTGACAAAATTGCTTGGGGAAACCACGATTTGAAATTGAGTTTTTTTAAAGGCTATTTTAAACATTTGTTTACTTTTCATGCATAGTGGCTTAATCTTATACAGGGTGGTCTGGAAATCTTGTCACCCACTACCAAAAAGTAATAAGAACAATAGAAGAAAATGTATTAGGTTCTTGCAAAAATAATGTTGTTTTTTGACGTTCAAATTCATGTGAGAAAACGACATTATTTTTGCACCAACCTAATAATACAAAGCACATGTACTGGATTCACTTTATTCACTTTCATTGACACTGTCACACATCAAGAAGGTCTGTATGAATACCATCATTTTCATGTAGGAGCTAGTGTCAGCTTCCTGAAATAGAAAATTATATTATGTTGGGGTGACAAAATTTTCAGATCACCCTGTACATTGAGCACTGTAAAAAAAAAAAAAAAAAAAAAGATCTGTAACCCCCATATGTCTTAGCAGCTTTACTGCCTTGCATGTGGTGATACGATTAAAAAAAAAAAAAAAAAAATTCACACACACACTCTCTCTCACTTTTTCATATCTTTGTATATGTATAAGTAAATTATTTGCTTCAAAGATTGTTAATATTTGGTATATATATATATATATATATATATATATGTATGCATGCTAATTAATCCTGATGTCTGCATAAATTACCTTAAAATTAATTTAATGTTCAATTTGAAGTCTACACATCTAATGGGATTTTTTTTTCTCTCGCTGGAATGGGTAACTGATGAAATATGATTAAACTCTCCCAAAAAAGAAAAAAGATACTGGCGTGTTCACCAGTTGGCCTGAGAAATTTAAATTTTGTCTTTCCTCTCTGAAAACAATAGTGACCAGAATTGAATCCTGACTACATATTTGTTCATATGAACCCACCAGAGAAAGTGTTCCTCAACTAAGTATGCTGGAAATTGGAATTATTTTTTTTGAATGTTCACTTGTTATTTTTATTTTCTTTTTCTCTTTCATCATATCTTTATATATTTAAGGAAATTATTTGATTATATATGTGTGTGTGTGTAAGTTAATGTCTGTATAAATTACCTACAAGTTAATTTTAACCAACGATGCAGTCTATCCACTTTCCAAAAGAAATAAATATTGGGACTTACACTAAGTAAAACCTTAAAACTTTGTAGCTGTTTTACACCCACTGTCCTTAATGCTTCTCCTTTGCAACTTGAATTTTTTTAAAACTCTCTAATAGATAACTTGCCCTTTGCAGGGTACCACCCACCTGCTATACTAATCCAAATGGGGGTAGGGGATGCCTATGCATCCCCAAGCAAACCTGTTACCCCACCTCTTTCTCCCAATTGGGTCCTTTACTCCTCAAGTACATGACAGAGCTTGGGAAATTTTTCCGACTCAAAGATGAGAGCTGTTGCCTTGATTTCTGGGCAGATGTTATATATCCTCTCAAAGCATCATGCATGTATTTTCTTTCCTGGTTCGATTATCTCTTTATTAAGAGTGCTGGAGGTAGATGTTTTTTTGGGATTTGGCATCATCAGCGTGATAGTCAGGGATCTGAACCTTTGAGCAACTCTGAAGGACGCTAACCTATGAGCAGGTGTATGATATCAGGGATACCGTAATGCCATTTTGTAAATGGTTTCTGGACTGTGCAGTAGTCTCTGCTGGGGCATCTCAATAGCATGACGGTTGCTGCTATGGCTGTATCTCTGGACGACTCTCTTCAAATTATTTATACTTGCAACTCCTGTGGGTGTGTTTGTCTCTCTGCTTTCCAGTCTTCCACCAATCAAAATACAAATGAACAAAACTATCAAACACAAACCAAAAAAAACAAAAAGTAGACCCCTTGTATACCATCTCTTTCACCAACAAGAGGGGGTCTATGTTCCAACTTTCCAGAAATGGAACACCATCTTCTCCAAGCTGAATCAGACCTCCTCCTACATTCTGAAACTGGTATCAATGCCTCAGGCACACTAGCAGAGTTCTCCAATCCCAGACTACCCACCCCTCATAGTCAAACATGACCACCTAAATTGTCACGTCTACAGACTCAGAGCCTACATCAGATGAGTTTCCCTGCAGCAGAGAAAAATGAGAAACCTGACCTTCCACATATGTGCTTCTGTATGGCACTTATCCATAGTACCACATTCGTCTTTGCTTTTTACCATCCTCAGGATGAATGGATGGTAACCTTTGACCAAATATCCAAGAAGATTGAGAAAATCCTTACTCAATTCCCTTCAGCAAGCTTTCATATCTGCGGTGACTTCAATATCCACCATAAGGAGTGGCTAGTCTCCAACAAAACTGATGTTGAAGGCAGATATTACAGAGACTTCCCTATTGCTTATGAACTAACCCAGATCATCAGTGAGCTTACGCGGGTCCTGTTCACAACAGGACATCTGGCAAATATCCTTGGCCTCTTCCTAAACTGTCCTGATAAATGCTTATCAAAAGTTTTACTTCCACTAGGCATGCCAGAGCATTCACTAATTAGTCTCCAGATCAATGCCCTGATGTACCATTCCATAGAATGATTTTCTGCTATGCAAAAGCAGACTAGGGCAGCTTTCAATCCTAAATGATTGAAGTGCCTCTCCCAAAATTCTTCAAGCATGCTGCCTCCAAAACTGCTGCCCTTGTCACCGATTGAATTCTTTCTGGAATGGAGAATTTTATACACCAAAAGAAATTCCAGCAAAAACCAAACAGTCAACCCAGGTTCAAACCTGAATGCACTGCAGCCATAACTCACCAAAACCACTACTTCAATATCTATCGCAAGCAGCGAAGTAGTTCAGCCCTCAGTGCATTCAGAACTGCCTGCAAAAGCTGCAAAACAGTCCTAGAAAACACCAAGTGCAGCTACACATGAGCAAATCACCAACCAAATCATTAACAGAGATAAAACAGCTGTGCCCACCTAACCAATAAGGCGGACATCTTCACCTCCATCTTTGCCTCTAACTCAATGTTAGGAAACAATGGCCATCCCCTCCACAAGTTTCACTGAGCACGATCTCACTAATATTACCGTCACAGCACGAGGCTTATCAAAGGTCTTAATCCTAAGAAACCCACATGTTCAGACAAAATTCTGGTGGTTTTCCTTAAGAACATCAACTTGGAACTATCCCTAATCCTAAGGAAATTATTCAACCACTGCTTGAAGGAGAAATCCCTCTCAAACCTGTGGAAAGTGTCAAATGTATGTTGGAGTGCGATAGCTGTGTTAACTGGGGCCCTGAATGATGGCTTGTCAGTTTTAACACCTCCGAAACTAAACTTCTATCCATTAATCATCTGCGAGAACACTTGCTGCTTTCCATCAGCATGGCTGATGCTAACCTCTAGGAAAGTGACTCATTGCACCTTCTCAGGCTAACGTTCTCAGCTGACATGAAGTGGAAAGAATATATTGAATCAATTGCTAGGTCAACTCTTAGAAAGTCAGTTCACTCTCTCATACAAGACAATTTTTCTCTCCAGAATCTATCTTACATAAGTCTACCATTCGTCCTCGCTTAGAATATTGCTACCACATATGATCCAGTACCCCTGCTGTTTACCTTGAGCTCCTTGATAAGATCCAAAGAAGAATCAGCAATATTATTGGTCCTGATCTGGTGGCTGAGCTTCAGACACTTACCCACCACCATAAGGTTTCCTCTCTGTGCCTTTTCTATAATAAATATCTTTATGACAATTGTTCAGATGAGCTCTTTGGTATGATACATAGATTTTATGAATTTAAGTACAGTACTAGACTGTCATCAAGATCATCAATTTACAGTTAGCTGGCTAGATGTAGCCATAAGTTTTATGCTAACAGTTTCTTTTCTCACACTTCTTACTAGTAGAATTCACTTCTGGCTCCATGCCTTTCAGTCAACTTGAATCTGCAAAAATTTGAATTCAATGTCAGTCATCATCTACGGCTCTCCTGATTACTCTTTTCTCTTTCCTGCTCATTATTAATATTTATGTAGCTAATTCTTCCACACCCTGTATCCCTTGTGTTTAAGTGGCTTTACTGCCTTGCTTGGGGTGATACTGATTAAAAAAAAATATATATAATTTTTTCATACAGACAAAAACAATTTACTCACTACAAAGATGCAACTTTGTTTCAGTGCATTTAAAATTGCACTTCAACTGAGGAGAACCAAAATGGTTATGAACAGTTCTGTTTGCAAGCAAGCTGCATGTGAAATGTCACTTCCTTATTTGTTTGAAAAAAAAAAAAAAAAAAAATACAAAAATACATTTTAAAAAATAACTTGTTCATAACCATTTTGGTTCTCACCAGTCAAAGTGCAATTTTAAATGCACTGAAACGACGTTGCATCTTTGTAGTGAGTAAATTGTTTTTGTCTATATGAAAATGACCCCTGTGTGTTCTTAGATCTATTTCCATTTTTGTGTGTTTCTGTCAGCATGCGTGTATATATTCATGTGCATATTCCTCCTCAATACATACACTGTCTCACTACGAGGAATTAGTAAACACTTTTGTACATATACACACATACATAAACATACACACACACACACACAGTCCCACCACAAGGAATCTGTACATACACACATATGTACACACATACTTCCCAAGTTACATGGAACTAGTATATACACACATACACGTACATACATGCACACATACTTCCTAAGTTGTGTGGGGCTTGTGTGAGTAGTTCCCCTGCTTTTGCCAACATGCGTGCATATATATACATTTTTCGTGTTCGTGCGTGCATGTATGGGAATGGCTTGATCACTGTATTTGGTCACTATGTGTGCATGTTGTGTGCTTTTGCGTGTGGGGTCATGATCTATTTAGTTCCGGTTTAAATTTGTTTATGAAGTTTTCTTCTTGTATTTGTAGGTAAGAATAATTGTCTGTTTGACTATATATATATATATATGGTTCTTAATTTTTCTGACATACTTCATAGTAGATCCTTAATTTCTTTTTTCAAGTGCATTAAATTTCACACAGATGTGAAACATTTTCAAAGTTTATCAGCCCCATTGATTTCAGTATAAAAATTATCCCTTAGTTGGAAGGAAAAAATTTTTCAGAATATTCAGGTTCTATTAAGCCAAAAAAATATTTCACAAAATAGTAAAATTAAAACTTCGATGATCAAAAACATAGTTAAACAAAATTCATTTTCAATTTTACTAAAAATATTCTAAAAAAAATATAATATAGAGATATTTGTTAATTTGTGAGGGTGAATCAATGAAATCCATCAGCTGACACACAGTTATTCACTGAATTTTGATCTGAAAATTTCATTGCCCATAAAAAGAAAGAAAAGAAAAGAGAAAGCGAAAGAAGAGAGAAGAAAGAGAAGAGAGAAGAAAGAGAAGAGAGAAGAAAGAGAAGAGAGAAGAAAGAGAAGAGAGAAGAAAGAGAAGAGAGAAGAAAGAGAAGAGAGAAGAAAGAGAAGAGAGAAGAAAGAGAAGAGAGAAGAAAGAGAAGAGAGAAGAAAGAGAAGAGAGAAGAAAGAGAAGAGAGAAGAAAGAGAAGAGAGAAGAAAGAGAAGAGAGAAGAAAGAGAAAAAAGAAGAAAGAGAAAAAAGAAGAAAGAGAAGAGAGAAAAAAGAAGAAAAAAGAAAGAAAAAAGAAAAAGAAAGAAAAAGCAAAAAAAGAAAGAAAAAGAAAAAAGCAAGAAAAAAAAGCAAGAAAAAAAGAAAAAAGAAAAAAGCAAAAAAAGAAAAAAGAAAGGAGGAAAAAGAAAGGAGGAAAAAGAATGAAAAAGAAAAAAGGAGAAGAAAAAAATAGAACAAGAGATTGCACTTTATATTGTTTCTCATAAAATCTTTGTTATTCTGCAAAATATTTTTACTAATATCTATATTTATGTTTTTGGTTATGTTATTCATAATTTATAAATGCTTAAAGTAAAATTGAGACTTCCCTTTCATTGGCCTGCAAACAAATATTGGATGATAGAAGACAACAACAAACAATGCAAAAATTTCAGTAAAAAAATATGTTACCTGGTTTATTTTTGTTAAAGAAAATACATCAATAAAAATAATGTTACAGTGCAGTAAGCAAAAATATCTCTGCATGTTCATGTTGAGGGTGAGAAGAGCATTGTCCTGAAAAGGACAGTTTTGTAGTCATTGAAAAGCATTGTCCTGAAAAGGACTCTCTTGTAGTCATTGAAAAGTGTTGTCCTGAAAAGGACTCTCTTGTAGTCATTGAAAAGTGTTGTCCTGAAAAGGACTGTTTTGTAGTCATTGAAAAGTGTTGCCCTGAAAAGGACAGTTTTGTAGTCATTGATAAGTGTTGTCCTGAAAAGGACAGTTTATTGCTGATGATGATGGCTGGCTGAAGCTGTGGATCATGATGGCTGGTTGGAGTTGTTGCCATGGGTCAGCTGTCTCCTGCTGGAACAGATACTATACTCCGATCCTAGTTATCTTATCTGCAGAATGCTGCTTTTCAAGCTTGAGGTCTATTTATATCCTGAATCAGTTTTATAACAATTGCTGGTACTGGAAGTTTAAGCTTCTTCTGGTTGTTTTTTTTTCTTTTTTTAAATGTAGGCATGCTGACAGGATATGATAAAGCCTAGCTTCAATATCTTTCTTTTATCTCATCTTTTTAATATTTTATTTTATTTTTTTCAAATATTGAATTTTAGATAATTTCCTTCCAGGTAGGTATTTTAGTCTGGCAATGTAGAGTCACCTTGCTGAAGTCTGAGTCATTCATATAGATAGCAGACTAAGTGTTCAGTGATGCCTGACTAATCTGTCTTTCGGATCATTGCAATTCTCACTTTGTGAATTCAACCGTGTCTTGACCATTGTACTTTAGTCTAGCAACCAACTTAGTAATTGGGACTTTTTCCTAAGCAAAGCTTTGACCAAAAATAAATGTAAAAATTGTAAAAAGAACAAATATTAGATAGGTAAGTAGCTTACTTTTTCTTTTGATGGTGGGAGGGGGGAATAAAATTAAGGAAAAATTTGATTTCATTTACCATTTTATTTAATTTTTTTTTTCTAAGTATCAAATTTAGGACATTTTTTTTTCCTTTTCCAACTTTTAAGATTCTTAACTCACTGCATTAAGTGAAAGAATCAAATTTAATTCTTGGCCAAATCAAAGTAAATGTCAGGCTTTATTGAATTTTAGACATTCTTAAATTTTAGAGTGTTCACTTCTTTCTTAAATGTATTTTTTAACAACATAATCAGATATTTTATGGACAGTATCCTATATAAATCGTCATTGATGTTGTACTTGATTTCTTAGAGAAGTGTCTAGACATTGCTAATGTCAACTTTTTATTTAAAGTTACTATGTATTCAAAGACAGTAGATTGTGATACAAAGTTGGACAATGTCTAATGGCACAATAGAAAAGGGTATCTGCAAACCGAGTTCAAATTCCAGCTAAGGTAGCTAATATTCATGTCACACTTGTGAAAGGCATGAATATAATTCTCCCTGCATTTTTAAAAAAGCTTTTGTCATTAGCATTCTATGATTGATGAGAATAAGGTGGGTGAATGGAAATATCGACAATTCACTATAACTATCCAGGCAGCAGCAGCAGCAAAAAAATAAATAAATAAATAAAAATTTAAAAGCTATCACACCCTCATCTATTGTTGACTATAATGATTTAGTTAGCATAACATAGATATGATTCAAAGCCAGAAGTATGGTGCTTCCTATGATGATCGAACTTGTTAATCAGTTGTAATTGATCTAGTGAGACAAGCTTGTTAACCATTACTCCACACTGAAATATCATATGGGAACTGGTGTTTCAATGTGATATGGCCCTAATAAATAAAATAATATGGCCCTAAGACCCAGTGTGTTCTTTAGCCATCAGCAGGTGCTTATCAGTTGAAATGTTGTGATAATAACAATAGCCTGAATATAAATAATGATAACTTGTCCCAGAAATTCAGATAAATTAATTAAAGGTTTCTATCTATGACCCATTAATACCACCATACTATTTTGGGGGTGGTAGGCATTAACAGTTTAAATTAAATTGTCTGTTTTGTTTTGTTTTTTTTCTTCAAATATTGTAAAGATACAAAACATTGTTGAAGTATGATAAAAAATCACAATAGGGCCTTGTGGGAAACCTAATAAATAAAATAATAATAAAGAATAAAAATTTAAATTAAATTAATATTCCTATGGTGCAAGTAATATAGAAACTATAAAGGGTTTCTGGTCACATGCCCAATTTTATGACCCCCACTTCCAGAAAGGACATAATTTTCCTCTTTTCCATTTTCCAACATCAGTGTTCCCATATGTTTGCATATGATGCAAGTGGATTGGTTGTTCCAACTCGGTGCAAAGCTGACTTGAGCCCGACCATTTTAAACGTTTTATCCTAACTTATTTCTTTATCGAAAACAAATTGAACATACCAAAGAGACATTGAGAACTTTTTTTCGCTATAGTCACCATAAAAAATGTCTGTGGTAGAAACTCAACTTTTTGTATGCTGCTGCTTCTTCTTAATAATTGTTTACATACAAACATGCTATCTGTTAACTTCCGTAGCCTCCAACAAAACTAAACCTCCCTCTTTAACTTACCGATAACATTAGACAGTTTTACACTGAAGAGGGATGTACTGTTTTGTTTTTCTGAGTTTTCATCCTAGATATAATTTTAAAATATTTACCATGTTTTATGCCATTTAACTCAGAAAGCAAAAAAAAAAAAACAAACAAATCTCGTGTAAAGTTTAAGTATTTTCCTTTTAACTAAATGATCACCCAATACAAGACCCAAGACCCCCTCAATATAGAGTGAGTATACCGAGTGAGGTTGTTGCATTGATATAAAGAGCAAGTGCATATTATGGGAATATGTAGGATAGATAACAATCATCCTCATTTTCTTTGTATTCCATTACTGTTGTGGAGTTATTTCGCAGTGGAAGCTTGTATTTGTACTAAAATCGGTCCTAAATAAGTCCAACGTACCAAACATTAGGAACTTGATATAATAGGTATTGCGCAGAGTAATCTTGTGGTCGCTGACTACTTTCGTATTCGACTGTTGACTACTGTCGTCCAACATCGACTGACCCTCGTTCCTCTTACTACTCCTACTTATATTAGGTGGGAGAGTCTAATAACTATAGCATAGGTGTGTTTCACCATAACACCCCCCCTCCTAAAACTTTACTCCGTAGGAGTAAAACAGTTTTCGTTAACATAAAAGAAATAAACATCCGTGCAGAAACTCAGTATTGTTTGTATGATGCTTTTCTTTTATTTGTTTATATATTGGGCACGCACCTTAATCTAACAAATACACACAAAACCCACAAACTTGTTAACATCCACAGCTCTCCCCAATAAAGATGGTCGGTGATGGCATTGCAGAAATTGGGTTATTATCTGAATGGGGCAGAGTTTGCAATCAGTACTGCCCATAAGCTGTTAGGGTGTTTGTTTAATGCGGAGTTGATTAATAAAAACATTCAGCTGAGTATGTTAAAATTAAGTGGGCATTTTAAATACGTTCCGGAAATTTTATTTAAGCAAGATTAGCTGATTTAAAGTTTAATTAATCTGGTTTGAAACAAATTTTACTTTTAGTTTAAAATATCACAGAAAATCATTTTTTAACAAAGCGTTGGGTGTTTTTATGAAGTGTTAACAACTCTCTCGATAGACTTATGTTTGGTATTTTTTTTCTACGAAGGAGATAACTGTAAAAATGACTTGAATATAACATAAGTGCCTTTTTTTTATATAATATTTATCTACACTGTAATCTTAGAAATTTAAGAAAGATACGAAGTAATCTAATATTTTATTGAATTTTAAGGTACTTTGGCTTTATAGTCTTACTAACGAAGACGCTTGTTGAGAAAATGTTAGAAAATTACCAATAAATTTTAACTTTATTATAATTACCACTCTTATTTTTTGTTAATGTTGTGCATGGACGTTTGTATTTAAAAAATTCGACAATAAAAAAAAAATAAAAAAAATGGGAAAATTCTTTTTAAAATACTTGGTGTAGCTGAATTGTAGCAAGCTTTGTCATTTATTATTAATATAGATTTTTATTTACTAACAATATCAACTAACTGCCACAATACATTATATTAAAAGATTTCAAACTTTATAAATTATTATAATTAAAAAAAAAAAATTAATTATTCATTAAAAGAAATGTTTTGCTTAAGACAATACTATTGATAATATATCTTATAAATGCATTTCTAACTAAAGAAAGTCTTAGTTTTATTACTTTTTTTTCTTTTACGATTCAGAGTAGATTTTTTTGTAATTTATATAAAAAAAGTTGATTTAAATTCTCCAAGGGCTTTTGCTTATAACTAATATAAATATTAAGCATTACAAAAATGAATCTCTTGAAATTTCATAAAATTAAATAAGTGGAGGATAACAGACATAAAAATAATATTTTTACCAAGATTTTCTAATAAAAAAGAAACATTTAAAAAAATAAGTGAATGAGTACTGAAAGTTTCATTAAAATCCGACAATTATCTGATTATACAAGAATTTTTGGATCAATGTGTTTTCACCACAAAAAGATGCTAAAATTTCCCATACTAATTTATCGTCACTTGCATACGCAAAAAAAAAAAAAAAAAAGAAAAAATTTTCCAATGTTAAAGGATTCAAAAATATAATTTAATCATCAAAATCACCTTTGGTCTTTCCTCTTTATAACGAAGAATTTGAGGATAGGACTTTTATTAAGTTTGTGGCATTCTTTCCATCATGTCTACTCATTTGTTTGCGAATCTTTAGAGGGGCCTATAGTGACTGTAATAAGAATGAGAAGTAAAAAATGCCATTATTTGTATGCTTTCTATTTAGATTGCTAAGGCAATAAAATATGCTGTCGTTAATTGTACATAACCATTTGTCTATTCATTCATCAACTCTGTAGCAGAAAGAATTTACAACTTGTTGCTGATGAAAATGAATAACAAATAAATGAATTTCACATATGTTCATAAAGAATTGACTGATTTTTAACCAAACATTATTTCTTATTACTCTAAGCATTACTTTTAGTGGATACCCATATTTGAGTAGATGCATTGTTTTCTTTTAACAGTGTGTATTACGACTACCGGTCTGTGTAGTCGAGAGACTTAATAACGAAAATCTACTCTCTGGCAAGGTTCAAATCTGCGCACCCCAACCTGTAAGGGAAACCACCATCTGATTCAGCATGCTTTAGATCTCTCGGCTACACAATGCACAAGCCAGTAGATGCAACACACTGTGGGCATCAACTCAAACATTTGTATCTAGTAAAAATAATGTTTCAAGTAATCAGTAATATGCATTTATATAAAGAATAACATGGCTAAAAAAAGATAAGAGAAAATTATATTTACATGTGTACAACTAACTAAAAAAAAATAAGTAAAAGCATTTATGAGATTAGCTGTAGTGTCTGAATGCACCACATGGTTGGGTGAAATTAAGAAGTTGGCTTGACCAGGAAAAGAGAAATCTTCTCCGGAGGGACTACCAGACACCACATCGTGTGACAAAAAAAGCTGAAAGAGGGTAAATCCTTAACTTTTATATTGTTGAGTGCCACACCATCTAGCGTGGCATTGAGTTCATTGGTAGACAACGGGTGTTAATCCCACAACTATAATGTTTGAAAAAAGCTCAATGCATCCACTATCAATTAATATTACTATATTCTCTCACTAAGTATTTCTTCTCAACAATCAGTATTCCTACATAATGTGTATAGAATAAGGAAAATTCCTGTGCAGACTTGCTGTCACGTATTCCCAAGAAAATGGAACAGGAAGCAAAATTTCTATTACAAAACATGCCACCAATTGGCAGAATCCTAACCTGGGTGAGTTAGTGATGAAGAGATGAAAATGTTACTATTATAAGAGGTATAAAGAAAATATCAGAACGACTCAGGTGAAGGCGCTGAAGGAGGGTATAAAGTCAGGAAAGTTGACAGGGCCAAATGCCAACTCTAAGGGTTACCCCATTGCGTCTCCACTAGGGATAAGAAAACAAGGCTGAGGCTAGTGTGTGCCAAAAGAGTTGCAAGTGAGAATGTTATGAGAAGAGGAGACACGTGCATACATGTTGATAAAACCTTTAACCATATCGGTCGGAGATATTGACCTCAGGAGGACATGATAGCCGACGTCAGTAGTTGTGACAGGCGTTGAGCGACAGGTGAAACGAGTGCCGTTGAGTCCATTGGCAGACACGGCAAGTTTAGAAACAGGCATTCATTTTTGAAAAAAGTAAAAAGGTCAGAGAGTCAGGATCGAATTTTGGCTGAAGATGTTCAGGTTTATCTTATATTCATACTCTTGTTAAAAGCATGAATCCACTACTCTGAGTTCCAGCCTATCACAGGATATCTTGACAAAATATCTCATCATTGGCATGTCACGACTGAAGAGAAAGAACTTTATCAAATCATACTCATGCTTACTTTCCCCATAAACAAATGATAAAAATTCCTCCATTCAGTAACAGTACAATATAAGTACAATAATTTCAGAGGTATGGTGGATAGTGGCTCGGATTGAGGAATCTGAGAGCCGAGTTCGAATTCCAGTCGAATCCATTACATTTACTTACGTGCTAATACCCTTGGGAAAGGTATGAATCCTCTTCGTCTCTCCTAGCTATGGGTAAATAGCATGACAGACCTGGTCTACCGCGGAAAGAAATGGAAACCAATTCGTGAAAAAAATCTGCTTCGTCAGTCATGTATCTTTCGATACATGATCGCCTAGGCATGTATCACACATGGCACATAACTGACTTACTATATAATAGTCATACAGCCTATTTATCAACTGAAGTTACATCATAAGAATTACATACAGGTATCCTCGCTTTTTCGAATATCGTTTTAATCAATTTTGCTTTTACGAAAGAACTACATTAGTATATATATAGTATATATTATGAAATTGCATAAAGCGAATATCCAATTACTATTAATTTAGATGGGAACATTTGTTGAAAGTTCACAAAAAGAAAAAAAAAAATGTTTACTCTATCTGTTGAAGGATGATGCTTGAAATACGGTAGTGTGCTTGACTGCTTAGCTCCCTGCCCTTTTTAAAACCTCTTATACAGTTTGTTTTTGGTAGGGGAGGTGTCTTATTTTACTGGCCAATGACAGAAGTAGCGTATAGAAGTGGAGCAGAGAGTGTGACGGCCCTGGACATCTATATTGGGAGGGTATCCAATCAAAGAGTGAAATAAAAATTTAGTTTATATTTAATTCATATAAAACATGTTTCATCTGTTTTACATATTTAAAATGTCTTCCTTTCTCAGTACTAGGCCCTATAGCAACCCCCTTTACTATTTGAATCTTAGTTGGCAATGAGTTGGCCCCGGGCATCACCAAACCGATGCATGTCATTGAATGACAATTAAGTACGGACTGAATTGATCCTGTGTATTATGTAAACAAGGAAAACGGGTGTAATAGTAAAAAATTGCCCTTTTTATGGGCACTCAAAATTACTCCACAATCGTAGCCTTTCAAAATTAAAGACCTACTTTTTTCTGTAATCATTACAACACTGTCAGTGATAGGTAAATTCTTATGTAAAGTTATTTTGGGGGTCAGAGAAAACTAAAAAATATTTTGACATACGACAGATAACCAGAGAAATCTGTGTGTCTAAAAGAATTTGTTTAAATCAAAAGCAGTATGTAGTTATCCGTCCATTGATTCTGTATCTTATTCAAATCTAGACATATGTTTGAAAATATTAAACCAACATAAAAAAAAAGTAAGATCACGTTTCGTGACAGGTGAATGAGAATTGTTATCCAAAGAATAATCTTGAAATTTACAGGAAATAAAAGTCTCCATACCAGATTCGGACAATCAAACTTCATCTATCTCCTTGACTGTCCAATTTTGTTTAGAACTTCCTTGTTGATCACGTATATTCTGTTAGTGACACACTCGGCATCCGGCTGAGAACCATGTCTTTGTCGTTAATAAGTTTCTGTTTGGTACATTCTGCGAGAGCAAAAATGAAAGAAAACAGCATTAAAGAAAAAGCTGATGGGCCAGACCAGTCCATTTCGGCAACGATAGATATACCTACTACCAAGATGATTCCAAATTATACCTAGGTTCTCGATAAAATCCAGAGACGAATATGCAGTGTGATAGGTTCTTATCTGGCATCTTGTCTACAGTCACTTTCTCGCAAACGTGATGTGGCTTCCCTCTGCCTTTTCTACAAATATTTTCATGGCAACTGCTTTGACGAGCTACTTTCACTGGTACCCCAACTGCATGATTTTAAGCATGCTAATAGGTAGGTTGGCATCTCGGTCCCTTCCATTCACAGTCGAAACAGTTAAATATAACCACCTCTTCTACTCAAACAGCTACTTCTCTCGCACTTCCCTTCATCCTACTTGCTTCCCTGATAACTATAATCTTCAAATATTCAAATGTAATGTCAATCGACATCTTCTGATGCCTTGATCCCGATCTCCGTTCTTCTCTAGATCCTTTCCTCAAATACCCCTCTTTATTCTTGCTCTCACTCTCTCAGTAAACCCCTTGCGTGCTAGTGGCACTCTCGCCTTGCTTGGGGTGAAATGCTTAAAAAATGGCATTTCCAACAACAGCAAAGATACGAAGAAGCTGACTTGTCAGAAAAATATATAGGAAATCTTAATGCCTCTCCTCAAAGTAGTTTTCAATAAAAGAAAATTATTTCTTTTCCGTAACAATTTACTCATTTTCAAAACATATTCATTCCCTAATGGCAATGCCTATCTGGACAAAACAAGTTTACTACCACTGAGATAATGCAGAATAAAAGCAATTTATTTATTGTTTTTACTTACTACGTAGTCGAACAAGTTAGTCTAGAAAACTTACTACTGAAGTGAATTAAATCTTCAGTAAATTTTTACTATTGTTACACCCATCTACCTTATTGATCCAAGGCACATGAACAATTTCGCTGCCATTGGCCGGCATAAAATAATAGTTGGGAATGAGACGGGTGTAATAGTAAAATAATACCAAATCCTCATTGGGGATTCCATATGCGTGACCATAGTAAGTCAAGCTTAGTTATTAAAAAGATACTTGTAGATATCTCTGCTCTCCACTAAAATTTGTTTATTTACCTTCCATCCCTAGAATTATAGCAGTAAGTCACAATTAATATAGTAAATCATCATTTGAACATCGTAAGCGATCATGGTCCTCCATAACTTGCTGTCTGTTGTAGCCCTAAGCAACATTTGATTCTTTACCATACCTGCTTGACAAACTCATTGGAGAAGGTGATCACTGTTTCTGCTGTCCTGTGAGTATTAAATTCTCTAGATCGTCCTTCCTCATAATGTGTCTCTGAAACTTAAACTGTTGCATTCTGATTTTATGTACGAATATCTTTCTATATCTGTCTATATATTTGAGAAGAGGTATTGTAACTATTTATATCATCTGGACTGTTGTCCTCATCTTTATTGTCATATTCACAACGTTTCGGCTGTTGTACGCTCCAAACTTCTTCAGGTGATATACGTTGGAATTTCGAACTGAACCCTTTATTTAGTCCACGGGGGTAGATTGTTCTAATTTAACATGCAATTCCGTTTTTTTTTTGTTTTAGATATCTCAGTTTCAGTTAATTCCCTTTAGTAATTCCAACGTGTATCACCTGAAGAAGGTCAGAGTGTACAATGGCCAAAAACGATCTGAATATGGCAATAAAGATGAGGACAACAGTCGGAACGATGTAAATAGTGTCTTTTTAGTTCCAATTTTCTTTGGAATTTCCTTGTTGCCCATGTGTTCCGTTAGCGACACACTCAGCGTCCGCCTGCGAACTACGTCCTTGGCATTTGGAAAGTTCCAAAAATAGTGGTAAAATTTAAAACTACAAATTTACATTTTGAGGACATGGTTTTTGTCAGTAAAGGTCTGCACAGGCTGATTTTCTTTGGCTGTATCTTTTCATAAGTCAAGAATTTTATTATTAAAAATGTTTCTAGAAATCAACTCGTACAATATTATAAACAAAAATGCCCTTTCTCACAGTTTACAAGAGAAAAGGATTGGTTGATTTGTTTTCTACGGCTTATCAACCCTATGTAGGTTATTTAAAGCCAGAATATATTTTTAGATTGTAAGAATTTTTTGGAGATAATGATTTAGTGATACAAGCCTTTCCTAAGGGTTTTTGCACGAACAAACCCAACAGGAATCGGAACTTGGCTCTCTGATTAACAATCCCGAGCAATTATCCATTACAGCACCTGGTATTACCAAATGGTTACTAATCTAGGTACTGACCAGGCTTGATGTTGCTTAACTTTGATGATCTATGAGAACCGATGTTTCAACGTTATGTAGCCATAAGAAAAGGAATTATGTGTTGACTTAGAGAAGTTTCACTTGTTGATAAGTCTTTTGATCTCTAGCCAGTGTAGATTTGTGTAAATGAACTATTTAGAATCAACTAACTACAACCTGTTGCAAAGTTTCGTATCTCTGTTTTCAGCGAATACAGACTTGAAGTTTTTTTTCTTTTTAATTTTGCGAAATCAATAGGGATTGGTTGAACATTCTCTTTTTATAGCTCTCAATTTGTTTTCTGTCTTGACATTTTTAACTGTATTCTAAATTTTTTTTTTGCAGTGTGCGCATGCACACACACACACATATGAAAAAATAGTTTTAAGGTGTGCTACATTTATGGGATAAAGTGCTCAATATCAGAGAGAGTGTATGTAAATACAAAAGTGAATGCTGAAGTCAACACTCAGAGGCGACAAACTGTTTCAAGCTAGACGCAATCGTCAGGCCACCTGATGATTGTGTCTAGCATGAAACAGCCTGTCGCCTCTGAGTGTTGACATCAATGTTCCCTTTTATTATATATATATATATATATATATATATATATATATATATATATATATATGAGAGAGAGAGCGACTGTCATTTTAATATAAAAGAAATGAGTGTTTGATTTTATATATGAGTGTCTGTGTCATTCTAACAAAGCAAACTACATTAGAAAAATGGTTTCACAAAAAGCCTGTCATTTCCAACTAAAATCTCAATAGCATTCTCTAACGAAATGTTTTGAAGACAGTTTATAAAGAGGAATATTTTTTTTCTTGTGATCTTCAGTAATTCTACATTTCTGCAATAATAGGCACAGAGTTTTTGAAAATAAAAATGCTTGAAATACGAAGGGATATAGGCTTGCAAAGTTTCTGAAATTCTTAGGAGACATTCGGTGGCTACCCGATTTGTGATGATTGGAGGTGGGGGGCATTTTTTAATTTTAGTCCCCCCACCCAACTCCCCACATTGCTCAAAACTGATTTTTCCCTACAATTATTTTCAATATTTTTTTTTTGTTAAAATGCGTTAGATTCATGAAAATAAATAAAGCAGGGTGCGTTGACTATAACAAAAACCAAAATGCTGGATACTTGGTAGTACTGGGAATGATAAAAGGTTGTTGGTTTGAGTCACTTCGATAATGACTAAACATCGATATTCTTTTTTTGACACAGGGAATGGCTGCCTGATTGAGCTACAAACTTTTTCCCTTGGAAAATTATATTTACAAAAAGTACTTTTTTTTTAAAATTTAAAACAATACTTAATATGTGAGTAAACAAATCATTGTTGAAATGTATAAAGTGTTAGCCTGGCAAATTGTTTGCTTAAAAGTCTTAGTGGAATCAATATTTGACCACGAAAAAGAATATCACTTTAAAAACATGCAATAAAAACAATTATACGAAAATACATATTCAAAGACTTACCCGGTGTTACTTGTAATCACAGAAAATAAACGTTAGCCATTTTATATTCTAGAACTACACAACACGTCTGAAGTAACCAACAAAGATATGGAATCCATTTTAAATAATGGCGACGTCTTGAATTATCTTGAGTAATTTCTTTTCTTTTTCACCAAGTTAAATACAATTAAGCTTATTTTTCAAGTCTTATCATAGGTTTAGCTTTCTTGTATAATAAAATGTTTTCTTTTGTTTTTTTTTATGACACAATCCATTTAATTTCTAGCCAGCGATCTTTTTCACACAAAACTCGAATACTGATTAACTTCAGCCTAGAATTCTCAAATAAGGACATATGTTTAGACTGAATTTAATTGAATTGTTTATATAACAAAAATAGTTCAAATATGCCGGTCCCAATAAAAAATAGACACCAAATATAAACAGTGTTTTAGAACTGAGAATATATATAATTATATATATTTGAGAACGTCAGCGCAGTGCCAGTGTGAGTTGTGTAGGCAGGACGTGAACAACATGGATTTTGTGGTCGCACATGAAGTGTATTGGCAAGAAAACCATGCCAAGGGCAAATTTTGGGTTTGCAGAGACTGTTATGCCTGAAATGCTTAAAATATTTAAAGACTTCTATGTTTCTTTCAATAATTGATGATGAATAAATGATTTATTAATTAATGGTGAAAATAGATACACTTCTGTGTTAAATCTGTGTGTTGTTAATTTTAAGTAATGTTACCTACCTTCATAATAATAAAAATATTTACCGACAAAATAGCCTAGGGGGTCTATTTTATCAGGACTGGCAAAATAGCCTCTCCCAAAATAGTTTTTTTTTTAAGCATTTCATCCCAAGCAAGGCCGGTGTCACTGTTACGCCAGGGGTTACAGAGTGGGACCGAGAGTAAAAAGGCGTAATGGATGAAAGTATGAAGAGAAGAACAGGGAATAGATCAAGGCATCGAGAGATGTCGATTGACATTACATTTGTATAGTTGAAGATTATAGCTATCAGGGAAACAAGTGATAGGAAGGGAATTCTACAGACGGGCGGTGTGAGACATGAATCTATTGGAGTAGAAGAGACAGCCACATTTAACCGTTTCGACAGTGAAAGGGTGGGACTGTGATGCCAGCCTAGTAGCACGCTTAAATTCATGCAGTCTGGGAACTAGCGAAAGCAGGGGCATCAGACCATATATGGCAGCAATATTCCATGCAAGGATTTATAGATTTGAAGGATGGACTCGGGCGAGAAAAAAAAAACCTTTTGGCGCGACACAGGGAACTTTCCTTGCAGTGGATGAAGCAGTTGATTCAATGTAATTGTTCCATCTCAGGTCAGTGGACAGTGTGAGACCAAGCCTGTCACAAAGAGGTGCTCTCATGGAGTTGAGCATCAGACATTCTAAAGGGTGGCAGGGATGGTTCCCTGTGGTGAGTAATAGAGAGCAGTTTTGTTTTAGAGGTATTAAAGTTAACCAGTCAATTCCTGCCCCAGTCTACAACTGATTGGAGGTCCTTTTTGAGACTAACGGCCAGGTTAGTTTTAGCAGCGATACCAGACTTGCTATTGAGGCAGGAGTAAATAGTTTATTGAATTTTCGTTTAATCAAATTTATTTTTTAATTATCTGTGCAGTATCAGAAATATAAATCAAACTGACACTATCAAATATTAAGAAATGTTTAAAATTTTATTTAATAATATCAGTACAAATAAGATCAGTACAAAAAAGGCCGTTAACTACATTCTTCCAGGCTTAGCCTTCCGCAGTGAACGTCTGCAAACAATGCCAGTAATGGCTGCTGCCAATGACATGAATGAATCCAAACTTTTACTGTAGATAACTTCAAAATGGTAGATTTTATCAAATTTACAAAGTCATTTTCAAATGAAGCATGTACATAAATGTAAGCATTTGGGAAATTTTTAATGCAAACTGAGCATGGGTTCTAATTTGCAAATTAACCAAATGTGGATATATTATGAAAACTCTTATTTAAAAAAAAAAATTGTTTTCATTTTAAAAAAAATTAATTTTAATAATTTATAAAGTTTTAATAATTCTGCATTAATTTGTATAGATTAGGTGAACTTGTTAATAAGTAAAAACTATATTTACTAATCATATTGGAAAATCTTACTACAATTTAATATTTTAAAAAGAATTTTGAATTTTTTTGTCTGTATAAATGTGCCAAGTTTTATAAATACGGACATACATACACCACATTATCAGAAAATTAGATCAGTAGCTCTAGTAAATTTAAAATTTATTGGTAATTTTCTAACATTTCCTCAACAAGCATCTTAAAACTATAAAGCCAAAGTATCTAAAATATTAGATTACTTAGGATATTTTCATAAATTTAAAAAAACTACTAGGTAGTTAAAAAATTATATAAAAGCTGCTCATGTTATATTCATCAAGTAATTTTTACAGTTATGTCCCCCGTAGAAAAAATTCTCAAACATAAGTCTATCGAGATAGTTGTCAGCATCTCATAAAAAACACCCACCTCCAGCTTAAAGAAAATGATTTTCTGTGATATTTTAAATTAAAAGTAAGTAATATTTGTTTCAAATCAGATTAACTAAACTTTAAATCAGCTAATCTTCCTGAAAAAAGTTTCAGAAATGTATATCTTATTTTGAAAGATTTTTTAAAAAAAGAATCATGTGTTGACAAATTTGCTAATATGGGTGACTTAACAATTTTAATGATTTCAAAAAAGAAAAATCATTCCAATCAATTCAATTTCAAATACTGCATTTTGCATATGGGAAATATTAAAGCTAATAGTTTCAAATTAGAACTAAAATAAAAACTTCAAGAATATTTTTCATTTTAAAAATGCATTTTAAACCTTGGGTATCACTTTTCTTTAGGACATACCTATATATATTATTAAGGCTACAGCTGCTGATAATGATTAATCTATAAAATAAATGTGAATGTCAGTGTGTCACACTTTTTCAACTTTACTCCTAGAGGCCGTAGCCCAACATTCCATTTTGGAATCAGGCTGACTCCATGAGCAAATGAAAAACATTCCATGTCAGATCTGAACATGCAATCCTGAAATTTTGGATTCCCAAGTTTTTATTATTGCGATTGTTTTCAGCTATTTTTTTTTAAATGAATTTTTGCGATAATTTTTTTGTACATTAATAATTTTTATAACTTGGAAATAAATTCGGGAATAATCAAAATTAATTGCAAAATCCAGCCAAAGTCCCCCATGAAAGAAAAATAACTGTTTGTATGAAAAGTAAGGACTTAGGTACATCAAATTGTCTTTAAATTAAGTGGAGTCAGAAGAATTATCATTGAACTTTTAAAAGGTAAGCTTAAATATTAATGCAATACTTAAATGCAGCAATCAATTTTGAGTTCTTCTGTAGTTTATTGTTGCCTATCTCATCTACTCCTCCCTACCTATTGTAATGAAGGTTCAATGAAAAGCCCTCTGCAGGAGCTAGCTTAAATGCTGCCTGATAACAACAACAAAGATAAGGAAAATAGTCAAAATGTAAATTGTGTAAATAATGATAATTCCTCATCCCAGAAATTCAGATAGAAATTATAACTCTTATGTTAATTTTATTCTTTGTATAGCATCTGTGTTACTTATATTTTGTCATACAGAAATTATAAAAAAAAGGAAAAATTATTACTTGCTTTGATTTCCACCATGCTGTTCCATTTTTCTAATTAAGTTCCTGTTTTCTCAATACCACCCTGGATTTTACACTACCCCAAGGGGACAGTACTGCACAAGTAAGCAATACCAAGTTTAAATTAATTTGACAAATGTTCTCCATAGTAAATGTTATGGATTCGGTTTGCTATTGAGGCTCACTCTAGGTGACAGGTAAATAATTTAACTTATATATGTTTGTTTTGTTTTACGGCATATCAACCTCAATGGGTCATTTAATGCCGACAACTTTTTTTTCTTGGTAATATTTTTGTTTTGTCCAAAATCTATTTCTGTTAATATTTTTTTCCTCAAAAATGTATAGCTGATGATATGATTTTTTCAAAAATGTATTGCTGGTCATATTTTTTTTCTTCAAAAATTTATTTCTGGTAATAATTTTTTACAAAGTATTTCTGGTATTAAAACCTATTTTTACACTTTTATAATGCCTTTTACTTCAGTTTTGGGGTTAACTATTTGCCCATAGCTGGGACCATAAAAGGTGCTACCACCCTTGGACCTGGGAACACCAGCAATTAAGAGGTGGTTCCACACTTCTCAAAACCTCCTGATCAGAGGCTTTGCTGTTGGACGTAGTTTATCGTCTTACCCTGGACGCGGATGTAGTTTATCGTCATACCCAGGACGGACTTATATATGAAGAAACAGAATGCTTATTTAACAACATAGTACAACATCAGCCAGCTTTGAATTGAGCTGAAAGAAGCTAAAGTTACTGTGAAGGATTTGAACAAGTTTGATGCAAGGAGAAGACAACTTGTTTCTGTATTATAACAATAAATATTAAACTCATGATGCTCAATAATTAGTCTGCTAATTATCCCAGTTTTAATTAGGAGAAAGGATAATGAAATATGCAAATTTCTGAACAGGAAATTCTCTTTCTGTTGATAAAATGACCATTCTCATCTCAGAAAGTGTCTCAATAGTTCTATACTTGCTTCTATCAGTGATATAGTGTGAGATCGTATGAAATACAAGTGAATATGTTTTGATTACTTCAGTTCATGGAACTAAATACAATCTTTTTCTTTTTCCTCCAGACCAAGTTAGTAAACAACAATGAGCCAAAATTAACCATGGCATACCAAAAACAGAACAGACTTACCAAATCCAATTTGTCTGTACCAGTTTGACCAGCAAATTCTGAAAACGGAAACAGATTATAATCAGCAGCATCAAAAGGAGAGAATATCATGAAAAAAATATTCTTGTGGCCTTCAGTCTTGAAGTCCAAGAAAAATGCTGATTTTCTAGACTTGCTAACAGGCCCTCACTATTTAAAATATTGCCATAACCCAAATTTCAAATTTTACTCATGCAAACTTGTGCAGTAGTCATTCAAGTTGATAGAATGAAGAAACATTTTGCAGACATTTTTAAACAAAGAAAACAGTAAATTGTACTTATCTTTGATTTAACACTAGCACACAAGTCACATGTACATCTTGTAGCATGCTACGTATTGTCTCCGACATGGTTTTAAGGCAATATAAATAACACGAGACCCAGTTCCTGCTTTAGGGCATTGAGCAAAAGACATTTTATTACACTTTATAGATTTTCATTTGAATAAAGAATGGGATCTCAATGGACTGTTTTTCAAAGCATTGATCATTGAGAATGCCAGCAGATCATGAGTTGGCACCATTTCAGGACCATAAGAAAAAGGGCATAAACCCCGTCTCTTTCTCTTTTTGATCCAGACAAGTGAAAACTTCTTAGTCCCCAGGAAACTAGACTACTTAATTTAAAAAAAAAACACATCAACATCAAATGCGCATATATACATACACTACGCTAATCCCATTAATTTTTTTTTTTTTTTTTTTTTTTTTACAAGCCTTGTCTAATTGTGTAGACAAGTATATTTTCTCTTTTTTTGAATCATATTATTTCGAAAATCACAAGGAGTGATTGAAAAAATTATAAAACTCAGAGTCAACATTGATAAGTATTGAATATTATATCTAATTCAACAATTAGGGCTTGAATTAAATATTGAGCACTGCCTTAGCTGAAATCCTGTTACCTTTGATACATGTTAAATTATATAATTTTACATATATTAATAGTATTAATATTATTTTATTGTTATAAAAATATATGTAAAATTCCTCCATGTGTTGAATCAATTTCTTTTGGAAGTGTCCACCTCTGTCATAGCAAGTAGTAATTTCTTTCACTACAAGTTGGTGACCAACACCAACCTTGTTTATTTCAATCCTGTAGCACTATTTGCTACATCTTCCCTTAAAGTTTTATTTATGTTTTTATTTTTTCTCTAAAATGATGAAAAAACATTGTCACTTATTTTTTTTCACCTTGAATTGTAGTACAATTTCTTGTAAAATCATGAATGAAACAAATGCATTGTATGGTTCTATCAAAAAAAAAAAAAAAAAAAAAAAAAAAAAAAAAAAAAAAGAGTAAGTCAGTGGTGACAACAGAGAAATTAGTGTCATTCTTTCAGTCAGTTAAGTTCCATACATGATATACACTTGGGCAATCATGTTTCTTTTGATTCATCACTGACTAGGCAGAAGATTTTCCCACAGTAGGTTGCCATTTCTTTTTTGGTAGACTGGTTGCTAACCAAGGCTATGATCCAGTCTGTCTTGTTATTCAACCCATAAATGGGGGCAGAAGAGATGGATTCATACCTTTCCCAAGGGTATTTGTGTGTAAATGAATGTAATGAACCTGACTGGAATTTGAACTCTGCTCTCCAATTCCTTTATTGAGTTTAATAGACTTTACTAAAATAAAACATAAGTAGTCATATATAGTAATTTCTAATGGTAACTGACAAAAAAAGATGTAAGAGTTGAAATATTCAATGTAGAAGTGAGCGTATTCCTAAATTCATTTTTTAAAACAAAGTGAAGGATAAAAAGTTGTCTATAGTAAATTTTAATGATATCATGAACAAAAAGATATGAACAAAAAGATATCATGAATATGGGTTCAAATACTCAAAGTAGCAGTCAACAAATCAGAAATAGTTTTAAATTTCTAAAGATAACATCAGCAAAAGTATAGATGGCTTTATGTAGCGGTTCAAATATCCAAGGCAGCAGTGAATGTATCAATATGTTAATAAATTCGTATATTCTAAATTTTCAAGAAATATTCTTGCCCAGTTTTTAGTGACTGATGTGTCTAGCACTTGTGCATTTGTGAAGAAAAATGTAAAAATATTCACAACTCATCCATGAAAAGGAAATGAAAAGAATGTGGATATGATGTAAATGAAAAATGTCAATATGCCAGAAATTGCTGAGGTATTTTTTTATAATTTTTTTCTTTTTACACAGAGATTTCATACAATAGGAAAGATTTCTTATTGTCTCCTCTACTTTGACTAAAACTTTTACTCAAAGTTCAAATGAACAAATCAATTTACATGATAAATAATGCCAAAAGCTCACGCAGAACAGAAACAACAATAATACTTTGATCTATTTCATTAAAGTTATCACTTGGTTGTCTCCTCTTGACTCACTTGTAATTTGTAAGGAGTAAAAAAAAATGTGACATAACTGGATATGAAGTGTGAAAATTAAGTATATCAGTTTTAACCAGTGATTGCATGTGTACTTTAGATCTCTGTCTTTCCTCACCTGATATAACTTAAGACAATGTCACTGACACTAGATAATAATTGGCACTGCGATAAGGTGTAATGAGTCACTCTCCTGGATGTTAGCATCAGCCATGCTGATCTCATCATCAAGGTCGTTAATGAAAATTAAAAACAAAGTAGGAACAAGGATAGAGCCCTGGGAGCTCTAGAAGACGTGTCTGTGTCTGCCTATAATATTATTTTACTACAATTAATTTTTATTACTTCGAACATTATTATTTATGGGATACTCGTATCTGAAATAGACGCCCCATTTTTATTATTCTATCGGCCTGCGCATTCGAAAAATCTTAAAAAAAGAAAATGCGCTCTCCGACAGGGATCGAACATGGGTCTCCATTACGTAGAAGAAACGACTGCTTAATCCATTGTGTTTTACCATAGAGCTAGTTACATTTTTATCAGATTTTCTAGCTAAGATAATACTTGAAGAAAATAATATTAAAAGTTTAAAGATCATAAAATCTTAAAATAAATGTTTTTTTCTTTCCTTAACGCCTTATTAATATATTACGAATCTAATATTTTTAACTATAAGTATTTTAACTATAAGTATTTTTAACTAAGTATTTTTAACTATAAGTATTCACCTTTGTTCTTTAGTTATATCTACTGTATTTATCTCTGCCAACTCACAATTAAGACCTTAATACATTTCACTTTTTTATGCCACTTAGGACCCCTAAATAAGACAACAAACAGAGTCAGAGATGAATATAGAGTCTGTAATTATATATAAAGACTTTGGTGAAATTTGGTGATGCCTGGGGCCAACTCCTTGATTGCAAACCCCTAAGACTCAAGTGGGAGTGGGGTGCTATAGAGTCTAGTACTAAGAAATGTGAGAAAGAAAGACATTTTAGATATATAAAAACAGATGAAACATGAAAAACACTTTATTTCAAATTTCAAAAGCTAAATTTTTATTTCACTCTTTGATTGGATTGGGGCTGTCACACCCTCTGCTTCCATTCTGTACATTACTAGTTAACAACCATGAATATAGAGGTACTATATTGCAGGTATGGTAATGCTGTATTGGAATGGTAAGATAGAATTTATTCCCTACAAGTCATTCCAATACACTAATTGATTCTTTCTTCAAAGGAGAAACATTATTGCTTATATGATTCCTATTTTAAAGATATGATTTCTTATAGCATCAGTTTTTGGCTTCTTTTGACTACCATTTTAATTAATATGTAAGTCTTCATCTTTAACTCAGAATGTGGTTTACAGGTATACCTCACCCTATGTCGTTAACTGGTTCCAAAGGTCACGACTTATTTCGACTTAAGTCATTTTTCGACCTAACTACACTATGAGCCACAAATAAGCACTCCCCATTGCATATTACAGTATTTATGATATGTACGTACAGTATTCTGTATAAAATAATTTATCAACGATATAGCCTTACGTTTAGCATTAGCAATAAAAGAACGATCTGGCAATTTTTTCCAATATAATCCAGTTTCATCAATGTTAAAAAAAATCTGTTCTGGAAGGAACCTGTTTTCTTCGATGATCTTAGCCAATGCTTTAGGAAAATCTGCTGCTGCTTGTTTGTCAGCTGATGCACTTCCACCTTGCTTCTTAATAGAGTGATAACTTCTTCATTCTTTAAATCTCATAAACCAGCCCTTGACTCACTTTAAACTCTACATCTTTCTCATCTGGGTATTTTTTGTTCAGGTCTTCAAACAAAGACAATGTATTCGCTTGAATGATTTCTTGACTAATAGCAGCATGCAGATGATTCAATTTATCAATCCAAAGAAAAAGAAGTTGTTCCATCTCTTCAAAGATTTTTTTCTCTTTTCTTTTTGATAACAGGTATTCTTCATGCCAAAATCTTATACTTATTGTGAACAATCATCGATACAGTTGTCCGACTCATTCCAAAAGATTGAGTAATCGATATAAACTTTTCACCTTTTTCATGACATTTTATCATAGTAAGTTTATCATCCAGCATGATGCTTAGCACTTGCAATTTTCTTAGAAGCCATTGAGGCAAAATATGAAGTCACAAATAAATGAGAATGAGAGAATAGGTGATAAGCAGATGTATACCATGCGTATGCCTAAACTAAACTGAATTTCAATTTTGTGGGAATCACAAGTGGCACTGACAATGGTGCCAAATGGTAGATATTGGAACTACAGTGGAAAATGCCAATATTGAGTTCTTAAAGACCCCTAAATAAGATAACACAGAGTCACAGATGTTTTGATATTTCGTGTTCTAGGAATTTATGATGATTATATTAACATCTACTCTAAATGTACGTACTTGAATATGATTTTATATACTTTTATTCTTATTTATTGTACAGTAACATGACTTTATGTTGATTTAACACTTTTCTTGTGATATTACAACTTTAATATTTGTGGCAGACAGACGTAAAGTTGAATAAAATGACTTAAACTTGATTTTTATTTTTCCACATAGTTTTTTGACAAACAACTTATAATCGAGAACAACTTAACTCAAAATGACGTAACCCTGAGGTATACCTGTATATGAAACTATTCCAATGATTGTGCATGGGGGTGAATCACTGACACTTATTTTTCTTTAATCATTTCACCCAAAGCAAGGCAATAAAGTCACTAAGACACAATGGGCTACAGGGAGTGAAAGAGAATCTGAAGTCTTTAGTGAGGAGAAAGGACAATAAAAGAACAGAATTCAGGAAGACTGATGACAATGTTGCATTTAAATTTTGGAAGAATGTAGGTGGCAGGGAAGCAAGAAACTGGAGGATAGCTGCACAAGAAAGAAGTGTGAGAAATGACACTATTAGAATAGAACTTAGAGTTACATTTATCTAGTTCAACAGCAAAACGATGAGACTTAACTGCTAATCTAGTAGTATACTTCAATTCATGCAGTCGAGGTAGCAAGAAGGAGATCGTAAAACATTTGTCATGAGTGTTGTAGATTTATTTAAGGAATTTTACAAGCATCTACACATTTTTGTCTCAATGATTAATAGTTACAACATTTATGCCATTGTGGATTCTGGCCTTCATTAAATACTTGTTGTGTTCTGTAACTTTCAAACCAAATTCTTCATGGAACCTCTACAGTTTTACTGTCTTGATTCCTCTGTCCATACTGATGGAGATAACTTGTATTAGTTAATTCTTGTATTTTTTTTAACCTTCTGATGTTTCTTTAGAAGTCAATATAAATTTATATAAATAAGTAATCTATTTAAAAGTGTAATTATCTATTTTTTTATTTCTCTTTTACTCAAATATATAAATCTATTTTTTTTATTCATTTAATGATTTCCTATCAATTTTTTTTTTATTGGTCCTAAGTGTTGTAGTTAAATTATTCTACAGGTTCCTATGAAACCTTCTGTAAGCAGAGATGGCATAAAATGAAGAAGCAATTATCAATAATTTATATAGCAAAATATTTTGAGAATTATTTACTAAACTAAGCTTATGTAGCGAGTTTGGCCATGGAGGATACATGTAGTAGCAACAGCTGTTTGGCTCTTTTAAAAACCCATATTTTCAAAAGGAAGATTTCTCTCCTATAATTCTTTGCCTAATGCCTAGGGTCACAGTCCTTATAAGAAAGAAACCCTAATTCCAATACAATTACATACTCACATATATACCATATTAAAACATGTACAAACTTTATTTCCTATCCAATAACAGATAATATTTACAAACATGCCAAAAAGAATCCACAATACAACATATACTGTTTAAATTAAAGAGCATATTGGTTAAAAATTAACATCACCATGAAAAATATTTGGCCAATCAGAAAAACTAAAACCCTATTTTTCTAAAGCCTACTTTCAGGAAACATTTCATATAAAAATCCACAAATTTTGACTTTCAGGAGCAGAGATGTAACTGACTCCAAGTCATTCAAACACAAGTGAAGACATGGCTACATAGCCTTTTCCTCTCCCCTGCACCCAGCACATGCTGAAAGAAAGATGTGTTGGTGATTTGAAATGAATCAACTCTAATAGTAGGGACTGTCAGTGAAGATTCACTGACAAACAAAGTCTTTTCTCAACCACAGATTTTTACTGTGGAGCAACTACTAAAAGTTTTATCTAAACCTCATTTTTTCTGTGGACCCAGTACCCAAAGACTTTAATTCAACTAAAGACTATGTACATATGTTTTGTAAATACAAATGATCTATTTAACAGGCATACCCAGGTTTTCTTTATTTTTGTTTTATCATTGTTTGCAATTTGGATGTTTGGATTTTTAATATAAAATCCAAGACAACTGAATTTACTACACTCTCGCAGGAAACACTCATCCCCAGCTGTTCAGTAAATAGTACTTTTCTTTCTTTAGAAATGTAGACATTAGGAGTCAGATTCTGGCGACAATGAAAAGTGTACTTTTTTGCACAGCCAGACTTATGTTTATCCTATTTTATGGAATAAATATTTCTTAAAATTTCGGCCCAACTTGTTTTTGGTTTTTATTCTGTATCAAATTTTTGAAAGCAATTCTGCTGGTATCAAGGTGATACTTATAACTTGTTTGGATTTACCTTGGGTGGTAGATACCACTTCACTTAGTAATTAACTAAGTAATAACTAAGTTTACCTATTGATCCCACATATCATTACTATAGAGTAGTACAGCCTTGTGTCCAAATAAACCTTGAACTATGTAAATGTTTTGCATTCTATTCTTGAGATACAAATATGTGTTATAGATTTTCCAAAGACCCTGGAAATAAATTATCATATAAAATATTCTATTTAAATATATTTATGAAGCAATATATTCTCAGGTTCAAATCATTACAGCCTAAGTAAATAATCAGTTAGTGAATTAAAAAAGAAAAGATTCTTGAAGTTTTCAATCTATTTTTATTAAATCTCAAAAGAACCCAAACAGAAAATAAACATGTTAAACCTTTCAATCCGAAGCAAACATTTTTTTTTGTTGCTCAGACAAAACTAATGCGCTTACTTGTAAACATGGACAAAAGCTAATATGTTCAGTTTGAGTTGAATATCCCAATATAATCCTCAAAACTTTTCCTTTTTACAGAACAACAACAACTCTCTTTCCAAATATTACTGGTATTATGGAAAAAGAAAAATTACCGGTTGGAAGACATGAAGAATTAAGTAAATAAAATTTGGAATAATCTCAGCTGGCATTGCTGATGAAAAAAAAAAAAAAAGAAAAAAAAAGTTTCCATTTTAAAATTGGTATTGTCTTACAATCACATATTGGATTTATGAATTTTGATTTTTTTTTAAAAATCCTATCTCTATTATAATGATCTGTTTTCTGTGTCCATAAACAAAACAATTGTAGTGATATGTTTTTTTTTTTAGGAAAATACTGTTAAAATTCTCTAACCTGAAGAATGAAACAATTTACAGTCCAATTTGCAACTTAAGAATGTGATGTCAGCATTTACACTCATCCTGACGTTAAGATTCAGTGCAAAAGAATTCCTTTTGTACTGGCTTGAATTGAGAGTTTTGCTTTGGTTTGTTTTATGGCATGTCAACCTCAATGGGTTATTTAATGTCAACAAGGTTTTTATTGTTAGTAATATTTTTTCCAAAAATGTATTACTGGTAATAATTTTTTTTTTCAAAATTCATTGCTGGTAATAATTTTTTACAAAAATGTATTGCTGGTATTAAAACCTATTTTTACACTTTCATAGTGTTTTGACCCTAGTTTGGGGGTTAACTATTTGCCCACAGCTGGGACCCTAACAGGTGCTACCACCCCAGGTCAGGGTGGACCTGGGAACACCAGCAATTAAGAGGTGGTTCCATGCTCCTCAAAACCTCCTGATCAGAGGCCATGTTGTTTATCATCTTACCCAGGATGCGAATTGAGAGTTTTCTTTCTCTTAGACTGGCTACAAACCAAGGCAAGAAAGCCCTATTATTTAATTCTATAATTTAACCCTATTATTTAATCTATAATTAGAGGAAAACCTTTCCAAACAGGATTTGTGTAGAATTATGCTGGAAAAACATTGCACTCAAATTTTGCACCAGACCGTCAAAAGAAGCAGGGTGCATATGAGGGTTGACTCGGGGTCACTCATGGCCACCAAATGCAGAGGCACATAACCTCATACCTGCATCTGGAATTGCAAGTGTGAGAATGAGAATGTTGGACATATTCATATTTTAAACATTATTTTTAATGGATATACATATTTGAGTATGTTGAATTTACTTGCATTATTTACACTATTTAGACTGTTATCCTCATCTTCATTGCCATGTTCACAATGTTTCGACCACTACGCTCTGACCTTCTTCAGGTGATTGAAATTTTGAACCAATCCCTTTATTTCATCCACTGGGGGTAGATTGTTCTAGTTCCACATGCCATGCATCTTCCATATGTCTCCCTTTAACTCAACTCTCCAAGTTTTTTGGTTCACCACTGCTGTGGCCTGGTATTGAACTCACAACTCTTTGAGTCTAGTCAAAGGGTTTGGTTTGAAATTCCAATCACCTGAAGAAGGCCGGAGCATACAATGGCCGAAATGTTGTGAAAATAGCAATGAAGATGAGGATAACAGCCTGAATAATGTAAATAATGCAAGTAATCATAATACCTCATCTCAGAGATATAGACAGATGTAGAATTTAGTTGGACAGACAGTACTCAACTGTATTAGAAGTTGAGTCTGGTTTGGTTAGTTGTCTGGGCCAGTTGGTGAGTTTTTTATAACATTCTGTTACTTGGGTAAGTCTATTCTCTAGGTCCTGATTGGCTGCTGACTTTGGTGTGGATACTGTGCTCTATAAATATCCATCATTACGTCATGTATGCTGGATCTGTATTGAATTACAGCCCACTTTCTTTTTGTCTGCCAACTGGATGCTAGTTGGGAACTTCCCTGCAAGGGTGAGTATCACATTTCTAATTCTTCAGAGTAGACAATCTGTTTATTTATTGAACAGTATACTTAATTTTGTCCACCGGCCTGAATATTTGCGAAATCTTATTAAAAAAATATGGACACTCCAGCAAAATTTGAGACTGCATGACCTTTTGCAGGAGGGGGATGTTGTTAGATTCAATGTGCTTTAGATTCAGTATGGAGGGCATCGCTAATAAAGCCAGGCCAAATAGTGCTTTACATAATAATGATAAAATCTGTTGGATTAATAAATAAAAAATCCATTGCTTCTTTAGAAATTGCATTGTTTATGTTTAGATACAAAACTGAGCAGATATGAACTTTTGAGAACTTGGGATGGTTTTGCTCTTAGAACACAGAACACTCACATAAGATTAAAAGGAAGTAAGCAAAGAGAAACAGTGAGTAACCTACCTAACAAGCTTTTGTAAATGGATAGCAGAACAAGAACTGTTAGGCATATTAAGGGAGCAAACATTGCTTAGAGCTACAAAGTATAGGAAGTAGTGGAGCACCATGATCGCCCATGTCCTGAAGGGACATGGTATGAATCTGAAATGACCTTCCTCAGGTGTCATGAATGAGGCACACTTGAGCAATCATTTCTCTTTGATTCATGATTGACTTAGCAGAAGAATTCTTACAGTTGGCTGCTATTACATTCTGCTGTAGACTAGTTGCCAACCAAAGCTATAGAATTCAGACAATCCTGCTATTTAACCCATAGCTGGAGAGAACAGAAGAGATGGATTCATACTGTTCCCAAGGATATTTGCATGTAAATGAATTTAATGAAATTGATTGAAATTCGAACTCAGCTCTCTGATTTCTTATCCCAAGCTGTCACACCCCCAGCACACAGGGCGGGCTCAAGGTACTAGAAACAGGGGTAGTCATCTGAAGTGCCACCATGTCTTGTGTTTGGGATCTTCCAAAATTAAAACTTAAAAAAACCATACTTGCAGTCGTCCTTAACATTAGATATATTAAATTCTTTGGCTATTTTTTCAAAAGAAAATGATCTTGGAAAGAAGATATGTGCACAAAGTGCGATGAAAAGATTTGCAAATCTAAAGGTGAGAAAAATGTTTTAGGTAGGATAATGAATGTTTTCTTTTGCTTGTATTAAGTTGTATATTATAATAAACTTGTTATTCTACATTTTCAGTTTTCCTCCTTGTGAAAATTTAATAAAAAATTATACTGGTAAGTGTGCCGAAGTTCAGCTTGCCCGGGGGTGCCAGCAACCCATGTGCTGTCACTGCCTGCATATTACTGAAATGATGAGTGCTTTTTATTTTGATAAACAAAATAATTCTGTGTGCAGTGGTGTTTTCTTGACACTGGTTACTTTGAGTTCATTTTACAATCTCAGTTCAAGATTTATGGTCGACCAATTTTAGTGAGATGTCACTTTACTCTGTTCTGACATCAAGATGTTGTTTTCGACTTACATACAGACAGTACATCATGGGGTCATATCCGATTTGTTTGTGACATGGTAATAACTGTTTGCTCTCTTTGAGGTGGGGAAGCAACACTGCAAATCAGGCTATCAACTCTCATGATCTTCGCCAACTGTCATAGATAAATACCAAAAGCTAACTGAAAGCGGATTTAACTAATAAACGAAGGGATATGACATCTGCATTGTTAGAGATTGCACTATTTCACAAAGAAAGGTCACACCAAGGACAATACCAACAACATCCAAACAAGAGAAATAACCTTGTTGATTGCCTTTGTAAGTACCAAACTTTGTAAGTACCAAAGCCTTCTTTGTATAATATATTTTTTATTATTTTTGTGATGTTAGACACTCACTCATTTTATAACTTTGTTAGGTCAACGAATGCTCGTCATCATGTTCATAATGCTTGTTGTAGTTGAGACTTTTTAAATGCAGATACTGGTAGTAGTAACACCTTTAAATAATACTCGCACTAATAATACTTGTTCAAATAGTCATTTCTGTATAGTAATTCGTATAATGATCAGTATAGAGAAATAGCATGGTGCATAGTATAGAGAATTGCAATCACTTAGATGTCACGTTAGTTTCCATTTATACATTTCCTTTATGATTACGTGATCTACTTATTTAATAATGGTGTTTTGTATTCAAACTATGGTCTCGGCAACAAAATTTTATTCTTATACAACAATTATAAAAACATTGGTATGACCATTAAATATGGTGTAGATAAAAAAAGTCAAAGTTACACTAAGCCACAAATGTGGGTCTCCTAGTGAGGATCAGACACATTGCAAAACTGATATTCTGCAGAATAATTTGATAAAAATTACACTTCATGAGGTTCCTTGATATTTACGAAGTTTAGATTTGTCTGGTTCAAGGCCACCTTGTTAAAGTGAGACTAACACACACACACACATTATATATAAAAAGGATGAAAGCTGACCAGAGCACACTATTACGGTTTTGACTTCTACTATCTCCTCAGGTGGTTTGTTCAGCAAATCAACTACACCGAGCTCAACAACTTAAGCACTTTTGAAACCGGAAGTAGTGGGGGGGAAAAAAAATTTCTAACTTTAGTCAGGTTCAAATAACCCCAAGCGGAACTTCTTAAAATGTCTGCATTTGGACATGATCTCTGACCTCCTGTTCAGCAATTCATTGCTGTTTTTATGTTGCTATAGCCAGTTTCTCTTCTTGGCATAGACTTCATGTATTCTCGACTATTAGTTTTTAAATTTCTTAAAATGCTCCATTTAATGCTTACACTTTTGTTATGTCTCTCCCTGAACTTCCAATAGTAGCTTGTTAGCTTCATGCTGTACCTATGCTCCAGAATCCTAAAAGATGAGGTGTGATAGTACCACCTCCTCTTGAACTAGCCCTCAGTACACCCGATGTATTTTTTTGTGCTACTATATTCGCCTTCCACTTCAGTACAATATACAACCCATTCAGTATGGCATAATCCATTTAAAGGACAGTTATTTTTGTCCTGCAATTGTATAAGGTTAAATTCTCACCTTTCACATCATTTTGTAGCTTTAAATTTCTGCTATTCATTCTTTTTATGATGTTGCCCATGCTGCTTGTGCAGCTATAACTTAATTTGACTGTATTTTGGTTAAACAGCTTATGTAGTCTGGATGTATTAGGGAAGTGCTTAGCTGATATATTGAAAAACATCTTCCCTGTATTTGTTATTACGTTAGTTTTGAAAGATGGGTTGAACCAGGTTACGTTTCTCTTTCTTTTATTATTAATAATATTATCAGAAGTGGCCGAGTTATGTTGGAATCTTCATATTAAATAAAATAAATAAGGTCATCCATATTGATGATCACAGATTATACAGAGATGATGGACTGATGGTGGTAATGGTAAATAAAAGAAACAGTGAACAGGAAAAAACTACATAAAGTATTCAAAGACCTGAAATTCAATATTACTGTAGAAACCAACAAAAAAGTTGTCCAGTTTCTGGACACGGAGTTAAACCTGCCAAATGGAATCATCTCACCTTTTATGAAACCCAATGTCACTCTAAGATATATCAATATGGTGTCTAACCACCCAACGAGCATAATTAAACAAATCCCGTTAGGAGTGCAATGGAGGCTAACACAAAATAGAAATATATTTAATGAAATAAACAAGATATATGTATCAGCATTAAGAGAAGAAGAACACAATGCTAGCCTGTAATTCAAGAACAGACAAGCCCAAAAAATGATAATATTATTAATAATAATATCCTTGAAAACAAGGACCATAACATTCATCGAGTGATTTGTAGGTTAATGCATCTTTAAAATTTGTTAGTGAAGGGATTTCACCATATTATATCCATAAGTTTTCTAATTTACTTTTTGTATGAATGATTCATTGTAATATAAATTGAACTGCACCACATATTTGATTTAAAAGAACTGATCCGACGTGCAAATTTTCGGGATAACAACTGAGACATTACTCTATTTATTGAACTATTTAGTTCATGCCACATTGACTGATAAACTCCTACACCAAAAAATTCTCAAATTGCTATATTAGTAAAACAACACTTAAATTTTCAAAAAAATTCCACCTT
The DNA here is from genome assembly GCA_964036315.1 of Acanthosepion esculentum. NCBI lineage: Eukaryota > Metazoa > Mollusca > Cephalopoda > Sepiida > Sepiidae > Acanthosepion > Acanthosepion esculentum. The sequence goes on from OZ038504.1 coordinate 61,723,942, forward strand.
AGCGATGCGACTGCAAGTTTAACAAGTTTGTATCTATTATCAATAAAACATTTAAAAAAAATATATATTTTGATTCACATTATATTTTTTCATCTCAGATGCTACTTGAATTTTACAAAAAACAAAATAATTTCCATGCCTGAGGATGACTGAAAGTACTTGCATATTTAAGAAAGACCTAATACAGTTTATAATTTTAAAAAACAAGGATCATAACATTCATTGAGTAGTTGGTAGGTTAATGCATCTTTAAAATTTTTTAGCGAAGGGATTTCACTATTTTATATCATTAACTTTATTAATATATGTACATATGTGTGTGTGTGTGTGTGTGTGTGTGTGTGTGTGTGTATATATATATATGAAATGGACAAAGTCCAACAATTATGTTTTTAACACATTTTTATGTTTATACATTTTTTTTTTTATATATACAAATATTTATGTAAATGCCCTGTTTATAATAAACAGTATTAACAACATTTACCAGCCTGAATGTCCAAGAACTTTTCATAGAAAATATGTGTCCTCCGATAGGAATTGAGCCTGTATTCTACATGGAACCTTCATATAGCCCGACATGCTTTTAGCAATTTTGTCAGAGGTGTATTTGGTTAGCAAGGTTGATTTTACTGTTTTTAAACTACAATCTTCCATGATTCTCTCAGGTGCATTCAGGCTATATGACGGTTCCGTATAGGATACAGGTTAAAAACGTCTTAAAAAAATATGTATATTTGCTTTACTCTGTGTTGTGCACTCTTTTAAGAATAGTATTTTTTGGTTATTGGAATTTATTCCGTATACACCAATCCTATACTTGGGTGGGTGGGTATATATATATATATATATATAAATATATGTGTGTATATATATATATAAATATATGTGTGTATATATATATATAAATATATGTGTGTATATATATATATAAATATATGTGTGTATATATATATATGTGTGTGTGTGTGTGTGTGTGTGTGTGTGTGTATGTATATATATATGTGTGTGTGTGTGTGTATGTATATATATATGTGTGTGTGTGTGTGTGTGTGTGTGTATGTATGTATATATATATATGTGTGTGTGTGTGTGTATATATGTGTGTGTGTGTGTGTGTGTGTGTATATATATATATGTGTGTGTGTGTGTGTGTGTGTGTGTGTGTGTGTGTGTGTGTATATATCCTATCCATATGCCCACTTAAAAAAACTACTGCTAAGCTGCACTACCGAAGTCCTATGCTATGATCACAAAAATAACATCTCTATCTATAAAAGGCAGGATGTGTGTGTGTGTGTGTAACAAATGCATGGCCGCAATTTTTGACGGATTTGCACCAAAATTTACATGCACATGCTCCAACTTTGCATTTCCCAACTCCCATCGATAATGGAAATAATCGATTTTTTCATGCTTCTACAGCAGTTTTCATGTAGTTTGCGGCCATTTTCTACTGGCCAGAGTGAGAGCCTATAGCTGGCTGCCACAAATAGGCAGGAAGATTCTATTGGCCAGCGTGAGAGCCAACAACTGACTGACACAAATGTTAACTAGCATGAAAAAAAAAAAAAAAAAAAAAAAAAAAATTCGATAGCTGCATTCGTCACAAGTGGGAAAAATTTAAATCTGCATGGCACTTTACTCCAATTGGCTCATTTCCTTGCTTAAACTCAATGTTGATTATGATTCCGCAGAACTGGGTTGGGTGTGAAAAAGTATTTGTTGTTAACATTCTTTTTTCATTTGGTTTTTCCAGTTATGAGTCCTTTTTTAAAGCTGATCGTTTTGTGTTCATTTTGTTTAGTTCTTTTTTCGTAACAGATTTAATGTTTAGTATAGAGCTTAGAAAAAATTTGCAGTGTGAGATAGGCAAGAAGTAAGGCATGTAGCAATATCAGCACAGCAAAGGGCACTCCTTTAAAGTCAAGGAAGGGCAAAAATATTTTAAGTCAAGTGATAGCGATTGCTGTATGAGTCGTATGATTTTTTAATCAAGCACGGGCAATGCTGCTAATATATATAAATAATGTGATGGCATTTGTATGGGTTCAGTTCTTGGTCCACCTTTTAGCAATTTCTCTATGTCCAATCTTGAAATTAACATCTTTAACAATTTAAAAAAAAACCTTTATCTACCTAAGATACATTGACGATATCCTTTTATTAGTGAAGTATAAGGCAGCAATACATAAACTCCAAAAACAATTCTAAGACAACTTGGTCCTTAAGTTTAATAATAGCAACAAAATTCCCCTCCTCAATATACTGATATATGCTAATAACAATAAGTACATGTCTTTCCATATAAAAAACCTAGCGGCAAAAATTCCTCTACACTTAACTAAAAGAGCAAATGTCCAAATTACTGTAAAATAGCAATTATAAAAGCCTAATAAACCATGCAAAATTAATTCATCCACAAAACAGATATTCTACAGCAAACTAAAAATTATAAAGCACTCATCAATAATAACTTCCCTAAGTATATTGTTGATGAACAAATATGATGCTCCATCAGAGATCTTTATACTAAACAAATAGAATATTTCTTCAACTAACCCTAAACATATCAACCTTTTATATCATAACCAGATGCATGCTAACTATAAACAAGATGAAAATATCCTAAAAAAATTAATAAAAGCTAATACATCTACCATAGATCCTAGTAAAAAAAAAAGAATCATTTATATCCTACATTAAGTAAACTATCTAATAAAATCATTTGTAACGACTCTTCCTAGCCCACTAGTGTGTTGCAGAAAGCCAACATTGTTTATAAATTTAAATGTCCTATTCAATAATAAAAATAATATCTCTGTTTGATACACGACAACAACACTTTCACATAGACTTAGTCGACATATGAATAATACGTCCAATATTTCTAAACATTTACAACAACACACCTGTCCACATTCACAATTCAGGAAAATCCTCGTTGAAAATACCGCCATACTTTTCCATAAAAAGAATAAACACAAACCAAAAATTCTTGAAGCTATTTATACCAAATAATTGAAACCAAACCTTAATAAAATTAATTATGAATACTCCACAATATTTTAAAATGTGTACAATAGATTGTTTTAAATGTCAATGTTTGTACTAATAGTTCTTTATTTTTTTGACCACTCATGTTAGAAAATCTTTCCACATACCTAGTTACCTCCCCTTAAATGGTGCCTGTTAGTCATGCCATGACACAGCGTTCCTTACTCCACAAGAATGTTCCTTTTCAGATAATCACAAGAAATTTTGTCTTTCGCAACCATGAACACTATAATATTTACCCTATAATTAACAATACCCTGATGATAACATTAAGCTATGTCAAAAGTACTTGGAGAATAAATACAATATGAACCAGCATGGCATTTTCCTCTTGTCTTTCAATAACCACACAAAAAAGCTTATGCATGAATATGAAATGATCTTATTGAGAATAAGGAGACAGAACATATCTAAATTATTTAACAAAAACTGTTTTAATATATATATATATATATATATATATATATATTTAAGCAATTCGCCCCAAGCAAGGTGGGAGTGCCACTAGTATGTAAGGGGCTACAGAGAGTGTAAGTAAGAGGAAAGACTGGGTATGGGGGTGTGTGAAGAAAGGATAAAAAGAAGAACAGAGGAGGATAAAAAGAAAAATGGGGATCAATGCAACAGATGATGTGGATTGACATTACATTGCAAATCTTGAGGATTATAGTTATCAGGGAAGCAAGTGAGAAGAAAGGAGTTCCACTGCCGGAAGTGTGAGAGAAGAAGCTGTTACGTTTAACTGTTTTGACAGTAAAAGAGTGGGACTGAGATGCCAACCTAATCACATGCTTAAATTCATGCTGTCGGGGGACCAAGGAAAATAGCATTTAAGAGCAGATGCCATGAAAATATTTATAGAAAAGACAGAGGCAATCAACATTATTATGTTGGTGAGAAAGTGACTGGAGTCAAGACCCCAAGCCATGACCAATCACATTGCATATCTGCCTTTGGATTTTGTCAAGAACCTAAAGATGAACAGCGGGGGCACTAGACCATATATGGCAACAGTATTTCATGCATGGACAAACGGTACATTTGTAGACACACACATCATTGTATGTATATATATATATATATATATATATATATATATATATATTTATACATACACACACACATTGTATGTATATATATATATATATATATATTTATTTATACATACACACACACACATTGTATGTATATATATATATATATATATATATATATATTTATACATACACACACACATTGTTTGTATGTATATATATATATATATATATATATATTTATACATACACACACACACATTGTATGTATATATATATGCATGTATACTGAACTCTACCATCATTTTCAACATATGAAGGTACAGCAACTCGGTACTTGCAACTGAACACCCAAACTACATGCATGTATAAATAGATTATAGTGGTGGTAAATGCTTTTGTAGAGACTAGCATAATTTAAGAAAAATCTGCATAGAGAAAACTGCTGCACATAGCCTGCCACAAGGTCTCCAAATCAATCTCCTCAGGTTTTGAATTCAGTATTTTCCTTCTCATAGACTCGTTGCCCACCAAGGCTATAAGGCCTAGTTTGACCTGATAGTTACCCATAGCTGGTGGACAGGAGAAGCAATGCATTTGTATCTTCCCCAAATTCTCAATTAACAATAAGAAAAGGAAGTGAAAGATTTAGGCAAAATGATACAAAGCCAAGAATATGCAAGTCAAAATCAAATAAAGCCGCATTTAATGAGACTAAATGTTCATAAAGAAAGAATTTTGTCCAAACATAAAAGGAATAAAGTCAAGTGATTAAAGTATTTTTTTTGTTTCAATACAAAGAGCTAAAGAAATATTGGCGATGAGACCGAGAACGGGTCCATTTTTATTAGTTAGAAAGAAATCCCAGTATGCATCTGTAGAAGTTTTCTATAAATTTTGGAAGGGGATGTTTTTAGCAGTTGTTCCAAATGGATTGAAACCAGTATAGGGAATAAAACTAATGTCTTTAATAATCATTGAATTTCATTTTTTTTCTTGTTGTTTTTACCTTGAAGCAATATGTCCTTTTTATTATGTTGCTTATTTATTTTGGTGTGTCATGGAGTTTTACCTCTGGGTAGAAAGGAAGATTTTATAAATCAAGCAATATAAAAGTTCATTAAATTCAAACTGTCACATGTTTAATTTCTTTTTCTTTCTATCTACTTTTTGTGTTTTTCCCTGCAACAGTTGACTCTCAGACTCATTCAGATAGTCATACTTAGCCAAGCCCCATAAACTGTTCCATTCAGCAGGTGAATTCACACACATGAGTGAGTATGGCAATTAACCAGCACAGAAGAAAACATCGCTTATTATTATAGCTGAAGAGAAAAGTAAATGACAAATTGAGCAGGAGAACTCATTAAAACTTAGAAAAGACATTTATTCAAATGTGAATAAATCTTACTGGATAATTTCATTTTATCACATTCACTTTTAATAAAGTAAATAAAAGTCAGATTGACATGTTGCACAATGAATATTTAGCTTTTCCATTGTCCAATTTAATTATATCAGTTGTTTAATAAATTGAACCTTTGTTTTATTTGACAAATTCAACAATTCTGATGATTCCTTGTCATAAATCTCACATATTAGTTAAATACTAATTCCTGTCATATAACCCATTAGGGTCAGAGGAGCATCATATGTACTGCAGCTATAACTAGTGGAGTGTCTAGAGCCAAGATAGCCTGATGAATAAGGATGGTTTTGAATTATTTGAATATCTGGTATTGTTTTGGATTAAAGATTTTTTCCCCCCCTTTTGTTTATGAAAATTAATTTTTATTTTTGTTTGTTTCACTTTCAACATCACCAGCAAATGTATAGCTGGGCCGGGAATTGTTCTTTTTATATTTTAGATAAACAATTCAAGTTCATAATATCAACCAAATAAGGAAATGAAAATCTATCTTATACAGTAAGAGGCTATAAAATAAAAAGAAAAAATAAGCAAATACCAGGATGGATCAGTAAGTCTGTAGACTGACATGTAATTGTCAGCCAAATATTGATCTAAAATGTTCAATCTATATGAATAATATTCACCACTGAATTAAGTGCATTGACAAGGATGGGGAGAATGTTGAAAAATAAATATCTGCCATGTAACAAATACTATGGAATTATTGATGTACCGCCATGAAAGAAAGAAAAGAGAAAGAAAGGAAGGAAGGAAGACGAGAAAAGAAGGAAGGAAGGAAGGAAGACGAGAAAAGAAAGAAGGAAGGAAGGAAGGAAGACTAGAAAAGAAAGAAGGAAGGAAGACTAGAAAAGAAAGAAGGAAGGAAGGAAGGAAGACGAGAAAAGAAGGAAGACGAGGAAGGAAGACGAGAAAAGAAGGAAGGAAGACGAGAAAAGAAGGAAGGAAGACGAGAAAAGAAGGAAGGAAGACGAGAAAAGAAGGAAGGAAGACGAGAAAAGAAGGAAGGAAGACGAGGAAAGAAGGAAGGAAGACGAGGAAAGAAGGAAGGAAGACGAGGAAAGAAGGAAGGAAGACGAGGAAAGAAGGAAGGAAGACGAGGAAAGAAGGAAGGAAGACGAGAAAAGAAGGAAGGAAGACGAGAAAGAAGGAAGGAGAGAAAGAAGGAAGGAGAGAAAGAAGGAAGGAGAGAAAGAAGGAAGGAGAGAAAGAAGGTAGAAGAGAAAGAAGGAAGAAGAGAAAGAAGGAAGAAGAGAAAGAAGGAAGAAAAGTATAGAAAGAAGAAAAGTATAGAAAGAAGAAAAGTATAGAAAGAAGAAAAGTATAGAAAGAAGAAAAGTATAGAAAGAAGAAAAGTATAGAAAGAAGAAAAGTATAGAAAGAAGAAAAGTATAGAAAGAAGAAAAGTATAGAAAGAAGAAAAGTATAGAAAGAAGAAAAGTATAGAAAGAAGAAAAGTATAGAAAGAAGAAAAGTATAGAAAGAAAGAAAAGAAAAATAAGCAAGAAAAATAGGAGAGAAAAAAAGAATGCAAGCAGGAATAAGGAGGAAAAGAATAAAAGTATGGATGATATAAAAGATGGAGGAGAGAGAGAGAGAAAAGGGACAAAGGAGTGAGAGAAAAGGAAGAGAGAAAGCAGATTAATACAGAAAAACAGAGAGAGAAAGAGAAAAGAAAAAGAGAGGAGAGAGAGAAAAAGAGCAGTGAGAGAGAAAAGAGATAAAAGAAACAAGAGAGTGAGGGAAAGAAGAAAAAAGAGATGAGAGACAGAGTGAGTAGCAAAAAAGAGAGAGGGAGAGAGAAAAGAAAAGTCGGAGACAGAGTGAAAAAGAAAAGTCAGAGACAGAGTGAAAAAGAAAAGTCAGAGACAGAGTGAAAAAGAAAAGTCAGAGACAGAGTGAAAAAGAAAAGTCAGAGACAGAGTGAAAAAGAAAAGTCAGAGACAGAGTGAAAAAGAAAAGTCAGAGACAGAGTGAAAAAGAAAAGTCAGAGACAGAGTGAAAAAGAAAAGTCAGAGACAGAGTGAAAAAGAAAAGTCAGAGACAGAGTGAAAAAGAAAAGTCAGAGACAGAGTGAAAAAGAAAAGTCAGAGACAGAGTGAAAAAGAAAAGTCAGAGACAGAGTGAAAAAGAAAAGTCAGAGACAGAGTGAAAAAGAAAAGTCAGAGACAGAGTGAAAAAGAAAAGTCAGAGACAGAGTGAAAAAGAAAAGTCAGAGACAGAGTGAAAAAGAAAAGTCAGAGACAGAGTGAAAAAGAAAAGTCAGAGACAGAGTGAAAAAGAAAAGTCAGAGACAGAGTGAAAAAGAAAAGTCAGAGACAGAGTGAAAAAGAAAAGTCAGAGACAGAGTGAAAAAGAAAAGTCAGAGACAGAGTGAAAAAGAAAAGTCAGAGACAGAGTGAAAAAGAAAAGTCAGAGACAGAGTGAAAAAGAAAAGTCAGAGACAGAGTGAAAAAGAAAAGTCAGAGACAGAGTGAAAAAGAAAAGTCAGAGACAGAGTGAAAAAGAAAAGTCAGAGACAGAGTGAAAAAGAAAAGTCAGAGACAGAGTGAAAAAGAAAAGTCAGAGACAGAGTGAAAAAGAAAAGTCAGAGACAGAGTGAAAAAGAAAAGTCAGAGACAGAGTGAAAAAGAAAAGGAGAGAGAGAGAGAGAGACTGAGCAAAAGAGGATGTGGTAATATTCTTGATACAGGAATCATTATAACAAAACAACTTTGGCTGAAAAAAAAAAAAAAAAAAAGAGGCCGATGAGGAATGATACATTTTCTTAAAACATAATCTTGAAAGAAATATTATTATATCAATTTTGATGCCATATAAAAACCCTCCACTCTCTTGAAATTGCCACTTGATCCCCAGACAAAAGTTATATGAACACAACAGATATAAAGTGCCCATACTAATTAAAAACTCCTACTTACTGTATTTAATTATAAAATCTCATTTAGTGTAAAGTCACTAATTTCCATTATTTCTTTTTTAATTACAAATGACCGAAAAAGAATGTTCTCTTGAGATTCATTCACAATCAATACTTATAGACTTGTCCTAATATGACAGATCTCTTAATATAAATTCTAAGTTGCAAAACACAACAAAAATCAAATGAAAGAGAAATTAATTTAAAAGATTAAAGGAAATTAATATAAACATTAAAACAATTTGTGAAATTAATTTAAGTATATGCATTGAAAACATTGATGGAACTTTAATTAAGGTTTGGTTTGGTTTGTTTTACGGCATATCAACCTCCATGGATTATTTAATGCCTACAAGATTTTTATTGCTGGTAATATTTGTTTCAAAATGTATTGCTGGTAATTTTTTTTCAAAAAAATATATTGCTGGTAATAATGTATTTCTGATAATTTTTGATTCAAAAATTAATTGCTGGTAATAATTTTTTTTACAAAAATGTATTGCTGGTAATACAACATATTTTTACATGTTTTGACACCAGTTTCGGGGGTTAACTATTTGCCGATAGCTGGGACCCTAACAGATGCTACTACCCCAGGTCAGAGTAGACCTAGGAACACCAGCAATTAAGAAGTAGCTTCACCCCTGTCAAAACCTCCTGATCAGAGGCCTTGCTATTGGATGTAGTTTATCGTTTTACCCAGGACACTGATGTAGTTTATCGTCTTATCCAAGACGGCTTTATGTAAACATTGAAAAGAGGAAAGGTAATTAATATATTGAAAAGTCAAGAGAATGCATGGTCATCAGTAGAAGAATGAGCCCAAAATGTGATTTACACATTGGGGACGCTAAAATGAAGCAGGTGTGGAAATATATATATTTGGGAAGTGTGTTGACAGAGGACGGTAAGGGCGACGCTGACATCTGAAGACATATTGGGATGGCGAAAGACGCATCCCAAAAGCTGGGCAGAGTATTACAGTGTAACCCGGATATAAGAGAAACCCGGATATAAGAGAATTTTCTCTGGTCCCAAATAAGAGCCTGTGTTAATGTATATATAATAGACCAAACCCGGATATAAGAGAAACCTGGATATAAGAGACTTCTTCTCCAGTCCCGACAACTCTCTTATATCCGGGTTACACCGTACAAGACAGGAGGATTTCTTTGGTTACAAAGAAAAGAGTCCTGAGCTGCTATTATGACATCTGTCCTCCTTTACAGCAGCAAATGTTGGATGGTCTCCTCAAAGATGAAGAAAAGACTTGAGGCAATGGAGATATGGTTCTACAGAAGGATGCTAAGGACTGAGCGTGTGAAGAACAATGCCACTTACATAGTAGCAAATCACCTAGATTCCCTCTGTATCCCATTGGTGAAAAGTAAGTTCCACTCGAACAGTTTCTACTCGCAAACCACTAACCTGTGGAACTGGCTCCCAACTGGATGTTTCCCAGTTCACTAAAACCTTAACCTGTTCAAGGTCAAGGTTAACCATTATCTTCTACTCCTATATACACATATGACCCCTAATGTAATTCTCTACTTTGAGTGGCCCCCCCCCCCAGGCCTTGTAAAGTGTAAACCTCGCTGTAAAAAAAAAAAAAAAAATATATATATATTTTCCACATTAAAAAGATGAAGGGGAAATTAATGTAAGAATTTAAAGTATTGAGGATATTAATATGAGCACCGAGAATATGAAAGGAAATAAAAATAAAAATGTTGTTTTACCTTGAAGCAATATGTCCTTTTTATTATGTTGCTTATTTATTTTGATGTGTCATGGAGTTTTATCTCTGGGTAGGAAATTAAGAATTTTATAAAGCAAGCAATGTAAAAGTTGCTTAAATTCAAACTGTCACATGTCTAATTTTTCTTTTTCTCCATTTACTTCTTGTGTTTGTTGCTGCAACAGTTGACTCTCAGACTGGGAAAGTAATATAAAAATTTAAAATATCATGGGAAATTAATGTAAGAATTTAAAGGATTAAAATTAAGGGTGTGGGTTATCCCCACATAGCCTCACCAGTTTTACTAAGAAGTAGTTTGAGGGCGCTGTCAAGCAGTTATAAAAATGGGACACGTCTTTCGTTCTCTTTCTCTTTTTACCTTCTTGGATGTGGTAGAAGTTTTAGTGCCCTTTTTATTTCCATTTTCTCTAGAACTTCATCATTGCTTACATGTCATTCTCAGCATCCTTCTGTAGAATCACATTTCTGTTACTTCCATTCTCCTCTTCATCTGTGAGGAGATTGTCCAGCATTCACTGCTATATTCAAGGAGTTTTATTAAATAGTGCAGTACTCTTTTCTTTGTTTCTAATGAAACTTTAGGAAGAGACAGTGGAAATTTATAGGGCACATAATGAGGAAAGAGGGCTCGGAAAATTTGATACTCACAGGATATATTGATGGCTAGTTTATGAGAGATGACAAAAAGACAAAATTTATTAAGAGCTATGAAGGAAAGGAAATTGTGGAGAGCCATGATCGCCAACGTTCGCCATGGTACATAAGTGTAGGAGAAGTGACAATGTCAACCGGGACCTCTTTGGGTCTAGTCATTGGATTTAACTCTTTAACTCAACTCTCCAAGTTTTGGTTCACCACTACTGTGGTCAGGTATTGGACTCACAACTCTAGACCCAAAGAGTTGTGAGTTCAATACCAGGCCACAGCAGTGGTGAACCAAAACTTGGAGAGTTGAGTTAAAGGGAAATAACTGAGATATCTGGAAGAGGTATGACACGTGGAACGAGAAATCTTCTCTCAATGGATGAAATAAAGGGTTCAGTTCAAAATTTCCAATCATCTGAAAAAGGCCAGAGCATACAACAGCTGAAATGTGAATAAGGCAATGAAGATGAGGATAACAGTCCAAATAATGTAAATAATATAAGTAATCATAATACCTCATCTCAGAGATATAGACAGATATCTAGAAAAAAATGTCTTTTTTCTGAGATTTTTCAGTGACATATTGTAAACATATAAAGATTTTGGTAGGATTCTAATTTTTGTTGGGTTCTTTTTACGGTAAATAATCACGTCTAATGCCATGTAAAATGCACTTATAATATGGAAATGAATATTCAAACAACTCTTGGGTGACTGAAAAAAACTAAGAAAAAGTAAGAAACGTGGTGGTAGAGGAGGGGGTGGTTAGAAAAATGAGAAAATCTAATAAACAGTGTTGGGGGAGGTCAATAAATGGGATGGTTGTGAAATGATTAAAAGCATGTCTTTCAAACTATAACAAGACCATGAAGAAAGAAAACTAAAAATAAATGTCTATCAATGTCTTTAAATAAAATGCTTTAATAAAATTTATATGATATATTGCTATTATCCCGATATAAATGTCCACCAACAAAGCAGAAAATCAATAAGTGACTGGGGTTTCCTAATAAGTTCCAAGGGTTGGACAAAAATCCTAAAATTAACAGGCTGAAAGAAACATTTTTTTAGCATCCAACAGTAATAATATTCAACTGACAAATCCTTCATTATTCTATATAATGTTTTAAGATTATTTTCATTTGTAATAATAACTTAATCTTTAATAATCATATAACAAGGTGTTCAGAAAGTAATTACATATTTCAATGCGATGTATTATAATTTAGTCAACCAAATAAATAGAAAGACTTCAACAGAATTAGAATAATTCTAAAAAAGACAAACAAGGTTTTGAAAAGAACCATCCCACATTCCTTAGTTTCACAGAACTTTGCAGCAAATACCTACCATTCCCCATACACAGGGTAGACTCAAACTTTTTAAAAAATATTCTAAAAATAAACATATTGGTTAATTTATAAGTGTGAATCAATAAATTCATAGGCTGATTCATAATTATTCATTGATCTGAATTTTTCACTGTATAATATCTGAACAACAAAGAATTCTCCAAAAGTATTGCATCAGTTTATTTCCATGAAAACAGACTCCCAAGTGGATGCTTTCCCGATCATTATGATCTTAACTTTTTCAAGTATAGGGTTAACTGTCATTTATCCTACTTAATAATTCTAACAAAGGCAAACAAGGTTTTGAAAAGAACCATCCCACATTCCTTAGTTTCACAGACCTTCTCAGCAAGGACTAACCATTCCCTATACACAGGGTAGACTCATCCATATTCACTTCATATTCCATTGGTAAGGAAGAAGTTCTACTCAGGCAGCTTCTTCCCAAGAACTGTTACTTTGTGGAACGGACTCCTAAACAAATCTAGTTAAACAAAATTCTTTTTCAAACTTTTCCAAAAATATTCTAAAAATAAACATGTTGGTTAATTTATAAGTGTGAATCAATAAATTCATAGGCTGACTCATAATTATTCACTGAATTTTGATCTGAAATTTCCACTGTATAATATCTGAACAACAAAGAATTCTTCTAAGAGTACTGAATGGAAGGAAACTATGATGAAAATTAGCTTATGACCTCTTCTATTAGGGCGTTCAGAAAGCTCTTCATCTCCTCTCGAATGGTGTGTTGTTTATGGTGCGTTTTTTAAGTTAATTGAGAAAATTTGCAAAGAAAGAATTTGGGATCATTGTGAACTTTTGCTTGAGAATAATTGAACAGAACCAATTGCAGCCGGAATGAGAACCATTTTTTTGCATCACTTTGTTACAGGCGATGAAAAATTGATTTTGCACGGCAACAGAAAATGAAAAAGTGCTTTTATTGTAACACGAGAAATAGGTACCAGCACCAAATCTACGAGCCTATCTGCAGAAATTCTTGCATTGTGCCTGGTGGAATTTGAAAGGTGTCATCTATTAGGAGCTATTGAAACATGAAAGGACCATCACTGAACGCATTTATTGTTAGCATATGAAAATGTAAGCATTACGTCCAAAGTTTCCTGCTTTGGTAAACAGAAAAGGTGCTATTCTCCAGCGTGACAATGCAAATCCTGGCACACTGTAAAAGAAAGCCAAGAAAATACAAGATCTTTACAATAGGTAGTTCTTTCGCATTCTCCATACTCACCAGATCTAGCACTTCTGTTTCTTTCACACTCAGTAACCCCTTGTATTTTAATGGTTCTTATCACCTTGCTTGGGGCAAAATAAGAAAAAAGAAAACAAAAAAAAACAAAACACTCCAGATTTTTGTTTGTTTTGATCACTAAAATATTTCATAAGTGGCAGAACAAAGAGATTAAAAACAGTCTTTGAAACTTTCAGAAGAAACCAAAATTCCTTTCAATCTAGAATTAAAAACTTCTTTTCTCGTTGGGCTTCCATCATTGAAAATGAAGACTTTTACATTTTTGATCATTTTTGAATGAATTTAACATGCATTTGTTTTTATATAGTTTCTGTTAAAATTCATTTCCACTCCAAACACCCAAATATATTTAAATTCTGGGGTCATTGCAATACGACAAAAGATGTGTTGACCTTCTACCAATAACTCATCCATCTGGATAAATCTTCAGCTTTGTGTAACTAACTTCCAAGAGGATGCTACCCCAACCACTACAATCTTATTTGAGTCTAGGGTTAGCCATTATTTCCACACATATTCACTTAAACTGTACCTCTTTCTCTGCAACCCTCTACTATGAGTGACCCTTAGGCCTTATATAGGATGAACATCACAGTAAAAAAAAAAAAAAAAAAAAAATAAAAAGATGAAACTGCAATTTTTATTTTTATTTTTTTTTTTTACATATTTTTTTAAAGCGTGAATTATATGAAGGAAATACTGTATATCTGAAACTTTCAGATGATTTCTTGTTAATATTCAATGACTTTAGGAGAATCTATGTCTTTGTTGGGAATTTTCCATAATAATGTTGAGCAAAATCTCAGGAGGATTTCTTGCTAATATTCAATGATTTTTACTTTTATTTAGAATATTTTAGTTTATTTTCTGGTCTTTGTTTCAGACATTGCCAAATTCAATTCAGCCAAGTAATCAACAATTGGCTATTCACTTGGAAAAAAAAACAAGCAAACAGAAAGAATAATGTATAATGGAAAAAAAGACAATAGGAAAACTGAATGTAGTTGTATTATCTTTTTTCCTTTATACATACTGTCTTTTCTACAGATTAATTCTGAGGACTTTTAAAAAAAAAAAAAATGTTTTCATCTGAAGAAGTTTAGAGAATGTATCACCTGAAACATCCTGAAGAGAAAGGAAGCAGAAAAATGCTGACAATGAAGATAATTGAAAACAAAATCATTGAACTGGAATGTAATTAGCGTAATATCTAAGGACCTAGGGACCCATAAACCTCTTTCTGTATAGAATTAAGAGTTGATACAGTTATGGAAATTGTAATAAGAAAACCTTAATAAATAGAAAGACTTCTACAGAATTGAAATAATTCTAACAAAGACAAACAAGGTTTTGAAAAGAACCATCCCACATTTCTTAGTTTCACAGACCTTCTCAGCAAATACCTACCATTCCCCATACACAGGGTAGACTCACCCGTATTCACTTCATATTCCATTGGTAAGGAAGAAGTTCTACTCAGGCAGCTTCTTCCCAAGAACTGTTACTTTGTGGAACGGACTCCTAAACAAATCTAGTTAAACAAAATTCTTTTTCAAACTTTTCCAAAAATATTCTAAAAATAAACATATTGGTTAATTCATAAGTGTAAATCAATAAATTCATAGGCTGATTCATAATTATTCATTGATCTGAAATTTTCACTGTATAATATCTGAACAACAAAGAATTCTCCAAAAGTATTGCATCAGTTTATTTCCATGAAAACAGACTCCCAAGTGGATGCTTTCCCAATCATTATGATCTTAACTTTTTCAAGTATAGGGTTAATTGTCATTTATCCTACTTGTCCTCACAGTATATACTTCTGACTTCCTCCTTTTATGCTCTCACAATTACCTTATTCAGTAACCGTTTACCTTGGGTGGCTCTTGAGCCTTGTATTTGGTGAACAATAGTAAAGAAACAAAACAGTCACAAAACGAGTTATCCTGAAAGTAAATTCTGTTTCCCATTCCAACTGACACATAATTGAAATTTGATACATCAGTTTAAGTAAGTCTTATTACATGAATAACATAATTTAGGTTTTGTCATGTTACCTATGTTGAGCAGAATCTTCCCATAAACCACTGCTTTGTGGAACTGTCTTCCAAGTGGATGCTTCCCCAATCACTACAGTCTTAACCTGTTCAAATCTAGGGTTAATCATTATCTCCCCCACATATCCCCATAAACTGTGCCTCTTATTCTGTAACCCTCTACCTCCTGTGGCTCTCGGGCCTTGTATACGGGAATATTACTGTAAAAAAAAAAAGCCAAAATTAAGAGCAGTCATAGAATCCTTGACCAAAGAAGGATGTAATGCTGCCGATAGTGAAAGAATATAAAAAGGAGAAAAAACATTATTAAGGAGAGAGAACAACAAAAGAACAGGAATTAAGAAGTCAGAAGATAACTGACATTGCATTTAAATCTTTGAAGATCAGAGTTGACTGGAAAGCAAGAAACAGGAAGAGAGTTCCACAAGCGAGAAGTGTGAGAAAAGAAACTGTTAGCATAGAACATACAGTTACATCTAGCCATTTCAACTGTAAAATCATGAAACATTGCTGCCAATCTAGTACTGCATTATGGTGAGGCAACAAATTACGAGAGAGAAAATGGTTAAAAAAAAAAATGGAAATCAGTGTTAAAAACAAGCCCCATAGATCCAGAAGAGCTTTTCCAAAGTGGATTTAGCAAGTAAGTTTGAAGCTGAGCATTTTGAATCGTACCATTTAATCTCCATATTTATACAGTTGTATACTCAATTATGTATTAACAATTATTGCAGAAAGAATCTAACCAGCTTTACATAAGAATGGTGAAGCTTGGATTGTTGCTTTAGTCACCTGAAAAAAAATATTCAACAGGGTTTGGCATAACAGTCTTCTTCACAAGTTGAAAAGTTATGGTGTCTCCAGACAAATTTTTGAATTGATTCAGTTTTTCTTATCAAATCATGAAATGAATGTTATCCTGAATAGTCACTCTTCTAGATCCTTTCTTACTAATGCAGGTGTCCCCCAGGGCTCTATCCCTGGCCCTGCTTTTTTAAATTTTCAATATCGACTTTTCTACTAACATCAGCTCCCATCTACGCTGATGACAACCATTTACTCCTATCCGAATAGTAAGCCTGATCAGTTCAATAAGGTCAAATTGGTGGCTGATATCAAAAACGACCTTCAGTCTGTTGTTAAATGGTGCAAAGAATGACTGGTTAATTTTAATGTCTCCCAAACTAAACTGCTCTCTATTAATCATTTGAGAGACCCCTCCCTGCCTTCCATCAGCATGGCAGATACAGGAGAGACACTCGTTGCCTCTTCTCAGTCGAACATTCTTGGTTGTCATGGAGTGGAAAGAGATTATATTGAATCAATTGCTAGGGGTCTGCTGTAAAGAAGCTTGGTTCACTTTGTCATGCTAGACAACTTTTCTCTCTAGAATCTATCTTACATATCTGTAAGTTTACCATTTGTCCAAGCTTAGAATATTGTTGCTCCATCTGGTCTGGTCTTCCTGCTATATATTTAGAAATTCTTGATAAAATCCAAAGAAGAATCAGCAATATTATCCTGACCTGGAGTCTTGGGTTCAGTCCCTTTCCTACTATTGTAAAGTTGCTATACTAGATTAGTAACAACATTTTATAATTGAAATGGCTACATGTAACTGTAAGTTCTATGCTAATGTTTTCTTCTCTCAGACTTCTCACTTGTGGAACACTCTTTCAGTTCCATGCTTTTCAGCTAACTTTGATCTTCAAGAATTTGTCAATTGTTATCTATATTCTTCCCGGTTACTCTTCTATTGTTCTCATGCCTTAGTAATGTTTCTGTTTTATAACTTTCATACCCAGTAACCCTTTGTGTCTTAGTGGTTTTATTGGTTTGTTTGGAGTAATTCAATTAAAAATAAATAAATAAAAAAACAACTTAGTGAAAATTCTAAGTTTGTCTAATTTTTGCAGAAGAATTAGAACTCATTTCAATAGTTGCTGAAATTTCTTATGGCCTGGATCTAATAAATAGAAAAAGACATTTCTATGTAACTAAACTAGTAGAATTTGGTAGAATTCTTGATTGATTTATTTGTTTAATGGCACCTTATGGATCATTAAATGCCAATATTTAATTTTCATCAGAGCTTTGAAGTAATAAAAATATGTTATTCTACTTTCACAATTGAATACATGGTAGATGATGCTCAGCTTGTGTGCACATACATGTTTGTGCAGACATAATTACTAGAGGTGGTTATATGTGTATTCTATGTTGTTGTTTTGTTGAAGTTATATTTTGGAATACAGTTTGATTTAAGAAATTGAAGGATATGTATATTGTATGGATATTATATGGATTAAAGTTCTTTCATGTTGGTTGTTTGATTTTGTTTAGCAGCTTATCAACCTTTATGGATTATTTAATGCTGAAATGTAAATATTTTGAATGCAAGATTCCATATAAAATGTATTGTTGGTCATTTTGCTATAAAATGTATTGTTGGTAATTCTATGATAAGTAGGAATTGTTGATAATTTTTTTTTTATATAAAAATGTATTTTTATAATTTCCTAGTGTCTTGTTTTTGTTTGAGGGTTCACTTTTTACTCATAGCTGGGACCCTAACAAGTGCTACCACCCCTGAGCAAAGTGGCTTGGGAACAACAGTAACTAAGAAATGGTTCCAGGCTCCTCAAAACCTCCAACATTCCATTCTGAGGCCTTGCTACCAGATATATTTTATCATCATACCCAGGACTATATAACATATTTAGTAACATTTTTTCTTTTTTACTTTATGAGTTGCTTAACAGGATTGATTGCTTGATTTGCTTTTTTATGGCTTATCAACCTCTTGCAGGTTATTTAAAGCCTGAAAAGAATGTTAGAGTGTAATAATTTATTAGAGATAACAATGATTTACGGATACGTCCTACTAATTAACTTATAGCTGGAGGGAAGAAAAGTGGACTCATGCCTTTCCCAAGAGTATTTGCAGGTAAGTAAATATAACAAACTCGACTGGAATTTGAAGCCAGCTCTCCAATTTCCAATTCTGTGTCATTATCCGTTACTCCACCCACACATTTAACCTTAAAGCACTTGGTATTTTCTAATGTTCACCCATTTAGGTTCTGACCAGGCTCGATGTTGCTTAATTTCGGTGATCGGATGAGAGACGATGTTTCAACATGATATAGCTGTAAAATCAAGAACATTTCAATAGAAACAAAGAAAAGAGTACTGAACTGTTATGTAATATTGGTCTTCCTATATAGGAGTGAATGTTGGACAATCACCTTACGAGTGTAGAAGAGATCTGAGGCAACAGAAATGTGGTTTTACAGAAGGATTCTGAGAATACCATGGACCAAACATGTGAGCAATGACAAAGTTTTAGAGAAAATAGAAGCAAAAAGGACACTTATACTTAGTATCAGGAAAGAAATAGTTGAAATTTCTAGGACACACAATGAGGAAAGAGGGCCTGGAAAATTTAACACTCACAGGATATATTGAAGGCAAGAGAGACAGAGGAAAGTAGTGAATGATCTACGTAATAAACTTGTGTAAATGTTGGCAGTACAGGGATTAGGAGAGATAGCAAAAAGATAAATCTTGCTAAGAGCTACAAAGAATAGGAAGTTGTGGAGATCCATGATTGCCCATGTCCTGAAGGTTGTAAATGATAGTATGGTATTTGACAGATATTACTTTCAGGACAGTTTTTTTTTTATTTGTGGATTATGTGTTATGTCATTTAACAGTAAGTGAGTGAATGCTGTGACTGTAAGAAGTGATGTTTGTTTGATTAGGCAACATGCGTCACATATGACGAGAAACAAAAAAGTATGGAACAAAAAGACAGAAGAGGAAAATCATAAAGAAAGGACAAAGAGAAGAGAACGAGTGCATTAGCTTCCAGTCTTGCAAACATTCAAATGTAATTTCTGATAATCAGTGGAGAGACATAGAATTGCCTGTTTTCACTAAAAGGAAGTAAAATTTTCTAAATTGGTTTATTCCTCAAGATCAAAGTGACTGGTCTTCTCTTTAAATAACAGACATCCTGCATCACCATAACAGCTGGAACTTGTTTTATCATTTAATCATTAATATATGAATTTTATCAACCTCACTAAAGATTTCAAAGTAACTTATGATAAAGTAGTTTCACAGTGATTTGTGTTAATTCTTCACTATATATATATATATATATATATATATATTTGTTATATTGATGGAAGAAGAGAGCTCAATACAGGAAACAGAGTTTATAGATAAGGAAAGTATGAATAAATAAATCCCATAATAGGAATACTATGTCCACACTGTCTATATACATAAACTTTCTCCTTTATATATATATATATATATATATATATATATATATATATCTCAATTAGGCGGTGCAGGTTCAATTTATATTACGCGAATCATTCATATGAAAAGCAGATAATGAAGTTAATGATATGGCAAGAATCACTCTCGCAAACAATTTTTAATAATAAAATACATTAACCTCAAATCCGTTAGTGAATGGTATGATCCTTGTTTATAAATTCCGGTTTTATAAGGTCTTTTTTTACTACTAGCTTTCAATTGTTTCATACAATCATCATCAGGTAGGGAAATAGGCAAGTTTTTTACATCCAGGTAATAACAGGACATCGAAAGATAAAGTGTAATCCGAAAGAAGTGTTTTTAGAAATGTGATATTGTTAACTGTAAGAAATACTTTTGGAGTGTGCAGTCACGATGCTGAGGTTGAATTTTTTTAAATTTTAAAATTGTGCATTCTTGTACTAATATAGTAATATGAGAATTCTTTTGTAGAAGTAGGTTTTTCTAGTAAAGGTGGCATGAACTAAATTGTTCAATAAATAGAGTAATGTCATAGTTATTATCAGGAATTCGCACGTCGGATCAGTTATTTTAATATCAATTATGTGGTGCAGGTTCAATTTATATTACGCGAATCATTCATATGAAAAGCAGATAATGAAGTTAATGATATGGCAAGAATCACTCTCGCAAACAATTTTTAATACATTAACCTCAAATCTGTTAATGAATGGTATGATCCTTGTTTATAAATTCCGGTTTTATAAGGTCTATCTATCTCATCCACAGACTGTTTCGTTGTATCACAGCTCATCACTGTGGCTAGACGTCCATTTCCCTCTAGCTAGGACCAAAACCCGACTGAATTGGTATCAGTCGGGGATTCCACCACTAAGCCATTGACGTACAGCAGGGATGAAGGTGAATTTAACTATTTATTTTTAGATAAACACAGTGACTGAGAGAACTCAATTTGATTTACTGAAGAGTCTTGCATTATTAACTGTAATAGTCAACATTTACAAACCCACACTTCCTCCCCAGAGAGCTCAACTGAAATAAATTTTTCAGGAGCATATATATTGTCATCCACAGACAGACTGTTTTGCTGTATCACAGCTCATCAGTGTGGCTTAGACGTCCGGTTGCCTCTAGCTAGGATTGAAACCCGACTGAATATATATATTTATATATATATATATTAAAAGCTGCCCTATGGGTCGGCATTTAAGCTAGCTCCTGCAAAGGGCTCTTGATTGGGCCTTCGGCTTGTTCAGGAGTTTGAGAGTCCCTCAGTCTTTATATATTCTCAGCATTGGAAGCTCATCTGGCCGCTATTTGATCTGGGTTTTCATCTGCACAAGACTTTCTTTTCTTCGCTGCAGTCTTCGCTCTTTTGATTACCATCTGGTCCTTCGTTGGTGGAGATAGCTTTTTGCGAGGTACACTGCTGCTGTATATGATAGCCAACAATAAACGACAGGAGAGCACAAAATTGATCATTACATTTAAGTATTGAATTAATAATTAAGCTTACCTTTTAAAAGTTCAACATTAATTCTTCTGCCGCCACATAATTTAAAAACAATTTTATGTATGTAGGTCCTTACTTTCTGTACAAACAATTATCTTTATTTCATGGGTGACTGGATTTTGCAATTAATTTTGATTATTCCCAAATTTATTTCCAAGTTATAAAAATTGTTATTGTACAAAAACATTTGTTGCAAAACATCATATAAAAAATTGCCAAAAACAATCAGAGTAATGAAAAAATTGGGAATCTAAAATTGCAGGATTGTGGATCTGGATACGGCACTGAATGTTTTTAATTTGCCAATTCCAAAATGGTATTATATGTTGGGCTATGAACTCTAAAGATGAAAAGATGTGACACACTGATATTCACATTTATTTATATAGAAGATGAGATATTTAAAAGTTAAAGAGCTGTGTCCCTTTAATTGAAAAAGTATGAGACAGTGACATTGGCATTTATTATATATATATATATATATATATATATATATATATATATATATAAAGTTAGTGGAGAATTTGAAAAACTATATATAAAATTAATGAAGAATTTGAATATATATGTGTGTGCGTGTGCACGCGCATATGAAATTATTATTGAATTTTATATATATATAAAAATTACTGAAGAATTAGAATATATATATGTGTGTGTGTATGTATGTATGTATAAAATTACTGGAGAATTTTAATATATATATATATTTCATTTTCCATTTTGTCTTACATTTTTCCCAATACTGTTTGTGATATATAAAATATATATCATTATCTGATACACAAACACCCAATAAAATGGTGATAAAAAGTTCTCATCTAGACCAAAAAAGATCCTAAAGTTTGGTGATTTGGTAAAATTTTCTAGTGAACTACCACAGAAGGCAAATAAGGCTGCATATGTTTTTTGCAATGCTAAAAACAAAAAAAAAATGGTTCCTCCATGGCGAACAGAAATTTAAATGTGTCTCACGTATAAACTGTCCAACAATGAAAAATGGCGGCTTTGATCCCAGAGTCAGATGCTGTCTCGTGAGAATATCATTTCTCATATGTAAATTTTGGAGGTCAATGAAAAAATAAAAGAGGGCATAAGGAGGCAACAGGCAGATGGTATCAAACAGAGTTTATTTTTCTGATATTTTTTCTTGGATTCATCCATTTTGAAGTTTGATAGTAAGTTACCAATTTTTGTCCACGTTTATCTCCTTGTTCAACACATTTTGTCTGTATTAATGTGTGTATTTTTAGCATTGTTTTTTTTTGTTGGAACTTTTTGTTGGTATTTGTGCTGATGAGGTATCTCTAAAGCAACCCGTAAGATACCCTCTCGCTACTCCATCGGCATGAGCAGTAATTAGACCGAAAAAGGGCCTGGAGTACTATGAGGCCCAAAAAAGAAGTATATAAAGACTTCATCTCAAGGAATGAGGTACTAACCATTCCCTCTGTCTGTGAGGCAGTATCGTACAGAACGATCACCCTGCTGACCACGGATGTAAAGACAAGAAAGTTGATGGGCATCAACAGGGAATATAGTCCCAAAAATATTGTCCCGAAGATCTAACACCATGTGGGACATTCTGATGGCTACCATTGAGGAGGCGAAAGCACTTGCTGGGAGTATCCTCACCACAAAATCAATGAGGCTACAAACGGAATATTTGGGAACCCAGAAAGCAAAGATCGTGCTTCATGGGATGCTTTGGACATATAAGAGGACCATTTGGGGGCCTCTTTGTGTATTATGGGCAAGTCGACATGGTCAATATGGCGAAAAGTAAAGTGATCATTGACACTGGAGAGGTCTTCTTACAGGTGACATTGTCTTGCAAGCACTTTATGGACATGTCATGGCCGCAATATTCTGAGGATAGTGGAAGGCCGTTGATCGCACTGTTGGTCCTGTGGTGCCATGGGGAACTTGTCAAAAGCGTGCCCCAGCCAAAACCTGGTGACACCAACCCAGCAATCTACAACATCGAAGGAAGCAGTGGGGTTAGACAAATCTGGTCAGGCCCCCAATGACCTCAATGAATCTCAGCAGGTAGCAAAGAAAGGACAAAAAACTGTGACTCCTCCCCAGCAGGATGCCCCACAGTGTTGGAAACAAAACCAGCAACAACAACTTAACCAGGGCATGAAGAAGCAGCAACCACAGCAACAACTAGAGTGCAATATGGAAGTGGAGGATATGCCTCCACTGCATTCTTCTTGAAAAGGGTGAGGAGGAAGATGAGAAAAATGTCAAAAAAGGAGAAAAGATCTGGCCTCAGCAGGGCGGAGAGGGACATGAAATCTGCCTCTGCTTCGCAAAAGAAGGCACCTATGCCGACAAAACCAAGAGCACAGGAACGCGAGGGAATTTCCTGGGGTAATTAAGAATGTGGGCAGAAAACTGAAGGTATGGGACCTTTTGGATGCCGCCCAGAAATCTTTTCCAAATACTAAAATGGCTCATGTGGAGTCGGGAGATTTGAAAAAGTTGGCTAAATTATGTGCAGAGAGCGTTCTAGTGTTGCTCCATCTCTCACTGTAAAAGGACCCTTAAACTGATGTTCTCTATGGACGTTGGTGCTATTGTCCTGGATGGATAAATTAAGTCCAATATTGGCCCTGGCAGTCAAGGACGATCCTTCGGGGTCCTTTCTTCTGCAGATTTCTGTCCAGTCTGCATCTGAGGGGGGATGTCTATCAAACTAGCCAGTTTGCATGTGAGGGACTTGAGGGATCGGTGTAAGGCAGCCTTCCCTCTTTGTGATCTTTTGTTCTTCGGCATAAATGTGGCCACAATCCAGGAGACACACTTTGTTTGTGATATTGATATTTGTCTATTAACAGAATACTGGGACTAGCTGGCAAGAGACCTTTTCTTACTACTTAAATGTACCCCGGGTGCAAAGGTGGACCTTGTCCATGTCGATTGCCGTGAACAGTAGTTCATTTCAGATCGTTGCGGTTTATGCGCCCAACAATCAGATGGAGTGTGTCTCCTTTTCCGTTGGTTGGGACTGTTCCTGATGGATTAGTCACATTTAGTCTTAATGGGGAACTGGAATGCTGTCCTGGAACACAAATTAGACAGAGGTGCAGAGCTAGCGGGACGTCGGGTGATCATAGCTTAGTTGATATGATTGGTGAGTTTGGTTTCGTCGATAGATACCAGTTCGATCCTCCAAAGGTGGAGATGTAGATATGGGCTCTTAAGTGGCCATCTACTCGGGTAGCCAACTACCTGGATAGAATGTTAGTGAGAAGGGTTGATCTAGATTGGCTAAACTGTCACATGTTTCACTGGTTAGGCTATTCAGATCATAGACTTATCTGTGGCCAACTGGTGTTAGGGGCTAGGCCTAGAATGGCTGGACACTGGAAGTTCAATTTGTCTTTACTGGACTGGCAATAAGTGGTGGATGAGGCTTAAAGATAGCATTAGGTCATTCACAACTGAATATAGCCAATGACTCGCTCTCGATAAGGCTAAAAATGCGAAGACTCTCAAGGAGAGTAGCTTGTGGTTTGGTGACAGGAAGGGAGTTGCGCTTCCTGAGCCCTTTAGTTGGATTGATGGACCCGTCCGCATGCTTGGTGTGTGGTTTGGGCCCAAGCTCTAACAGAAGAAGACTTGGTCGGATGTACAGGAAAAGGTTGGAGCGACGGTTTGAACTTGGCTCCGAAGGCGGTTGTCTGTGAAGGGTAGGTCTGAAGTGTGCACCACATACGTCTTTCCTCTCATCTTTTACTGGTTTTCTGTACTCTCTCTACAAGGAATGTAAGAAGGCACTCGAGTGCTTGCTCTCCTCCCTCTTGTGGGGTTGATAAGGATGCTTTCTCTAGTCTTACCATATCACCTACTGATTCTAGGGTTGAGTGCCGTCGTAAACCCCGGAATGAGTAGAGATTACTCAGAGTGTCGAGTGGCCTTGAAGTCCATCTTTTGGTCCAGTGACTTTTCATGGCCTTTTATCGGTAATTAATGGAGGGGGTTGCAAAGGATCATCTCTGTGGGCAGTTCGGCTTGTTGGCCACCAAGTTGCGCTCTTTCTGGTCTTGGGCGCCAGCAGCGAATTACCTCAGCAATTATGAATTTTCGCTTATAAAATAAGTCAATCACAAACGCCAAAGAAAAAAACATGAACAAAAGATGAGATAGAAGCCTCTAGAATTTACTTTTAAGAAAGCCATTCATAAATGACTACGACAGAAGCAAGGAGAATGGGCCAACTATCAATGCCCAGCAGGCTCTCGTCATCACCACCATGACTTCATTCATGAGACTAAACACCCACACCATGCCCACAAAGAAGACCGCTCGCATCTATCGGAATTAAAGTAATCCCATAATAGGAATACTATGTCCACACTGTCTATATACATAAACTCTTTCTCCATTATATATATATATATATATATATATATATATATATATAAAATTACTGAAGAATTTGAAAAAAAAAAACATATATCAAATTATTTTATTTATTATACATTTTTCAACCAATAAAATACTATCAGAAGGTTTGTTGGATAAACATTATCACTAGGGCAAATACCACCAAACTACTTGCGGACGTAGTTGTAGACCAACCACGTGTTATTTTTGGATCATTTAGAAAATAAAAATAACCCCTTTCACTACACCTGCAAATTTGAAAAGAAAGATTTTTCGCGAGCCAGTGTGAAATTATTTTCTAACCAACGAAAAACCTTGTATTCAAACATTTCACCCCTCGATGTGAAATTAGATTCTGAATCCCCTTCTTTTATGTGTCGTGTCTCTTCAGGGACGTAGGCGATCATGGCCCTCCACCTCCTCCTGTCCCTTGTTGCTCTTAATAAGTTTTGTCTTTTTGTTATTTCTCCCAGACCCTGTTCTGCCATCCGCTTGCTCAAGCCCACTATGTATACCTTCCCCTACCCCTCTTTTCCTCTATCCGTCCTGTGAGTATCAAATTTTTCAAGCTTTCCTTCCTCATTATGTGTCCCAGAAATTTCAGCTGCCTCTTCCTGGTGTTAACTATGTGTTTACTCTTTGTTTGCATTCTCTCCAAAACCTTGTCATTGCTCACATGTTCAGCCCATATTATCCTTAGCATCCTTCTGTAGAACCACATTTCTGTTGCTTCAAGTGTCTTCATCTTTGAGGAGATTGTCTAGCATTCGCTGCCATAGAGGAGGACAGATATCACGTAATAGTTCAGTACTCTTATTTGGTTCCAATGAAACTTTCCTGTCTCGTAATACTCTGCTTAGCTTTAGGAGTGCAACTTTGGCTATCCCAATTCGTCTTCGGATCCAAGTGTCACACTCTCTGTCCTCTGTTAGAACACTTCCAAGATATTTAAATTTCCGTACCTGCTTGATGTTAGTATACCCGATCAGTAAATTGGATTTTGGGCTCACCTTTTTGCATTCTGCCTTCTTGTAGTTTATGCTTAATCCTTTCACACTCTCCTTCGCTCCATTCTGCAGGAGGTTTTATAGTTTCCTTTCCATATCTGCTATCAGCATTATGTCATCTGCATATCTTATGTTGCTAAGATTGTTAACAGTAATGATGAATCCTAGTAGGATTTCCAGTTCTCTCAGAATTTTCTTGCTGCATAGGTTGAATAAGTCCAGTGAGAGATTCTTGATTATTCTAATGTCTTTCCCGAATGCATTAAGGTTGCTGAGCAGCTATAACAGATCTTTGTGGCATACTTTGTCGAACACCTTTGCGTAGTCTATAAAATACAGGTACATATTCTTCTGCATTTGTATTGCTCTTTCTGATAACATTCTGAGCATAAATATCACGTTCCTTGTTCTGGTGTCTTTAACAAACCCGTACTTGTCTACTACCTAGAGCTCCTTGATAAAATCCAAAGAAGAATCAGCAATATTATTGGTCCTGATCTGGCATCTCAGTTTCAGTCACTGTCCAACTGCCATAAGGTTGCCCGTGTCTTTTCTATAAATATTTTCGTGGTAATTGTTCAGATAAGCTTTTCACTGTGGCACCTAACCTTTTTTTAATTTAAGTGCAGTACTAAACTGATACCAAGATGTCATCATTTTAAAGTTGAAATGGCTAGATGTAGTCGTACGTTAAATGCTAACAGTTTCTTTTTTCTCACACTTGTGGAACTCGTTTCTGGCTCCATGCTTTCCAGCCAACTTTAATCTGCAAAAAAATTTAAATGCAATGTCAATTGCTATCTACTCTCTTCCTGATTATTCTTTCCACTTGTTATTAATTTTTATGTTACTAATTCCTCCACACTCTGTAACCCCTTGTGTTTTAGCGGCTTTACTGTCTTGCATAGGATGATACCAATTAAATGGCAAAACAAAAAAACTTCACCGAAGAAAAATTGAACATTTGTCATTGTATAGCTTTGAAAAGAATACATAAATGTTACTTCAACTGACGTTCTGCTTCTACTTTTTCATCAGAAAATAACCTTTTAGATGCCTCATTTAAAAGATATGCCGTTGTTGTTGTTAAGGGTTTAGAATCCCGACAGATAGCAACTACGACCTGAGTATGGATCCTAAGACATCCTCTGTATCCTTTTATCTAATCCACTCCAGGCTTCTCTTGACATCATGACTATGAACTCTGTCAACCAACCCAACAAACGCATCAACTACAGGCCTTACCAACTCTACCCTTATTTCAATGCTGCCTCCTTTGCCTACATGAGAGACGTTCTGCTTCCATCCTCTGTATCGGTAATACAAAAGAATTTTATATTTACAATTCTTGTCTTTTCTGTTTGCCTCACTGGCAGTACTTTTGTTTCATTTCTTCTTCTGTGCTAATATATATATATATATATATATATATATATATATATATATATATATATATATGTATGTACACACAAACTTTGAAATTTCTAGATGAAGTGTTTAAACTATTATTATTTTATTACTAGTTTAACTCCATCTTATTGTTGCTTTTCAGATGAAGCATTTTAACTATTATTATTGGGTTGGCCAAAGTGTTTATTCAGTAGTTTCTTATGTAGAAAATTTACTTAATAAACAAAACAAACATTTTGGCCAACCTGATAATTTATTAGTAGTTTTACTCCAGCTTCTTATTGTTGCTTTTTGCCATGCAGTGACATGATATCAGTAAGTAGAACGTGTTATTCCACTCAGATTTCATGCCTAATAAAGACGCAATGACTGACAATTTTTCAATTTACAATAAAAACTAAGACCAATATGTAGACATAAATAAATTAATAAGCAGATGAACATTCACCAGGCTTCCCAGAGGTTAAACGAACAAGATATTGAATCACACTGTGAGCTAATTCTTTATTTATCCAATCAAATGTTGCCGTTTATTCACTGTTGTATGAATGACAGCCATTCAAAAGCAATTAAAAAATTAAGATGAAAGTAGATGATCACAAAATCTGATAATAATGATTGACAAGTTTTCATTTAATAAAAAATAAAATAAAAAATTGATTCAGATTTGATATTTAATAAAAGATAGTTGCCATGACAGATTCACAAAATTTGAGATTTAAATCTGAGTTTGTCATCTATGAGAATTTTTTTATTTTTTCTGGTCTACTGTCAAAGATTGCAGATGACAGACTAGAAAATGTAAAGCAGGGGTCCTCACAGTGATCCATATTAATCACTGGTAGGGTTGATGGGATTATCCAGAGGGTTTATAAGTGCTTGGTGGTCAAATAGTTGATAATTATCTGATCTTGAAATAGAAAATACAGTCACTTGTTACAGAATGTAGATGATGGACCAGGATGATCAGTAATTGGTCAGAATAACTCATGGGTGTGGTATTCTGACAGTGATGGATTGCCTTTGTATCAGTTTTGGATACGAGACCAAAGATGCAAGAATTTTGAAGCACTGATATGCTTCCCACACTCAGGTTCAATTAACAGGCTAAAACTAGATATGGAGAGATGCTAAGCCAATGGGCGTCATGTATTTCTTTGAAGTTCTTTTTCCTGCTGCCTCCTAGAATCTTTGCTACCACATCTGCCCCTCTAATAAAATGAATAAGAAAAAGAAACTGTCTTTTATTGATACCATCTATAAAGTGGTGTTGGGGTCTGATGGGCTGAAGTCAGTGATGACATGGTATGCAACATATTGACTCTCACTCACAAGATAAATTCATTGATATATGTGTAGATCTTGAGGCTAAAAATAAAAGCTTCAATAGTCATTATTGGAATAATATAAATATTAATAGTAAATACTGCAAACTTAGTGCAGCACTTGAAATATTTTTATTTGCACTCCCAAGTTTGTATATGGTTGAAGATGGTTTTAGCAACATAATTCTAATTAAACTGAATGACAAACTGGAGCTGAAAGAACATAGTGACTTATGACAAAAACAAATATTTTCACGGCAATTGCTCTAACAAGCTTTTTCCCCCTAGTGCCCTGACTCCATAAATTTAAGTGTGGTACTAGATTGGCAGTTAGGTCCCACCATTTTATTGTTGCACTAGCTAAATGCAACCACCACTTCTACTCCAACAGTTTCTTTTCTTGCACTTCCCACCTGTGGAACTCCCTTCCATTTACTTGCTTCCCTGATAACAAAAATCTTCAAAAATTTTAATTCAACATGAATCGCCATCTTCTATCTTCTTGACTCCCATTCATGTTTTGTCCTTTCCTCAATCCTGCCTATACTCAGTTTTTTCACTCTCTGTAACCCCCTGCGTACTAGTGGCATTCCCATCTTGCATGGGGTGAAATGATAAAAAAAAATATCCATGAACTTTCTACTGCCCAACAAGCACAACTTTCCCAGTGATGATGTCAACCAATTCAATAAAAACATATATTATTTTTAATGTGTTTATTATTATCTATATTATTTATGAAGTATTATTATTATTTAATAGATCCTTGCCAGAATATATCTTTCACAAATCTGCCATTCATACATAATTTGAATATTGCTGCCACATCTGGTCTGGTGCTTCTGCTATATATTTAGAAATTCTTGATAAAATACAAAGAAGAATCTGCAATGTTATTGGTCATTATTTGGTATCTTGGCTTTGATCACATTCCCACAGCCATAACATAGCTTCCCTGTGCCTTTTCTATAAATACCTTCTTATTGTCTAGGGAGAAATCCCAGCATGCATCTGTATGATTTGTTTTACGATCTTTTCATTTAGAACCAAACACATCCCACCTTCTGCTGTAGTTGTTTAACCAGAAATAGAAAACTTGCATTTTTTTTCGCTGCTTTCTTACAAGTGGTGAAAAATGGGTTTTGCATGTCAACAGAAAATGAAAAAGATAGTGATTATCAGAAAATGAGAAACCAGTGCCAACACCAAAACAACGAATCCAACCCCTTGCTTTATGTTTAGTTAAATATGAAATGGGGGGGGGGGCGTCCATTACAAACTACTGGAACATGATTTGTTTGTTTAATGGATTATCAACTCCTTTATGGGTCATTTAATGCCAAAATTTAATTTTCTTGGGAGCTTTAAAGTAACAAATATATGTCATTCTGATTTCACAACTGATGATAGATCATGGTAGATGATACTCAATTTTTCTGCATATACATGTTTGTGAGGACATGATTACTAAAGGTGGTGATATGTGTCTTTTATATTTTAGTTTTGTTGAGGTTATATTTTGGAATACAGTTTGATTTCTTTCAGAAATTGTAGAATATTATATGAATTAATGTCATGAAAGTGTTCTTTCATGTAGGTTGATTTTGTTTAGTGGCATATGAACAATTCTATGGGTTATTTAATGTAGAAATCTAAATATTTTGAACACAATTTTATGGCTTCAATTAAATAAATTTTGAATGCAATTGTATGCCTTGTACTGCAGATAAAATATATTGTTGGTAAGTTTTTATATAAAAATGTATTTCTGGTATTTTTACTATAGAAATGTATTTTTATATTTTCATAGTTTTTGGTTTTGTTTTAGGTTCACTATTTGCCCATAGCTGAGACCCTAACAACTGCTACCACCCCAAGTCAGAGTGGACCTGAGAACAGTAATTAAGAGGTAGTTCTATGCTCCTCAAAACCTCCAGTCTCCTGATCAGAGACTTTGCTGTCATTAGGATGGGAGATGTTGCATTGTCCATCCTCTGTTAAAACACTTCCCAGAAACTTAAACTTTTTTACTTGCTTGATTTTGCTATCTCCATTTCATAGTTCCCATCTTGAGCTGTTCCGCTTTGCTAACAACCAGGCATTCTGTCTCCTTAAAATTGATGTTTACTCATTTCTTCTTGTCTTCTTTTACAGATGTCTCTCGGAGTTCCTGCAATTACTTTTCTATATTTGCTATCAAAACTGTCTAATCTACATATTTTATGTTTTTAATAATTTGTCCACCAATAATAAATCCTGGTAGGACCTCTAATTATCTTAAGATCACCTTGCTGTAAAGATTGAATAAGCCTGGTAAGAAGACACCTCCTTGTATTATGCCCCTTTCATTTTTTTTTAAGCATTTAACCCCAAGCAATGTGGGAGTGCCATTAGCATGCAAGGGATTACAGGGGGTAGAGAACAAGAGTAAAGAGACGTGTTTGGGGAGAGGATAAAGAGAAGGACAGGGAACAAGATTAAGGTATCAGAAGATGTCGATTGACATTACACTTAAATATTTGAAGATTATACTTATCAGAGAAGCAAGCAAAAGGAAGGGAGTTCCACAGACAGTAAATGCGCGAGAAGCTGTTTGAGTAGAAGAGATAGTTAAATTTAACCATTTTGATAGTGAAAGGGTGGGACCGAGATGCCAACCTAGTAGCTCGCTTAAATTCATGCAGTCTGGGAACCAGTGAAAGCACCTTGTCAGAACAGTTGCCATGAAAATACTTATAGAAGGGACAGACAGAAGCCACGGCACGTCTGTGAGACAGTGACTGCAGACTAGATGCCAGATCAGGACCTATCACATTGCATATCCATCTCTGGATTTTGTTGAGGACCTTGAGACTTACAGTGGGGGCACCAGACCATATATGACAACAATATTCCATGCAGGGATGGATGGTTGATTTATAGATTTGAAAGATGGACGCAGATGAGAAAATCTTTCCGGCAAGACACAAAACCAATTTTTCTTGCAGTAGATGAAGCTATTGAGTCTATGTATTTGTTCCACCTTCTTGTCGGTGGACAGCATGTGACCAAGCAGGTGCAACGAAGCACTCTCATGGAGTTGGGCATCAGCCATTCTGATGGGAGACAGGAAGGGTTCTCTGTGGCGAGTAAATGAGAGCAGTTTCATTTTGGAGGCATTGAAGTTTACAAGTCATTTCCTGTCCCAGTCAACCACAGATTGGAGGTCCTTTTTTAAACCAGTGGTCAGGTTAGTTTTGTCAACGATACCAGTTTTACTATTGAGGTAGGAGTAAATAGTAGTTTTGTCTGCATAGATGCCTACTTGGAAACTGAATATTTCATGAGTTCATTTCCTAACCGTATATAGGTGGTTTGCTCCCAGTACATGTTCTGGATTATTCTAATATCTTTCTTAAATAAGTCAAGCTAACCTAGCAGTTCAAACAGTTCTTTGTGACCTACTTTGTCAAATGCTTTTGCATAATCTATAAAACTATAATATATCCTTTTGCATTTGTATTTAGCTTTCCGTTATCATTCTGAGCATAAATATTACATTCCTTGTTCCAGTTTCTTTAATGAAACTGCACAATTTCCTATTTTCCATCTAATTCTTCTGCATGTTCTATTCATCAGAATTTGGATCATAAGTTTCAGTGTGTAGCTCATATTACTAGAGTGAGTTTGATCCTGACAGTGTACCACACTTGTGGCTCTAAACTAGAATAATAAATACCAATTAACTTTGAATAATTTAATGACTTTTCTTTTTTTATCATTTCACCTCAAGCAAGGCAATAAAACCACTAAGATGCAAGGGGTTACTAAGTGTTAAAGAATATGAGAAAAAACTACTATTAAGGAGAGAGAACAATAAAAGAATAAGAATTAAGACAGAAGATAATGATTGATCTTCAAAAAATAAAAAGCAATGTCAAAGTTGACTGAAAGGTCAGAAGCCAGAAGAGAGTTCCACAAGTGAGAAGAAACTGTTAGCATAGATCTTACGGTTAAATCTAACCATTTCAACTGTAAAATGATGAGACCTTGCCACCAATTTAGTATTGTACTTAAATTCATAAAGCCTAGGTAACATAGCAGAAAGTTAATCTGAAAAATTATCATGAAAGTATTTATAGGAAAGGCACAGGGAAGCTACATTATGGTGGTGGGAAAATGACTGAAGCTGAGATGCCAGGTCAGGGCATTGCAGATTCTTCTTTGTATTTTATCAAGAATCTCTAAATAAGAGAGCACCAGACCAAATGTAGTAGCAATATTCAAAGCAATCTTATTGCCTACTTTATGTCAAGAAAGATAAAAAAAATACCTAGATTTTGGTTTCCAAATTTCAAGAAGTTTCACTGTCTAGGACATTCGTAATTGTGAGTGGCTATCATTCTTAATAGACAACAACAGGGTTCTTCAAGCTAATTGGCCTATGTCCAATAATATGTCTTAGTAAAGCTTCCTGGCCATCACTTTAAGTATTTTCTTGTTTGAACAGTCCTCACTGAGCCAATTCAGTTGCTTGCTTCTTGCTACAATTTTCATCGAATGAAGACTGGTAATTTGGTTTAAAAGTTAAACTAGAAGATCAAAGATTCTTACTTCAGTACAGAGTTTCCTACTTGTCTAGCCTTGTACTAGACTACATACCAACTGAGTATTTCTTGTGAGGTCAAATGTTAGGGAGAAATTCTACATATTTCTCAAATGAAATTATACTTTCCTAAAAGGATTTTGCTTCTTTTTCAAATGAAATTATCTAAATCATTTTGGAAATAGGTGATTTCATTTAAGAAAAGGATAATTTCATGAAAGGAGTAATTTCCAAAATGAATTTACTCCTTTCCTAAAATTAACCTTTTCTCAAATAAAATTACCCTCTTCTAAAATTACTGTTTTTTCTCAGATGAAATGATAATTTTGTGAAAGAAGTCATTTTGGAAATTATGCGTCATGAAATTATCCTTTTCTCAAATGAAATCACCTATTTTTAAAATGATTTAGATAATTTCATTTGAGAAAAGGATAATTTTGTGAAAGGAGTAAAGTCATTTTGGAAATTATGTCTGTCATGAAATTATCCTTTTCTCAAATGAAATCACCTATTTCCAAAATGATTTTCTTGTCAGATCCATCTTTCTCCTTTATAAGTCTGGAAAATCACATGAGGTTTCACTGCTTAACCTTCTGCATCTTTCTCCTTTATAAGTCTGGAAAATCACATGAGGTTTCACTGCTTAACCTTCTGCATCTTTCTCCTTTATAAGTCTGGAAAATCACACGAGGTTTCACTGCTTAACCCTATGCATCTTTCTACAATACAAGTTTTTGGAGGCATTAAAAACATTGTGCAAACCTGCCTTAAAAGTATGAACACTTTCAAAATTAAAATCATACTATTCTGTGATTATTACAGCACTGTTATTCATGGTGAAAATCTGATACAGGCAAAGTTTTGGAATCTGCAAATGCTTAAAAGTTTTTCTCACAATAATGTCAGGCATTTTGTAAGACATTTCAACTTTAAAAAATATTAAACATGAATGGTCCACTTTTGGAAAGCAAGAGTAACTAGTATTCAAATCAAATATGGAGTTTAATTTGTCTTGTTATGTTTGAAGAAATTTACCTTTGAAGGAATTGTGTTGTCTACACAAATATGTAAAAAGAAAAAAAATTGTTTGTTATTAAAAAAGTAAATAACATTGAAGGTTTGGAAAAAGAACGTTAGGTTATAAAAAATATATGAAATAGATACTGTGATCTGTTCCGGTTTCAAGAATTTCTGCTTTAAATATTTTTTTCTGTGTGAATCCATTTTTTTTGTCTTTGCATTTAGAAGGGTTCATATTTGAAGTGACAAAAACTGTCAGAAGTGAAGGATAGATAGATTTAAAAACAAAACAAAACCGAGTTTTCAAAGTTCTGTCACAATAGACAGGCTGCTGGAACAGTGCTTGTCAAGCTGTGATAGAAGATCGACAACAAACAATACCTTCCCTTGCAAGAAACTCTGGTGAGTCGGAGCAAGTGGTTTCAGATGAAGAGTAAAAGTGGGAGAGATAGAGTGGGAGAGAAGAAGAGAGTGGAAAATGGAAATAGTAAGAGCAAAGGAAAGTAAAAAAAAAAAAACAGAGAGATAGAGAGAAAGGGAAAGAGAGGAGTGGAAAATAATAAAAGAGTAAAAGAAAGTTAAAAACAAAAAGTGAATGAGAGAGAGAGGGAAAAAGAGAAAATGAGAAGGAGGAGCAGAAATGATATAGTAGAGTTAAAAACAGAAAGAGTAAGGGAAAGTAGAAATAAAAGAAAGTCAAAAATAGAGAGAGAGGGGCGTGGGGCAAGAATTAGAAGTAATAAAAGAGTAAAGGTAAGTCAAAGAGAGACACTGAGAGGTAGAAAGATATGGAGGGAAGTAGAAAGAGGGAGGGAAATAGAAATAATACAAGAGTAAAGGAAAGTTAAAGAGGGAGAGAGGATGGGAAGTAGAAAGAGAAGAAGAGAAATAGAAATACTAGAAGAATAAAGGAAAATTAAAGAAAGAGAGGGAGAGAAATAGAAAGAGAGGGAGAGAAATAGAAAGAGAGGGAGAGAAATAGAAAGAGAGGGAGAGAAATAGAAAGAGAGGGAGAGAAATAGAAAGAGAGGGAGAGAAATAGAAAGAGAGGGAGAGAAATAGAAAGAGAGGGAGAGAAATAGAAAGAGAGGGAGAGAAATAGAAAGAGAGGGAGAGAAATAGAAAGAGAGGGAGAGAAATAGAAAGAGAGGGAGAGAAATAGAAAGAGAGGGAGAGAAATAGAAAGAGAGGGAGAGAAATAGAAAGAGAGGGAGAGAAATAGAAAGAGAGGGAGAGAAATAGAAAGAGAGGGAGAGAAATAGAAAGAGAGGGAGAGAAATAGAAAGAGAGGGAGAGAAATAGAAAGAGAGGGAGAGAAATAGAAAGAGAGGGAGAGAAATAGAAAGAGAGGGAGAGAAATAGAAAGAGAGGGAGAGAAATAGAAAGAGAGGGAGAGAAATAGAAAGAGAGGGAGAGAAATAGAAAGAGAGGGAGAGAAATAGAAAGAGAGGGAGAGAAATAGAAAGAGAGGGAGAGAAATAGAAAGAGAGGGAGAGAAATAGAAAGAGAGGGAGAGAAGTAAAAAGAGAGGGAGGGAAGTAAAAAGAGAGGGAGGGAAGTAAAACTAATACAAGACTAAAGGAAAGTTAAAGAAAGATAGTCAGAGAGGAAGGAAGGAAGGGAAGTAGAAAGAGAGGGAGGAAAGTAGAGAGTAAAGGAAAGTTAAAGAGAGAAACAGACAATGTTACTTCATGAGTAAAAAAAAACAAAAAACTTTAGATTACGTTAAGAAAACTGTGTATGACACATATACACACATTTGCATATCCTTTACTTTAGCATTTATACCTTTGTGTGTGTGTGTGTGTGTATATATATATATATATATATACGCGCACACACACCACTTACTTTACCATTTATGCCTTTATATATATATATATATATATATATATATATATATACATACATACACACACACACACACCTTATTTTACACTTTATATACATACACATATATAATATCCACTATTCATCCATAAGAAAAGAGAGAAAACTTTATTTTTGAGAAGTAGAGGAATGCACAATGTAACAGATTCCAGATATCTGAAAAGCGAAAAATAGTTGTATTGTAGATTTCCATTACTAAGGAGTAGTGCCATTATATTTTAATGTAACTGAAAAAGGCATGAATTTGAATATCTATCTCTTTAATACGATAGGTGGTTATCTTCCAAAATGTCACATAAAAAGTTTTACATCATGTAGTGTCTGCCTTTATTCTCTGAAGAGAACAATTCAATTGAGAAAGTGTGTTTTTTTTCTTTATTTCTCAGCACATAGAATTGAAACCGTAAGTTTAAGATGTTAATAAAAAAAGTGAGAAAAAAATTTACATACTTTTTGTCCAGTCAAAACAGTGGAGATGAACATTAACCAGAACTCTGCCTTGAGCTTTTCTTAGTGTCTCTTTAATCTTTAAATACGATGACACTCCAACGATTTCCCCAGTAGTAATTTGGAACATTCTTTATCCAATATAAACTCATTGTTTATACAAGTTTCTCAACTCAGGGTCAGTGTCTTCTGAAGTTAACTCCTTTCCATTTACTATATACACTATAGATTTCTTGCACACTGAAAAGCAGAGATACAAATATTTACTAATTCAAACAGCAAATATAAAGTTTGGTGAGAACTCATTCATCAAATTATAGACTTCTTCACTCCCAAACTCAATATGCCAAATAAATATTTCATTATTATTACTTCATGATAATTCTTTATTACTTCACAAGCCCATTGTCTCTAAGTATATTCAAATTCTGGCAAATAGATATTGTGATAGATTTCCTTAGGTTTTCTGGACTATTTTCATAGAACTGCCTAAGTAGTCAAGTGCAAACGAGTGTCAACTCCATCAAACATTCAGGCTAATGAGCCATATAACAAAACTCATCATCCGAATTCTGATGAATAGTATGGAGCATGAAGCAGAACCAGAAGTAGAAGAAAAACAGTGCAGCTTTGTGAAAGACACAAGAACAAAATATATGATATTTATGCTCAGAATGATATTAGGAAGAGCAATACAAATGCAAAAGGACGCATACCTGTGTTTTATAGATTTTCTAAAAGCATTTTCTAAAAGTATGTCACAAAGAACTGCTAAGTAACCTTGACATATTTAAGAAGAATATTAGAATAATCCAGAACCTACACTGGCAGCAAACCACCTGCATATGGACAGAAAAGGAGTGTAGTACTTATACAAAAATAGAAAGACAAGGATGTGTCTTATCACCGGACTTATTCAAGCTATGCGGTGAGGCGATTCTGTAAGAATTATAAATCCTACTAGGATTCATTATTGGCAGTCACAATCTTAACAACATGATCTGCAGATGACACAGCATTGATGGCAGATACAGAAAAGAAACTACAAGAATTCCTACAGAAGACAGTGAAGGAAAGTGAGAAGAAAGAACTATTCATCAATGGCGAGAAGACAGAAAGCATGGTTGTTAGCAAAAGGGACAACGCAACACGCAAACTGCAAAATGGAGATGCCAAAATCAAACAAGTATAATAATTTAAATATCTGGGAAGTGCTTTAACAGAGGACAGGAAGTACAACACTGAAGTTCGAAGGCGCATCAGGATAGTAAATGATGTCTTCCAAAAGCTGAGCAAAGTATTAAGAAACAACAATAATTGTTAGACACAAAGAAAAAAGTACTGAACTGTTATGTAATATCAGTTCTTCTATATGGCAGCGAATGATGGACAATTTCCTTAAAGATGAAGAAACTTGAAGCAACAGAAATGCGATTCTACAGAAGGATACTGAGGATATCACAAACTGAACATATGAGCTATGGCGAAACAAAAGGTACACTTATATTTAACATCAGAAAGAGGCAGTTGAAATATCTAAGGTACATAATGAGGATAGAGGGCTCGGAAAATTTGATACTCACAGGACATATTGAAGGCAAGAGGGATAGAAGTAAACAATGTGAACCTACCTAGGGAGCTTGAGTAAATGGTTGGTGGAGCAAGGTTTGGGAAAGATAAAAAAAAAGATAAGATTTATTAAGAGGTACAAAGGACAGGAAATTGTGGAGAGCTATGATCGACAATGTCCTGAAGGAACATGTCATATAGGAGAAGTGTGTAGATCTTTCATAGGTCTTTCATAATAACATTAAAACAAATCTATGCATAATTTGTGGTCCTTCAATGAAAATGTATCGGAAAATTAAATGCGTTTTAATGAGAAAGTACAATAAGCAAATGCATTTAAGAGGCAGAAATTTCATTTATTTGCTCGAGTGTCTGGGGGAATCTTGTGTTATCCCCACCACACCTGAAAGCAAAACCACCTACATATAGTAGACCACAGACTATTACTGTACATACGAGACATTTAAAGAAAAGAAAATCAAATAAATTTGAATACATATGCAATTTGATTACATTGTAGCTGTTGGAGGCATGATTCAATGTTATTGTCAAGATAAAGAAATAGTTTCTATTATGACTTTTATCAGCAGGTTCTCTACGTGAAAAGTTATTTCACAAGCAAAAACCTTAAGAAATCACAGAATGAAGGTTATTATCATCTTTATAGGTGGTTTGTTAGAATGTTTTTCATTTCTGTGCACAATAACAAGTTCTGAAAACAAAGCAGACTTTAAAGAAGACTAAAACTGTCTTGTTAAATTGCAGGATTACCTCACTTGTCGGCTAAAGAACTTCTAACAACCACTAGATGTCGCTGTCAAATGTTACACACTGATTTTCTTTTTTTTTTTTTTTTTTTTTTAAATCATTTCACGCCAAGCAAGACAATAATGAGGGTTACAGGGAGCAAAAGAGAATGAGAAGACCTTAGTGGAGAAGATTGAGGAAAGGACAATAAAGCAATAAGGTTCAAGAAGGTTTATACCAATTGATGTGGCATTGAAACTTTTATGATTGTTGTTGTCAGGGAAGCAGGAAATCGGAAGGGTGTTGCACAGATGAGAAGTGTGAGAAAAGAAATTTTTGATGTAGCAGTTGTATCTATCTAGTTCATCAGTAAAACGGTGAGACCGAGTTGCCAATCTATTGTTTGTTTGTTTGGGGTTTTATGGCATATCAACCACTATGGGTTATTTAATGCCAGATCCAGTATTTACTAGATATATCAAAAACGTATAGTTGGCAACATCATTGTTTCAAAAACGTATAGCTGGCAACTGTTTCAAAAACGTATAGCTGGCAATATCATTGTTTCAAAAAAATGTATCCCTGGCAACATCATTGTTTCAAAAACGTATAGCTGGCAACATCATTGTTTCCCATCACATTTTAGGGGTAAGGTGTTAGTATATTTAGTGTAGGGTTTGGGAGGGAAAGTTAATTGTAAGTTGTAGTTGTTTTGGGATGGGTTAGATGTGATGGCGCATGACATGACCAGCCGATAGATCGGATCGACGGCCTTTTGGTTGGACGTAGTTTATCGTCATACCCAGGACGTGTTGTTAATCTATGGCACACTTATATTCATGTAGTTGCAGCACCAGGGAAAAAGCTCATTAGAACAGTTGTTATTAACCGTAGAAAAGAAAGAGGAAAGTCACGTTGGTTAGAAAGTGACTGAAGTTGAAATGCCTGGCCAGGATCGATTACATTCCTCAAATTAGACCCTCTTTCTGATTCACTCTAAATCAAAACTAGTTGGACGGATTTGATTTGATTGATTGATTCATTCATTTTTTATGGCTAATCAATGTTTTGCAGGTTATTTAAAGCCAGAAAATATTTTTAGATTTGACTGTAAGAATTTCTTTTGAGATAATAATAGTTTAGTGATACAAGTCTTACTGATTAACTGATAGCTAAGCGGAGGTAGGTGGGTGGTAAAGAGACGGTTTCATACTGTTCCCAGGAGTATTTGCTTGTAAGTGAATGTAACTAACTTAAACAGAATTGGAATTAGGCTTCCCAATTAACAAATGCAAGCCATTATCCATTACACCACCTGTACATCCAAGCTTACAGCATCGGGTATTCCTGAGCAGTCACTCGGCTGGATATGAACACTACATAAGCAAAATTAAAAAATAGCTCTCTGCACGAGCCCCGGGCACTGGATCTGGCTCACAGTTATGTGCCATGCGTGATACA
This sequence comes from Acanthosepion esculentum, assembly GCA_964036315.1. Classification (NCBI taxonomy): domain Eukaryota; kingdom Metazoa; phylum Mollusca; class Cephalopoda; order Sepiida; family Sepiidae; genus Acanthosepion; species Acanthosepion esculentum. Next base: position 61,765,157 of record OZ038504.1, read on the forward strand.
TGCTTAAGCGATCATGTACCTTTCGTTACATGACTGACGAGGCAGATTTTTTTCCTGGAGGTAGGTTGCCATTTCTTTCTGCGGTAGGCTATAGAACTCGGTCTGTCCTGCTATTTACCCATAGCCTTTGGGAAGAAAAAGAGGATTCATACCTTTTCCCAAGGGTATTAGCATGTAAATGAAAGTAATGGATTTGACTGGAATTCGAACTCAGCTTTGCTATTCCTCAATCCGAGCTGCTATCCATTACTCCATCGTGCCTCCTCTTACAAATAAATTAAGAAATTAAAAATTAAATGTCGGCACTAATCATGAATGTATTTTTTTTTGTTTTGATGGAAGCAAACAAAATTTTATGTATCCATCCTGACTACTTAAAAGGACTCAATTGGTGACCCTCAAGTGAGTCCTTTTAAGCAGTCAGTGTTGATACCTGACTTAGTATTTTTGTTATGTGTTTTTCTTTGAGCTACTTATACGAAGAGCTTCTCAATGAACCAACCTGGTGTAAGCTTCAACGCTAGGTCAGTACACAACTATCTCACCCATCTTCCAGATCAGATCTCTTCGCCCACAAGTGTCACCTTTATCACCTACAAAATATATTCTACCTTTGATCCAATGTACCTTTTTTTGCATGCCACATCTTTTCAGAACATCGGCAATCATGGCCTGCAACACCTTCCCATCTCGTGTATTTTCCTCCCTTTGCTAAGCCTCTCACCTCTTGTTCCACTATCCATGCACACAAGCTCATTAGGTAAGTGGCTCACTGCCTTCTATCTCTCTTACCCTCAATATGCCCTGTGAGGATTAAATTTTCCAAGCTCTCCTTCCTCATTATGTATCCAAAGAGATTCTGAGTAGAAGTATTCTTTCTGTTGGCATTTTCTTTAAAACTTCCTCGCTGTTTACTTGCTCAGTTCATTAATTTTTTTGAAATTTTAATTTGACATATCTTATTTCTTTTTCTTTCTGTCTTTTTGGCAATAGTTTGTTGCACTTGTAATCATATAAAGTATACAACACAAAGCTATATAAAAGAAAAGAACACAGAAGTCTTTCTCCATTTTCCTCTTTAACCACAGGATGCTTTAGTGAGAAGACGTGTCTTGGTTTGGTTTAGTTTGTTTTACGGCATATCAACATCACCAAATGAGTCCGAACTTTTATTATCGATAATTCCAAAACGGTAGATTTTATCAAAATTTATTTGTTATTTTCGAAATAATCATGTACATTTAAAACTAAATGTAACTATTCACGAAATTTTTATTACAAACTGAGTGTGGGTCCTGAACTGCAAATTGCCCAAATTTCGTTTGAAGTGGATAATTTTATGATTTTTGGTAAATGTTTTTAAAAAACAAGTGGTGTTGATTTTTTACTTTCACTATGGAAAAAAGTATCTATTTTGTTGGTAGATAGTATAAATTAAAACATGATATTTGGACATTATGTCCTGTGATGAACAAAGCCAGGTTGACGGTTAATAAGGGGTTTTATTTACAGTAACATACAGTCATTTAACGTGTGCAGTTAAGTCTGCCATGTTGATTTTCTTTTTTGTTTTCTCCTAGAGCCTCGCCACGTAGAGAGTTTAACTATATTACATGTCCGAAAACGATTTTTAAAATTTTATTTTACACCATGTGTTAAGTTTGAGTAATAAATTTTATTTTTTTTATTGCCTTTTTAGAAAACGTAGGTGTTTAAATTTGACCAGTATGTTTATTTTTGAATTTAAAAAATAAGAAATTAGATTACCGCCGAGGTGCCAAAATACAGAACGGACATTGTAACTGTCTCTATATGGTATTGAGGAAAACAGCAAGTTGGATTCTTCCTTTCTTAAGGAGGGGGGGATCCCAGAAAGACATTGTTTGGAGGATTTGTTGTGTTAGTAAGAAAGCTCCAAAGTTGTCCATATAATTTCCACCATAATTCATGATGTGGTGTTGGATAATTTGGTACCTGGCTGTTGGCTGGTATTTGTTCAATATCACCTGGGTCAATTGAATGAAGTGGTATGATATTGTGAGACACAAAACCCCTAATAACCTGAGGATTATGTCACTGATGATATGGCCAGGCACATCATACTGATGTGTGTTTGAAGGATGCATAATAGTATCCGAAACAAAAGCAAAGATGATGAGACAAAGTGGAAATTTTTTTATCAAAGACGCATTTCACTGGGTGAAAGGTCATGTTCTTTTTGGCATCTTCAGTTTGAATAAAAGAAAGATAAAACTATATGTTAGTAGAGTGCCTTGGTGTGAAAACAAAAAAGGGTTCCAATACATGTACATTCCTGGCTGGATGTATAGGAATTAAATCCTATATATATTTTTCAACTAATAAAATCCCATCAGAAGGTTTGTTTGATAAACAATAATTACTAGGGCAGATACTGCCAAAATACTTGGTGTATGTAGTTGTAGACCCACAACACGTTATTTTTGGACTGTTTAGAAAATAATAACTCAATTATAATTCACAAACGTTTGCACCTCTAGGTGAAATTAGATTTTGAATCTCCTTTATAGATATAAAAATAGAAGCATACTGCTTCTCAGGGTTCAAAAACAATTTTAGATACCAGTTTTATCTACATGTGCGTACATACACATGCACACAATAGAAGATGACAGCCAGACTATCCTATCTTACAAAAATATATATTGTGGTTATTACTCCTAGCTTAACTAAATGTGGTGACAATCAAAATTTAAAGTATGGAGCACCCAGTGAGGATTAAGCTCACTACTCAGTTGTAACTGATCTAGTGAGACAAGCTTGCTAACCATTACACTACATGAAAGTGCCCAAGCAATTTACGAAGAACAGCTTAGATGTGACACAAGGCCGAAAGTGTAGAGCACCCAGTGAGGATTGAACTTACTACTCATTGAAGTAAGCTTGCTAACCATTACACAACTTTGAACTGCCCATGTAGTGATATGTAAATGAGGTACTGTATAAAAGGCAATATCGCTATACCTACCAGGGAGTTATCTTCTTTTGATAAGACTTCATCTGTCAGAGAGAATACCAATCATAACAATATGGTATCGCTGATTGGTTACTTAACCACGATGGAGGATGTGGAATATGTAGAAACCTGGCTTAGGTGTTTCTCAGTATTGGCCAGAGTAAAAAAGTTAAAGGACACCAAAGGGAGTGGAGGAGAAAATGAAGTTACGGATTTGTTTTTGGCCTCAGTGGGGTGTGAGGCCGTAAAAAAAAATTTCCGTCGTGGTCTATTCCAAAGTGTTGGAAGATTTAGTATATGAAGAAATTGCTGCCATCATAAAAACAAATATATGACCGAAGAAAAAAGATTGGTCATAGCAGAAAGAACTAAATTTCTTAAAAGTAGACTGAGAGATGATGAAACTATTATGTAATATGTACAGCAATTGAAAAAAGAGTCAAGATATTTTGTGAGTTTGAAAAAAAGGGGTTCAGAACAAATGCCTATTGAAGACGAATTAATTTTGCTAAAACTGATCAATGGAATGTTTAGTTTAACATCTCATACAAACATAAAATTCTAGAGCGGTTTCAAGTTCATCATATGAATCTGGAAGCATGTGTGGAGTTTTCACAACAGTTTGAATTGATAAAAAAAATTTAATGCCTCTGAAGGCAGCATGGAGACTTACAGTACTACTAAAAGATTACTTTTATACAGATATTACAATAAGGAAGATGAAAAAAAATAAAAAATAAGTGTCCGGATTTTGGGAAATGGTGTTTTAAGTGTGAAAAGAGGAATCATTTCCAGATGGTATGCACATATAAAAAAGCAAGTGGAAAAAGTGGAACATATAGATCCTCTGATTGAAAGTATGGAAGTATTTGAGATAAAAGAAGGAAAATTGCGAAGATGAATGGAGTTATTATACTCATGCCGGTGGATAACGGAAGTGATGTTACATAGATGTCGAGGAATTTTTGGGAAAGAATGTGTAGACAAAAGTTAAAGAAAAGTAGGGTTTGAGCTCACAATTACAAAATTCATGAAACAATGCGTTAATTCATTAGGTTGAGTGGTGACCCTGAGAACCTTAAACTTAACATGTCTGCTGATTAGTGCAGCTGCTACTGCAATTACAGAGGTTTCACTTTGTTTTCACTTCTTATTTAGTAATCTCTCCCCCATATTTCATTTATTTCTATGCTAGGCCTACTAATAATATAAATAATGATAACTCCACATCCGTGAAATCGTCAAGTTGGTACAGACCCAATGTGATACACCAATATCAGCAGTAAAAATTGGTATAGATGTTAAGCCACTTGATATTCTTATACAGATATAGAAATGTAAAGCATCAACTCCACATGGCAGAGTGGATAAAGGCGTTAGTTAGATCCAGTGACAGGCCCTGAAGAATGTGAGTTCATTACCTGGTTAAGGCGGTGGAGAACTTGGAGAGGTGAATTAACAGGAGATAACTGATAACTGACATCCATTAAACATGGCATGTGGAACTAGAACAGTCTATCCCAGCAAGCGAAATAAAGGGTTCAGTTCGACATTCCAATCAACTGAAGAAGCCCGGAGCATACAATGGCCAAAACGTTGTGATAAATATGGTAACAAAGATGAGGACAATAGTCCGAATAATGTAAATAGTGTACATAATACCTCATCTCAGAAATATAGACAGATACTGAAAGGCCAAAACGTTGTGATAAATATGGTAACAAAGATGAGGACAATAGTCCGAATAATGTAAATAGTGTACATAATACCTCATCTCAGAAATATAGACAGATACTGAAAGGCCAAAACGTTGTGATAAATATGGTAACAAAGATGAGGACAATAGTCCGAATAATGTAAATAGTGTACATAATACCTCATCTCAGAAATATAGACAGATACTGAAAGGCCAAAACGTTGTGATAAATATGGTAACAAAGATGAGGACAATAGTCCGAATAATGTAAATAGTGTACATAATACCTCATCTCAGAAATATAGACAAATGTAAAGCTAGTTAGACCAAGCTTATCAATCAAGATATCAGTCAGTTCAAGAAGAGCATGAACACTAGTGTAAAGATCAAAGTCTACTTTTGTAAGGGAAAGCATTATTTGCAACCACTGGAAAAAAAAAAACCATCAGCTGGAACACAAAGTCTCTGAACAGACCAATACATTTGAAAATAACACTCATCTCAGACAAATACAAACTCCAACAAGATAAATCATACAATCAGGAATTTTAAAGAATTAAAGCTGGCTAAATATGGATACTTGTACAGACCAGAGTAGGAGTTGTATTAATGCCCACCATGATTTGGTAAGAGCAGTTGAGTGCATCTATCATCATACTGCCAGGGGATGAAGGCAACACTGGAGATAATGGACAAAATGAAATATGCCGAGAAATTGGCAAACTTAGTTGGGGATGGTGAGTATTCAAGAGTAGGCAATCGTGATCCTCCACAAATTACTGTCCCTTGTAGCTCTTAATAAATTCTCTTTTTAGTATTTCTCCTAAAGCCTGCTCCACCATCCATTTACTCAAGCCCATCAAGTATGCTATCCACTGCTTTCCCCTGTCCCTCTTTCCCTCAATCTGTCCTGTGAGTATCAGATTTTCCAAGCTCTCTTTCCTCATTATGTGCCCTTGAAATTTAAACTGTCCTTTCCTGATGTTAAGTATAAGTTTCCTTTTTGTTTCTATTTTCTCTAAAACTTCCTCTGTTGCTCACATGTTCGGTCCATGGTATTCCTCAGAATCCTTGCATCGAACCACATTTCTGTAGCTTCAAGTTTCTTTATCTTTGACGAGATTGTCCAGCATTCACTGCCATATAGGGGCACATCTGAATTCTGATGAATAGAGTGCACAGCAGAATCAGACCCAAGATAGGACAAGAAGAGTGCGAGTTTGTCAAAGACACTGGAATGAAGAATGCAATATTTATGCTCAGAATGTTACCAGAAAGAGCGATACAAATGCAGAAGGATGTGTACCCATGCTTTATAGATTACCCAAAGGTGTTCGATAAAGTACACAAGAAAGATCTGTAATAACTGCTCAGCAACCTTGACATATTTGGGAAGGACATTAGAATAATCAAGAACCTATACTGACAGCAAACCATTTGCATACAGATAGAAAATGAATTCAGTAAATATACAAAAATAGAAAGGGGTGTAAGACAAGGATGTGTCTTCTCACCAGACTTATTCAATCTATACAATGAGCCGATTCTGAGAAAATTAGATGTCCTACCAGGATTAGTCATTGGCAGCCACAATCTTAACAACATAAAATATGTAGATGACACAGACACGGAAAGAAAACTACAAAAACTATTACAGAAGGTAGTGAAGGAATGTGAGAAAAAAAAGGACTAAGCATAAACTACAAAAAGACAGAATTCATGGTTCTTAGCAAAAGGATGAGCCCAGAAAAGTGAAAAAGGATCTAAACCTGAAAACTGAGAGGAAGCTGTCACAGATCTTAAACAAGAACAAGGACTTCTTCACGGTGAATAAGTATAGACAAGTGACTGAACATTACCACAAGATTCACAAAGCATATATTCCATTGAAACCTATAGTAAGTGATAGGGGCTCAGCATGCTCAGGTTGAGCAGATTTTTAGTGGATGTAGTCACTCAACTAACAGGGAAATCCTTGTCATATGTTAGGGACTCAGAATTCCTTGTAGAATCAATCCAAGGGTCTCCCATTCATAGCAGTCACAACTTAGGCGCAGTGAGCCAGTTCACCAGAGTTCCTATAGTGGTTTGAAACTTATTGGAATCAGACCTCTACTCTGGTACATGTATTAGCATCCTAATAATCTAATAGAAATTCTGACTGTGTACAGGTAAAATTCCTCCAACTAGAGCCTGACATATACCAACAAGAGGATGCCTTGGCTATGGGTTCATTGTTGACACCAATGATGGAAAACATATATATGCTTTAGGAATGACATCACTGAAGCCAACAGTGTGACAGAGATACACAGGTGACACCTCATACTCTGGCCTAACAATTTTTTTTTTTTTTTTAAGCTTTTCACCCCAAGCAAGGCTGGAAGCCACTAGCACGCAAGGGGTTACAGAAGGTTTGGAGGAAGAGCAGATAGGAGTGGTAAAGGAGAGGATGTGGAGAAAGATAGTGGATTGATCAAGGCAAGGGGGTTACAGAAGATTTGGAGTGAGAGCAGATATGAATGAAAGGGGAAAAGGATGTGGAGAAGGGAAGTGGATAGATCAAGGCAACTGGAGATGTCGATTGATGTTACACTTAAATAGTTGGAGATTATATTTGTCAGGGAAACAGGAATAAGGAAGGGAGTTCCACAGGCGAGATGTGCAAGACATGAAGCTATTGGAGTAGAAGAGAAGACTACATCTAACAGTTTCAATGGTGAAGGGGTGGGAACGGGATGCCATCCTCGTAGGACGTTTAAATTCATGAGGCCTGGGAACCAGCGAAAGCAGAAAGAAAGTAAACACTTTCGTAATGAAAGTGTTTACTTTCTTTCTGCTGTGACAGAAAAATTTCAGCCAGTGTGTGTTTTGATGGGCCAATGCACCCATACAGGTGGCTCAGACCTGCTGGGAGAAGGGTGATTCTATCAAGTCACCATCTCTAGAGTGGTTGTCACCTAAGGCTATAGAACTCAGTCTGTCCAACTATTTACTCATAACAGGGGTGGGTGGAGAAGAGTTGGATTCATAATTTTCCCAAGGATATTAGCACGAGTGAATATAATAAACTCAACTGGAATCTGAACTTGGCTGTCTGATTACCCAATCTGAGCCACAATCCATAACCCTAACCCTGCCTCCAAAACTGTTGGTTGTCTTTGTATGTCAACCTCTATGGGTTTTTAATACTGAAATCTAAATATTTTGCACACAATTTTCTTATTATTTTGAAGATAATAATGGTTTTGGTGATACAATGTTCACTAATTAACCCATAGTTGAGGGAGGAAAGGTGGATGCATACCTTTCAAGGGTATCTGCACATAAGTGAATATAACGAACATAACTGGAACAGGAACTCGACTCTCTGATTAATGATTCTAAGCCATTATCCATTACACCACCTGTTTCTTAACTTCAGTGATCGTATGGAAACTGGTGCTTCAATGTGGGCAGAAGCTTTCTGAAGCTGTACAAATACTGCTAAACCATGTGAACTCAATAAGCCCTTTGATCCAGTTCACAATCAAGGAAGAAAATAATCAACTAGCCTTCCTGGATGTACTAATAACTCGCACAGAGAATGGGTTTAAGTCATCTGTATATCACAAGTCAATCTTCACTGGAAAATGTCCCAACATCAGTTCCCACCATCTATACATTGTAAAGAAAAGGATTGTCTGATGCCTTTAACATCATGCAAAAATTATATGTGGTGACCCAGACACTTACCAACAGGAAATGATAAGCATCGAAGTACTCTTCAAAATAACAGCTAACCTGCAAGCATTCTGGAGGCAGAAACAGAAGGGCCAGGGAAGAATACCAAAAAATTGCCATGGTCTCTAATTCCTTGTGTCAAGGGCTCATCAAAAGAGATTCTGAAGGTCTGTGGTCCATACAAAACCAAGACAGTATTCACCCTATGGAAGAGAACATGATCAAGAACTGTGTGTACTTCATTCCTTGCAGTTGTAGCAAAGAATATAAAGGTGAAACTAGCTGCCCTCTATAATTAATGTTAGAAGAATATTAAAAAGCTGTAATTTGGGGTGTGACAATGAAATCAGGAAGGGTTGATCATGTATGAAGGGAAAAGTGTAGTCATCAACCCTTGTGAGATGAAGTAAAAATACTGGACAGAGAAACACTGATTCTTCAGTGTGTGTGTGTGCTAAGCTATGTGGACTCCTTAGTAGGCCTAGTATAGAAATAAATAAAATATGGAGGCCATTAATAAAGAAAGAAGTAAATAATGCAAATAAACATTTTTTTTGTTTAAAATAAAACCAATATATTTACACAAAAAAATTAAATTTTTTAGGAACTCTTAGTGTGTGTGCGTGTGTGTGTGTGTGTGTGTGTGTGTGTCTCTAAGTGGGATTGGTGTTGGAATAAGTTACGTGCTTGTCAGTGGATGGTTCTCAGAGAACAGGAAAAAAGAAAGATTTTTGAATCAGTGTGTCTTTATATTGATACCACAGAAGCTTAGTCACATGACTACATACCTAAGGGAGGAAATCCCAATTTCACCACATTTTTCTGTCTTGTTTACTTTATTGTCTAGTCCCTCCAAAATGTGTGTAATTGTTTATATATTAATGCTTATACATTCTTGTTTGAAGAAACTTTGTGTTTACAGTCCTATCAATATTACAATACTATCCTATCATAATATATATATTATTTGTTGTTGAATGCATATAATTGTTTATATATTCATTCTTGTACTCTTTTGCTTAAAGAAACTTTAGTGCAGCCTTAATTCTATTAACTAATATTACTCCTATCACAAAATATATCTATTCACCAAAATAATTTCAAGTTAAAAACACGGTTCTATTTCAGTTTTTATTCTTTTTCTCAAGCTCCATTTTGAATCAGCTTTGTATTATACTCCGAGTTCAGTTGGAAAATATTCCAATTTGCTAACAAGAAAGCTGTAAAAAACAAAAAACAAAAACAAAGTTAAGAAAGAACATAGTTATTCAGGTTCAGAATCTGGATTGTGCCATAGACGAGTTTTATCTCAATTTATCAATGAACACGTTTTGCAATTTCACTTATTGCCTGGGGATCCTGGTTTTGAAATTTGTATGAAAAATCTCAATAGAGCACAGCAGTCTGAAGAAAGAGAAACGTTTCTTTAGACTCAAAGTACTTCATTGTCATGTTTGGTTATTTTTATCTGGATGAAGTCTTTGACTAAAAACAAATCACGCAGTATTGTTTCTATACAAACGTTACCGCTAAAAGACTTCTGGTATCATGGACATGATGTTTGAAGTTTTTATTTTATTTATTTTCTGTTCTTTATTTCAATCTTAACATTTTTTTTGTAATATGATTTTCATTAAGAAAATATGCAATATTTAAAAGAGGACAGTGTTTAGACAGTCTCCAAGCAAAAGAAATAAACAAACAAAAGACAAAAGAAAAGAACCAATGACAATTAAGAAATTTAGTTGAGAAAAAAAAGTGCCATTTTAACAAAAGAGTGGTTTTGGGTCAAGAGTTGATTAAAATTGGCTTAAGAATTAAAGAAAAGAACATTTAGAAAAAAATAATAAAGAACAATACAACCCAATTTAGGTACCAATTTACTGGAAACAATTAAGACAATTTAGCAGAAAGACATTTCTATAAGTTAACTAAAATAATAGTCACATGAAAATAGTTTTGTATTTTAATACAAGAAATCAATTTTTTAAGCTGTGTTGTTATTGTAATGAAAATCAGTTTTCCTTTTAATTATTCTGGCTTTCATTCACATCCAGACTCCAAAGAAGAGATTCTTTGAGAATCTGGATAAAAGGAATTTGTAAAGGAAAAAAAGAAAGCAGAAGAGAAAAAAAAGAAGGCACACACAGTACAAAACAATTTGCTTTATTTTGCAGCTTATAGAAGACTTACCGAAACAGAGGATACACCTGAAGTATGTAAAGAGAATAAAAGTGAGGAGAATTTTTTTGAGAGCTTGCTCCAGTACACACTTAGGATTAGGGAAAGATTCATAGAAGCCAAGTACAAAGCTGAACTTGACATTCACCATGGAGGGCACAGGGTGATTTGCAGAATTAAATTTTGAAATGATTTTGAAGTAATAACAAGATGTGTGACCGTTAGAAGGCTTTAATGAACTAACAAGATGGCTACATTTTGTTTTGAAGAGTCAACCACAAAAGGGAGGTTATTAATAAATCAGTCAAAAGGGAGATTACTAAGAAAGGACCTGTTCCCAAGAAGAGACAGTCAAATGTTCAGAATATCACAGATTCTATGACTGAAATGTCAGATCAGGCCGAAAATTAAGTACTGTTGTTATATATGGACAGGAGATGCCCAGTCTTTACTTTTCAGACTTGATAGAATCCAAAAATGTTCCCATGTCCTTATGGGTGATAAATTTTTTTCAACTCAGCAGTCCCTTTTCCACAAATAGATCACAAGCCTCTTACTGCTCTATTACCATTTCCATGGAAAGTTTACAGACAGACTACATTCCTTAGTCCCACCAGTTATAAAAGTTCACAAATGAAACCTGGCATACCATGCACAGCATTGTAGCAAACCACCCTCATTCCCTTTGTAGGATATACGTTCTACTCAGGCAGCTTCTTCCCATGAACTGCTGCTTTGTAGAACCAACTCCCAAGAAGATGCTTCCCTGACCACTACTGTCTTAATCCGTTCAAGTGCAGGGTTAACAATTACCTTCCTCATATATCTCCATAAACTGTGTCTCTTATTCTCTAACCCTCTGCCTTGAGTGACTGTTTGGATTTGGACAGGGTGGATAGCATTGTAAAAAAAACAACAAAAAATTCCTCAACCTTTCTAAAACACAAGATAAAAATAAGTGTTGTCCTCAAAATATTGATACATTTTTACAGCAGGAATGAATATATATATATATATATATATATATATATATATATGCATGGTACTTATTGGAAAGTGCTCAATATCAGTGATAGAGCTAACATATTTAGTTCCGTTGATGTGAGTTTGTAACCTAGGGACACAAACTGACATCAACAACTAATATATATATATATATATATATATATATATATATATATATATATATACATACATACATACAAGTAATAATCCAGTGATATATAATCCAAGTGAATCCTAATAATATAAGATATTAAAACTGATCCACAAAGAGAGCTCAATGTTTTTATTATAACAGAGCATATATAATTAAATAAATTTGTCAAAACAGAGGTATGAAGAAACAAAAGCTTTTATTTCTTCATGCCTCTGTGTTGACAAATCCTACAAGTAATTTCTTGTAGGGTGAAATAGCTATTCAAATGGAGTAATTTTGGATTTCTATTCTATGAAATATATATATATATATATATATATTTTTGAATTGGACATAGTCCGACAATTTATTTAAAGACATTTATAATATGGTGGCCGATCGGTTAAGGCACATCACGCGAAATGATGGTTCCGTATAGGATACAGGTTCGATTCCTGTCGAAGAACAAAAATTTTCTATGAAAATTTCTCGGACATTCAGGCTGGTAAATGTTATTTAATACTGTTTATTATAAAACAGAGCATTTGCTTAAATACTTGTATCTATAAAAAGAACGTTAAACATATTATAAATGTCTTTCAATAAATATATATATATATATATATATATATATATATATATATATATATATTTATATACGAGACAAATTGGAAATTTAATTACTACATTTCAGCCAATTTATTCTCTGGCCTTCCTCATGTTGTCTGATATCTGGAATAAAGTGTTGTCATTATTCTATAAATTATTTGGACTAGTTTCCTTACATTTGTTGTTTTGGTCACTACATTTCAGCCAATTTACTTCCTGGCTTTTATCAAGTTTTATTGAGACTTGGTTAACATACATGTTCAAGCATTCTTTTAAGACTTAAAATAGAATAAATACAGACACTTCTCTTAGTTTTTAATATATATATATATATCATAAAGAAGCCATTTATATAAAAAATTAATTAGCAATATTAATGTGATTAAAATCACTTCACTAACAAGACTTAATGAGACATTAACTTACTATCAATTCCTTGAATAATATGATCCTTATATTTGAGGTGTTGTCAGGTGGAATTGACGGGCCAAGTACTTTTGACAATTTCAAATTATCATCTTCAGGGCACAATTTTTCCATATACAGGCAAACACTAAAACAAAATATGTGTAGTGTAATAGTAAAGTGATTTCGCCATCAATCACATTGCTAATTAAATCTTTGTATAAATTGCTTCTTTATGATATAATATATAAGCTGCACACTAATATATGTGTGTGTGATAATATTAATTACTTCCTTATAAGGAAACATTTGGCAGTACTAGTGTTAGTTGAAATTTATAAAATCTTTCTCTTAAAAGTATATATATATATATATATATATATATATATATATATAGATAGAGAGATAAATATGAACTTAAATGCAATTGCCAGGTCACTACTAGGTATTGAACTCAATATCAATTTTTATATTTTCATTTCCAATATTTGTAACATTTAATTTAAAAGTGGCCTCAATACAAAAGTAGAGCAATATTCTTTATTTCAGGATATTACATCAAAACATGTAAGAAACAAAAAAACGCGACACAAATGCAATCATGTTTCGATGCGTATTAACACATTTCATCAGGTGTTGTTAATACGCATTGAAACATGATTGCATTTGTGGAGCGTTTTTTTTACATGTTTTGATGTAATATCCTAAAATAAAGGATATATATATATATATATATATATATAAAACTGGTTCTTGACTCATTAAATCTATAGTTACAGTTTTGAATTCAGAGTTGTTCTTCTCCTAGACAGTTTGTCAACCATGGTGAGAGAGCCTAGTCTGCTCTGCCCTGGGGGAAGAAGAGATGGATCCATACCTTTTCCAAGGGTATTTACACATAAGTGAGTGTAACTAACTTGATTGAGAGCCACTATCCATTACACCATCTGCAGATCCATATATATGTATGCCAACACACTAAAATTTTCAGTTACGATGACTTATAAATTCATGGTAACATAACCATAGATGGCTTTTGAACAGTTCTGTCAACCCAATTTCACTCATAAGATTTGGGTCAACCCATGGCATGGTTTCAAGCACTTTCCAAACGTGCCACACACTTTGATTGTCTCCTCAGACTGATAACATCATGAAGACATCTATCTTCCTGATAAATCAACCATGATGAGATTTGAAACTGGTTTCTTGATTGGAAAATGAACATCCATATATATATATATATATAAAATCATGTATTTGGACAGCAAACCCTTTTTAATATGAGTTTGTGCCTGACAAGGTACTGTGATTAAGCATTTTATTCAATTTTTCTTGTATTTGTGTAAGTGATTTCTTTTCTGGAAATAAAGTGCATAAAACTGTCCAAATATTCTATATATCTGAGCACTTTCAGCTATTCTGTTAGCCATTATCAAGGATGTTTTTTAACTGAATATATATATATATATATATATGCTTATAGAGTGATGGGAATGTATTTTTATTTTCCAAACATGGTCAGCACATTGTGGCCATGTTCATAGTTGATGTTATTGAGTGTTGGCTTTCTCTTTAATATTATTACGACTTCCATTATTTTTAAATAATGGGCTAAATAAAAAAAAAAAGAAGACATTCTCATCACTCTAGAAACATATATAAAAATCTACACATTCAGTTAAAAATAGAAAAACAACTTTGATAATGGCTAATAGAATAGCCGAAAGCACTCGGATATATAGAACATTCAAACAGTTTTCACACACATTTTATGTGCATAAAAGAAATCACTTATATGAACACAAGTAAAATTGAATAAAAAAACGTGTTTGCAGTACTTTGTCAGTCATCTTTAACGAAAACACACATACATACACACATACATACATACATACATACATACATATATATATATGTATGTATTTTTTAAAACTTTTTTTATGTTTATATGTTCTTTTTTATAGATACAAATATTTAAGTAAATGCTCTGTTTATAACAAACAGTATTAAAAACATTTACCGGCCTGAATGTCCGAGAAAATCTCATAGAAAATATGCGTATCCTATATGCTGTATCCTATACAGAACCGTTATATAGCCTGACGTGCCTTAACCCATTAGGGCCGGTAAATGTTGTTAATACTGTTTATTATAAACAGAGCATTTACTTAAATGTTTGTATCTATAAAAAGAACGTATAAACATAAAAAAAATGTCTTAAAAAATAATTGTCCGACTTTGTCCATTTTATATATATGTGTGTATGTGTATATGTATGTATGTTTGGTGTTACAAAATTTTATCACTGCCATGAACAGTCAAAAATTAGTTTAATTATTACAACTCATGATAATAAAAAGTAAAAATGAAAAATGGGTCAGCTAACTGGTTTCATACCTCGCTCAACAGAAATTAAATTGAGGTAAATAGAGTAAATTATATAATAATAAAAAAAAAGAATGGACAAAGTTTATTGGTGGGAAGAAGAAAAATAAAATTTAAATGGTGATTAGTTGGAGACCTAATATAAAGTCATTCTGTTTACAAAGAGAAGGTTTTAATGATAGAAAATAGATGACCTCCAACACTTTTAGGTGGTAATTTGAGTGGGACTTGCTAAGGATGGTAAAACGATCTGCACTAAAACTAACAGCACAATTATGGTTATTTATAAGGTGTTCTGCGATGGAAGACCCATACGTATTGGTCAAAATGTCCGAGTGAGTGTACTTCCGGTTTTGGATTTTCACTGGAACGTGTTGTTTTATTCTAACATCTAGCCTTTGCCTCATTCTCCCTATGTAGTGTGAACCGCAATTACATTTAAAAGAATAAATTAATGAATTATTATGATGTGGTGGGAGAACATCCTTACGCATAGACGGAAGGACAGGCCTGGCAGAGAAAACAACACGAGCATTAGTGGCAAAGTAACAATGTCGAACTGCAGTAGAAACCTGCTTGGCAAACCTATCACTGATACTACCTAGCCAAGGAAGGCGTAGGTACACAGGACATCTTTTGACTATAGCAAGTTTCACTTTGTTAAATTCAGCAATGAACAATGCCTAATGTGTAGGCATTGTTACAGAGAGTAGAAGGAATAAACCAGAGTTCGTCATCCAACTTGATGTCCGAACAGATCATGAGAGCCCTATGAGTAAGGGTCTTAAATTAATTTTGTGTTTCCCGGGACAAAAAGAATCCCAACGGATATACAAACCAGTAAACATCGGTTGACGGTAAACAGAAGTAATAAAACCTGACGTAGATCTGCTGACGAGTACATTGAGAAAGGGAAGAGATGAATCAACCTCCTTTTCCTGTGTAAATTTCAAGGCCGGATGTATATTAAGGGACACAAGAAATTGGTCCGCTTTAATCTCGTTATCAAAGAGACAAAAAGTGTCATCAACGTAACGGAAATAAATGTCAGGTTTATCAGATTTTAGTAGTACACTCTTTTCCTGGAACCCAAGAAAGATATTTGCTAAGATGGGCCCCAAAGGGAAACCCATAGAAACACCATCAATCTGCTTGTACATGATGCCGTCGAAACTGATCTCAACTGACATTGTGGCAAATTTCATCAGTTCAACAAATACGTCTTCCGGAATAACAGGTGGAGACAATTGACTATGATATAGGGCATCAGCACATATATCGATAGTCTCAGCAAGTGGAACACAAGTAAATAAACTGGCAATATCATATGAACACAAATTTATCCGTAGGCAAAAAACACTGCATAAAATATATATATATATATATATATATATATATATATATATGTGTGTGTGTGTGTGTGTGATACAGATTTAATAAGCCAGTTAATAAAATGATAACAATATTGGCAATAAAATAGATGATATTTATTATATATTAACCTTTTGACTGAATTGAAACACAAAAAGAAAGATTTTAAAGTTGGAATGTTCAGGCACGACTGTGTCCTTTTTCAACAATACAAAGAATAAAATAAACAAAGAAAATATATATAGAGAGAGAGATTCACTTTTGGGGAAGGTATGTAAAATTTACTTTCATTAGAGTGAGACAGCGTCTTGTTTTTATTTATTTATATTATTTGTGAGTCTGGGCTGATGATGTTGGGGTAAAAATCAAAGTTTTATGTTTGGTGACCTCATTCCTGACTGTTGATTTCTTTATAAATTAAAAGAAAAAAAATCACTTTTTTCCTATTAGAGATGTATTTCTCCTTTTTGATTTTTCCTGCTTCCCTCTCCTGCCGACTTCACCAGGACTTTCTTTCAAACTTGGAATAAAATACGAAGGTAGACAACAAAAGATAATGAATAGCTTACACAGAACCAGGCAGGTATATAATCTGAAGACAAACAAGACTTTTATATATATATATATATATATATATATATATATATATATATAATGTATATGTATGTATACCAAAAATAAAATAGATACATACAAAATAAAAAAACAAAACAAATAAAAGCAATGAGAGGCAAGTCTCCAAGAAAATCCAGGAAAAGAATAAAGTGTACTGCATATCAACCAGCAGACCGTAAAACACACAGACAAACTGATGTAAAAAAAAACATTGAAGAAAAAGAGAGGAAAAGAAACAGAAAATACATTGCAGTAAAAAGTGATGCTAAAAAACAAAATTAAAAAATATAAAAACAAACAAAAAAAACAAGAAATAAAATATAAAGAAATAAAAAGAAACTTCACACAAGAATTATTGATTAAAATAAGAAAATCAATGGAAAACACTGCTACATGTAGTTAGTGATTGTGTCAGTTTGCTAGAATCAATATGAAATATTGCTGTGTAAAATACTAAAGAAAATAGATACTCTCGCTTTGTAGTGAAAGCAATCATAGCAGTTAACTTTGTTTAGTACAGTATACTAATCCATCATATTAAAAGTGATAGTGCATATTAACTGAAGTATATTATTTAAAATTAGTGTAGTATCTATAAAAAATAATGGTAATATTAGCCGTTTCCTTATAAGTAAACGTTCAGCATGTGTCAACCAAACAGCCAGTATTGGTTGAAATTTACAAAATCTTTCTCTTCATTTTTCAGGAAAATAGGTTTTTCAAGTCCAGTAGCCATCATTTCTCTTTCTGGTATTGATGGGGGAGAGGTTTCCTTTCTAGGCTTTTATTTGAAGCAGTGAGTTACATGTGCTATACATTTGATCTGTTGCTGCTGTTGAAAGTTTTCAAGTGATGTTGTTTCTCTTACTTGGTACATTTCATTGTTCAAAATGGGATTACTGGGTTAATTTTATTATGAAAAGTTCAGGGTTATTGTAGTTTGACTAAGAAACCATTTAATTTTCATTGTTTTCAGAATGGGACGGTTTGCATTAATCACTCCTATTAATATATTTTTATACAATTTATATATTTTGCATGCTTTGAAATTTAAACATACTTATCTGTGCTTATTGTGGTTTGTTGACTAAATTCATGTTTAGCTACAAACCTGAGAACCATTATAACAGCCACAGATCCTGAAAGTGTCCACAATATTCACTTGAATATATGGAACTTACATTATTACCTATGCAGAAAAACAAAACGAAGCCTATGTTCTGCTGGTCTGAGGATGTGCAGGTGGTGTATTGGATAGTGGTTTAGAATGAGGAAATGGAGAGCTGAATTTGAATTCCAGTTAGGTTTACTATGTTCACATTAGGTGTAAATAACCTTGGCAAAGGTATGAAACTGTCTCCTCCCCCAGATATGGATTAAATAGCAAGATGTGTCTGAAAAAAATCATTGATATTCCCCAAAAAATTGTTAATGCAATATTTACTCACAAAAAAATTAAAAAAAATAAAAATTTTTACAATTCCAGAAATAAATTTTTCTGCTTTAAATAACTTAAAAGGGTTGATAAACCTTAAAATACAAATCAATCAAACAAATCTTCTGTTGTGAAAGGTTATTTAACAATGACACTATAAAAGACCCATAAAGACCAATTTCAAAGAATTCACTCTAATAAAAAAAAAGATGAAGATTTTCATTTTTTTAGAATTTTGAAAGATAAATATAAAAAAACACCCAACATATAGGTCGATTAGGATTGCACCTGCTTAGATTGAAGTCATGTTAAGGGCTATGTATAATATTGTTCTCAGTATAGTAAAAACAAGAGATCATATACTGTTGCAGAAGAGATAATATTATTAATCAAAGAAGTGATCGAAACAGTATGAACAAAAAAGAAAAACTGTTCCAAAATACTTGCCTTTAAGTGCAGATAGCTGAAAATATGGAAAGAATTAATTTTGGTTTCTGAACTTAGACATTCTAAGTTTCCTATTCAACTTGATAAATTAACTTTTGTTAATTCAAATCTTCTCAAGGTTCAGGTGAGGTATTTTAGTCAAAGCCCAAACCAAATTACTGACAAGTTTTTGTTGACAAATTACCTTAAAAGACACAAAACGAATGACAATTTTTGAATGCTTACAGAAATATTTAAACATGTACTATATTTCACTTAGAAATATAATTGCATCAGTTAACCAATGGCCCAATTTCTTTGTTTACAATCTTTCTTAAAGAAAAGTCTCCTAATATACACGCTATTCACTGTGTATTGTTGTAGCATACCTAAGGACGATAATGGGTATGTCCCCCTTCACATAAATACAGTAGTTAATACTGTATGTTGGTCTTCAGTTGGAGATTCATTATGGAATTCACTTGACTCACTTCTAGCAGTTGATGCGCCACTAGTGAATCATATATGTGTTGTTCTTGTCCTAAATATTATTGTTCATTACCAACCTTTGTGTGATTATTCTATTCAGTAACCTTCCCTAGGTTAAAACAATTACACAGACACTTTTGGCTAGAAAATTCAGTGAGGAATCACCTGATACTCTATACATGGCTTTAAAATCAATAAACAAAACTAAAGCTTATCCATTTATTTGCAACTGTTTGGGAAGCTGTTGGAAAAGATAATGAAATATTAAACCAATTATTGTTATGTATTTAATTAAAGTGGCTATCAAGAGATGTTAGATTGAAAAGGTTTTTTAAATTGTAGAGTTTCTTCTTTTTTCTTCTCAATCTGATGATTTCACATGGGTAAGTACTGTTTTGTTTTTTTTTCATTTGGTAGACCTACAGTCCAACATTAATGATGCACATGTAATGAGAGAAAGCTATGGAGGAAGAATTCATTCTTTCAATTACATTTCCTTTTATGAGCATTATTATATATGTGATATAATAACACCATAGTTCAAAGACGGAATGGAATGGCTGGAAGGAAAAGGAATGATAAACATGCTTTGTTCTCAGAGATACTTTTATGCCACTAAGACATACACAAAACTATATATATGTATATACATATATACATATGTCCCACAGAGAATAATATATCACATATATCTACATGACAAAGCAGAGTGTAAGGAGAAACAAAAAAGAAGATATATATGGAGATACTCTTGTATCTGGAGAAGCCATGTTTAGGACTCCGGAATCAAATGGGCAGGATTCATTTACTATGTCCTGGACAAGGACATATTCCACGAATGAGAAACAGTGAGTTTTGAGTTTTCTCAAATTGAGGACTATGAGATGCAGTTTCATTCTATATCTGGAGAAAGATACATTCCCAAAGGGAAATGGCACCACGGACTTGTAAGATGATGGGGATTAATTAATTAATTTCTGAACATTGTCAGCACATTGTGGCTGTGATTTGAAATGAATTAATAACAAGCTTAATTGCAGCCACTTGTCTTCAATGAAACTTACATAAAGCAATAAAAGAGGGACTGCTGCCAAGATATACACGCACTTCTTTTTTAGACATGTCTGATTGAATCAATTGCAGACATTATATCTGCTAATTTTTAACAAAATCCATTCATACTCACGAATAACCTTCTGTGTATTGACGTTAAAGGATGAGAGAAATGTGCTATAGCTGTTTAAATTCAGACTATAGATACTAGAAGCAATTTAAGTAAAAAAATTAAAGCCGGCACCGAACAGAATAAATTATGAATACTGCAGTAATGTTCTAAAATGTCTGTAAAAAACAATTTTTTCACGCTTTAATGCATGCATGCATGACCATGACATTATAACACGAAAAAAAAATCCATAATGGATAATTTTTTCACATTCTAATGAAAACCATTTTGCATTTAAAAGCATAATGAAAAAATTTTGTTAATGGATAACAACACACAACACATATAGTTTTGTACTACTTGCACACCTGAAGATGATCTTGGAAGAAGATCAAAAGTACTTGGGAAATGAAAACAAAAATTTAAACAGTTATAGCACATTTCTCTCATCCTTTAACATCAATACACGGCAGGTTATTTGTGAGTATGAATGGATTTTATTAAAACTTAGCACACATAATGTCTAATTTATTCAATCAGACATGCCTAAAAGAGAATTTGCTGCCTAAATACACAAATTTATATATATATATATATATATATATATATATTATATATATATATATATATATAATAGAAAAACAGAAACATGCTAAGGAGTGAGAATATAAGAAGAGTAATCAGGAGGGCAGAAGATTTAAATTTTTGCAGATTAAAGTTGGCTTCAAAGCATAGAGCCAGAAGGAGTACCACAAGTGTGAAAAGAAACTCTTAGCATAGTATTTATTATTACATCTAGCCAACTTATCTGTAAATTGATGAGACCTCGTCTCCAGTCTAGTACTGATTTGGTTTGGTTTGTTTGATGGCATATCAACCTCAATGGGTTATTTAATATTTTTTTTATTGTAGCTCATATTTTTTATTTTCAAAAATGTATTTCTGGTAATATCTTTTACCCACAAATATATTTTACTGGAAATAATTTTTTTTTTTTTAACAAAGTATTTTTGGTATTAAAACCTATTTTTACACTTTCATAGTTTGGGGATTAAGTATTTGCCATAAGCTGGGACCCTAACAGGTGCTACCACCCCAGGTCAGGGTGGACCTGGGAACACCAGCAATTCAGAGGTGGTTCCATGCTCCTCAAAACCTCCTGATCAGGATGGGTCTAGTACTGCTTTTAAATTCAAAGCGTCTAGGCACCATAGTGAAGAACTCATCCAAACAATTACCAAAAAGTATTTATAGAAAAGGCAAAAGGAAGCAACATTATGGTGGGTGTATATATATATATATATATATATATATATATATATATATATATATATATATATATACACACACACACACACACACACATTTACATACTAAAAATAGTTATACATTTGTTCTCTATTGCTCTTTGCTACTCAGAGTAACATGTTCATAGCAATTGTCAGTCACTTATTTGTGTTTGACAATTGATTGTTATAGATGTGAAACTCCGAGTAGTAGTGTAGCAAGGAACAAATCTATATTTATTTTTAGTATAAATTTTAGTGCTGTTATTTTACATCAAGCACTGTTTTATTAGTACTAACAGCCTGGCTGGTGTAAGGGTCTTGTGCCCCCTCCAAGTTTATGATACAGGTCCCCCCCCACTCTAGTATATCCCAATTTTCATAAGATAGTATTCATATAAAATACAAATTTCATTGCAACCTATTTCTATACAATAATGTATCATATGCGATATAGGTGAACAATTCAACTAGAAAAAATGAAAATAAAAGCAATGTATCTAAATACAAATAAGAGACATAATATAATAGATCATTCCATTTTAAATAAATCAATAATGTTTTGTGACAATTTTAACATCAACTTGAGATTTTTCTTGTTAGAAAGTTTAATAATTTTAACATTCAACATTATGGATAAAAAATAGTGAATTTTATATGACGTTTTTTTCCTTGAGCATGAGTAAAACAAATTCATGGATTTGGACAAAAAAAAAAAAAAAAAAAAAAAAGATCCCAGAATGACATTAAGATTTGCAAAAAACGTTCATCTTTTAATAATCCTTTTAATTTGTAAAATATGTAAATGTAGATAGAAAAAAAAAAAGTAAATGCTGATAGACAGTGAGGGTCCCAAACCACTACCCGGGGTTCCCAATCAAGCGTGCTCCTACCCCCAGTTGGATGGTTCAGGGATAGTACACACTGGATCTGACTACCAGCACTCATTGTGTACTATAGGTATCACTTTGTATTCTCTTCATTCACCCCACATGTTAACAACATGGATGTCCTTTTTATTAACTTTTGCAACAGTCAAACAACTTGTAAAATCAAATGTTTTTTTATTAGAGTAAGCATTAATGAAAACCTAACATTATTATTATTGAGAAGTTACAAACTGCATTGAGAACTGATTATTCTTCATCTTAGAGAATTATAATATTATTTTAACACATGGCTGATAGGTAGGTATGTAGTCTGGGCAGTACATGACCCTGATATACCATAATCCAGGTCTATGCCCTGGAGAGGTTACTCCAGTCTCATCACCCTTTTAAAACTAATTATAATAAAAATATACATCATTCAGTCTTTGGCCTCATCAATTTTGAATCTAGAACCACAGCATTATTAAAAATATTAAGGTGGGCATCAATATATTTTAATTTTCATAATTGAATTTTTGAGTGTCTCATCCTGTGATTTTCCAAACAACAGCGCCACCTATGAATCAGAAATGACTAAAGAGGAATTAATTAAAATGTTCTGAACTTTGCTTTTAATTATTTTTTTTATTTTTTCTTAATTTTATGATGCAAAGAATTATAGTAATTGTTTATTGCTTGGAACCAGTGAACTCATTATTTTGTGAGATGTAAACAGTTTGCGGCCATTAAATTTCAAGACAGAAGATTCTGATAACATTAAAAAAATATGTGTCACATTTTTATGTTCAAAAGTACTTTACAAGGACAGGGTAATTTATTTTATGGACTGTAAAAATTCAGGACTATATTTAATTATTTTTATATGATTTTTCTGAAACAAGATCAGGATTTTTTTCTTTTTTTTTTAAAAAAGCAAGATGATAAAAGTCAGTAAGATGCAAGGGGCTTCTGAGAGTGAAAGAAACAGAGGAAAATAAAAAAACAGAATTCAAATAAACAAAAGATGAGGATCAACATAGCATTTAAATTTTTGAAGGTCAAAGTTGACTGGAAGCAGAAAAAGATTTTGTGGGAAAATTATATAAAAACCAATAAGTAAAATAAGAATAAAAAAGACAAAAATTAATTTTCCCATGATGCAAGTAATAAATTAAACAGGAAGGGATTCTGGTCATATATGTGATTTTATGACCTCACTGCTGAAAAGGACAGAATTTTTCTTTCCCAAAACATCATTCAGACGTGTTTTGGTAGTTCTACTCATGAAGTAAGTGAATTGGTTGTTCCAACTATGCGCAAAGCTGACTTGAGCTCATAACCATTGTTATACTAACTTACTTCTGAACTAAAAAAGAAAACAGACATACTCAAGACACATTGAGAAATGTGTTTCACTACAATTATCATAACAATAAACATCCATAATAGAAACTCAAATTTTTGTATGCTTCTATCTTTGTTTACATATATGAACACACCTTCACCTAAAATACACAATTAAACCTACAATCTTTTAACTTCCACAAGCTAGGAATATAGGAGAAGAAACTATTAGCATAGAACATACATTTACAACTAGTAATTGAAAAAGTGAAATTATGAGACCTAGCTGCTAATCTAGTACTGCACTTAAATTTGTGAAGTCGAGGTACTAAAGAGGAAATTTCATCAGAACAATTACTGTGAAAATATTAATCACAGTATTTGAATAGGCTGATACTATTATACTACCGATTCTTTTAGATCAGTTTTTATGCCTTTATTCCAACCACTGCACTCACTGGCCTTACTCATAACTAACTTAGTAAACTTTCAGCAGAATCCAATATTTGATTAGTCCTGGGTATGATGATAAACTACATCTGGCAGCAGGGCCTCTGATCAGGAGGTTTTTGATGAGTGTGGAACCTCCTAATTGCTGTAGTACCCAGGTTCACCATGACGCGGGGTGGTAGCACCTGTTAGGGTCTCAGCTATGGACAAATAGTGAAAACTTCCAAACAAAAACAAAACACTATGAAAGTATAAAAATAGATTTTTATTGTATCAATACCAGCAATACTTTTTTATACGAAAAATTACCAACAATACCTATTTGTGGTTGTTAGATACCTTTTTTTTTTATTTTTTTTTTTTAAGCTTATCACCCCAAGCAAGGCTGGAAGCCACTAGCATGCAAGGGGTTACAGAAGGTTTGGAGGAAGAGCAGATAGGAGTGGTAAAGGAGAGGATGTGGAGAAAGATAGTGGATCGATCAAGGCAAGGGGGTTACAGAAGATTTGGAGCAAGAGCAGATAGGAATGAGAGGTGAAAGGATGTAGAGAAGGGAAGTGGATAGATCAAGGCAACTGGAAATGTCGATTGACGTTACACTTAAATAGTTGGAGATTGTATTTGTTGGGGAAACAGGAATAAGGGAGTTCCACAGGCGAGATGTGCGAGACATGAAGCTATTGGAGTAGAAGAGACGTCTACATCTAACAGTTTCAACGGTGAAGGAGTGGGAAAGGGATGCCAGCCTCGTAGGACATTTAAATTCATGAGGCCTAGGAACCAGTGAAAGCAGCTCATTGGAGCAATTACCGTGAAAGTATTTGTAAAAAAGACAGAGCGAGGCAACGTCGCGTCTGTGAGAGAGCGACTGCAGACGAGATGACAGATCAGGGCCAATTACATTGCATATCCGTCTCTGGATCTTATCACATACAAAACTAACCTATGTAGATATAGCTGCTACTAACATTACTAACATATGAAACTACCTCTTTGAAAATATACTGCTAGCTTCTGGCATCAAAAACAAAAAAAATAAAGCTGTTGGATTTAGACTACCAAGTCGTTCGGTCGTTTCTTATTCGGGCCTCATCTTTATCATTTTACCAAACCCTACCTATGATTATGAATTTCACGCACGGAGAGCGATTATGCTAACGAAATTCACGAAGTACGTATTGTAAAAGAAAATGGCTGGATACATTGGGAATATGAAACGTTGAAAACCTATGACGAAGCTGTAAGCGACTTCCAAGCTTACATTGAAAGAATGGAACAGCATTTAGAACTGAATGGAATAGATGATACGAAGAAAATATCAGCTCTACTGAATCTTATCCGAGGAAAACAGTATGGGCTGTTGTGGAGTTTAACAGTGACAGAGAAACCAAAGATGAAGTCATTCGACCAGCTTGTTCGGCTTCTGCAAAACCGTATTTCACCAAATTCTATCATTATTGGTTTCATAAGTAAGACCTGCAGAAAGGTGAGAGTGTGAACAAATACATGTCTGAGCTGAAGAAGCTATCGTAAACATGCGAATATGGCGACAACCTCAACGATATGCTCAGAGACAGACTGGTGTTGAGTGGGTTAAAACCAGAACAGACTCAGAAAAGGTTTCTGTCCAAAAATAATTTAACTTATGCTAAGTGAAATAGCCGTGTCTATGGAAATGGTAGAAAGAAATAATTGTGTGTTAAGGCAAAGGTCACAAGATCTCTACCAACCCAAGGCGAAGAAGCACATGGGTAAAAAAGGTCAAAGAAATGGCAATAGATACTCCATGCTATGACACCAACCAACAAAATGTCGTTTTAAGGAAGCCACATGCAGGTTTTGCTAAAAAAAAAAGGCCCCACCCATAGAAGAAATGCAGGAACAAGACAAGTAAGTCTTTAAATGCTCATAAAAATAAATCTCTGTTTAAATGCAGTAAAGGCAGTTGGGAGTCAGAGTGTAGAATGTTACAAGGCAGTAGCGACGAAGAGGATTTTCTAGTCATGCACATTTACGTCCATAGCGACAGAAAAACGGATGGGAGGGCAATATGAATTACACCTACCATTGCTGGCGGATCTTTGAAAAGGGAATTGGACACAGGGTCAAAAGTCTTAATAGTAGCGCTCAGAATTTATGAGAAAAAGTTCTCTCATTTGCCACTCGGGGAAACAGACATTCTAATGTGCACTTATTGTGGACAGAGGCTCTACCCAGGGGGGAAAATTCGGGTCTTGGTTAAATATCAGAGGACACAGATGGACAACTTGGACTTGTATATTGTGTATTCAGAGGAACCAGCACTCTTTGGCAGAGAGAATGGATCCGCTATATAAAATTAAACTGGTAAGCGATACAGGTGATACATTCAACACTACTGAAGGAGACAATGCAAGCCAAATTAAGACACCTCCTCACAAAGTATAGTGAAGATTTTACTGAGGAACTGAGGACCGTACAAGGAGTTAAAGCTAAGCTAACTCTAAAGACGACGTGAAACTAGTATTCATAAAGGCCAGGTCAAGATCATATTACGTTGCGCTCAGTGGTAGAAACAGAGTTAGACCAAATGGAAAAGAGAGGAACCCTGACAAAAGTAACAACGAGCGAGTGGGCTTCCCCAGTTGTACCTGTAGTAAAAGTCAGAAGCAGTCCGGATTTTTGAAGACTTTAAAGCCACCGTGAACCCATGACTGAAAGTATACCAATACCTCTTGCCAAAACCTGAAGACATATTCGCAAAAACAGTTTACAAAGATTGACTTGTAGCAGGCATACCTGCGAATGGAAATGGAAGAATCATCCAAGCGGTATTTAATCCTAAACACACACAAGGGCGTATACCAGCAAAATTGCTTACCATTTTGTATTGAATCAAGCCTAGCAATATGGCAACAATGGACCAGATATTAGCAGGTATACCCAAAACAGTTTGTTTTGTTTTACGGCATATCAACCTCAATGGGTTATTTAATGCCGACAAAATTTTTATTGCTGGTAATGTTTTTTTTTCAAAAATCTATTTCTGGGAATATTTTTCTTTGAAGAAATCTATAGCTGGTCATATTTTTTCCAAAGAATGTATAGCTGTTTGTATTGCTGGTATTGTTTTTTAAAGTATTGCTGATAATTTCTCCTTCAAAAATTATTGCTGGTAATAATTTTTTTGTTATAAAGTATTTCTGGTATTAAAACCTATTTTTACACAAGTTTGGGTGCTAACTATTTGCCCATAGCTGGGACCCTAACAGGTGCTATCACCCCGGGTCAGGGTGGACCTGGGAACACCAGCAATTAAGAGGTGGTTCCATGCTCCTCAAAACCTCCTGATCAGAGGCCTTGCTGTTGGACGTAGTTTATCGTCTTACCCAGGACGCGGATGTAGTTTATCGTCATACGCAGGACGGGCCCGAAACAGAGTGCATAATTGACAGCATTATCATCACAGGGACAGACGATGAAGAACACCTACACAATATAGAATCAATGCCGAAGCAGCTCAAAAAATATAGCCTGAAGGCCAGCTTAGATTAATGTGAAGTCTTCAAGGATAGGATTACCTACTGTTGGCATAAGATCTCAATCGGTCTACAAAAGACTCCTGACACAGAACTGGCCATTCAAGAAGTACAATGGCCCGACTACATACAACAGTTACGATGCTTTCTAGTAAATTACTATCACCGGTTCTTAACTAATCTGGCCACTGAACTGCATCCCTCACCCACATCAGTTGTTGCAGAAGGATCAGAAATGGGACTGGTCATCATAATGTGAAGAAGCATGTGAGGGAATTAGTCAGATCAAACAGGGTACTGACACATTATGAACCTGGAAAACCAATCCAAGTAGCAAGTAAGTCATCTACCTATGGGGTTGAAGCTGTGCTATCTCATGTCGTGGAGGATGGTACTGAACGGTGCACAACTTTTGCATCAAGCTTACTCACTAAACCAGAGGGTAATTACTCTCAGTTTGGCAAAGAGCCATTGGCCCTCGTTTGGGGGATAAAACGCTTCCATTATTACCTATATGACACAAGTTTACTCTCGTCACTGATTACAAACCTTTGATTTCTATCTTGAATTCACAAAAGGGAATACCTGTAATGACAGCAGCTACAGAGATATGCAATTTCTTTCTCGGGTACAACTATGATATCATGAACCGAAGCACAAAACTACATTCCAATGCAGATGAATTATCCAGGTTGCCACTCGAAAACAAACAAAAGAAGTGGAGATGGACACTACCAGCTTATTTCACAACTGGTGCAGCTACCTGTTACATGTAGCACAATCAGGACAGCAACAAGACGTGACTTTCACTCGTCCTGGAGGAAGTGCAAAAGAGATGGATAGATGATGATAAGGAATGTCACTCTTACTACACAAAAAGGTATGAACTATCAACCTCACAGGGAGTACTGACCTGAGGAATGAGGGTCATAATCCCCTCAACCCTACGGGAATGGATGCTGAAGATGCTGCATAAAAGACTATGAGAATAGTGAAAATGAAGGCCCCAGTGAGAAAGGAAAATTAATAGAGTAATAAACAGTAGACCGGTTGCCACCCAAGGCCATAGAACTCATTCTGTCTTGCTATTTACCTATAGCAGAGTAATAGATTGTGGCCTGGATTGAGGAATCGGAGAGCAGTTCGATTTCCAGTAGAGTTCATTACATTCACTTAAATGCTTATATCCCTGGGAAAGGTAGGAGTTCATCTCCTCTTCCCAACTAGACTGGGTCCTATAGCCTTGATTGGAAACCGGTCTAGGAGAAGGAAAAACTCTGAATTCAAAACTGTATGTCACTATGAGGAAGCACATACGATGCAGCTAAGGGAAGGATTGTTTGCATTTACCTTGTGATTCTAACTATGGTCGATTCTTTTTTTTTTTTAAATTGTTAAAGGAAACTTTTATACAAATTTCCTTACCCACCACCTATAGGCAGCTCCATTACTGAAACTTTGTTGGTTATCATTAATTTTTTGACTAGTCAAAAAATTGCGATGCTTACCAGCTCTTGAAGTACAAATGGGGGACATCAAATGTCAGGAATTAGAACAATAGACCTCTGTAGGCCAAATAAAGGGTTTCTTTGAACCCTCACCCTTGATGAGTACGATATATGTAGTTTCCCCACAGAGGCCTGTATACCTGCCACTTGGGATCAAAGGGTTAAGATTATGAAAAGGTCCTTTATATATATATATATATATATATATATATATATATATATATATATATATATATAAAGTTAAACAGCGTCGAGCTTGGTCAGTACTTAGATTGTGGACAGCTTGGGAACATCCAGTACTATAAGGAAACTCGTACAATCTGAAATATGTTTTGGCTTTAAGTAACCAACAAGGGGCTGATAAGCCGTAAAAAATAAAATAATCCTTCAGGACATGGGTAATCACGACTTTCCACAATTTCTTGTCCTTTATTGCTCAAAGTAATTCTTTATCATTTTACTCTTCCCTTGCTCCTGGGTGCTTCTTTCTTTGCTATCCACTCAAACCCCTTAAGTTGGTTACTGTTTCCTTTTCTTTCTCTTAACTTTAATATGCCTTGTGAGTGTTAATTTCTCCCAACCTTATTTCCTCATGTATCACAAAATTTTAGCTGTTTCTTTCTGATTGTTAGCAGCAGTTTCTTTGTAGCTCGTATATCCCTTAAAATTTCCCTTTTTCTCACATGCCCTGTCCATGGTATTCAAAGCGTTCATTTGTAGAACCACACACCTATTTCTTAAAGTCTCATCTTGATTTGTGAGGAAAATGTCCAACATTTATGGCCATATAGGGAATTAGATTATCCATAAAAGTCTAGCATGCTTTTCTTTGTTTCTGAAAACATTTGCCGAGCTTTTAATATTTTGCTCAGTTTCTGGAATACATATTTCATTATTCCTATGAGACTTCAGAATTCTTTGTCATACTTCCGTGTTCACTTATTAAACTACTACATACTTAAATTCCACATCTGCTAGATTTTGACATCCCAGATACATAACTTACAACTTGAGCTTTTTCTTTTGCTAACAACCATACATTTTTTTTTTTTTTTTTTTTTTTAAGCTTTTCACCCCAAGCAAGGCTGGAAGCCACTAGCATGCAAGGGGTTACAGAAGGTTTGGAGAAGAGCAGATAGGAGTGGTAAAGGAGAGGATGTGGAGAAAGAGAAAGACAGTGGGTCGATCAAGGCAAGGAGGTTACAGAAGATTTGGAGCAAGAGCAGATAGGAATGAAAGGTGATAGGATGTGGAGAAGGGAAGTGGATAGATCAAGGCAACTGGAGATGACGATTGACATTACACTTAAATAGTTGGAGATTGTATTTGTCAGGGAAACAGGAATAAGGAAGGGAGTTCCACAAGCGAGATGTGCGAGACATGAAGCTATTGGAGTAGAAGAGACGTCTACATCTAACAGTTTCAACAGTGAAGGGGTGGGAACGGGATGCCAGCCTCATAGGACGTTTAAATTCATAAGGCCTGGTAACCAGTGAAAGCAGCTCATCAGAGCAATTACCGTGAAAGTATTTGTAAAATAGACAGAGCGAGGCAATTCTGTCTTCTTACAGTTAATGGTTAGTACTTATCATTACATCAACTACCTTATTTAATAGTACAGCGTCACCTGCATAGCTGTGTTGTTAAGGTTAAGTCTTCTGGTAATAAATTCCCAGATAGAGAATATAAAAGACAGATGAGGAAGTACAGTGGCGAAAATGTGATAAAGATAACAATCTAATCTTAAAGAATCAGTATATATGATGTGGTTATAGCACCTTAGTAGGGAGTATATATATATATATATATATATATATATATATATATATATAGTGTATTTAGGCAGCAATCCTTCATTTATGCATGTTTCATTAAAAATGACAGAGAAGGTACTACGGTTAACCTTTTTAATTAATTTTTCTTGTGTTCGAACAAGAGATTTCTTTTTTTGGACACAGAGTGTATATAAACTGTCCAAATGTTCTATAGTTCCGAGCACTTTCTGCTATACTTTTAGCCATTATCAAGAAGGATTTATTTTTTAATTTAATAGTGTGTGCGTTATGCTTTTAGTGTGTTATAGAGGTGGTTTATTTTCCGAACACGGTTAGCACATTTTGGTCTAGTTCGTAGTTAATATTGTTAAGGGTTGGCCTTTTCTTTTTTATTATTAGGTCTTCCATTATTTTTAATCTTTTTTTACAAGTGGATGAGGTTTTTATGTTTGTGTTTTCTACTAGTATGTTTCCAATGGAGTTTGGTAGGTTTGTGCGAGTGTTTAAATGGGTTCTAATGGAGGTCTATAAGGAGGTTAGGGAAAAATTAAATAAAAGCTTAACCGTACTACCTTCTCTGTCGTTTTTAATGAAACATGCAAACTATATATATATATATATATATATATATATATATATATATATATATATATATATATATATGGAGCAATGGGTAAATTGTCGCCATTTTATATTTTTAATTTCATGCATGCGTGTTTATTTTTGATTTTGTCGACTGCACAGTATAGTAGGGTCAGTTGGACACTGTGATAAAAAGAGCACCATAATGCAGTTCACTCCGCCAGAAATTTGGAAACGGCATACTGTACTGCTTGACATTCGCACTGGAATCTCCAATACGAAAATTTCAGAGTGTTTGGGTGTCACTCTGAGAATAGTGCAGAGGATTCAGAAAGAGTTCCAGGAGTTTAATGGTGATTACAAAGGTACGGCAGCTCGATAAACGCCGATTGTTTTGATTAGAAAATAACTCCAGAATTTGTTGGTGAGTGCCTCAGACTCAACATGGAATGCCTTGAAGAGGTAGTCCTGTCCTGGGTGAAGAGGGTGACTGCCGGAAGATCTTATGTCTGGCAACAAAACTCTGCACCATACCACACAAGCAAGAGAACCCAGTCATGGTTGTCAGACAATTTTTGCGACCACTACAAACCTCAAATCAGACCACCTAACTCCCCAGACTACATCACCCCCCCACTTGATTATTATGTGTGGGGTGCAGTTGAGCGAGACACTAACAAAACTCCTTATAGCACCAAAGATGAACTGAAGGCAAAGATTGTGGCAGCATTCACCGACTTAAACAAAGAGACCGTGCATAAGATTTGCAGGAAATCCTAAAGTCGTCTGGAGGCCGTAGTTGAGGCTAATTGCGATTTTATAGAATAAATTTACTTTTTAGAATTTCGATATATTTTTGTGTAATCCTGGTAAATATATCTGTTACAATGAGATGTCAGTGTTATTTTCATTATTGCGTAATTTAGACTACAATTTATCCATCACACCCTGTATATATATTCTCCATCTTAACGTGCTATAACCTTCAGTATCTGTTTATATTTCTGAGATGAGGTATTATGTACACTATTTACATTATTCAGACTATTGTCCTCATCTTTGTCACCATATTTATTAAAACGTTTCAGCCGTTGTAATCAATATGGCGACAAAGATGAGGACAATAGTCCGAATAATGTATTTAGTGTGCTATAACCTTATCATGATGTGAGATGGCACGTAGAATGTATTCAAGAACCAACTTGACTAATTTGTACAAACAGATTGTAGTGGACCATAGGGTGAAGATGTGAAGAGATATTGGAAGGTTAAAATTTCTTGCTAGCCGGTCCAGCTACATGGAAATGTTGGACCTTAATTAAGTCCAAAGAAAACAAACAAGACCGATATACATGTGTAAACAAATATATATTAATAACAAGTTAAACAAAGACATGGACAGTTACATAGTGTATGTGTGGAGAAATAATGTGTGTGTGTGTGTGTTGTGAGTGTTCGTACGTACGTGTATTGTTCTTAGCGTGTTCCCAGAATTTGGGAAACGCTGTCACTGTGAGAGGTCACATATTGGTGTTTTAGTTGAAAAGCCTGATTTACTCCACCTCCACATGAAGTGGCAGCCCAAGGCCTAAGTGGAAAAAGAGATCGAAGATAAGGGTCAGCCAGTATTTATAGCCAGGGGAGAGAGACCCCTGTTGAAGGATTACGGAACTGAGGAGGAGCTAACTCCGACAAGATGGAATAAAAAGAAAAACAGGCGGTAATAAAAGTCTTGCTGAGAGCAGTAAATGAAAAGATGGAGAGCCATTATTGTTAAAATCTTATGAAGAGAAATGATAAAGAGAAAGAGGACCTAATTGACAAGTTAAGGCAAACGGATATATTAACAAATCCCACAAAAATAATAAGGGGCCATGAAGTATTGTTGAAAATATCAAAGGAAAGGAAACAATGGAGGGCCATGATTGTCTACATGCTAAAGGAGTGTGGCAGATAAGCGTGAGCAGATTAATGATATCAATATAGAAAATCATTTATTACGAAATTTGTTTTCCTGTTCTGTCCTCTAGTTAAAAGCTAATATGATAAGTATATAAGATTCATTGCCACACATTATTTTTGAAGACGAATGCATCAATTCTCCATTAGTTATGTCTGGAACTGTCAATTTTAAGAAAACTTCATTCCAACAAAAGAAAATACAACCATGTACGGGATAGAGAAGAATAGAACAAAAAATAACTGACAGCCACCTCAAATTATTCTAATTTCACACTACATCCATTAAGGAAGAGCAAAACTTAACAAAGGACTAAGTTTTATATTCATCTTGCAAGCATCCATTTAAGATAAAATTGAAAAAGAAATGTGGAAGAAAATAAAATTTAACGTTTATATATACAAGTCTCTTACTTTTGATTTTTCAGAGAAAATAACGCATAACGGAAATGTGTAATTCGTTTTCTTCTCTTTATAAGTAATTACATCTACTTATACTAGTAAGAGGTAGGATAAAATTGCGGACAGAAGACAATATTCTGCACATAAGAGAGTATAAAGCATTTTAAGGTCTTTTTAACTTTTTTTTTTATTTAAAAAAAAAATGGTAGAATGAAATCTTTTCTTTGGGCGACGATTAGCGTAACATCCATTTGCACAGGTAACATGTCCATTGATTAAGACGTCTTTCATATTTTTCCAATATAATACCTTTAGTCCCAGTTATATATATATATATATATATATATATTAAAAAGAAGAGAGGTACCGCAAACTTTTTTGGTTGTAATGTGGGTTTTTTTTTTTTTTTTTAAAAAAATATTATTCTTTATTTTTCATAGTTTTACAACACGTGTTTCTGGTCTTACGACTGTCTTCAGGTAAAGGGTGGAGATTTCCACATATTATTAAAAATAATTAATTTTTTTCCTTTATGCTT
This sequence comes from Acanthosepion esculentum, assembly GCA_964036315.1. NCBI lineage: Eukaryota > Metazoa > Mollusca > Cephalopoda > Sepiida > Sepiidae > Acanthosepion > Acanthosepion esculentum. The sequence continues at coordinate 61,800,024 of OZ038504.1, forward strand.
TTCAATGTTACATCTTCTCTATATGAGACATTCTCTGTTTTTGTGTTGGTCATTCCAATGTCTTTCTTTAAATGGTAGTGAAGAGTTCTGAGCGAAGGGTCATAAAACAATTGAGGTTGGTTTGAGAAGTGATGAATCGGGTTGTCTTATCTTTTAATCTTATCTTTAATGTGTGTTCTTAGATCCCTTAGATCTATTTCCGTTTTCGTGTGTTCCTGTCATCATGCGTGTATATATGTGTGTGTACATTCCCCCTGAATACATACACTGTTTCACTACGAAGAATTAGTAAACACACTTGTACACATACACACACACACACACACATAAACATACACACATGCACACACGTACATTGTCCCACCATAAGGAATCTGTACAAACCCGATTCATCACTTCTCAAACCAACGTTAATTGTTTTATGACCCTTCGCTCAGAACTCTTCACTACCATTTAAAGAAAGACATTGGAATGACCAACACAAAAACAGAGAATGTCTCATATAGAGAAGATGTAACATTGAAAAGCATAAAGGAAAAAAATTAATTATTTTTAATAATTATTTTTAATAATTATTTTTAATAATATGTGGAAATCTCCACCCTTTACCTAAAGACGGTCGTAAGACCAGAAACACGTGTTGTAAAACTATGTAAAACTATGAAAAATAAAGAATAATATTTTTTAAAAAAATTAAAAAAAAACAAAAAAAACCCCACATTACAACCAAAAAAGTTTGCGGTACCTCTCTTTTTAATATACACACTTTTCTCTCGTTGGAACCATTATAACCTCTTCATTTCATTATATATATATATATATATATAGTGAGACCCGGATATAAGAGAAACCCGGATATAAGATAGATTTTCTCTGGTCCCAAATTAGAGCCATACTTACCTAAACAAAATAGACCAAACCTGGATATAAGATACTTCTTTGCCGGTCCCGACAACTCTCTTATATCCGGGTTACACTGTGTGTGTGTGTGTATATATATATATATATATCAGATAGACAGATTTTTATCAGTTTAAATGTTATTTTTAGTGTTTACTCATATTTGAGTAGACGGAGCTCTGTTTATTTATTAAACAGTATATTGAAGTATTTTTGTCTCCCACCCTGAAAATTCGAGAAATCTTATTAAAGAAAAATATCCACTCCCCAGCACAAGACTGCATATTTTTCTTTAATAAGATTTCTCGAATATTTTGGCTGGGAGACGAAAATAAATATACTGTGTAATATATAAAAGGGGCGTCTACTCAAATATGAGTATCCATTAAAAATAACGTTTAAAGTGATAATATGTGTGTGTGTGTTTTGTAATATATATATATATATATATATATATATATACACACACACACACACACACACACACACACACAAGTTCAGGGTTGCTACAGATGGAATAAATTTCTGATAATCAAAAACACTATTCTTAAGAGTGCCCAATACTGAGTAGAGCAAATAATATTATTAAAAATTATAACATCAGGTTATAACATCACTACAAAAATTTTTGTAGTGATGTTATAACATGCATATGTTATAATTTTGAATATCTGTGTGTGTGTGTGTGTGTGTGTGTGTGTGTGTGTGTGTGTGTGTGTGTGTGACTACAGCCTTCCTAATTCTCAGCTATTTTGAGCAAAGACAACATTACAACAGTGGCGATGAAGTCTTCGAATTCACACCAAAATGGAAGATTTAAAGACAGTACTGGCATAATGGATAGCGGCTCGGATTGAAGAATCGGAGAGCCGAGTTTGAATTCCATTTGAATCCATTACATTCAGTTATGTGCTAATACCATTGGGGAAAGGTATGAATCCTCTTCTTCCCCAGCTATGGGTAAATAGGACAGACCAGGTTCTTTAGCCTTGGATAGCCACTGGTCTACCGCAGAAATAAATGGCAACCTACTGCAGGAAAAAAAAATCTGCCTCGTCAATTATGTATCAAAAGATACATGATCGCCTAACCGTGTGTATCACGCATGGCACATAACTGATTGAATCCTGCAGTGACAACTGCAAGAGCAACAAACACAAATGATATTTCTTATTCATAAAAAGATAAACTAAACAGGAACAAATGTCTTTTATTCCCGATGCTGTATCAAATTCAATAGTAGAATTCACGTATAGGCCTTTAAGGCATATTTCAGAAGATACAAAGGAATCTTCAGGCCTGGCCAGATGAGAAACAGGTATAACTGCTTTTAAGGAAACTTGGACCTGCATAGTATGAAATGTATTGTAACTACATTTTACCGAAAAACCTGGCAAACGTCAATTTTGACCAGACGGTAACTATGCTTTCTAACATTTTTGGAGAGAAATATTCACTTTTCTATACACGTTGGCTGTGTTTAAATTTGACAAAGAAAAAAAAAAAAAAAAAGGGACACGGACGATTTCGTTATATACACAGTGTGAAAATTTTAAATTACACAAAATAACCACTGACTGGTTTAAATGTCTAATTTTTGTAAAAGGTTGACTTCTAGCAAGAACTCTGAAATAGGTTTGCGTATTCTTTCAAAGCTACAACAAAACTAAGAATTAACGTTGCGTAAGAATGCCAACTGGTGTTAAATCTTAAGCATGATACCGTAAAAATTGAAGGCAAAGAGTTAGACACTCGGGTGGTTAAACGAGAAAAAAAAAAAAAAAAGTCAAAATGTAAGCCCTGACCCATGTTGTAGGGACAGAAATTTTAAAGACAAGTGGCAATTTAAAAATTTCATTTTTTTTTGCTGTCAGAAAACAGGACATGTTCAAAAGATGTGCAGAGAACAAAAGATTAATAATAAAAAAAAATATTTATGTTAAGGTCATTCTGACAACACAAGGACAGCCCGCGGTTAACCGAAAATATGTAAAAGTAAAAATGAACAGAAGACTTGTAAAACTACAATTAGACACGGGGTCGGACATAACGGTTATTAGTGAAAAAATATGGAAGGATATTGGCATCCCCAAAATTCGAAAAACATATTGAAGTGCACGAGGGGCCGAAATTATTTATAATTGGGACAATAAATTGTAATGTTTCTTTCCGAGGGTAGAATTCGAAAGCTGCGCTCCACAATCTGAAAGGGATACCGTTGAAGGCTTTTGGAGGTGACTGGCTAAAAAAAAGTTAAATTTATGAAACGGATCCATAAATTCTATTTGTTCAGCTCGCAACCATATTGTCTAGCGAAGAATGTAAAAGCCACATAGGAAAAGATTCCCTTATTTACATTGTTCGGACTGTTGTCTTCATATTTTTTCCACATTCACGACGTTTCGGCCGTTGTACGCTCTGGCGTGCTTCAGGTGATTGGCATATCAAACTGAACCCTTTATTTTGTCCACCAGGGTAGATTGTTATAGCTCCACATGCCAAGTCTCTTCCGGGTGTCGGACTCATCCTTAGGAGAACGGACCAGTATACGAATAAATAACTTGGTGGAGATGCTGACTTTCTGTACACAAACAACACACTTCAGAATGGTGTCAGACATATCGGCAGGATGAATGCTTAGCAATGGCAAAGATATACATGGAATACTTCGAAGAAATGGTATTAGAATCCACATCACTAAAACCAACCCTATGGCTGAGATATGTAGATAAGTCTTTCATACTCTGGCCACACCAGGAAGAGGTCCAACTGCTACCGGACCACGTGAATTCTATATCATCGTTATAGTTCACAATGAAGAGAGAAAACAACAAAAATCTCGCATTCCTGGATGTACTAATATCTTGAACAGAGTAGGGCTTCAAAACATCCGTATACCGCAAGCCAACATTCACCGGACAATATCTCAACTTCAAACCCCATCACCCATACAGTGTAAAGAAAGGGATTGTCTGCTGCTTACAACATCGAGCAAAAGTCATAAGTGGCGACCCGGAGACATATGATCAAGAAATGGTCAGTATAAGCAGTACCCTACAATGTGACAACTACCCTGGGTACATGGCAGCAACTCCAACAAACTGGGGTAGAAGGGTACAAGAGGATAACAACACTCAGAAAACAGTTTCACTTTGCCTGTCCTATGTGAAGGGATTATCGGAGAAAATACAAAAAACCTGTGGTCCATATAACATCGGGACAACTTTCGTAACTGATTCGACACTTTGCAGACAATTTCTTCCGGGTAAGACCTCCATCATAGAGGAGAACATGACTAAGGACTGTGACTACGTCATACCATGCAGCTGTGGTAACAAATATAAAGGAGAAACAGGTAGCCTGCTTAAGGTAAAACTGCAAGAACATCGTAAAGCCGTAACACAAGGGGAAATAGAAAAATCAGGCATAGCTGACCACATATGGATAGAAAAAGGAGATCACCGCCTCCTGTGAGGTGAGGTTGAAATAATAGACAGAGGATATCACTGGAAAATACGAAAACTTAAGGAATCAGCATATATGTTTGGCTACAAAAATCTAAGCTGGCCAAGCATAAAAATGAATACATTATACCAGTAATAAGGAGTGCTAGAGAAAAGCAATAACAACAACAAAATTATAATATTTGTTCTGGTAAAAAAAAAAATGATTACTGAATCATTAAGTTTATAAATCGCAAAAATTCATACAGTGATGTCCTGAAGGATATATGACCCAGTGGATAAAAGCATTGGTAAGATCCAGTGACTTGAGTTGTGAGTTCAATACCTGGCTACTTCAGTGGTGAACAAAAACTTGGAGAGATAACTGAGGCATCTGGGAGAGGCATGGCATGGAACGTGGAACTAGAACTATCTATCCCGATAGATAGTTCTAGTTCGAAATTCCAATGACCTGAAGAAGGCCGAGACATCGTGAATATGGTAATAAAGATGAGGACAACAGTCCGTATAATGTAAATAATTACAATATCTCATCTCAGAAATATAGACAGATATTAAAAGATTCCCTGCTGTTTTTTTGGGAGGTTTAGGAAAATTCACAAAGGCTAAAACAAGTTTACATGTAAAAGAAATCCATTACAGTTTTAAAAACCTAAATGCTCTGTTCCATATGGCAGATAAACTGAACTAGATAGACTTGGAACCCTAGGAGTCATTATCCCATTTGAATGGGCGGTCCCAGCAGTTTAGAAAACAAAAAATAAATAAATAAAATAAAAAAAATAAAATAAAATTCGAGTTTGTGCAGATTTCTGAACAGGACAAAATGTCTGTTTATTACTTGATTCCTCCCTTTTTCCAGCCCCAGAAGAAATTTTCACCAAATTGGATGGGAGAAAACTATTTTTTTCCCAAAAGTAGATTTTTCAGTGGTGAAAATAAAGATTGAAGTCAAAGAAAAATCCTGATACTAATTAAGCATAATTGGCCAGAAGGGAGTGTCAGGTCTAGATTTTGCTTGCGCATACTTATATACCGATATTTTATTAAAAGTGAGACAAGCCAACAACATTTTGACCAAATACAAAAAATATCTTCAAAAGAATTGAAGATTTGTATTTCAGATTGAGTGACAAACAATGCAAGTTGTTAATGATTAGTATAAAATATTTGGGACAAATTATTGATTGGAATGGACGCAGACTGGATCCCAGACGATTCAGCGCAATCAAAAATATGCCTTCTCTGACGAACCTTCGAGAACTACAATCTTCCTTTTGGGCCTCGTAAAATACAATTTTTATATACCTAACATGCATGAATTACGTAGACCATTAAATACATTATAAAAAAAAGATACGGGTTGGAATATTAAAATAAAAATATATTTCAACTTCCGATTCCTCAGACACATTTCGACCCCAAATTAGACATTGTTGCGCCAGATGCTAGTGATGATGAAGTTGGTGCAGTTATTTTGCACAAATTAAAGGATGGAAGAAAAAAAAAAAACAATTGTTCATGCTCTGAGGATGCTAATCCCACCCGAAAAAAAATATGCTAAAATCAAATAGAAAAGACGTTAGCAGTTATTTTTGCCATGAAAAATCCCATAAATTTATTCATGGCAGAAGTTTTGTGCTACAAACAGGCCATCGTCCAACCCTAATCGTTTTCAGATCCAAAAAAGGAATTCCAGTACACAGCGCTAACCGACTACAACGTTGGGATACCATTTTATTAAATTATAACGCCAAAATGAAATGTGTACCTTTCAAAAAATTAATATATGCGGATGTTTTGTTAAGACTAATATCAAAACACATCACAATGTTACAGTGATTACTGTGTCGGAGTTAGCTCCTCCTTAATTCCCCAATTTGTTCACTAGGGGTCTTTCTCCCTACATTAAAAATACTAGGCGACTTCTCGCCTGGTTCTCTTTTTCATTTCAGCAAACATCTCGACAATGTGAGCTCTCACAAAAGATAGCGTTTCCCACTTGTGAGAAGATGCCATGAACATTATTCACACATACACATACGTACGAACATTCACCAAAGAACAAATACAAATGTTCAAACATGCAAATGTTTTTGTCTATGTCCATTGTAAAATTGTGTTGTTTAAGATTTTATATATATATATATATATATATATATATATATATATATATATATATATATATATATATATATATATAGGTCTTGTCTGTTTTCTTTACATCTTCGGTTGGACTCAATTTGAGTCCGGTATTTTCTTGTAGTTGGACATTCTAGCAGGAAATAAACAGCACGTCTTCCTAAAACAACAACACTTAAACAAACAACACAGTCCTCTACAGCTGCAACGAAATTCGAGAAAATATGAAAATATCTTGTACAACACTGTCAGAAAATTACCAGTCAGGTTAAGCGAAATAAAACCAAAAGCCAAATACGATGAGCATAGAGTATTTTCAAGCTTGAAAGACTACTTAATTAAAAAGAATAAAGAAATAAGGTATTGCCAAGTGATTCCAATAAGGACGTTTTTTTTTCTATTTGTGATGATGTATTAATAATGTACGCTGACTGCGTAGTAATTCCTAAATCATTCAGTCAGTTATGTGCCATGCCACGCTTAGGCGATCATGTTTCTTTCGATACATTACTGACGAGGCAGATTTTTTCCCCGCAGTAGGTTGCCATTTCTTTCTGCGGTAGACCAGTTGCTATAACTGGGGTGGAGAGAGAAGAAGAGGATTTATACCTTTCCCAAGGTTATTAGCACGTAAGTGAATGTAATTGATTCGACTGGAATTCGAACTCGGCTCTCCGATTCCACAATCTGAGCCACCTCTACTAAATCATTACAGAAACATATTAAACCAATCCCACAATGGCCATCCACAAATTTCTCAAATGAAATCTTTGATGCAAATGTATGTTTATTGGAAGAATATGTACGAAGACATTGAAAATAAGACATGTCACTAGCAGCAAAGTCTTTGCCCATAAAAGTTCAAATTAGCCAAAAACAAATAAACTATGATCAAGTTTACATCTCGCTTATGCAGGACCAATGAAAGGATTTTATTACCTCATAGTGGTAGACAGTTGCAAGAGATTTAACAGTGTAAAAATTCTACGACAATAAAATTTCCGGGAGGACTCTTCTCAAGATATAGAATTCTCGACACTATAGTATCAAACAATAGTACTCAATTTAAGTCCGGAGAATTTTAAAATTTCTGCAAAATGTATGCGGCGAAACTTGTAAGAACTCTACTTTATTGCCCTAGATCAAACGGACAAGCAGAACGCTTTGTTGGGACAAAAGAGCATTAAAAGATGCTAACGAGGGGGAAGAGACTGACGAGGAAATGTTACAGCATGTAACATTCTGTGTTTGTACAGACAGACACCAAATCTTAATAATACGTTGAGGAAATCACCCACTGAGGTCAGGGTTCAAGAAAAATAAGGGTTATGTTCTCTAAATTGTTGCCTGAATTACCAGGGAATAAAATAAGTAAAAGAAAATTGTAACTGTCCAAATAGGAGATAAGGTGTTTTTTAAAGACATACCAGGCAGGGATATTTTCGGCAAATCGGCCGAGTAATATATTTGGTTCAAAATCAAAATGGTCTGCGATCAGTTATGGCGGAGAGATTGTAAGGAAAAACTCTCCCCAGTCGGCAGCATTGCAGTTCGAACTCCTGTGTGACTCATTTCAGCTGCCCGTGGCTTTCATAACAGCAGACGAAGTGGTAACTGGTAAGAAAAAGTCAGTTTCGTCATGCTTGGAATAAAATTCCCTAATCTGTTTCATTCACCAAAGAGCGCCGTGCAAGCTGAATAATCCACTACACGTGTCTTCTGTTTGCTACCCAAAATCGCAATATTTATTATTGTAAAAATACAACAATTGCGGTACACGGTCAAAAGGAGAAGTGGGGTGAGGCTGGTCATCATTAACTATCTTATACCTAGCTAAGCCAATTCATGACCCATTCATTCATTACAAGAAGTCATCCTTCACCATTCACTCCTACATATATCACAATACCTCAGTCACATAAAAAAAAACCCTGTGATTTTAAAAAGTTCTTATGTACAAATGTTCATAGAAACATATTAAATTTTGAGGGGAAGTGTATGAATTCCCAAATACAAACTAAAATATAAAATATCAAACAGAAAATAACAGATGTAAGGAAACCCATCCACCTCACAAAAATAAAAGCCACTGTATTCTGTCTTCAAACAGAATCAAGAAGCTCACTCACTAATGGAGAGGGAAGGATAAAATAAATATAAACGTGGGGAAATCAAAGACTAACACAGTTGAGATGAAAAAGGAGGCCCAAAACAAGCTGGGGAGGTTGGGAATCTCGACTTGGGTCATAACAAAAAGGAGAAGGCAGGAACAGACCGGGAATGACACTTACATTAACTTGGTAAACAAAGGAGTCTAACTTAACCAAGGAAGGGTTTCACAGGAAACCGCTTTGTGATCAAGAGGACTTAAAAAAAGGAACTCAAGGATAGCCCCTTTCACAGGAATCATGCTCACAACTCTCAACCATCTTTCACTGAAATCTGTCGACAACAAACGCATTCTATCAGTTCTGATATTCACCTTCAGCTGATGCTGAAAGAATCCGACCAGAGACTGATGAGAACAGCATTCGTATCACAAGATTCTCTCCATTCGCGAAGTCCAGACCACCATTCTTGCTACGATTAGCAGTATGAGAACACCATTCGTTTCTCCACAGAATACATATGTGATACATTATCGCACCGGTATGCGAGATCAATGAGCACGAGATTATCGGGAGCGACATGAGCCGTCAACCCGACGACATAGTCCCAGGAAAGGCTCACCCAAGGACAATGGTAGAAGGCGTGCGAAACCATTTTTTCTAAACCAAGGTCACATCGATGACAGCTGGGCAAATCTTCCCAGTCTAATAAGGTCTTGTCATTGTAGTAGCATGGTACGAATCAATCGCCAGGTGATAACCCGTAGTTACTGGCGCCCAAGACCAGAGAGAGCATAACTCAGCAAACTGAGCCACCCACAGAGTAGATCCTTCATGATCCCCTCAACTAATTCATGATACAAGACCCTCCGAAGCTGTGAAAGGTCACTCGACTGAGGAAAGACTCTCAAGGCCGCTCGACATTCACTGAAGAAACTAGACAGCTTCCCATACCACACAGCGCTTAGCCCAGGAAATGGGAGGAGTGATAGTAAGGCTATGGAAGGCGTCCCTAACACTCCTCGCCATGATTGAGTCCTTTGTCAAAACGCAGTGTAGGAAAGCCAACTTCGAGGCGTGTCGATGACACCAAGTATAGCAATCCCAGTCCCTCATCATATGGATGCTGGACACACACTTCTTTACGGACCGTCTGCTTGTGACCACCCCACAAGAGGATAGACAACAAGTGCTCGATTACCTTCCTATTGTCCTTACAAAGAGGAAGTACAGCCAAGCGGTAAAGGATGAGAGGAAAGACGTGAGTGGCATATGCATCTACCCTACCCTTCAAGTATAACCTCCTTCGGAGCCAAGTCTGGAACAATGGTCTGACCTTCCTTGTACTTCTTACCAAATTTTCTCTAGCTGGAATCCTGGCTCAAACCACACTCCAAGAATGCAGACGGATCCAACAGTACAACTAAAGGGACCCGGAAGTGCGACACCCTTCAAAGCACCTAACCACAAGCCGGGAGACTTGTTGCGGTTAATCTTGGTTCAAACACCTGTACCACCTCAAAGTCACGACACGAAAATGGATACATCATCGGCGGACGCGGAAACCCTGGTTTGTCCCCACCAGGGATAGCAATTCTACATAGGACCGGACTGCACGCCCCATCCCTCAGTCGGCGAAGGAGAGGCTCCAACGCCAAAGCGTAAAGTAGAGGCGACAGTGGGAAACCCTAACGAACTGACTGATATGCTTTCCGTTCACCTGCACCACTGTACTGGGGGCTCAATACAGGAGACGAATACATCTGCAGAAGTCGGGTTTGAATCTGGCGACCTGCAGAACAGCAACCAGATACCGATGGTCGACTATCAAATGCCTTGGCTATTCGTTGCCCATGTAAAAGGGGTCGCTTTAGTGGGTGTCGAATTAAGAGGTTGAGATTCAGCCCTAATGCTGGCGTTCCCACGATCCTGCTTTCAAACAAAACACAAATTAACAAAAAGAATTCACAAGATGCAACGGACACAAATATATCAATAACAGACTTAAACAAAAAGGTCGCATTTACTTTTTAACAATAGCGCTTGGAATAACTGACGTGAAATCTTCGCTACCCCAAATAGCACTGCTATGTCACCTCGTCAAGCACTTTTTGTAGCTTGAGCGACAGGTCATTTTCTCTCATGTTATATACCTGGTGGCTGGAGGTGAATCCAGGATAAAAAAAAAAACAGATATTCAGTAAGATTCAGGAATATGAACTAAAAGAGGAGGTGTTGTAGACTAGGACTCAGCGTACTTCAGTCTCTTCCCTACAACTGTGACAATGGACTGTTCCTACTTATAAATATGGCAAGTAGCCACATTAGAGTAGGATTTGAGTAGTAGTTGATTTACTGAATTTTTTCCATTCTATGTATAAGTATTTATTAAAACTTCTTTGTTTTCCCTACCCATTCTTATATCCCTTCGATACTTTCTCCTACAAGCTTCCTAATTCTCGGCTATTTTGAATGAGACATTACAACACTTTCCTACCATCGTAACGTATCTTCTCTCTACCTTTCCTAGTATTTATATTTTTACGGCAATTGTTTTGATGAGCATTCCTCCTTTGTTACTTAAACTTTATGAATTTAAGTGCAGTACTAGATTGGCAATTAGGTCTGATCATTTTACAGTCAAAATGTCTAGATATAACCAAAAGTTCTATGCTAACAGTTTTTTTTTTTTTTTTTTTTTTTTTTTCGCCCGTGTATGAATGAGAGGCCAGATAGAGATTCACCCCCTCTTTTGCCTGCCTGTAGAATCGCCAACAGATGACCAACATGAACGAAAGCCACCTGATCCAAGAAGGGAGTCACTTTCAAGTCCACATTTATTCAATAACCATATTTTAAGATTCACTTAGTACAATTATTTGCAAGGGAATATATTTTTCCATTAAATTATAATTTTCTTTATCAATTAACTGGTGCACCATATATACACTCGTACCATCTATGTCTACGACACACACACATATATATTTGTTGTTTATGAACAGTAATTTGGATGTTACTGACCAGACACTTCTCTGTAGCTGAGTGGTATAGCACGTTAGATCAATTGAGGGTTCCATATAGGACACAAGTTCGATTCCTGTCAGAGAACACATTTTCCACAAGATTTCTCGAACATACAGGCCAGTAAATGTAATTAATACTACTTATTTTAAAAAACAGAGCTCTTTCTTAAATATTAAAATAACGCATAAACAGAAATTAAATAATAGTCGGGCTTAATCCATTTCATAATATGTTGTCAATGTTTACCTTTAGTTACGTTCCATGAGCAGATATAATCATTTGGGAAAGATCGTCGTAGATTTATTGTTTATAAACAGTAATTTTGACTTTGCTAACCAGACGCTTCTCTGTAGGTGAGTAGTATAGCACGTTATATCAAGTGATGGTTCCATATAGGACACGGGTTCTCTCTCTCTTATATATATATATATATATATATATATATGTATATATGTATATATGTGTATATATATATATATATATATATATATTTGTATATATAAGAGAGTGTTTAAAAATTCTAATCCCAACTAACAAAATTAGTATTTAAATAGCCAAATGTTAAAATACTGATTTTACGAAGTGAGTTAGACTAAAGGTTGTGTATTTCATACACACATTTATATATATATTAAACAGTTAGAGATTTAGAATCTGCTAAATTAAATTTTACAACAATACCTCTTTATAAAATTAAATTTTATCGTGATACTCCAGGTACTTCCAAAAATGGAAATTACATTCGGAAAAAAAATTTCTACTTTTTAAAAACTTTTTTTTTTCTTTTGTTAACTATACAAAATATTGCAAAAAACCGATTTTTTTAGGAGACTGTAAAACAAATTCTGGTTTTTGTTTTGTTGATTCTTGTGGCACTGTTGGCAAATTTCAGCACCTGATGAATTATTCTGAGAGAAAATATTCCCAAAAGAATTCGAATGATAAGAAAGAATGAATAGCAAAACGCACAAATGACAATGTTGACCAAAACGAAACAGAAATGCGTTGTTTCATATTTACTTCTTTCCTGTGTGATTTCAAACTTAAAAAAGAACTTCAATGAAATATAATACATAAATAATATGCGAATTATATGTATATCTGAACACAAATCAATAATGTCATCATATTATAACTGATTCCATTGTTCCTTAGTTATTTAGCACGTACGTTACGCTCAGCCAATAGTTAATAAATAATGGACTATTACATTTTTCTATCTTTATTCTCTGATCAAAGACATTAGAGATGCTGTTGGGTTTCAGGGATTAAAAGATGTAATGAGAAAGAGAGAAGATATAGGAGGCGATAACACTCATGAATAATTTCATAGGATAAACAGTCGGGACCAGAGACGAAGTCTCTTATATACGGGTTTCTCTTATATCCGGGTTTGGTCTATTTTGTTTTATTAACACAGGCTCTAATTTGGGACCAGAGAAAATCTCTCTTATACCCGGGTTACACTGTATAACTGGGTTGGTGCCCAGACGTGCAGTAAGTCAACAGGTTGTGTTGGACCCCTTAGCCCTCGTTAAAGTATTCAACTAGAAGAAAAACTCTGATGTAACACGTGCGGCTTGGCAGGGTATCCCAATGATGCTGACTGGTTCTTTATGGGTGCATGATGTTGCTGCTTAGAGAACGGCATTAACTCGGTGCAAAATCTTTCTCCATTTTAAACATTTTATGCACAGGAATCGCATGATATCGTCAGTCTTGCAATGATATCTTGGGGTGGCATACTCAACAACAATGTGGTGGCCATTATGTAATAAGAAAGACTTTTTTCATTAATATATGAAGAGCCACGATCACCTTCATTCTGAAAAGACATGTCATTAAAAAGTAGTCTTTATATGATCAAAATAAACAAATTGAAACAACATTCTCGGAACAGAACATTTAATATCTATTTCATGATAGAAATATTTTGAGAGATGTAGTGTCATTAGTAATTACTCATCGCAAATAATTCAATAAATATGCCTTTGATAACTATATCAAGTATTTAAAACTGCAATTTTTCTTATTGACCTTTTTTTTTTTTTCTTTTTTTACAAAAAATGTTTCCATAAGATGTATTTTTTCATAGTAAAGTATTATTATTTAGAATGTTCATTGCAATGGACACGTTTATGGTATAAATGAAAGTTCAAATATTTTGGTATATGTTATTACTCACAAAGAAGTAAATATGTATTGACGGAGATAACATGGCATGTAGTTTTAGTGGTCAGTGAGTTTTTTGATCTTTAGCCACTCGACATGTAGTGGCAAGCTAGCATTTTAATTGACTAGCAACAACCTGTTGCAAAGTCTCATTTATCTCTTTTTAAGGGACTACAAACTAGAAACTTTAAAATTTACTTAAATCTTCAGTAAATTGACCTATGCTTTGTCATTTATTTTCTGTTATGTGCCTAAATTTGAAAATACTTAGACTTATTAGTGGTGGCTTTTTAACATACATATATAGTGATATGTAGATTAACTAATTACCATATCCAAAATATCCAGGTTATATAATGACTGATTAGGAGGAGGGACTACACATGAGCATTGAGTAGTAACACAGTCATTGACTGAGCTTCAACTTGAACTTACTAAACAGATTGATATCGACCCCCACCCTCAATCTGAATGGATGAGTGCGAATTAGTTTGGACTAATCGTGTAAACTGTAAGTTGTCATCTACGTCTGTCACTCTTCTTTGTAACGTTTTTGCTTCTGTCTACTGACTGTTTTTTGTTAGCCGCACTGAAGGGAAAAACATTTCCGCTATGGTGGAATCTCCTCAGCGAAAGGAGCCATTGGCTAACCCAGAAAGTCCGTCGACATGGGCGGCAGACTGGCCCAAGAAAAACGGACCGGAGTATTATAACGTCAAGTTCATTTCATGCAATGAGTTAATTGCTATGCTTTTCTGCTGGGAGTCTATTAACACGAGGACCATCTCCCTGCTGACGTCAGACGTCAAAACTGATTGCTTTCAGCAGGGAGGTCATGGAAGAATCCCTCAAAAGTTTGAATACTGGGGCCAAAGTATTGGCCCACAGATCCAACACCATGTGGGGCATCCTGTTGGTGACGGAGGAAGTAGCAAAGACATTGGCTGTTAACCTCCTCACCATCAAATCGCTGAGATTTCTGAACGAGTACATGGACACTCGAAAGACCCGGATTACCTTGCATGGCTTGTCCATGTACATCACCGATGACCATATAGGAGGTCTTCTTTGCAGACTATGGACTTCCTCCTTAAAAAGCAAAATGGGTATTGCCACCAGTGACTTTGAGGTCATGGTGACATTGACCCGCCAGAAATTTATAGAGATCCCCAACGTGTTAACCTGTGGTGGATGAAAACTCTTTGTTGTAGTCGAGGGCCGCATCCCTATTGTTAGTCATGTGGTACCACGGGCCATATGGCGAAGTTGAGTCCCAGGAAAACTCCAGCACCTCAGCCACAACCATCAACAAGTGTAATGGAGAAAGAGCTACCCAGGAGGGTCCCCGATGGTTTCGATGAATGGACTGAGGCAGTGAGGAGGGGAGCCGAGCATGCAACACACCCCTCAGCAGCATGTCCCAAGCAAAGGCAGAACACAGCTGCCACTATTATTATTTTGAATAGACGGGTGAAGATGTGGTATTGTGGTGTTTGTAGGATTAAATGGTGAATGAGTTCTTGTGGTGAATGAGTAAATTGTAATGCATGAATAGGTCGTGAATTGAATTAGCTAGGTATAGGATAGTTACTGTCAACCGGCCTAACCCACTCCCTTCGGCCTTGTGCCACAATTTCTGTAAGAACAGGAATAAATAAAAGCATTGATTAGTATCACGAAGCACTTAGAACTTCACAACAATGGCGTTGCTGGCACAGCTGGGGTCGAAGCCATTATGAAAATTTCAACTATGGTTCAATCAATGCAGTTCAGAAGTTTAACTTCGGACGAAAGAAGTCAGATAATGCAGAAAAATATGCAGCCAAAAAAGAGCTTAGTCACTGCAGAGAGAGAGAGAGGGGGGGGGGCAAGCAACATTCATCGATACGAGACAAGAAGCTGATGAACCAGTTGCAAAATCTTTTACTTTGTCTAAAAAATGTGTCTCGATATTGTGAGTTTGGAAAACTTGGAAAGGAAAGCCAAACGACTGAAGAATTAATTCAGATGAGGTTAACTGACGAACTACATTAGTACGACACATCGCCATAAGATGTTAGAACAATTACGGCTAGGAAACATGTCTTTCTCTAGCTGCATTCAATAAGCAGGAAGTAATACAAAATTTTAATAAGTCAGACAATCGACCAGATTATGTAGAGGTTGCTGACACTTACATGTTGGAGAAAACCGTAGCAAAATGCAGATTCTGTGGATATGAACACGACCTAAAGAAAGAGAAATGTCCTGCATTTGGAAAATAGAGTAAAAATTGTTTTAAAATGAACCCTTTTCAAGCGATGTACAGATTTAAAACGAAAAAAAGTGGAAAGAATTGAAAAAAAGTAATAAAACAAAACAAATGTGAAAATTTTTTCATTGAAAAAACAAAACAAAAAAAACAACCTTTTATTAAAAACCCATATAAATGACGTCCTATTGCAAATGTATACCGGCAGCAAAGTAATGTTGATCACTAGAAACTTTTGGGAGCGTATAGGCAAAACAAGAGCCATATACAGCTATACCAATTTGATAGATCAATTATAAAGACATTGGAAGGTTCCGCAGAACTGAAAAATAAATTTGAAATACCCATCATTGTTACAGATTGCAAAAAGAATCACAAACTTATTGAAAACTAGCTTAAAAGCCATCCTATTGGATGGCAATTAAGCTAGCTCCTGCGCATGACTCTTCATTGGGCCTACAGCTTGATCAGGAGTTTAAGAGTGCCAAAGTCTTTGCATATTCTTAGGATTGGAAGCTCTCCCAGCTGCCGTTCAATCTGCACGGGACTTTCTTTTCCTCGCAGCAGCATTGTCTCTCTTGATTACAATCTGGTCCTCTGTTGGTGGAGATTTCTTTTTGCGAGGTATACTGCTGCCATATGCAATAAGCAACAATAAACTACAGAAGAACTCAAAATTGATTGCTGCATTGAAATATTGCATTAATATATAAGCTTACCTTTTAAAAGTTCAATGATAATTCTTCTGCCGCCACTTAATTTAAAGACAATTTGATATACGTAGGTCCTTACTTTCCGTACAAATAGTTATTTTTATTTCATGGGTGACTTTCGTTGCATTTCGCAATTAATTTCAATTATTCTCAGATTTATTTCCAAGATATAAAAATTGTTATCGTACAAAAAATTTGTTGCAAAAAAATCACGTAATAAGAAAACGCAGAAACAATCGCAGTAATGAAAATTTGGGAATCCCAAATTTCAGGATTGCGGGCCCGGGTCCTGATCCGACCCAGAATGTTTTTAGTTTGCTCACAGAGTCGGCCTGATTCCAAAATGGCATTATATGGGCTATGGCCTCTTGGAGTAAAGTTGAATAAGTGTGACACACTGACATTCGCATTTATTTATATAGTTGATATACACAAAATTAATTAATGCAGTGAAAGATATTAAAAAAACTACAAAACAAGCCTAAAATCAAAAGAAAATGTTACCCTTTTCTATTATAAGGCACGGAAACTACTAGTACATTTATTACCATTAGTAATAGCAAAACTACAGAAGTGAGTTGAACAAGACCTACTGAGACCAGTTCATCGTGGCGGAAGCATTTGTTTTTTTTATCCCATTACCCGTAGGGTCGTAGGGGAACCATGTGTACTGCAAAAGTATAGAAGTGGTGTTTCTTGGGCAAGAAAACCTCACAGAGCCCAACCCTCTCCAGGATGGTTTTGAATTCGGAGTTTTTCCTTCTCCTAGACTGGTTGCCACGAAGGCTATAAACCCAGTTTGTCATGCTATTTAACCATAGCTGGGGGGAGAAGAGGATTCATATCAAGGGTATTAGCATGTAAGTGAATGTAATGGATCCGACTGGAATTCGAACTCGGCTCTCTGATTCCTCGATCGGAGCTGCTATCCATTACTCCATCGTGCCTCCACAAAGTCGAAGCAAATGGGCGTCGCCGATTGTAGTTCTGAGAAAATCAAACAGAGACTTATAAAGTAGGAGTGAATCATAAAGTAGGAGTGAATCATAAAGTAGGAGTGAATCATAAAGTAGGAGTGAATCATAAAGTAGGAGTGAATCATAAAGTAGGAGTGAATCATAAAGTAGGAGTGAATCATAAAGTAGGAGTGAATCATAAAGTAGGAGTGAATCATAAAGTAGGAGTGAATCATAAAGTAGGAGTGAATCATAAAGTAGGAGTGAATCATAAAGTAGGAGTGAATCATAAAGTAGGAGTGAATCATAAAGTAGGAGTGAATCATAAAGTAGGAGTGAATCATAAAGTAGGAGTGAATCATAAAGTAGGAGTGAATCATAAAGTAGGAGTGAATCATAAAGTAGGAGTGAATCATAAAGTAGGAGTGAATCATAAAGTAGGAGTGAATCATAAAGTAGGAGTGAATCATAAAGTAGGAGTGAATCATAAAGTAGGAGTGAATCATAAAGTAGGAGTGAATCATAAAGTAGGAGTGAATCATAAAGTAGGAGTGAATCATAAAGTAGGAGTGAATCATAAAGTAGGAGTGAATCATAAAGTAGGAGTGAATCATAAAGTAGGAGTGAATCATAAAGTAGGAGTGAATCATAAAGTAGGAGTGAATCATAAAGTAGGAGTGAATCATAAAGTAGGAGTGAATCAAAGTATGCTCAGATTCATATCCATTACCAAATGTGAAAGTGGCCTTATATTCCTTAGCAGGAATGAAGATTTTTAACTAAAATAAATTTAAAAACTGCGTATCATAAGATACCATATATGAAAATTTGAAAAAAAATAACAAATTCGCCGATAGGTTTATTATGCTGCAAAAGAATGCCTTATGTGATAAAGACAGCAAGTGCTACTTTTCCAAAGGCCATTGAACAAGTCAAAGGGAACGACATAATAAATTTGGTTTGTTATCAAGATGATATATACATAGGCGCTACCAATTAAAAGGGAAAAACTAGCCTTGTTTTAAATAGGTTGAGAGGTGCAGGAATGAAAATAAACGGAAAAAATGCGTATATATTAGTAAAAAAAAAAAAAAAAAAAAAAAAAAAAAAAGAAAAGTAGTTTTTGGGATATTCCATTTCAAAAGAATGGGTGTCACCAGATAAAGCGTTAATAGAAAAATACCAAAAGTGGCGTTATCCACAAATAAAAAAAGAACTGGAATCTTATTGGGGATTAGTCAATTTTTATCAGCAATATGTAACACGTTATATAGATTTAAATGAACCATTGACCGAGCTGAGAAAAAAAAAAAAAAAAAAATGATTTTGTGTGGACAAAAGTAAGTCAAATTGCTCTTGATAAGCTAAAGTCAATGCTCGCAAACAAACCACTAGTAAAAATATTTGACCCCAGAAAGGAAATTACAGGAACTACAGATGCCAGTGAACATTCAATATCTGGAATATTATTCCAAGAAGGACATCCAATAATATATCAATCAAGAAGATTGACAAAAGCTGAATTTAAATGTTCAGACATCGAGAAAGAAGCTCTTGTGATTATTTGGACGATGACTAGGGCCCGCCAATTCTTACTTGAGGAAAAAAAAATAATTAATGCCTGATCACAAACCATTAGAATTTATATTTAATCCGAGTTTTGTGATGTATGGTGACCGTTAATAATTAAGTAAAACTCAAAACTTCAATGTTAAATAAGACAGTGTTTAATTAAAACCGCAAATAAATACTTAACGAGAATAAAGAAGTAAAAGTCAACCAAAGATAATGAACCATTTCAGTGAATACCTTGTTAGTAGCGCGGCTAGGCTTAACATTCGGTAAATTCTAAATCAAAACCCAAATCATCGATGCACAATAAATCACACTAATTCGACTGGATATTTCCACTCAGTAGTCAATCAATAATCATCGCAGTCAGTAGTATGACACCGCTATTTATACACCTGGCGGAAAACATATATTCATAAGTCTAGAATGTCACGTTCGAACCTCGGTGTCGGTAGTTACTCATTTTCTTTCTATATGACTGAGAAAAGAACAACCCAAAGTCACGATATCGAGGATATTAAGGCAAGGGGGAGGGGT
Source organism: Acanthosepion esculentum (assembly GCA_964036315.1). Classification (NCBI taxonomy): domain Eukaryota; kingdom Metazoa; phylum Mollusca; class Cephalopoda; order Sepiida; family Sepiidae; genus Acanthosepion; species Acanthosepion esculentum. Next base: position 61,819,866 of record OZ038504.1, read on the forward strand.
TGATAATATTCATGGCTTTTGAAATATTGGAAATAAAAATAAACTTCATGCGATCTATGAGAATTGAACAGCAGTGTTTTGTCCAAATGTATCATTTCATAATATTATTCAAATACATTTTCTTAAATCATTTCACTCCAAACAAAATGGGAACTCCACTAGTACGCAGAGGGTTACAAAGAGTGAAAATGAGAGAAAAGATGGAGTATAAGTGGTATTGAGGAAAGGATAAAAGATGAACGGGGTTCAAGACAACAGAAGATGGCGACTGATGTTGGATTAAAATTTTTGAAGATTGTAGTTTTCAGGGAAGCAAGTAAATGGAAGGGAGTTTCACTGTTGGGAAGTACGAGAAAAGAAACTGTTGGAGTAAAAGTGGCGGTTACATTTAACTAGATTCCAATATAGTAGTACGCTTAAATTCACGTAATTGGAGCACCAAGGAAAAAGATCTTCAAAGCAGTTGCCATGAAATATTTGTTGAAAAGACAGAGGGAAGCCACATCACGTCGGTAAGAATACAACTGAAGTCGAGATGCCAAAGCAGGATTGATTATATTGCAGATTTATCTTTGGATTTTGCCAAGAACTTTGAGATGAATAGCAGGAGCACCAGACCAGATATGGCAACAGTATTCAATGCACGGCTGAATGGTAGATTTATAGATTTATGCAAGATGAACTCTGACAAGAAAAACCTTCTTGCCCGACAGAGTGACCCAACATTTCTTGCAGTAGATGTAGCTATTGATTCGATGTAGTCATTCCACTTCAAGTCAGTTGAAAACATGAGGCCAACAAGGCGCAGTTTGTTGTTATCCATGAGTCTAGCATCAGCCATGCTGATGGCGGGTAGGGAAGTTTCTCTATGGTGGTTAAATGAGAACAATTTCATTTTGGAGGCATTCAAATTTACAAGCCATTTCCTGCCCCAGTTAACCACTGATTGGAAGTCCATTTCAAGAGCATCTGCCAGGTTAACTCTCTGACGTATTTGCTATTGAGTCAGGAGTAAATGGCAGTGTCATCCGCATAAATGCCTACTTGGGAACTGATGACACCAGGAAGATCATTGATGAAGTTCAGAAACAGTATAGAGCCGTAATATTTTTCTTTTACTTATAGATTTCACACTCAGTAATGCCTTGCATCTTAGTGCCTTTATTGTCTTTTTTGGGGGGTTAAATGATAAAAATAAACCTTTATTGAGCTTTTGCCACAGTTTTTTTTTAATATGTTCAACCACTACAAGGCCTATATTCTTCACGTTAGAGGATTCCTAGCACATGTCGTTTTATGGACATAATAGGAGGAAATAAGTGTAGAGTATGAGTGTATGCCATATAACAGTTGATCGTAGACTTGAAGCGGTTAAGATTGTAGTTGATTGGGGAAGCACCCTCGCGAGAGTATGTTCCTCAAAGTAGCCTGCTTAAGGAACAAGCTGAAGAGTGCAACTTTCTTCTTACTAATAGAATGCAAAGGTAATGAGGATGATTCGATCCTGTGTATATAGCACGGTGTGTACTAACTGAAAATAAGGAATTTGGTTCGTTGCTATGGAAGCACTGATAGGCTTTCAATGTTTCATCTGTGGGAAAATGGAATAGGTTTGCAAATAATTTATCGCCCACGAGGCCGTGCAAAAACTTTCGAACACTGTCCAGAACATGGGGATTGGACAGATCCATCCCAGATATTGCAGCAATAGTTCAGTCTGATCTGAGTGTGTAAAGACTATGGCAGGAGACAGGGCTGGCTCAAGGTATTGGCAACTTGGGCAGTAGCCCGGGGCGCCATCAAGGACAGGGCACCATTATACCGCCATGTCATATGTTTGTGATCTTCCAAAACTAAAGCTATATTTTTGCGGTCATCTATGACTCAAGATAAAATAGTCAAAGAATTTAATCTATCAACAGAAAATGATCTTGTAAAGAAGATAAGTGTAGAAAGTACCATGAATAGATTTGCAGATCTAAAGGCTAGAAAAATGTTTTCGGTAGGATAATGAATGTTTTCTTTAGCTTGTATTAAGTTGTATATTATAATAAGCTTGTTATTCTACATCTTCAATTTTTCTTGTAAAAATTAAAAAATATACTTATAATGGTGCCGAAGCTCAGTTTTCCCAGGATGTCAGCAATCCTTGGGCCGTTACTGGTAGGAGAAGTCAGATGGCACAAGGAACCGACCATTTTTCCAGTATTGTCAGCGATGGATCGTATATACAAGTTCCATTTGAAATCTGGGGGTGGGGAGACTTGAGTCCCAATAGTCGTTCAAGGTAAGGAGCCTCTTTGAAAGTACAATCTCAGAGTGTGTTCCATGATGATGACGAGCTTGGTTTTGGAGGTACGATCCAGTTTTTTCCTGACCGAGCTGATAGAGCTAGATCTGATTAGAGATCAGCTACCAGACTGATTCTCTAGACATTTTGAAGATGCACCCATAAACCATGGAACTAAAGAATGTAACTCGTCTGAACATCTGCAATAGCCATAGAGTAATGAGAGGCTGGCAATGTCTTCAACATCGGATAGCGCTTGAAGGGTGGAGAATGATTAATCAATGACAAGGCAGTGTAAGTGTTGACTGGATAGTACAGTCCCAGATATATTTTTAAGCAAGCTTTCACCCCAAGCAAGGCAAGAGTGCCACTAGCACGCAAGGGGGGTTACAGATAATGAAAGTAAGAGTAAAGAGGGGTGTTTGATGAAAGGATAAAGAGAAGGCTGGGGATCAAGATCAAGGCATCAGAAGATGTCGATTGACATTATATTTGAAGATTATAGCTATCAGGGAAGCAATTAAGAGGAAGGGGGTTCCACTGTCAAGAAGTGCTGAGTAGAATGCTTAAATTCATGCAGTTGGGGCACCAGTGAAAATAACTCATCAGAGCAGTTGCCATGAAAATATCTGTAGAAAAGACAGAGGGAAGCCACATCATGTCTGTGAGAAAGTGACCGGAGTCGAGATGCAGTACTCAATACTTGATCTGATTTAAGTCTTGTAAAGTGAGTATGGCAGCAGGAATTAATTAAATATTTTCTGGGCTGATACAAACTGCACACTACTAGTGGAGTAGCCATGTTTACACTGTAGTAGCAACAAAAAAACTGGTGTGATCAAGCTCAAACTTCGATCACAATAGTACAAACTCTAAGCACGACTAAACAAGGCAGTGTGCTAAAAAAATTTATATGTTATGGCAAAAGAACAGATAATCTTTTACTTAACCTTTTATATATATATATATATATATATATATATACGCAGTGATATTTTTAAGTTGCAATTTTTAATGCGATAATCTTTGATTTACGCTTAAACTCTTAATTGCAAATATTTTTTAGTGATTGAGAAATATTTTTAGCAGAAACTATTCGTATCTCATGAATTCTAACATTTTCAAAATCATCTTGTCCAAAAGTTAGAATGAAGTCAAATTAATAGACGGGGGCGATAGTTAATAATGCGTCGGTAATGGAATCTGTCCATGTGAGCCTGTTAGAAGAAAGCTGAAAGATTACTCATAACTGAACAGGGAATTAAACTCCATCCTAAAACGTGTAAAGAGAAAAAATGTTTAGAAGTTATGTGTTTCCATACAAAATTCAGATTTCAAAATATTTTTTCTGTGTAATATCATGTTTTAATTTTACTTATTTTATTTTTTAAATTTCAAATGAGCAGGAGATTTTCTTCTCGCTCTCACAAGGCTTATGTAAAAACAGTGAGGAAGTGAAAAAAAAAACATGACTGGTACGATTACGGAAGACAACCAACTGGGTGTGGATTTTCATTTCCGAACAGAAGAATAAATGGGAATATCTGTTTGATAAAATAACGCCAACCATACAAATCTGATGCGTTGTATAGGAATATATTAGATCAATTGGTAAGAAACATATCTAAGAATGGGAAACATTTTTTAACTGTGTTTTTTTTTTTCTAAAATAAACTTTTCAAAAATTGTTGTCAAATCAAATTCGAGTTCGAGTTCAATGCCCATCTGAACGAGAAGAGATTCAAATAAGCGAGAACTATTGCGCTGCTAAAACAAATAAAAAGGAATAAGAGATCGATTGACTGACAAGCGAAACATTTAGGTCAGGATCAGTGAAGCATATATGAAGAGAAAAGGTGACGTGCTTTCGAGATGATATCAAATTCAAAATAAAAGGCAAGAAACTGCTGTGGAAAATGTGTAAGCTGAAGGAAGTGGCCAATAGGAGTTTGTCGATAAAATATTATGTTTTTGCCACTACTGCTTTGACACACACACACACACTGGTTATGTTAGCACCAGATGAACCCACTGATAAATTTACCAACTGCAGTTACGTGTGATTTCACTTTCGGTATCATACGTAATTATGGGTACGTGGCCGAGTGAGATCCGGGTTCGAATCTCGCCATGGTCAATTTGTTAGGAAGGAGATCTCCTGATGTTATCGAACGGGAGGGGGTGATCCCAGCGTGTGGTACCTTTGGAAAGTGCCTGAAAAACCATACACGTGTTGACCCAAGCCTTGTGAGTGGAATTGGGTAGATGTAACCCTTGGGCGCCATCGATAGCTGTGCTAGCACAAGGTCGCAAGTCAAGGGCTTGAGCATACTGGCCTTGTTCAAATTGTGAAACTGTAACTAAGCATAGTTGAAGTATAAACCAAAGTTGGTTTATATTGCTCTGTGGGTGTTGAATAAACACAAATGCGTCTGAGCAAGATTCTACAATAGGGACTGGCTAGCCACTCTAGTAGACAGGTATCCTCGAATACGAGTGGCCAGCTATACATCAGACATGATACATGGTTGGGTAATCATGTCTCTCTTGATTCATGACTGACTAGGCAAAAGATTTTCCCCGCAGTAAGCTGCCGTTTCTTTTTGCGGTAGACTGATTGCCAACCAAGGCTATAGGGCCCAAGAGATTTATTCATACCTTTGACAAGTGTATTTGCTCGAAAGTGAATGTAACAAACTCGACTGGAATTCGAACTTGGCTCTCCGAGTTCTCATTCCAAGATGTTATCCATTACTTCACAATGGACATCAAAGATAGATACAAGATAAAGTTTTAACAATTGGATGCAAAGTTTTGATCCTTTTTTTTTGTACCCTTAAAACGGCTGCCAGCTTCAGCTGATGTCTCATTAGAGATCAGCTGATATAATCAATGATTTAAAGTTTTGTCAACAAAAACGGGAATCGTTCATTCATGATTAGAGACTAAATGACTAATTGTCAACTCTATGATTCATGAGGTTATCTCATTACCTGAAGAATTTGCCTGCAAAAAAAAGTCTGGAAGATCAAGCCAAATCATGCTATATCTGCATGCATACTTCTCAAAGAGAAAAGAATCAAAAAGTATTTAACATTTTTTTAATTGTTTCACCCAAAGCAAGGCGATAATGCCACTAAGACACAGCGGGGGTTTATAGTGAGTGAAAGAGAATTGTATCAAGATGATGAAAACCTGGAGAAAAAACTCAATTAGCTTAGCGTTTTTCTTTTGTTTTTGTTTTGTTTTTTTAGATATTAAATATTTTGGGGGTGGATAATTATGCCGTTACATGATTTGGACAATTTTTGCTGTTACATCCTCTATATATGTATTTAAAATTTACAAATCAGGTCAGGCCCCGTACAGAAAAAAAAAAGTTGTTTTCTGCATGTGCAATAAGCAATACAAATCACTTGCTGGCTACAGGAACCATTGGAAAAAGTAAAATCATGGATCAAACTTGTCAGCAATGGTCATACTCTAACGATTTGACAGTTATCATGTATCTATTATAAGATATCTTACAATTATATCTTTTGATGAGTTTACTTGACAATGAACTGCAACCATCATACATGTATGTATTTGACTGTATTTCTGAGATGAGGTATTGTAACTATTTACAGTATAGCACATTGTTCGGCCGTTGTATGCCCCGGCCTTCTTCAGTTGACATACTTGGGAATTTCGAACCAAAACCTTTATTTAGTCCATGGGGGTAGATTGTTCTAGTCCCACGTGATATGCCTTTTCTGGGTATCTCAGATTATACTTTAATAACTCAACTCTCCATGGTTTTGCTTACCTCTACTTTGGCCAGGTATTGAACTTACAACCCTTTGGGTCAAGTCACTTTTGGATTACTTCAAACCACGCTTTTATTTTTCACCCAAAGCAAAGTGATAATTCCACTAAGATGCAGGGGGTTACAGTGAGTGAAAGAGAATGAAAAGACAGTGAGAAAAGGATGGCAATTGATGTTGTATTTAAATTTGTGAAGAAATCAGGACGGAATTCCACAGGTGAGAAGTGCAAAAAATATATATATATATATATATATATAAAATAAATAAATAAACTGGAAAAGAAAAGTGGCGGTTCCTGCTAGTTCATTCGACAGTAAAATGGTGAAAGCTAGTTGTCAATCTAGCAGCACGCTTAAATTCTTGTAGTCGAGGCAGCAGGGAAAAATGCTGATCAGAACGGTTACCATGAAAATATTTGTAGAAAAGAGAGAGGGAAGCCGCGTCACGCCGGTGAGAAAGTGACTGAAGTCAAGACGCCAAGTCAGGATCGATTACATTACAGACACGTCTTTGAATTTCGTCAGAAATCTCAAGATATACAGCGTGAACACAGGCTCAGATATGGCAGCAGTATTTAATGCACGGACGAATAGTAGATTTATAAATGTGCAAGAAGGTTTCCGACGAGAAATGATTGTCTGGCATGACACAGTGAACCAACTTTCCTAGCAGTAGACGTAGCAATTGATACAATATAGTCAGTTCAGTCCATCCCAATGGAAAACATGAGCCCAAGAAGGTTAGCATCAGCCATGCTGATGGTAGACAGAAAAGATTCTTTCTGGTGATTAAGAATGCACAGATGAATTGTGCATGGAATGTTTGAAGGAATGTCAGACTGTTGATGATTTTAAATTTAGGAAACCAACTTTTATTTTATTTCCTTTTTTCTTTATTTTTTACAATCTAAAAGACTGAAAATATTATTTTCACAATTTTTTTTATATAATTGAAGTATAAAAACTACCCTTTTGATGAATTAATTTTTTCTTTTTTTTATCCATTTGGAGTTCATGCTGATATAATATTAACCCTTAAATGGCGGGAAAAGAAAGTTAAAATAGAAAGAAAACATGATGTGACACTCACAAAAGGAAAGATATGCTGTCAACATCAGTCAAGTGTTTACTTTCCAGCCAAAACCGAGACAATTTCCCTGCTTGAACTTTATATATATATTATATATATATAATGTGTGTGTGTGTGTGTGTGTGTGTGTGTGTGTGTGTGTGTGTGTGTGTATGTGCACAACACATAACAGGCAGTTGGAAATAAAAGTAATGATTCTTATGGGAGAAGAAGATTACAATGGACAGCTTTGCGTCTTAGGGAGATTAGGAGCAGAAATTCTAGAAAGTTCCTGATGTTACTGTATTGTAACAATCTTTTGTGAGATTATCCTACTTGTCTTCCAAAGAACTTTTGCTAACAACCGCTAAATGGCTTTGCTAAATGCAGAAAACAAAGCAAAGGCACAACATTTTGTTTTCTCATCTGCTTTTTTTTTTTTTTTAAGAGACAGTAACTTAGAGATAGGATGCGTTTCATTCTCATTTGTGGGTAATTTTCCGTCCCAATGAATCAAATGTCGCATTGAATTAAGAAGGATACCACCTATAATGCTGCATGACTATTTAACTACATACACAGATATAATAATTCTACCAAACCAACCAAGAAGTCTTCTCAAAATATCAATCCTTTAGAATTTCGTGGGGGACTTTGCATACAAGTACGTATGGAGAAAGAGCACCTGTAATTATGTATGTATATACCGGGTATGGGCACAGGCCCGAGTGGTTGGAATGTTTGCTTTCTGACCATTAGATTATGGTCGATTTGTCAGAAAGGAGTTTTCCCGATGTTATCGGTCAGTTGTGGGGGGGGCGATTTCAGCATGTGGCATCTCTGGAAAGTGCTTGAAAATCATACCACGAGTTGACCCAAGCCTTGTGAGTGAAATTTGATAGGCGGTCGATAGCTGTGCTAGCACAAAGTCACAAGTCATCGTGGCCGATGTTTGAGTGTGCTGGCCTTGATAACGTGCTTTCCCAGAAACTGAAACCAAGGTCTGCTCAACGTAGTTGCAGTATACACCACAGGTGGGCTCTGTGGGTGATGAACAAACAAATGTGCCTCAGCAAGTGTCTTTCATAGGGATTGGCTAGCCACCATAGTAGATGGGTATCCTCAAATATGAGTGGCCAGCTATAAACAGCAAACTTGTCCAAATCATGTAACATCCTGTAAATCCCCCAAAATGTTTAATATCTATAAAAAAAAAAAAAAAAAAAAAAAAAAAACCACCACTAGACTAATCATTTCTTTTTTCCAGGTTTTCAGATAAGATGTTTAGCCATCTTGACACTATTTGTCATAAGAATCACTGAAAAACCGTTTGAGTTATTCAGCTTGAAAGAGAAGTTATAATCATTTTGTGATAAAAAAGAAGTCATCAAACGTAGGAAAAAGTTTAAAACATTAAGTAAAACAATCATTAATGCTTCTAAATAAGGAAGGATTTATCGTTTCATGCAATACAAAGGCTATAAAAGCCTAAAACCAAAGGATAATATATACCTACTATCCTTAGTTGGTAAATATGCGGTTATATGTAATAGATGAGCAAGACTGTATCACCAAAACACTCTACTGCTACTGGTTGCTGTGGAAAGTTGGGGGTGCTGCAAGCGTAACTGCTCAACAAACTAATGATAATAATTATATGACCAGAGGAAAAGAGAATGAAAGGCATGAAGGGGGAGGAGAAAAAGGTGGAGAATTATTCATTGCACTCATCCAGGTTCATACATACATACCTAAAAGATATTTACTTAAATACCTGCACAATGACAAAATCCCAGTTCTCTCATTCAGTAGCATATCTCTATTAAGATATGTAGCAATAGCTAACTTCTCATGACACAGTTGGCAGCATTTGCCATGGATTCTGCCTGGCTTCACCTTTCTTATTATACTCCACTTTACACACTACCATATATCTCTCTAAACCTCCTAATACAATCTGGAAGTTTGGTATCACTTTTGTGGCTTTCCAGCTTAAAGGAGGTAGTATGGTTATAAAACCTCTTTTAAAAGGACCTTCGGTACAACCAATGTATATCCTCTTAGAAACGTTATTGTCACCGACTTCTGCAGAATAAACAATTCCCTCTGTATGACATTCATCGCTTAATGGGCAATTTTTTTATCTCTGCAGTTGTATGGCTTTGCTTTTTCCTTTCTGCCTCTAAAATTTTCACATTATGGTTTGTTACTATATTCAACATGTTACTAGTGCAATTGTAACTCAGTTTCACAGTATTTCTGTACAGTACCTGGCATTCTCAAGCAGTCTCTCACCTAAGTACTGACAAGGCTTGATGCTGCTTAACTTCAGTGATCATACAGAACTGGTGTTTCAACATGATGTGACCACAATCCAATGAACGTAGAGATCCTATACAAAGCCCGTACTTCAGATTCATATGCCCCTCCGTGAATGCACTACACGAGATTGATACCGGCTTTCTGATCATTATGTGGTCATTATACGCAGAAAAGAAATCAATTCATGTTGAATCTTTGCCCTTAGGATGCAAAAATTTCATTAAATCTCTAATTTGTTTGCCCACTGTTTTATGTTTGCAGTAATTTTGAGAATGGGACCAAAACATAGTATCTGTTCTAATTTTAGATGCTAGAACTTCCAACTCTGCAGCAGCACCTTCCTCATTGCACTAAGAGAGATAGAGTCAATGTTATATAGACTAACGTCACATTGGTGGTGGAATCTGGGCAATTTTTGTCATTTAGCTACATATACCCTCATGGGCACCTCATATGTAAAAAATGATCTTGTGTTACATTTTACCTTACTGGAGAATTCTGGTAAATAAATTCTTTGTTGTGACATCACAGATACTTGCATTCAATTTACGTCTATTATATGATGTGACCCCCACCCCATTATTTTATGTTTATAGCTTTCATCAGGTTTTAATTTTGGTCAATTCATGTCTAGTTGTACCTTAATCTTTGGGACAGTCCTTGTATGACACCATTTCATCTTTGAATATCCTGTTCCAGTGATTGTTCTATGAAGAGATTTTTATTCTTAATTGGAAATAGTATTATCTTTAATCTTCAAGACAGACAATATTGATTGTCAGAAATGATACTTTTTGAGATTTACCATTATTCACTGTTGGACCTTATTACTTCTGTTCTTATATTTTGCAAAGTTTTGGATTTGAAAAATGTTTGTGGTAAAATTCTGTTCATCGTAACAATATTCCAGAATTGTTTACAATTGCCTTTTAGCTAATTTTATTGCCATTGATTGGCATAAAAATGCATTTCTAAGCCAAGAGAATCATTAACTGATCAATGGGTAATATGGTAACTTGTAACCATAATATTCATATGTACAGGTAGAATGGAATGTGACCTGAATATTTTGATGTTTTTTCTTGTAGGAAGTTTATGCTTGAAGATAGATAGATATTTGGGTATTTTAAATCTGTATAAATATTTCAATAGTTAAAAAATTTCTTTAGATATAGTTAAAAAACCTTTTTAAACAACATCTAAAATATTATCGTTAGATTTACGTTAGAAATATTCAAACGCAGTTGCATTCCACATCACGTGACGTCCGCGTCTCGCGACAGACGCTACTTGTAAACAAACTTCCGAATACAGTTATTTAATTAATTTCTGAGGAAAGATTGAGGCGATCTAAAATATCAAATATAAATATATAAAAGCATATAAATAAATACTTTCACAAAAAAATTCAATTTTTTTTTCTTTTAATTTGCAACTTTTCAGTTGTTTTATCCATATTATATACATATCAAGAAAGTATACGTGGCTTCTCATTATGCTATATATATATATATATATATATATATATATATATATATATAAAAAGCGTGTGTGTGTTTGTAAGCCACATTGTGTTTGAAATGAGACAGCGATCGTATGCATGTTCTCTTCGTGATGGTAACCATCTTAGGGATGTAATATTCAAATCTTAGATATTATGTTGAACTCTTACATTTAAAATGTGTACCATCATTATAATATTTTAGTATAATTCTTCTATATGTTGTCTCCCTTCATGGCGTGAACGATTATGGCTCTCCACACATTCTTGTCCTTTATAACTCTTTAGTAAAATTTTTCTTTCTACTATTTCTTCCAAACCTTGTTCTGCCATCCATTAGATAGGTTATGTGCTACTTTCATTTGTCCCTCTTGCTTTCAATATTTCGTGTGAGTGTTGAATTTTCCAAGCTTTCTTTCCCCATTATGTGACCTTGAAATCTAAATATAAGTGTCCTTATTGTTTCTGCTTTCTCTAAAACTTCATCATTGCTCCCATGGTATTCTCAGTACTCTTCTGTAGAATAACATTTCTCTTGTCTCACATATCTTCATCTGTGAAGAGATTGTCCAGCATTCAATATCATATAGAAGGACTGGCATTATATAAGAATTCGCTACTTTTTTCCTTGTTTCTAATTAAATTTTCCTGTTTCTTAATAATGCTTTAATTAATGCATAGCAAGTTTTCACTTATAAACAGTTACCACCATTGGCTAACCATTTTCAAGGTGCTCTTCATTTCATGGATCGACACCTATCCAGGGCAGTCTAGAATGTGACACACACATCACTATTAGCCACCACTGAAACACATTACTAAGAGTACATCTGTGTTCATTGTTTGGTCTCTATAAGCTTTCAGTAAGTGTCAATGAATGTTTATGTGTGCAATTTCTTTTCACATAGCAGAATTCAATTATATACCTCTACTTTATATGCACTTTCATGACAGCTGTAAAGATGTGGCAAAATAAGACCCAGTATGATGTGTTCAAAGGGTCGAATCATCTTCGTTTCCGTCATATTCAATTTGTAACTTCCCCGAAATGGCTACTTTGTGGAATATGATTTAATTGATTTGTTTAACAGCATATCAACTCCTTATGGATCATTTAATGTGGAAATTTAATCTTTCTTTGAAGTAATAAAAATATGATACGTTATTCTGCCTTCACAGTTGAATATATGGTAGATGATATTCAACTTTTGTGCATATGCGTGTTTGTACGGACATGATTACTAGAGATAGGTGTGTGTTATGTTGTGGTTTTGTTGAAGTTATATTTTGGAATACAGTTCGATTTCTTTAAGAAATTGTAGGACATTATACGGGTTAATATCATGAAAGTACTCTTTCATGTTGGTTGTTGGTTACTTGATTCTGTATATCGTCATATCAACCTCTATAGTATACTTTGAAGTGGACTAGGGTATCATTACCCTAGGTAGGATTGTTTTTCCTTAATATAAAATGGATGGATACTTTCCGGACAAGCCGTATATTCACACGTGACAATAGAAGGTAAGTAAATTATTGATTGATGTTTGTTTAACAGCATATCAACTCCTTATGTGTCATTTAGTGCCGAACTTTATTTTTTTTTTTAGCTTTGAAGTAATAAAAATATAATATGTTATTTTGCTTTCACAGTTGAATACATGGTAGATGATGCATATACATGTTTGTGTGGATATAATTACTAGAAGCGGTAATATGTCCGTTTTGTGTTGCATTTTTTTAAAGTTATATTTTGGAACATAGAATTTCTGAAAGAAATCAAACTAAGATATTATATGGAATTAATGTCATGAAAGATTTCTTTCATGTTGGTTGTTTGGTTGATTTTGTTTAGCGGCTTATCAACCTCTAAGGGTTATTTAATGCCAAAATGTAAGTATTTTGAACACTATTTATAACTTCAACTAAATATATTTTGAACATAATTGTATGCCTTGAACTATAGATAAAATGTATTGTTGGTCATTTTACTATAAATAGTCATTGTTGGTTATTTTACAATATAAAAATGTATTGCTGGTAATTTTAATATAAAAATTGGATTTTTATGCTTTCATGGTTTTGCTTTTGTTTGGGTTTCACTATTTGCCCATAGCTGGGATCCTAAAAAAATGCCACCACCCTGAGTCAGGGTGGACCTGGGAACAGCAGTAATTATGAGGTGGTTCCATACTCCTAAAAACCTCCAAATCAGATGCCTTAATGCCATTGTCATACTGACTTTCTGGAATAGATTTTGATGTGTATTCTACCCAGAACACTGTAATCTTAATCTCTTCAAGTCAAGGGTCCTATATGTCCTCCATGCTTTCATATTTACTTCCCTACCCCTCAGGTGGCTGTCGGGCCTTGTATAAAAGAACATTAGTTAAATAACAAAAAAAAAAAAAAAAAATTTGCTTGGAATCTTTGGATTCTGGCAGTACAATTTTATTTATTTATTTATTTTTTTTAATCAATTCACCCTAAGCAAGGCAATAATGCTACTAATATGCAAGGGGCTGCTGGGAATGAAAGAATGAAAAGACTTTAGTAGATAAGATTGACTATGATCTGCTTCCTACACCTCCCCAGTTTTTTTTAACAGGAGTAGAGGTTTATCCCTTGTGGGATTGGGTTTTCAGTTCCTTCTAAAGTCTACATCAACTCTAAACTTCTAATGTCTCTACATGAACTCTTAAATTTTTATTCACAAATCAAACCTTGACCTATTCAAGTCTAGAGTTAGCTGTTAACTTTCCCGCATCACCACAAGAACTTCACATCTTACACTTTCTTATACAACTCCACACAGTAACCATCTACCTTGAGTGGCTCTTGGGCCTTGTATCGGGTGCACATTAGTATAAAAAAAAAAAAAAAACAAGAAAAAAAAAAAACCAAAGAAAAAAAACAAACCCAAAAACGAATTGGAAACCCAGTTGTAAACAGGAAACAAGGGATAAACCTCCTCCCTGGTCTTTTGAACAGGAGTAGGTTTTGAATTGGCAATGACAGGCAAACATATAAAAATCATTAATAGGCTTAGTTCTTTTCTATTACAAATCCATGAGCATAATATTACATTAAAAAAAAAAAAAAAAAAAGAAAAAAAAAAAAGAGATCCAGAAACCCAATCCTAAACAGAAAACAAAGGAAAAACCTCTACTCCTGTACAAAAGCTAAAAGAAAAAAAAAAGAAAAAAAAAAAGGGGTCAGTAGTTACTTTGGACTGGCATATTTTATGTTACGTCATATTGACGAAATATCTCATCATCTTCTCCAGGACAATGATTACTTTCACTGCCTTTAGCAACATGTATGTATTTGTCTTGAATCACTGCCAGTGCCAGATGCGGAAGAAATGATTTCTTTGCACGATATCATGTCAGCTGCTCTTAAAATGGTGAGAAAAGTACAGAGTTAGAGAGAAACTGAAAAGGTTAGCAGAATAGATGCATGAAAACATTTCCTAGTTATTGAATTTTATAAGCAGCTGTTTAGGAGACCGAAGTTTCAAAAATTCTTCAAATGCAAATATCTTGCTCGGCAAGTCATTTATGGTACGCAACAGTGTGCCAATGTTTTCGTTGCCGCAAAAGAAACCATTAAATAGATTTGCAGCAGGTTTTAAATTTTCTTAACTTCATTTGAGTCACAGTAGGAGAGGAAATTAATTTATTTTCTATTGTGTGTAATATTCTCCAGATTTTTCTTCCTTTGTCATTAAAATTAGAAATACAAACGTTTTCATCCTATCCCACTTTGTGACAAAATGAATAAATAACTTATTTTTTTTTTTGGTGGGAAGAATATGATAAATTTATATATATATCAGACAAATAATTGACTTTTCTTTTGTGCCGAGACCCTTCACGATGTTGGTGATCATGACTTTCCACAATTTCCTGTCCTTTGTAGCTCTTAATAAATTTTATCTTTTTGTTATTTCCCTGAAACCTTGTACTTCTATCTATTTAGTCAAGCTCTCTAAATATGTTATATCTTGTTTTCCTCTGTCCCTCTTGCTTTCAATCTGTCCTCTGAGTATCAGATTTTCCAAGCCCTCTTTCCTCATATGTTCTAGAAGTTTCAGCTGTCTCTTCCTGATTTTAAGTACCTTTTTGTTTCCATTTTCACTAGAACTTTGTCGTTGTTCACATATTCAATCCGTGCTATCCTCACCATCCTTCTGTAGAACCACAGTTCTGTTACTTCAAGTATCTTTGAGGAGATTGTCATCATATATGGCAGTGAATACTGGACAGACATCACATAGATAGATAGATAGGTATGTTTTTATGACTCATCAAGCTTTTATGGGTTATTTAAAGCCAGGAAATAGATTGTAAGAATTTTTTTTAAAGATAATGATTTACTGATACAAGTCCTACGTATTAACCCATAGTTGGGGGAGAAAAGTATTTGATTTTGATTTGATTGAATCGTTTTGTATGGCTTATCAACACTTTGCCATTTATTAAAAGCCAGATAATATTTTTAGATTGTAAGAATTTAATTTTTATTTAGATAATGGTTTAGTGACACAAGTCTTACAAATTAACCCATAGCTGGGGGAGAAGAGTATTTGTGTGTAAGTGACTATAACAAACCTAATAAATAAATAAAGTGTTTACAGAAATATGGGTATCCAGTAAAAATAACATTTAAGTAATAAAATAAATATAACAAAAATCATGTCATCCTACACATTCTATTCATCCTGGGTATGACAATAAACTACATCTGGCAGCAAGGTCTTTGATCAGGAGATTGGAGGTTTTGAAAAGTATGGAACTACCTCTTAATTGCTGTTGTTCTAAGGTCCACCCTGACCCAGTGTAGTAGCACCTGTTAGTGTTTTGATGTCAGTTTGGGTGTTAGCTATTTGCTCATAGCTGGGATCCTATGAAAGTATAAAAATACATTTTTATAATAAAAATACCAGTAATACCTTTTTTGAAAAAAAAAAAAAAATACATATTCTATTCATACAAATCTATCCTAATAACATTGACGGCATTAAATAACCCATTGAGGTTGATATGCCATAAAACAAATTAAAATAAATACTTGTTCTATGTTGATTGTTTTGACACATGCCAGATGAGACTTTCTGCATTTCAAATTTGTTCTATTAAATTTCAATAAAACAGTGCACTAACTGCACTACTATTTTTCACATAATACACTAATTATATACTACTGAGGATGGATCACAAGAGTTGAAAGCTCAGGCACAGCCATTATAAAAGTTTTGTAAATTTCATACATCTGCAACTCCCATTTTTGTGAAGTATCATTGGCAATTTGGAGAGGAAGATAAATAAACTCAATAGCCACAAAATGTCTATACTCTTTAATAAAAACATGTTTGAAAGAACAATTGCTACCAAATTACACTAATTATCTATAATAATACACCAAAGGGAACATCATGGTCCTTGTGGAGATTCATTGATACAAAGCATCTTGCACAATCATCTAATAGTAGTAAGTTGAACAAAATACTAATTAAAATTATAATATATATATATATATATATATAAATAAAAACTAAAGACAAAAGGAAAACTTTTCTTTACCCCAACATGTTTCTTCCACATGAGGGACTTTATAAAAGTAAATACAAGGGTTTTATTTAGCAAGATGTATTTATAAATGTATTGAACTATTCAACAAAGTTTGAGGTTTCAAAGAAGAAGGTGTATTTGCATGGACTGCAGAAATACGTGCCTACAGACACACACAGATATGTATATATATATATTTTAATAAACGTGCACATTATCCCTCACCTTATATTCATTAATATATACTTAATAGCTCTGTTGTATTACATCGAGCACCAGTTTATTAATGCCACCGTGTGTGCGTGTACATACATATATATATGTGTGTGTGTGTGTGTGTGTGTGTGTGTGTGTGTGTGAGGCACAAATGTGTACACGTATATAAATACAAACATCATACATTTTCATTATACAGAATCTAAATGTTCAAAACAACATTTACTTTATATAAGAAATATTTTTTTTAATAATCATTTGTCTCAATCTACTTTTTTTTGATCATTTCATCCTAAGCAAGGCAATAAAGCCACTAAGATACAAAGGCTTACCGAGTGTTAGAGAAGAAAAAAAAAAACAGTATTAAAGAGAGAGAACAATAAATGAGCAAGAATTAAGAAGATGGTTGATAACAATTGACATTGCATTTACATTTTTGAAGATCAAAGTTGACAGGGAAGTAAGAAGCCAGAAGAGAGCTCCACAAGTGAGAAGTGCGATAGAAGCATTAAACTTAGGGTTGCATATCATCAATTCAATTGTAAAATGATGAAACCTTGCTGCCAATCTAGTACTGTACTTAAATTTATAAAGTCTAGGCACCATAGAGGAAAGTTCATCAGAATGATTACCATGAAAGTATCTATAGAAAAGGCATAGGGAAGATACATTATGGTAGTCAGAAAGTAACTGAAACCAAGATGCAAGGTCATGACCAATAACATTGCAGATTCTTTGGATTTAACCTAATAACTCTCCATTAATGACAAGACTGAAGATTATGAAGTGAAAATTTCAGTTAAAAATTCTAATAACAATGTGTCAGGCAATGAAAGACTCGATACATTCTTGTATACACTAAAACACACATTTATAACAGTGTGTGTATATATATATATGCATGCACACACAATTATAAATTTTATACATATCCATAAATATTATTATTTTATACACATCCACACATTTATATATATATATAATTATAATATATGGGTGTAAAATTATAGTATATGTGAATGTAAAAATGAAATGTGTGTGTATGAATATTTATTTGATAAAACACATGCACACACAGATATATTAATAATCTATTATGATTTTATACACACACAGTTTCCCTGAGTTTGACAAAGATTCATAGATTTTGAGAATCATAGCTTCAGGCTCTGCCACCTGGGTGGCAAAGATTGAAAGAATTTGTCTTGTTTACATTTCACTCTCAATGTTTTTTTTTTTCTAATTGTTAACATATCAACAAACAGCATCTATCATAACTAAAAAGTACAAAACACCAGTGGGTTTCTATCCTGTAGAGAACTATAAATATAATACTTCCTGGAATTAGCTTATTAAATCATGACAAATTAAAAAAAAAAGAAAAAAAAGCCAATTTAAATGCTACATTTCAGAAATATCTCAAGGTAGATTAATAAGTTTGTAGCATAACACTTAGCTGAAGTTTTCTCTGCATAATGTTAAAATTATTAAAAATAAACATTTTGTTGGGCAAAATAAATGCCTTAGACATCATTAGTCTAAAGATTTATTGATTATTCGATAGCATAACGCCTCCACTTTATTTTATTTCCTGAAGAAAAAAAAAGTACTCGCTTGTCTTATATGTGAAATTGAGGCCTCAGCTAATATTTACAAAAACAATATCCACTGTCAGTACATTACCTACTTTAACTACACAATAATCTAATATCAAATGAAATTAAAGGTTATGTTAATAATGAAATTATCCGTTTCCATACAGGAAACATTGACCAAGCAACTAACATTGCTTTCAGTTAAATTTTATGGAATCTTTTTCTTTAAATTATTTATTTTAGTATTTTTAAATTAATAAGAAGTTTGTGTCTAAATCTTTTCAAAGTAGGTTTCTGTTGTAACCAATGTTTTATTGATACATCTGCTCTTTCAGACAGTTTTACATTTTCCTGCAAATTATTTTAGTATTTTTAAATTAATAACAGATTTGTGTCTGTAAATGTATTACCTTTCTTTTTGGAATATAAGATACTCCCCAACCCCCAATTCCCCAAATCCTTCTTCATTTTGCATGATGATGGTCGGCCATGGAGCCAAATTTATCATCCAAGTGGCTTTGGAATGAACATATGATGAAATTAAACATTTCTATACTGGAAACATTCAGCATTTATATACCAAATAGTTAGTGTTGTTGTCAGTTGAAATTTATGAAATCTTTTTAAAACATCCTTTTAGGAAATTAGACTTCTCAAGTCCACTAAATGTTATAGCACTTTCTAATATTTATAGCAGTTTAATTCTAATTTTTTTGTTTTTTGGTAATGTGGAAAGTTAACATCTTGATTATACCATTATTTTCTCTTGTTACATGTGCTATCCATTTTTGTTGTTGCTACTGTTGGAAGTCTTCATGTGATGTGGCTTTTGTTATTTGGTGAAGTGCTTTGTGAATTCGTAGCACCAGTCTATGGACTTTTATGATGGATTATCTTTTTTAAAACTTCAAGGGCTCATATACTGGGAACCATTTTTAATAACTGATCTGAGAAAACAGTTGTCTGAAAATTTTATAGTAAGTGGAAGAGACCACAACAGATTCATAAGAGGGAGAACACCACAACAGTATTATATTATATTATATATATATATATTATATATATATACATATAATATGTGTGTTTATATATATATGTGTGTGTGTGCCAATCGTATTTCACACACGCTCGTGATTTTTTTTTCGATGACAATTACATTTTTTGATGAGCATTACTACCCTTCAGTCTTCAGTGAAGACCCGTGATTATGTGGCCTTGTTCGAGACTAGCGAAACTTTTATACCGTTTTTATCAACAGCCTTATGACATCTTAATTTTCTTTTAGATTTTTCCTGTCTCTGCTGTTAGAAGTCTTCAAGTCATGATCTTTTTGTTGTTTGGTAAAGCACTTTATTATTTTTGTTGTATCAGTTTATAGAGTTTGATGAAGGATTGTCTTTATACATATATTATATTTGACTTACTTATTCCTTGCTTGATTTAGTCAGTATTCTGTCTGCCACAAAAACTGGTGGTGTAGAAAGATAACATCTTAATTATATTCTTATTTTCTCTTGTTACATGTGCTATTCATTTTTGTTGTTGCTACTGTTGGAAGTCTCCAAGAGATTTAGGTTTTTATTATGCCTCATATACTATAGCTATTTATCTATGTATATTGATAGAGATACTTAGATAGACAAATAGATATTAAGCTAACTCAGAGCCAAACAGGAGTAAATGAATTATAAGATGAATGTGTTGCACGAGTCGGTTCTGTAGTATACGTGTTCGCTTGTCTTGAAAAATCTGCATTTGAAGTCTTAACATTACTTAGGCTTAAATACTGATGTCAAAGAAAAATATTGACCAATCTTAGTAACAGCAGTAAACACATACAAAGTACTTAGCAAACTTTCAAATATCTTTGGGGTTGATGTTCAAATTCCTTATATTCAGGGGTTCTTTAACATTTTCTTCACCATCAGCTCTTTTCTGATATTGCCAACAAACAAATGCATATATCTTGTGACTTGTTAAAGTTTAAGGGGGTTCATCTTCATGTGACTCTTCCGGACATGGGTGATTAGGGCCCTCCACAATTTCCTATCTTTTGTTGCTCTTGGCAGTGTTTGTCTTTTTACTACCCCTTTCCTACTCATTGTTCTGGCATCCATTACACAAGCTTGTTATTAAGCTTTCTCAGTGTTTCTCTTGTATTTAATGTGTCCTGTGAGGATCACATTTTCCAAATCTTCTTCCTTCATTATGTATCCTAGAAACTTCAACTCTCATTTTGATTTTAAGGATAATTGTTCTTCTCGTTTCCCCCCATTACCTTGTTGCTTACATGATCTGTCCAAGGTATTTTCAATACCATACAGGGGTGGATTGATATTACATAACATTTACACACTCTTCTTTGTTTCTAATTAAATTTCTTGTTTTCTTAGACTAACTGGTTCACTGTTACCCCCCACCATGCCAGGACAATGCTGGTTGCCGGGGGGGGGGGTCTGCTGCTAAAATACAATCTTTCTAACCCCCTTTTTTTGGCAGAGTTGAAATAAATTAGAAGAGAAATTACTGAAAAGTATACATTTGGGAGTCAATTTCACATTTTTAGTGGCAAAATATTTTGCATTTCATAATGCAAAAATCAGTGATAAAATATGAAAGGAGAAGAGTGAGAGAAAACTCGACGAGGGGGCAGAGAGAAAACTCGACGAGGGGGCGGACAGAAAACTCGACGAGGGGGCGGACAGAAAACTCGACGAGGGGGCGGACAGAAAACTCGACGAGGGGGCGGACAGAAAACTCGACGAGGTGGTGGGGAGGAAAGAGTGAGACAGACAAGGGGGGAGAATGAGAGACAAGGAAGAGAGACCAAGTGGGGTGAGTGAGAGAAACAAATTAAGAGGAAAAGAGAAAGAGAGACATGGAGAGGGAGACAGGCACAAAAAGACAAGGGGGCGAGAGAAAGAGAGAGAGGTAGAATTAGTTTAGTTTATTTAGTTTAACGGCATATCAATCTTGAAGAGTTGTTTAATATCAATAAGATTGTTCTGATAGGTTTGTATGAATAAAGTATGTCTTCTTTATAAGAAATCATTTTGTAGATCAGTTTTCATTGGCACATTTTATAAAGAGGGATTTTGTTGAGCCTCAATTGTATTGCAGGTAATAATTTTTTCCTTCCCAAATAGGTCACAAAACAAAGTAAGCAAGCAGATTTCGTAAACAGTTTTTTTTGTATTTTTCTGTAGTGCCCAATTTCTTTAATGAAACTTACGATGTTACTGTGATCGGTATTTTCAAAAAGATCCTTTAAGTTATCCGATTTGTAGAGTTTGATTCGGGTTTGCTGGAAATTACAGCAAATTTGTAGAATGTGTTTAACGTTATATGGTTCCTGGCATGGGCCACATATTGGCGGTTTCTCATTTTTTGGTAGATGTTGCGGGGTTATGTACGCGTGTCCTATACGGAGTCTGGCGAGAACCATCTCCTCAGAGAGAGACAGAAAGACAAGGAGGTGGGAGAGAGAGAGACAAGTGGGAGGGTGAGAGAAACAGACAGACATGGGTGAGAGAAAGGGAGGAGGAGATACGAGTGGAGAAGAAAGAGACAGGGGAATGTAAAAAGCCTGCAAGAGAAAAACTTCACGTCCCAATGAAAACTGATCTCATATTTTATATTTTACACAATGGCAAAAATAAATCCATTTTTTTTAAAAATAGAATTTTTGCTACTAACTCTCTTCTTTATAAATTTAATGTAATCTTAGATTGCCAACAAAAAAGGTAGGATACTGATTTTCTAAGCATTTCTTAGATGTGGCACAAGGCCAAAAGTACTACGAGGTACCTAGTGAGGATTGAACTCACTTTTCAGTCATAACTAATCTAGCTAGACAAGGTTGCCAACCATTATTACACCAAGCCGAGGTGCCCTCGAACAAAAGGTATGATACTGAAGGATCAAACCCCTTAAAGAAAGGGTGTGTATGTATATGCACATGTGTGTGCCAGGTACAATATACAAGTGTATAAATGAGACAGCAAGTAAGCAAATGAGAGAAATTCTTAACCCCTTGAGCCCTGGCCATCGCTTTACCAGTGGTAGAGAAAAATGATTTAATGCCCAGTCACTGGTTGAATGGTGGGTAAACACTTGAAATTATTATTATATCTACCATGAAACCAATACCAATTATTTTGGAAATTTGAACCAGGAGCCCAAGCAGAAGGGTTAAAATTGTTCAGGCACGCAGGGCTCAAAGAGTTAATGATCTGTTTCATTCTGAGAAGGAGATTCTTCAGACTAATTATGGGTTTTATTTTTTATGGCTTATCATCCTTTTGCAGGATATTTAAAGCCAGAAAATAGTTTTAAATTTTAAGATTTGTTTTGGATATAATGAATTACTGTTACAAGTCATACTAATTAACCCATAGCTGGAGAAGGAAGAGGTATATTCATACCTTTCCCAAGGGTATTTAAGCATGAACGAATATAATGGACCCAACTAGAATTGGAACTCTGCTTTTCAATTGTCAATTCTGAGCAGTTATCCATTACACCACCCACACATCCAAGCTTACACCACCCACACATCCAAGCTTACAGCATCTGGTATTCCCAAGCAGTCACCCATCCTTATTAATGGTTTCATCACTGGAGTTAGTGTTATATTTTAATGTGTATGTGTGCATATGCGTACACACCTGTGTGTATGAGTATGTTAGTGTGTCTAGATAACAAAACTGACTGAAAATACCGTAAAGTGACAAATATATTGGGATTATGCTAAACTGTTAGTTACCAATCCAAATCCAGACAGAGATGATCTACCCAGCTCTTTTGGAAGCTTGTCATATTTTCCAAAGATAGACAAGTGTGCCTTAAAGCTGCTATCCTTGTCAAAGCTGGTATGACCTTCAAGCAAATTTACTTATATAAGCAAGCACTTGACGTGTTGTTAAATGGCTAAGTTTGTCACTGTCAGTAGCCATGATGTCACTTTCTCTTTGACAACTCACCAAAGATATGCTTTAAATACCAATATTTGACTTGACAGTAACTTTAACTGATTTGCTTTCAGGCAAGAGTACCAGTGAAATAGTTTAAGTAGAAGGGATTTTATATCTTGGCAGACAGAGAAAAAAAGGGGAGAGAGAGTGAAAAAAAGGGGAGAGAAAAAAGGGGGAAAGAGAGAGAGGAAGGAGAGGAGAGACAGACACAAAAGTGTGAGAGCGTGAGATAGAGGAAAGTGAGAGAGATAGAGATGGTTGATTGAATGAGTGACCGATTCATTTTCTACGACTTATCAACCCCTTGCAGTTCATTTTTAAAGCCAGAAAATATTTTTAGATTTTTTTAGATAGTAAGTTTTGTATCAATAAAACCTAATTAACCGATAGCTGGGGAGGAGGAGGTGAACTCATACCTTTTCCCAGAGTATTTGCGTGTAAATGAATATAACGCACCCAACGGAATTTGAAACTCGACACTCCGATTAACAATTCCGAGCCATTATCCATTAGACCACCTACACATCCAAACTTACAACAGCTTGTATTTCTAAGCAGTCACCCATCTAGATACTGGCCAGATTGTTCAAATTCGATGATCGTACAGGAACCTGTGTTTCATCGTGACGTGACCGTAAGTCGAAGACACAGGCAAAGGAATCAGAGTGGGCGAGAGGCAGGGGAATGGGTCATGAGAGAAAATCTTAGTCATGTTCCAATGAAAACAGATCCATCAAACAGTTGAAGTATTTGTAAGTTACTTTTGCTTTTTTTGATCAAGTGTTAACCTTGTGGTAAAAAAAGGATATGAAGACGACGCAAGCGAAATATATCACAATGTAATGAGAAGCAGGTCTATTTCCATTCATAACACAATTACTAAAATCTGCTTTATGGCAACAAAAAGAAGAAAACTGGTATGAACCCGGTTACAGCAATAGGACCTATAACAGTTCTATAGGTCTTTAAACACAGACAGAACAAACAACCAAAGATAATCGGCCAGACATCGTGATTAAAAAACACAAAAAAATAGAATGTACTTTGTTATTGACATGACACTCCTTGCAGATTGTAAATGTATCTGCAAAGATCTTTAAAACAAAACAAAAAAATAAATAAGTATCAAAATACAAGGATCTTGAAGTGTGAATCTCAAAAATGTGACACGGAGGACATTAATAATTCCAGTTGTAGTTGAAACCTTCGGATTGATTGGAAAAGATTCTGTAGTGGAACGTCGGAATATTGTTAGAAAGATTAGTTGTAAGGCCTAAGCTTTGGCTGTGTTCAATATTCCACAAACAATTTTAGTACAAATTATCATACATGGCATAAGACAAAGATGAAAGAATGACGTCGAGACAATATTTAAAACAGGAACGTTTCCAACATGTTTACAAAATGAGTGTTGTATGAATGGTTGATCGTGATATTGGATAGTTATTGTTCATGTGGTTCGAATAAGGTTTGATTGAACAGTTCTTTGATTGGAATGAACAGTTTGTACGAAATTAAACTTGTGATAGAAACGACAATTTAGCGATCTGCTTAAACGTAATGTGTATGCGTGAAAGAAGGAATAGTTCAAACGAAGTTGCGTACCTTGTATGATGAGTAAATATTATTTCTTGGTAGTTGATAAAATAACAACTTTACAAATATTACTCGAAGAGTTCGTTGTGTGCCAAGCTACTGTTGTTGCTGAGTTTGCTATAGTTGAAGGGAAGTTCTTAGATGAAGAATTCTGGACGGCGGGAATTCTTTGAGTAGCTGGCGAGTGAGTTAGTTAGTTAGTTAGTTAGTTAGTTCGAATCGCTGAGTTAAGAAACGAAAAATATGTTCCACTCGGAAGCTGTGTATCTCGCAATCTAACTGAAGATCAAAAAACTGCGTTCCTTGCTTGTTCCAAATTTCGTATTTGGCGGGAACATGTAACGAGCGATGTGGTTGGTCGATTTACAAACGAAGGAATTGATTAGCTAACATCAGGGATATGAGAATAGTTCATTATGACATTGGGGTGTTGTCGGTGTAAAGACGATCCCAATAATTCATTGAAGAGATTCCTGGTAGCCCATACCTTTATACAAAAAAACAAACAAACAAAAGGTACTCACAAGTACAGCTCACGCATTATGAAAGGCTTTATTTATGCAAAATATATGTGTAATCTTAGTGTTTTTATTTATTTATTTATTTTTACAAAAATGAGTAGTGGAAAATGTCACGAAGTCATTTCGGGCCTTACGTCAATAGTTGGAGCCAGGAAGGAAATGTGTATACAACAGTAGTAGTAGGTGGTGGTGGTGGTAGCAGTGGCAGCTCTATTGTACAAATGCTGATCAAACTATTGACCGTTTAAGTGCTCTACCCTAGCATTCAAATAAATGTAAATATACGAGACATGATGGAATAGGAAAATACCTGCTGTCTTCACATGCCATTAATATAAACTTGCCCAAACAGAAAAATGGCATGAACACAAACCACCAGCAGTACTAAAAGGTGAAAGCGTGATAATGCTCTGGGACTTCATATTGACAATATATAGCAAGCCAATTGACGTAACTTCAAAAAACACGTAAAAATGGCCATTCTGTTTGATAAAACATTTCAGAATATTTAAAAATATAAGGACCTGCAATAGTGTGTCACTTAAACACAATCACTATTTCAGTAATAAAAGTAGTAGAAGGAATGATTACATAGAATACTGGTAGACACATTAAGAAAATCCCAGCATTTCACCTTAAACTTTACTCTTGGCTTAAAAAAAAAAAAAAAAAAAAAAAAGAAAGAAAAAAAAGGATATGAAGAAGACGCAAGAGAGATATATCACAACGTAATGAAATAACCAGGTCTATTTCCATTCACAACAATTACTAAAATCTCTTATGAATAATAACTTACTTCTAAGATCCCTAACTTCCAGAGTCTCTGTTGAGTGGTATGCATATAAGCTTCTATGGTTTCTGCTATCATCTCTAATCTGGATCCCCACAAAGCATGTAAACCTGATGGCATCTCTGTAATAGTGCTTAAGTGTGCTCCCGAACTGGCTCCTGTTCTTGTTTAACTATATAATAAATGCAAAAATGGCTCTTGTTTCCATGTCTTTTGGAATTCGTTACCTGTTATTCCAGTTTTAAGAACTCAGGTGAATCGTCCAACCCTTCCAACTATCAGCGTTTTACCTGTTTGGGAAAACTACTAGAGTTTCTAATCAATGCGTCAATCATAAAGCTGTCGGAGTTAGCTCCTCCTCAGTTCTTTAATCATTCAACAGGGGTCTCTTTCCCCTGGCTATAAATACTGGCCGACCCTTCTCTCTCTTTTTTTTCGACTTGGGCCGCCACCTCGCGCGAAGGTGTTGTAAAATCTCTCTTTTTCAACCAACTCCAATATGTGACCTCTCCCAGATACAGCGTTTCCCAAATTCTGGGAACACGCTAAGAACAATACACGTACGTACGAACACTCACAACACACACAATTTCTCCATACAAACACTATGTAACTGTTCATGTCTTTGTGTAACTTGTTATTAATATATATTTGTTTACCCATGTATATCGGTCTTGTTTGTTTTCTTTTAACTTAATTAAAGTCCAACATTTCCATGTAGCTGGACCGGCTAGCAGGAAATTTTAACCTTCTGATATCTCTTCACATCTTCAACCCACGTCCGCTACAAAGCCATCGCAGACCCCTTTTTTCTTCAGACAAGAAATACGGCTTTTGTTTTTCTCAAGGTCAACTGCTGATGCATTAACGATAATTGCGGAAAGAGTCTATGAAGCTCTAGATAAAAAATGAAGCTCGGTCTGTTGCTTTGGACATATCGAAATCTTTTGACAGACTGACATACAGGTCTTCTTCCCAAATTGAAAAGCTACGGTGTCTCCGAACAAATTGAACACAGACTGATCTTTCTTGTCAAATCGGGAAATGAAAGTTATTCTGAATGGTCAACACTTCCAGATATTTTTGTAATAACACAGGTGTTCCACAAAGCTCCGTCCTTGGTCATACTTTGTTTTTAATTTTCATTAATGACCTTCCCGATAGCATCAGCTCTTGATTTAGTATCTATGCTAATGACACAACTACTTATTCCTGGAAATGTTCATTTTATATTTGAAATTGCTAGATGTAACCGTAAGTTCTATGCCAACAGTTTCATCTCTCGCACTTCTCATTTGTGGAAATATCTTCTGGCTTCTTGCTTTTCAGACAAAAAATATTTAAATCCAATGTCATCTTCTGTTTTCTTAATTCCTATTCTTTTATTGACGTCTCTCCTTAATAAGGTTCTTTTTTACTTAGTTACCTCCACGAGATCGCTAAAAAAGAGCATAGCATGATGAAAAAGACGCCAAACTTGACGAAAACAACATTTTATCGTCTAAATATTTATGTTATTATTAAGAGGAAAGATCAAAGTTTATTTTAATTATTTAAAAAAAATTTTCCTTCTTTTTAGAACAATCTGAATTTTTATTTAAAAATCCTTGTTTCTCTTTGTATCACCAGAACAAGAAAAATAACATACAATTTTTAGCACGTTTTTTTTTTGTACGACGCACATTAATTTGGAAAATCTTGCAAAAATGAAAACAATTGTCGGATGTTAATGAAACTTTCGGAAAGTATTCACAGATGATTGAAATCATTGTAAATATTTTTATTAAAGTCATGGCAGAAATATTTTTTTATATTTATTACCCCACAAAAAACTAATTTTATGAAAACGCCAGAAATTCGATCGCGTCAGGTTTAGTGATTACAATAGTTAAAAGCACAAGGCTTTGAGGAATGCAAATCATATTTTTTTTGTTTTTAATTGGACCCCCCTACCTGAAAATCAGCTCTGAATTGTAACATACAAAACTCAATAAAACAAATATATTATTTAATTTCAAATGCTTTTATTTGCTTTTAGTTATTTTTATGAATATGGACAATATTTTCTGAAAGCAAAACAAATTTGATGAATGTTATTTTTTAATTATAATATATTTTTACATTTAAGTTGTTAAAACATTATAAAATTAGTTAAAAGCCGCATCAGGTTTTGTAAGTGTCCTTATGAGATAGATCTTTTTTTAGTGCGTTGTAAATTGTATCGTTTTGACTAATCAGAAGATCCGCAGTAATTAAGAAATGTAATTTCGAGTTTATAATCGGGCTGTAATTATAAAGTACGGAAGACCAACCAGAATACAATTAAGTTGCGTTATTTGAGTTAAGCATTGTTCTCTGCTGTTAAGGCCTTTACTTTTGCGAAACACGTGTGGAGAAGTTTATTTGATTTTTCAATTTCAACTAAAAGTATCAGTATCATATGAAATTTATATGATCTTATTTTTATATTAATCACAGTTATGGCATTTTTTCCATAAATGTAATATCAAAATTAGTAATAAAATAAAAAGAAATACAAATAACACAGTAAAATGTAGTAAATGTACATAAAATTATAGTATTTTATGTACACTTCTGATAAAATTTAATAAGAAAGGTACCTATAAATTAATTAGATACCTTTCTTATGAAATTTAATCTCATTCGTAACAGTCTTGTTTTAATTTCTTTATAATATATTTTCCATAAAGCATCATAAACGTAAAGGTGAAAGCTAAGTACAAAAAAAAAAACAAAAAAAAATTAGAGCGTTGAAAGTTTTCTTTAAAAATAACGAGGTAAATAATTTGTTCGCTTAAATGTAAAATATTTCACTTTTCTCCTTCCATAGAACAAATTATCCCCACGGAATCCGTCAATATGTCATTCAACACCTGTCAAGTGACGCGAAAGTTTATGACCTGCTTTGTTTTATTTCCAAATTACATCTTTTCGGCGCAGAAATTAAGTTAAGCTCGGTTCAAAATATTTTAAATAAACAATTTCTGATTTTCTTAAAATAAGTTTTGAAACAATGACAATTGATATTTAAAAGAATTTCAAACTGAGATTTTCATTGATTCTATAAAATGGAAAAAATGGTCAATTTTGCTGTCTCAAAAAACAAGATTTTTAACGAAATTTTCGGACGTGTTAGGAACGATTAAAACATGTAAAAAAAATACTCCAAAAATACTTTGATGTTTTCTCTTAATAATAACAAATATTTAGACGATAAAATTTTGTTTTCGTCAAGTTTTGCGTCTTTTTCATCATGCTATGTTCTTTATTTAGCGATCTCGTGGAAGTACCTATTTTTTTACTCATATTCGTCCACACTCAGTAAGCCCTTGTGCCTTAGTGGTTTTATTGCCTTGACTAGGATGAAGTCATTAAAAAAACAAAACAATCTTAGAATTTCCGTGGAAAAGCCGAAGTATGTTCAGAAAATCGATAAGAAAAAATATACTTGCCTGAATTTGAATAATCAAGATCATTCATCTTAGAAATGCAGACAATATTTATAAATTAGATTTTGTGTCAAATATCGCACCGGTTTCATTTCTTTTTTTTATATTGTAATGAATGGAAAAAAAAATGACGAAACAAAGATTAGAAGGGCTCAACCCTTAGAGAAAGGGAAGCATAAATGTCCGTGCATAAAGAATGTCACCAGACAATCACATTGTAGATTACTGTAGCGATAGAATGACAAAACAACAGGCATTTGTGAAGTAACGAGGGGAAAAGAGAAAATTGAAATCATAAAAAAGAAAAAGTGATACTTGATTTTGCTTTTTCTCAAAAGAAAAAAAAACATACTTATGTTTAACGTTGTGATTGATTTATTTTGTGGGCGGGAGATTATTTTTCTTTTTAGCCTATGTTAAGTGGGCACCAACTTTTCGGGTTACTTTCTTCCGTCTTTACTATGCTGTTGATTTTCAGAACCAAAAACTTTACATACCTTTTTTTGGCTGCTGTTGTTGTTACAATCACATAAATTTGTGCTTTTTGAATTATGATGGGGGCTTTGGTTATTCATTGTGACAAGAAACACTTTGTAAAAAGAAAAAAAAGAATCGGCATCTTCAGTCTAGCAAGAAAACATTTATTTTCCTAAAAATAGGTTTATTCTGTTTTTTTTTCTGTCTACAAGAAAATGGGAAAGTAGACTGGTCCAAGAAAAATAATATTGGCCTACCAAAATTACACAAAATTATCAAGAAAAAAAAAAGAGTTGATTCTTATTTTTTTATCATATACAAGTTCTGTCCGGAAAGAATGTAGTCATTTTGAATATCTTTGGAATTTGTAGCAGAATCTTGATGTAACATAGCAACCAGTCGAAATGTCATCCGATAGAGTTACATTTATTTTTAACATTTTTAGTGCAATTTTGTCGAGTTCAATAGATTTTAATGCTTACGACCATATCACATTAGAATACCGATTCTCGTACGATAACCAATGTCAAACCACATCAAGCCTGGCCACTACCTAAAGTTGATTGGCTGTTTTTATTTAGCAGCATATCAAACCCCCTCTATGGGTCATTTAATGCCAAAATCTAAATATTTGGGTGGGTACAAGTCTTACTAATTAAACCCTAGCTTGTGAGGGGAGATGTGGATTCCCGCCTTTTCCAAGTGTATTTGCGCGTAAGTTAATATAACGAACCTAACCGGAATTGGAACTCGGCCCTCTGATTAACACTTCCAAACTCTTCGCACCTCCAAGCTTACAACACCTAGTATTTCAAACGGTCACCCATCTAAGTACTGACCAGACTCGACATTGCTTAACTTCAGTGATCGTACGGGAACCGGTGTTTCAACGTGATATGACCGTAAGACAGTAACAAGATTGGTGACTATTTGGAAATACCAGTTGCTCTAAGCTTGGATGTGCGACTGGTGTAATGGTTAATGGCTCGGAATTGTAATTCCAGTCGGGTTCATTATATTCACTTACGCGCAAGTACTCTTGGGAAAGGTAGGAATTCACCTCCTCTCCCACAGCTATGGGTTAATTAGTAAAACGTATCAATATATCTTTCTTACAATATAAAATTATTTTCTGGCTTTAAATAAGGATATTTAAAAGGTTGATAAACCATAAAAACAATCAATGGGTTTTAAGTTTAACATTTGAACCTGAACAGAACAATAAATTAAATAATCCACTTTAATAGATGGGGGTGTTGTTTTTGTGGAATGAGATCCAGGTTTACGTAGGTACGTGTAGCAGCAGGAAATTTCAGTGATAACTGTCAGTTAAAATAACAATATTTCCAAGATGAATTAGACAGGCTGATTATATCTACCTTTAGAAAGGGGCAGAAAAGCACCTGATTGGTTAGAAAATAGTGATGATTTGAAACTGTGTTTATTTTAAATTTATTCTTGTCGAAAGATGCGTGTTGATCCCGATGCGTAGAGACCAAATTTTGTTATTCTGATCTGAAGTTTCCATATAGAATTGCTGCCTAAACTTCGCTGCCCGTTCTGTGTAATATATTTTAGCCGCTCTGTAGACTCCTATGCGACTCCTTTACCACGTTAGGCATTGCTGCTGTGTATTCTGTAGCAAGTACATTATATGAGGTGAAAATGCCTAATCAGTTTTGAATTCAGTATTGTCCTACGCTAACGATTAATAGTAGGGAATGCTGTTAACCCCTAGCTTCATAACAAGTTTCCAAGTATATTTATGCGAAAGAACGCAACGGCCTCGGCTGGAATTAGAACTCGGTATGCCAGTACCACATTCTGTTCCGATAACTACTATGCTACGTGCACATCCTGTATATGTAAGCATATTTTGGTAAACTAGTCTGCAATCAGATACCAATGAACAAGATTGTGTAACTTACATTTGCAGTAAACATGTATTAAGTTTTCGTCGAAACTATTTGGGAGGATTCAATGAACAAAGTTTAGATAAAATTTGCTTCAAAATTGGCCGGGAATAAATTAAAAATGATCGACATTCTAGAAGCAAAACTGCCGAAAATTGTTTAATGTGTGCTGGTCGCAACTCAACAAAATGGGAATTGCGAAAATTACAAGATTTGGGGGATTTCAAGAATTGTTTGAAATATATCCAGGTATTTTACAGTTACCCATTCTTCCCATCTTGGGTAAGTTGTTTTTTTAGTTTTGTTTTAGCAAAACATTACATCAACAAAGCTTGTTATCCCATTGCAATCCAAATTTGAAGCCGTGTGACATTTAGCTTTTCCCAAAAATAAAAATTGCTGTTGAAATACAAGATAAAGAACACAATGAGATAGGATCCTTTTTCAGGTTTGCCATAAACTAACTTTTATAAAAAATACAAAGTCCATGTAGGAGTACTTTCAAATAGAGTAAGGCAGGCTACTTTTTTGTTAAAACCAATAGCCGGACCTATTCAAGACAAACTTTGTATAATAGTGACACACACACACACACATATATATATATATATATATATATATATATATATATATATTTTAAAGACATTTATGATATGTTTAACGTTCTTTTTATAGATACAAGTATTTAAGCAAATGCTCTGTTTTATAATAAACAGTATTAAATAACATTTACCGGCCTGAATACTGTTTATTATAAAACAGAGCATTTGCTTAAATACTTGTATCTATAAAAAGAACGTTAAACATATCATAAATGTCTTTAAAATAAATTGTCGGACATTGTCCAATTCAAAATATATATATATATATATATATATATATATATATGAGAGAGAGAGAGAGAGAGAGACACACACACACACACACACACACACACAAACAAACACACTTGAATGTTATTATTATTATTATATACTAGTGTGTCTGTGCCGTTAAAATTGACGGCAGTTAGAAAGTTTTAATAGTGAGATGCTATGAAACAAAAGTCATGAAACAATGTATTGAGATTCAATAAAGCGGAGATAAAGAATTGACAACTACAACAGATTCTAATTAACAGTTTAATTAATCCATTCCTTTTATATTTTTTTAGATGTCCAATGGCATCTATGATTCATTGACTGCTCCGAGTATTATCTAAATCACTATTTGCTCAATATGTTAAACATTTTGTGCTTAATAGTGAAGTGGAAGTATCTCTCGGAAGTAAAAGATTAGCAACGGAATGACGAAGACAGCGATGACAAAGCCTATTTCAAGATCAAGTTGAAGCAAGACGATCACTTAATAAACAAAGATATCTGAGTACCTCACATAAAAGGCTTGAACAAATAAAACTGCAATCTAAGAAACATAGGGATAAAGGAACTGATCAATTAAACGGTTTATTTTGCCAGAGAGCTAATTTGTCTAAATGCAGGTAAATATTTTGTTTGTATAAATGACTAACGGTAGTAATCACTCCTAAATTTAACTTAAGGTTTACCTCCGTTACCACTACAGATGAGACAGGAAATATATAAATACGCACTGATAATTATTATATCGTTTGATGCTGCTATAATCTTTGGGAAAAGCAGATTTGAAATCAAACTTTTATGATGAGTATAAGTATAAGCAGGTTGGATGTATTAGGGAACGAACCACACCAGAATTATAGGCCCGTAAGGAGCTGAAATGGAAACATTTTGTTATTGTTTTTACCATGATTAAAGTAAGACAATGAAAAATCGTCGCATTCGACAAAAGACTGATTTCTTCGAACAAAATGTTTTTCAGTCAAGCACTGAATATTTTTGTCAATGAATGGAAACTATAAGCATTACAAGAATAGAAAGAAATGAATAGACAGGGATGAAGTTATTATTTTTACAGAAATCGTATGGCCGAAAGTGCTGCAGATAAAGAAGAATGGCTGATTGGAAGAGACGGAAAATCATTAGAAGGTATCAACAGAAAATAGTTTTAAATTTCATTTACTTGTAGCCTTTCACTCTAAGTTAATATTCCTTCCGAAAATCATTCTGCTGTTTAAGACTATATTCCTGTTTATAGAAAAAACTGAACAACATTGATCTTTATTTTTATTGTGTTGTTCTACAACACGTGATCAGTCGTCAACTTCTTTTCATTATTTTCCTTAATTTCGACGAGGGTCAGATTCTCCAATTGTTTGGAGTATGCCATAACAGATATATTCATTACGCGTGTTGAAATCCTCACAGTATTTAGTATTATTGAAGTTCACATTTTTTTTCGAGAAAACTGATGAAATTTGAATAAACTGATTTATTTGGAAAATACTTTGGCGAAAACCTTACTTCGTGGTTTAATAATTTCTTTAATTTTATAGGACTTCATGGATAACAATATTTTTAAGAATTTTTCCTTTATTCTTTTTAACCATGAAGAATAAATTCTTAGGATTTCTTACTCTTGAGCATGCAACTGGCCATGTGTAAATATTTCTTTCTGGAGCCAAATTCTAACATTTTGATGCGTTTGGCCCTGTGTTTTGTTTATAGTTTTCGCAAATGCAGAGCGAACTAAAAACTGGATTTGTGTATATATATAAAAAAATGGAATATTGTTTTTTGTACAAGTATTTGTTATTTTAACCATTAATTTGTTTTTTAAAATAGTGGGAATGTTTTTATGTTGAATAATAAAAGATAATCCCCCCCCCTAAAAAAATTAATGAAAAATTATTGTACAAAGCTATGTACCATAGTAAAAATCAACTGTACGTTGTACCCCCTTACCTGTTTGTACAAAATTTGGTTTCGATAGGTTAATGTATGGCAATTTATAGGGTGTGACTGACTAGCGGACGGACTAATGGAAGTAAGAGAATTTCATATATAGATAGCTTCATAATATGTCGAAGCTAGAAACAGGTCAGTTATTTAATTTTCTTCCCCTCTTGCCTAGTTGTCTTTCAATTTTTAGCCCGAGCTGCAAAACACCAGACCTAACCCCAATGAATAGTCAACTTGATATTAGTTTAAGATATTAGTACAAGGAATCTATACTATTAAAAACCAAAACAAAGACAATATGACTAGTGGTTTGATCTCCCTTTTCTTCATAAAATATTCTGTTAATTGGATGAATTATTTTATGTCAATAAGCAAAAATCTTGTGCTAATCATAGCAATGGAATATCTGATTAGTAAGTAACGCAGTTTTCCTGCTTTTCTATAAATATTTTAATGGTAACTGTTCTGAAATTTGGTCGTTGGTATCTTGACTTTTCAAATTTAAGCCCAGTACTAGATTGACAGTTAGGTCTCACCATTTTACAGTTGAAATTGCTAGATCTAACCATAAGTTCTAGGCTAATAATTTGTTCTCCTGCACTTCTAACTTGTGGTACTCTCTTTTGGCTTCTTGCTGTCCAGTCAACTTTGATCTTCAAAAATTTAAATGCAATGTCAATATCGTTATCTATTGTCTTAGTTTATGTTCTTTTATTGGCCTTTCTCCTTAATGATTCTTTCGCTCTCAGTAACTCCTCGGGGTTTTGTGGCTTTATTACCTTACTTAGGGTGAAATAATTTTAAAAAAGAAGTCAGATTGCTAATATGATGTTCATTTCTTTTGTTTTGTGTAAGCTTTTCAAGTATTCAAAGTATCTTATTATT
Source organism: Acanthosepion esculentum (assembly GCA_964036315.1). NCBI lineage: Eukaryota > Metazoa > Mollusca > Cephalopoda > Sepiida > Sepiidae > Acanthosepion > Acanthosepion esculentum. The sequence goes on from OZ038504.1 coordinate 61,855,684, forward strand.
ATTAGCAGCAGTATCTGAACTGTTGTGTCGGAAACCTACCACCCCTCTTGAAGATGAACTTGTCTGCGTCTGTGAACAAAGACTTTAAATAGTGGCACGTCGAGAGACAGAAGTTCCTGGCTGAGCTAGTTTCTTTAACTGACTTTGCGACTTCCTTTGTAGGAAGGCGTGTTGTTATTTTTTAGGACCAATTTTTGACCGGCGAACGTGTATTTTTGAAGAAATTTATTGACTTTTGTTCGTTAAGTTAAGTTATTTTTTAAGTTTTGATTTTTCATTTGTTTTATTTCTTTCCTTTAAATTTATTTATTTCTTGGCTTCGGCCAACATTTTTTTAGTTCGGTAAGGCAGTCTTACCGGCTTTTTTATTTTCTGTTTTACTAGTTAAAGAAAGGAAAAAAGAAAAAGTTTTGTTTTAATTTGTCCTCCTTTTCGTTTTTTACCCTCCCCCGTTTTATTTAGCGACTTCGGTCGCAATCCTGTAATTTTTAAGTTTCTGCATTTTATTTAATTTATTTCTTTAGCGGCTTCGGCCGCAAACCTTTAATTTTTAGTTTGGTTTGACTAGTGTCAAACCAGACATTTTTCTTTCTTTTCTTTTTCTTTCTGTTTTTTAATTGAGAAAAAAAAAAAAAAGTAGGAGTTTCTTTCATTTTCGGCTGCCTTCGGGCGCCATCTTTAATTTCTTTTTAAAGTCTTACGAGACTAGTTAGTTTATAGTTTGCCTTTTTGTTTTTTATTTTTCTAAAGTTTATTGTTATTTTTTGACTTTTTGTTTACTTTATTTAAGTTCTTCTAATTTTAGAAGAAACTACCTTTTTTTTTTTCTTCTCCTTTTTATTTTTTTTTTATTATTACTTCTCTTCTCCCCTATCCCAGCTCCTTGCAATTTGGCCAGCTTTACCGTTTTAGCCCTTTAGAATGGCCGACGAGATGAGTCGGTCAGGGGTCAAAAAAGACCTCTTTGGGGCGGCTGCTAAAGCCGACCCCCCGGATAAAACTAAGAATAAAAGACGGGGTAAGGTTACCCCCAAAAAACCAGACCAGACAAGTGAGAAGGAGGAGGCCATGCAAGTCTCCAACTCAACGAATGAAAAGGTGCCGAAAGTGGCACAAGCTAAGTCTACAGCCGAGGAATCGCCCTCTTGCTGGAAGTCCCCACCGAGCTGTATAGTGAATATCGCGGAGTTCTTGGAAAAGGCAAAGGATTTTGCCCATCTTGTAAACAAAGATGGCATCCTCAAAGACGTTCAAGAGCTTCAGACATTCGAACAAAGAATGGTGACCGTCTTCGCGGTTGATAGGCGTACGCGCAAAATCTGTCGATCCACGAAAGACACAGTGATCAAATCACTTATGTCCCTGGGGATAAAACCCCAAAGAGTTATTAAAGGCGTAAAGTTTTTTATGTGGGACGTGCTGCTGCCCACGCCAGAAGATTGCCTAGATATGGCAAAGAGAGAATTAATTACGAAAGACCTTATTCTCCGCACGGAATATCTAGGCAGGCGAAGGACCAGGGTGGCAGTTTTTGAGGTTCCTCCTCAAATTTCCGGAGAGCTCCTGGCTGCATTTTTTATGCAGTACGGCCAAATTTTAGGGGCTCTCTCGGACAATTTGAACGGGGGATGGACTTTCGATATCATGATAGACGAGGCGGCCTTCAAGTCCATCCCCAACTGTCTGGATTTTGGCAACCGGAGATTGCCAGTCATTGTGACTGGCAGAAAACCAGTATGCTGGAGGTGTGGAGTGACTGGTCATCTCTCCTCCTCCTGCCCAGGGAAGAAGGCCCCTGGAGCTCCGGTTGCTGGCGACCCAAATCCCCCTTTGGCCGACACTGAAAAATCCGCGGCGCCTGTAATGGGCCTACCTACTAAACGGACCGGTGGGGAAAATCCCTCGGTTGGGTCGATGCCCTCATTACCCCTCAAACCAACGCCTTCCACAAGTGTGGATAAGGAGAAGGATGAGGGGGAATGGCGTGTAGTAGGTAGGGCCAAAGGGAAGGTCCAGACAGCGGGACCTCTGTCCCAGCATAACTCCAGGGATAAACCCACCTACATCCCCATTCCCTCTACCAGCTCTGAGGGCGACGCCTCGGCGTCTTACGAAAAGTCGGCCACAGCAGCGCAAAAACTCAACGAGCCCAGCTGGGAGAAGATTTTAAATCTTAAAAAGTTAAAGGAAAAAATCGACTCAAAACGGGCTAAGAATTCCAAGTCGCTGGGGGTGCCCTGCCCCTCATCCTCTGCCCCGTCTTCCCCTTCAGGTACCAACAAATTCATGAAACCACCTCCGCCTAAATCTCTGACCAATTCGCCTACAAGAACCTGTACCTCAAAAACTCCTTCCCCTTTTAAGACCTCATCTGGCATCACTCCCTCTCATACTCCGACATGCACGCCCACACCTACTCCCTCTCATACTCCTCAAAAAAAGAGGGAGAGAAGCCCGGAGTTGCCTGCAGTAGCAGAGAAGAGAAAGAAAAAGATCAAACCACCATATCTCACAGGGGAAGACGTCTGCCGCGTATCCGGGGAGCAATTAGAAAGGGTCTGCGGGCAGACTAAAAACCCGAGGCCGCTGAAGATTCTCTTCAACTTTCGGCACATCAATGGAGTTGATGTGGAGGTGCCGGAAAAGTTCAAAAATGCCCGTAGACTCCTGACTGTCGTCCGATCCGGCCCGGGTACGCGGGAGATTTGGGGCATGATCGAGGAGGCGAACTCGTCCCTGAAATTGGTACCCCCAGCGGCGGTTTATGAACCTGACCTTGATCCATTGAAAACATGCAGAGGGAGGGTCCCTGTTTTTGTTCACCCTTCCCTGTATAGGGCGCTAAAATTAACTTATCCTGCGGACATCGGCGGTCTGTCTCATGGTGATACCGTCGACAGTGAGATGGCGTCAGGATCAATGGGACAGGCTGTCGGTGTTCTCACCCCAGCTATGTTCAACTCTGATGGGCGACCCTAGTCGATTCGATAATGGCACTCTGGTTAGCTAGTTTGAATGTCCGAGGCCTGAGGTCGGAGTCTCGAAGGGTGAGACTCGTTCGCGACCTTCAGAGCCTCGGTGTGAATATATGTTGTGTGCAAGAGACCCGTTTTTCTTCTCGCGATTATGAAGACATTCTGTCTAGGGAGTTTACTCTTTATTCAGCATGTTTTGATGGACGCTCGAGGGGTGTCTCTTGGCTGGTGAGCAAGACTTTGAAGGCTGCGTGTGCTCTTGTCTTCGCAGATCCGGCGGGCAGGCTTTGCGTGCTGGATGCTACCATAAATGATAAGGCTTTGCGTCTCATTGGGGTTTATGGGCCCCATAGCCAGGCTGAGCGACTTGCTTTGTTTCGGCAGATCGAGCCGTTTATGACGACATCACGTCGGTTAATTTTAGCGGGGGATTGGAATGCCGTCCTTGACCCCGATATAGATCGTATAGGGTCCAAATATAAAGAGGGTACTAAAAACTGGGGAGTGGAGCATTTTCGGGGCTTTGTCGATGGGTTTGATCTCATCGACAAGTACCGGAATGAACACCCTCAGCGGGTAGTGTGGACTTGGACAAATAGTGGCAGCTCGGCTGTAGGTGTGCTTGCGAGCTACCTCGACCGAGTTTTAGTTAGGAGAGTCGATGTAGGACTCTTAGGGTGTCCAAGTTTTCATTATATAGTTTATTCGGATCATAGGCTTGTCCGGGTCCGTGTAAACTTAGATAAGCCTAATGTTAGGATAACTGGCTACTGGAAATTCAACTGCTCGTTATTTGGCGAGCAGCATTTCCGGGACCAGTTTTTACTAACCTTACAAAGGGAACTGACGGGGGCTGTGGTGGGAAATGCCTGGTGGGACAAACTTAAATCTAAAATTCGAACGTTTGCTGCCGATTTTAGTCGTCGACTCAACGTAGATAGATTAGCGGCGCAAACGGTGTTAGAGCAAAGAGTCGATCGGGCTGTGAAATCCCGTGATAGTGGGGAAGTAGTCCTAGCTAAGGCAGAGTTGTCCTCCTTGCTTACCAAGAAGGATCAAGCTCTGGTAGTTAGGGCTAGGTTAAAAAGAATGTCCTCTGAGGCGACGAATATGGCCGCAGAATTGCGTGCAGAGGAAAGTAGGAATGCTTCAAGACGGCATATCGCGAGCGTCACATTGCCGGATGGGCGGACAGTGACTACAAACTCGGGCATATGCGAGGCTTTTCGGGATTACTTTCGGGATCTTTTTACCAGGGAGCTCGGTCTGAGCTCTGCTCAGTTCGACACCTATTTAGCTGACTTTCCCTGCCTTGAGGCAGCTGAAGCGGCTGGGTGCGAGGGTCCCATCACTGAGTCGGAAATCTGGGAAGCGCTGAAACAGGTTGGCCTGGATAAATCTCCGGGATTAGATGGTCTTCCTTACGAAGTTTACTTGAGGCAGTCGCCCGTTTTTGTTCCTTTGCTGCAGCTGGTCTTCAACAACTGGATGAAGCAGGGGTCTATACCTCAACGCTTCACCAGGGGTGTGATCAAGTTGGTGCGTAAGGGCAAAAGCGGTGGGGATGGGATAGGTAACTTTCGCCCTTTAACTATGTTAAATACAGAGTTAAAGATTTTGGCTAAGGTCTTGGCTAACCGTTTGCAGCTTGTCCTGTCTAGTCTGATTGGCTCCGAGCAGACTTGTTCTGTGAAGGGCCGGACTATTCAGGACAACCTTCATATGGTGCGCCTGATCATCGAGAAAGTCGACAGTGAAGCCGCGCTGATCAATTTAGATCAGTCCAAGGCCTTTGATAGGGTTGACCATCGATTCTTGGAGGCTGTTCTTTCGGCTGCCGGTTTCGGGCCGTACTTTCGCTCCTGGATCCGGCTTATGTATGCGACTCCCGGTGCGCTGGTAGAAGTGAACGGGGTAAGATCGGAACCTTTCGTATTGTCTCGATCTATTCGTCAGGGTTGTCCGCTCTCGCCTATGCTTTACGTTCTTGCGTTGGAACCTTTCCTTCGCAAGTTAAAGGCGAATCCGGTCCTACGCGGAATCTCTTTACCTGGTGCTACCACCTCGGCCAGGTATTCTGCCTATGCTGACGACGTTTCGGTTCTTGTGTCGAGCAGAGCCGAGATTAACGAAGTCAGCAGAGAAATCAGTGGCTATGAGATGGTGACAGGGGCCAAGATCAACCGCGATAAGTCTGTTGGCTTGCGGTTGGGTGCGTGGAAGGGGGTTTCTCTTCCCGGACCATTCAGCTGGACGGATGGGCCGATCAAGATACTCGGCGTCTGGTTCGGTCCTGATATCCAGTTGGATATGAATTGGTCGGAGGTACGGGAGAAGGCCGAGGGCGCAATTAAGTTGTGGTCTCGGAGGAATCTTTCCTTGAAGGGGAGGGCGGAGGTATGTGTTTCGCATATCTACCCGATTCTCCTTTACCGACTCTCGGTACTTCCACTTCCGTCTACCACAGTGCGTTCATTAGTACAGCTCTTGTTCTCTTTCTTGTGGAGAGGCAGAGCTCCAGGGGTATGTCGGGAGATCTGTTGCCTTCATCCTACTGAAGGCGGTCTAGGTATGCCTAGCATTGAGATTCGTCTCGATATGCTTCGCATCGGGTTCCTGGATCGTTTGTGTCGCGACACGGATGACGGGGGCGCCTTCTGGAAGGAAGACGCCCGAAGATCCTTTCCATCCTTGAGAAGTGTGCACTCGGGCGAGGAGGAGGCTGGCCGTTTGCCTCGTGTCGAGTGCTCCTTCTACCGTGAATGTCGTCTGGCTCTGAAACACCTCTTACGGGCGACGGTTGGCCTCCACAACGTCCAGGCGTTGTCTCGTAGGGCATTATATCAGGTGGTAGTCAGGGGGTCCGTTCATGATGATCTGATTGACGAGCTCGGTCTTACGAAGCAGGAGGCTCGCTCAATCTGGCCTTGGGCTTCCGGGTTGAAATGTCTCAACAACGATGAGGCATCCCTCACCTGGCTGGTGATACGTGGGGCCCTCTGGGTCGGCAAAAAACTTTGCGCAGCGGGTTTGGAGAAATATCCAAACTGCCGACGTTGTGAGGGGGAAGTCGAGACCCTTGGTCACGTCTTCTTTCATTGCAAGTTGGTAGCACCATTGTGTAAGTTTGTTGAAGGTCTCATGGTTCGCATGTTGCAGGGAAAGTTTTTCGTCCTTGAGGCCGCTTCTGGTTGTAGCAATGTGGCCCCGCCGTTAACGAAGTCTGAACTTTATGTGTTCCACTGCTTGCTAGGAGTTATGAGAGTCGTGATTTGGGTGACACGTCAGAAGGGATTCTATGGAGGCGAGAAGTTCACTTCTTCCCTACTAATCTTGTACTTTAAGCATCAGCTTAAAGTCAAGATTAGGACGGAAAGGCGGCGACTCCCTTCATCAGAATTCGCCAAAAGGTGGGTGAATCTTGCGCGAATGTGTAGAGTGAGAGGAGCTGACTTGGAGTGGCACTTGGACCTCGGCTAGGTGCAGGATTTCGTCCCTCATGGGTTGAACAGAGCAACCCGTCCCGATATTAGGCTAGTTTAGGTTTAGTTTTGAATCTTTAGTTTTCTTGTTTCTGCTTAACTTAGCTAGGGTATGAATGCCCATTAGCCCCCCTTTTATTTCTGTCCCTATTTTTTTTCTTTGGTTTAATTCCCCATCCCTTCCCTCGTTAGGTGGCCAGTGACGTCAGTTCTCTGGTGGTTGCGGGATGACTTTCGTTTCGTGTGTGTGGTTTTTCGTTTTTGTTATTGTGTCTAAATGGGTGTGTGTCTGTGTGAGTGATTTAGGAAGGATGACTGTTTTATTTCTATAATCTCGCAATTATTTCGTCCAGTTAACTGATGTTTCTGCCACATTTAGATATTGTGGGGGGTTGTACTACTAATCTTATTTTGTTTTGTTTCTTGTATATATTTTTGCATATTGTAAATATTCATCGGGGTTTTTAAATTGTTATTCCCCCCCCCCCACAGACTTTGAATTGTACATATGGGGACTAGTTAGAATTTCATAGAGAATTTGAGGAATTATGGTGGATGTAGAAAGAAAGGTATGGAAGAATGTGTTGTTTTGGTGCCAGGACCATTGTTGGTATGTTTGGGTCAGTGGTTGCGACTAGCTAAGTTTTTAGTTTAAGACAGATGATGACCGTCCTTCCCCAACCCCCTTTTTGGCCTTGTGCCACATTTTGTATGTTACATGCAAATAAATATTGTTCCTCGCTGAGCTAGTTATAGACTACTCAGGCGATTTCTGTACCTTTTACCAACCAATAAAACCCTTTTTATTGTTACGTGTTATTTGTCGTTTGTCTCTACAAACCCAAACCAACATCATAACATGAACAAAAGTGAAGATAATGTGAAAAGTGGAAAAACAGTTCAGACAACGAGCCTTGTCTCTTTACGACAGGTTAGAAGAAAGATATTTGTGTGTAAGGGATGCGTATTGGGATTTTTTGAAAAGTAGGTAATGAATGTCTTTACGAGATAATACAGCCAAAATGTTTTTTCTTGTTGAAGCTGTATTTTAGACGAGCCCACTTCGAATAGATGTTTTCTTTTCTCTCGTAGTTCGTATTAGCACAAGGTAGTATACAAATGGAGGAAAAAAAAATGATATTACCGGAGTAGGCTAATTTTAAAACCCAGCAGACGTTAACGGGTCAATACGTATAACGTTCCAACCTGTAGACGTCTGCCACAAACGCGTTGCCTGAACAACTTATATTATTATATGATAAACAATAATACATCATCGCAAAATAAAGCAAACCTTCTCCAGCAAAAACATAAATATGTCCGTAAGTAATAAAATGACATTATAATTTTGGGTAAATTTATCTCCTCTTCAAGTAGTTTGCACCTCAATTTGCCTGTCATGTGATTGTTAACAGCCAATCAGCGAAGCCTGGTCTGAACAGAGACAGTATTTAGGTAGACCCTGTTACAGCCTCTTGCAATATAACGTGCCAGGCTTGTTAGTAAAGACAGCTTTTGTAACAATCGATATTTTTTCTTTTCAGGCTTAGTATGTTCTCTTTCCAGAAAGAAAAGAAAAAAAAAACTTATGTTCTTCCAGCTTCTCCTTAGCCATAATCATCTTTTAAAATGATATGTTTGGGTAAATATCTCAACTAACAATGGATGTTATCATGGCCATCCACATTTGGTAAACCCCTCAATAGCGAGTAGATTAAAAACAATAAATTTAGGCAGGTTTCTAATGTGAAACGTGAGCACACTTCTTTGTCAACTAATCTTATTTTAATTGAAAACAAATACTAGATGCAACTGCCATTGTATTTCTGTATTTTGTGTTAATGACACTTGTAGCTGAGCTGAAAATGTCGTAGAGGTGAAGAGGTAGGAAATAAACAATTTCCAACACAATTACATACCATATTAAAACACGCCCAAACTTTATTTTCTACCCAATAACAGGCAATATTACAAACATGTCAAAAAGATTCCACAATAAAACACACGCCATTAAGTCAAAGTGTCTATTGATTAGAAATTAGAATCATGTGAAATATTTGACCAGTAAGAGTAAACTAAAACCCTATTTTTCTCGAGCATACTTTCAGAAAAAAAATTATTGTAATAACCCACATCTTTTTCTCCCCCACAGCGCGTGCTGAAAGAAACAGGTGTCGGTGACGTCAAACAAATCAGTTACAACAACAGCTAGGACGGTCAGTGAATCTTCGCTGTCGGCCAGTCGGTGACTTCAAAAGAATCATCTCCAACAAGAAGAAAGCTGGTTAGTGAATCTTCGATAATGATAAAAGCCTTTTTGCTATCACTGCTTTATTTAATTAATTTTAACTGTGAAACCAATATTTAAATGTAATAAATCAACTCTGGACCAACTTCACAAAGACTAACTCAACTAAAGACTATTTTTACTCCTATTTTTAAATTCATGTACAGATATTTGTAAATACAAATGATTTATTTAACAGGCATACCCATGTTTTCTTTATTTTCTTTTATTATTGTTTGGAAATTCGGACGTTCGGTTTTTTAATGTAAAAAGAATGGTAGAAGACCATTCAAAGGAATTTCACTTGGCTCATTATGTTCTGCTTCTACCTTTATACAAAAAGAACAAAATGTTTTGAAAAGCATCTTCCATTCTTACTCGACAGAAAAGCATTGATGTAACTCACTACGACCGGCAACTCCTGAAACTTCACGTTAAGTAGTAATAATAATAACCATTTTAATTTTGAAATAGGGAAATGTTAACACCGCTTCTACTCCAACAGTTTCTTTTCTCGCACTTTCCACCTGTGGAACTCCCTTCAGTTTCCATGCTTTCCCGATAACTACAATTTTCAAACATTTAAATACAACGTTAATCGTCCTCTTCTGTCTACTTGAACTCCTTTTTTCTTATGTCCTTTCCTCAATCCTCCCTATTCTCGTCTGACCTTTCATTCTCTGTGACCCCCTGCGTACTAGTAGCATTATCGCCTTGTTTGGTGTGAAATTCTTAACAGATTGTAGTTGTGGCTGTTGTTCAATTTCGAACATAATAAAATATATTATAAATTTCATCTCAACAGTGGATTCCGCGACCTGTTTAATAGTGGATTCCTAGTTAGCCAATGCCATTCAAATTTTCTCCCCTATTTCTACTTGAAACGTTTTCTGGGGGGTAGGGAGACAGAGAAACATAATTGATTTATTGCTTATATGAAAATCAAACAATAATTTAATGAAAATAAAATCGTATCGATTTCAAATGGAAATTGATAGCTTTAAAAGGAGACAAAGAAATTAGGTTTTAAATTGGCTAATTCTTCATAGATATTTTTTTTTCAATTTATCGCTATAAAATTCCGTCTTTACAACAATTTATCTTTGTACAATTTACCTACTCTTTTTTCTCTTGTTCTTTCTTAAAGTTATCTTGAAAACAGAAAAGCTTTTAGAGAATCATTTCTTGTTCATTATATATTATTCATTAAAGAAAAAACAAACAAACTGGATTTTCACTTAGGATTCATGTTTAAAACACATTTTTAAAAAGAAAGTTAAAATTCATCTTTGTAATTTGTCTATCATTCAAATTGGTATATTTTTCTTTCAAAGTATTTTCAGTCGACATCTTCAGGTTACGGGCAGTACCGGAAACTAATATCACAGTTTCAATCTGCTTATATGCACTTCATTTTTTATTATTACCTCAATCATCTTTGGGGATATGTTTTGGTTTCATGAAATGCTTCAAACAAATCATTAAATTTAAATTAATGGCATATTTTTTCCAGCACAAAGAGACAAAAAGGAATAATGGAAACTATTTAATATTGAGAAAAGATGATGAAATCACTCCAGAATTTGCATTTTTAGAACAAATATTTGCACAGATGAAAATATACAAATTAATCTATTATTAGGTTGGTGCAAAAATAATGTCGTTTTCTCACATGAAGTTGAACGTCAAAAAACGACATTATTTTTGCATCAACCTAATAAGTAAGAAGACAGAATATTTGATTGCCAGCAAAAGGAACAGTTCAAGATACGAACAACGGATTGGAGGCACTAAAGGATAGTGCGATGAAAGGACTAACTACCAATTGTAAGAAGACAATGTATGGATGCCAGCAAAGGGGACATCCCAAGATGGGAACTACAAACTGAGTATGTCAGAATAAAGCAATTACCATAAAATCAAAATGTTGGAAGTGTTTCAAGCACATTGTTGTTCGGTTTTTCTATGAACAGTTATATACAGTGTAACCCGGATATAAGAGAAACCCGGATATAAGAGAAATTATCTGGTCCCAAATTAGAGCCTGTGTTAATGTATAGATAATAATAGACCAAACCCGGATATAAGAGAAACCCGGATATAAGAGACAACTCCGGTCCCGACAACTCTCTTATATCCGCGTTACACTGTAGTCTTAATCATCAGAATGATTTTCGGAAGGAAAATGTGACACCGAAATCTAAAGGCACATTAGAAAAGTGAATGGTGCCTTTCAAGAGCTAAGCAAAATATTAATTAGCAGGAATATATTACAAAAAAGAGTACTGAACTGCTACGTAATAGCAGTCTCCTTTTATATAGCAACGAATGCTGGACGATCTCATCGATGAAGAAAAGACTTGAGGCAAAAGGAATTTGATTCTAAAAAGAATGCTGAGAATACGATAGACTGAATATGTGAGTAACGAGAAAGTTTTAAAATGGAAAGGAAAAAGAACGGAAAGAAGGTTTGGAAAATTTGCCACTAACAAGACATACTTAAAGCAAAGGGAACAGAGGAAAGGAGGGAGTAACCTGACTAGCGAGGTTTTGTAAATAGATGGTAGAAGAGAGACTGGTAGGGATGCGGAAAAGACAAATCTTACTTAGCTTCAAAGGATAGGAAATTGTAGAGAACCGTGATCTACGTCCTAAAGGGACACGACACACAAGATCGTTTCTTGTTTAAAAACTATGAATTTGTGTTGAGAAGTTCCAACGCGATCGAACTTGTTCGCCGAATAAACTCCATTGCAGGTCAACTCCGTGTCGATACTCACAAAACTTCCTGGCTGTCGCAGAGATTTTCATTCACAATAATGCGTGGCAGTGCTGTTTCCATTATATATACAAGTGCCTATTGCGATAAAGTTTAGTTTACAGGTTTCGTCTTTCTGCCACCTCCCCCAGACCACCTGTCATCCACTTGCTCAAGCCCACCGGGTGTGTCATACGATGTTTTCCCTTGTCTCTATTTCCATCTAGTAAACCTATGAGTATCAGATTTTCCAGGCCTTCCTTTCTCATTACGTGTGCCAGAAACTTTATCTGCCTCTTCCTGATGTTAAGTATAAGCCTCCTCCTTGTTTGCATTCTTTCCAAGACTTCATCGTTGCTCACAAACTCGGTCCATGATATCATCAGTATCCTTCTGTAAAACCACATCTCCGACGCCTCGAGTCTCATCATCATCTTTGAGGAGACCGTCTAACATTCGCTGCTGTAAAAGAGGACAATGTCACGTAACAGCTAAATACTCTTTTCGTTGTTACCAAAGAAATCCTCCTGTCTTGCAATACTCTACCCAGCTTTTGGAATGCGTCCGTGACCACCCCAATACTTCTACGGATATCTGTGTCGCATTTACCGTCCTCTGTCAAAACAATTCAGATATTTAAATACCCGCTTTATTTTAGTGCCCCCCCCCCCCGACTTGCAAATAGCATTTCGGGCTATTTCATAAATTAAAACAAAATGTCCACCTCGCAACTCTACAAATATTTCTAGGGTTTATAAAAATAAAATTAAAAAAAATCATCAGAATATGCATGTTTGGATCCAATGAATTCATTTTCCAAACATTTTGGATTTCACTTTGTGACCATACATCTGGCTATTATTAAGGCCAAGTAAAAACTAAATGTTATTCACTTTCATATATTTAGCTTATAGCGGGCCGGGGTACGCCATGAGAGATAAACATGTGTCTCTCTTGAAATGCCCCCCCCCCCCAAAAAAAAACCCAGGGCGGACTAAAAATATGAGACCACGAAAAAGAAATACAAACAAACAAGAATCGGTATGTACAAATAAATGAAAATGTATTAACAAACAAAGGTTTACAAGTGACAAAAACAATAATGTGTGTGTAACAAATGAATGTGGAAAATTCTTCACTTAAACTTGATCTGCCGGATTGTATCCTATTATTGAAGGAAACTGGAAACTTTTTCATCCACTTGTATATGGAATTCCTACGAGTTGCTTCTTTATTGTAAAGAGATTACAAAGTGCTGGTGTGATTCATTTATACGAGTGCTTTTAACAAACATTGGTCAGTATCAAGAACAGAATACCATATGATTTTGAAATCACTGAAACTGTCATTTATGGGTTACTTACAACAAGTGATATGCCGCTTTCGGTATTATAAATTGGCGTTAGATAAGATGTATCAGTCGGGAGAACTTATGTATTAAACACATACAGTTTATCCGTCCTGGGTATGACGATAAACTACGTCCAACAGCAAAGCCTCTGATTTGAGGAGCGTGGAACCACCTTTTAATTGCTGGTGTTTCCAGGTCCACCCTGACCCGGGATGGTAGTACCGATTAGGGTACTATGGGCAAATACTATGGGCAAATAGTTAACTCCCAAACTGGGGTCAAAACACTATGAAAGTGTAAAAATAGGTTTTAATATCAGTAACAGACTTTTGTGAAAAATTATTGCCAGCAATTCATGTTTGAAAAATAAATATTACCAGCTATACATTTTTTCTAAAAAAATATAGATTTTTTGAAGGAAAAATATTACCAACAATAAAAATTTTGTCGGCATTAAATGACCCATTGAGGGTTGATATGCCGTAAAACAAACTAAACCATAGAGTTTATAAAGTCCATCTGCAATTTTACATAATTTTGAAGTTACACATGATATAATTAATCAGTAAAAATATATATAAAGCTTGAGGTGACTTGTTTGTTCGCATTCGAAAAATTGATTCAGGTTCTTTTTACCTATAATATTTTATCCTTTTGTTGAAATTTTAAAAAGGACTATTTTCTTTTTACAGAATTTTTAAAAAGGACTATTTTCTTTTTACAGAATTGTTATTGATCCATGTCTTGACTAGAAGAGAAAATAAACTACGTTCTTTCGTTGGCTCAGCTAAAATCTGTCGCTGTTATCGAAAGAAGATTTAGAATTCATTACAAATAGGCAGCACACAGGAATTCCATATTCAAGTAGATGCTAAAATAAAAAGATTCTGTTATAAGTGTGCCACGCTCTGGCAGGCAAAGTTTTAGCGAAGAAAGAGTGGTATACGTAGAACAAATAACAGTAAATTAAAAAAAAAAATTTTTATCATCCTTTTTACAGATTAATTCTATCTTGTATAATTACAAAATTATTAAGTACTTAAAGTTACACACTGACTAAATAAACTCTGTATATTCAATAATATACACATAATCCCAGTGTTTATATTATTTATAAGTGTAGGTAACACTTTGTGGGAAGTGTTTTAACAGAGGACGAGAAGTATGACACCGAAAGCCAAAGGCGCACTGGAATAGCCAAGGATGCATTCCAAAAGCTAAGCAGAGGAATAAGAAACAGAAAAATTATTAGAAACAAGGAAAAGAGTACTGAACTGTTATGTAATATCAGTTCTGCTACATGGCAGTGAATGCTGGACAATATCCTCATAGATGAAGAAATGACTTGAAGCATCAGAAATGTGGTTCTAGAGAAAGATGCTGAGAATACCGTGAACCGAACACGTAAGCAGTGATAAAGTTTTATAGAGAAAAAAATGGAAACAAAAAGAACACTTTTACTTAACATCAGGAAGAAACAGCTGAAGTTTCTAAAGCACGTAATGAAGAAAGAGGGTTTGGAAAATTTGATACTCATAGTAAAGATTGAAGGCAAGAGGAACAGTGGAAAGCAGTGTATAACCTCCCTAGTTAGCTTGAGTAAATGGATGACATAACAATCTTGAGAAAAGATAGCAAAAAGACAAATTTTATGAAGATCTACAAAGGACAGGAAATTTTTAAATTATTGATTTGAGAAAATCGTTGTATACAGCTGACAGTTTAGATATTTTTGAACGACTTTGTCGCCATGCATGACAGCCACATGAAAGTCTAGATTTGATGAGGTTATTTAGGAAATTGACTCAAGTTTTTCTATTAATCTTTTGGTTTTGTAGCAACTTGTGGTATTGGGCGAAACTACCCCTATCACAGATTATTCTATGTTCAATTTCTTTATTTCCTATAATAGGTATAATGTATCCAATAAAAACAGAACTATCATATAGCTCACACATGAGCCTGCTGATCATCACACCGTGGTAGGTGATTAAAACCACAATACTATTTTTACATTTTATCGGTACCGCAAAAGAAAAAGAAAAGTGATACCTAAGCTTTTAAATGCATTTTAAAACTGGAAAAATCTTTCTTGAAGAATTAATTTTAGTTTTAATTCCAAGCTAAAAGATTAAATCTAATACTTCCAACAAGCAGATATTTTGCTGTATTTCAAACTGAATTTAAATTGATTGGAACGATTTTTTCCTCATTATCAGCAAAAATCGATAAAATCGTTCATATAGGCAAATCTGTCAACACAACATTAAAAATCTTTCAAAATAAAATATACTTTTTTGAAATGTTATTAGAGAAAAAAATTAGCGGATTTGAAAAAAAAATACTACTTTTAGTTTAAAATATCGCAGAAAAGCATTTTTAATACTGAGGTGAATGTTTTAATGGTGAGTTGACACATTTATCGACAGATAGATTTTAGGATTTTAAGTCAGGAGCAGACAATTTTAATAAAATTTCATGACAAATACAATGTAAACCTATTTTTTTTATAATTTTTAAAAAGTACCCAGAAATATTAAATTATTTTAAACATTTTAATATTTATTGAATTTTAAATAATTTAACTTCATACTCGTACTTATGAATACACTTGTTGAGAAAATGACCAATAAATTTTAAATCTACGATAGTTATCACACTTATTGTCTGATAATGTCACGACGACCATATTTACAAAATTCGGCACGCAAATTTTTTTTTAAAAATACTGCGGGATCACCGAATTGTAGTAAACTTTTCCATTTATGGTTAGTAAATACAGTTTTTTTTTTATTTAAAAGCAATATCACTTGACCGCTACAAATTAAAGATTTAAAACTTTATAAATTATTGTAATTAAAATTTAAAAACAATTCTTTTAAAAATTCATTATTCATAAATATTTTTTTCATAAGACAATAGTGTCTATAATATATTTTATTCATAGAAGCAATTAAATGCTTTTCTAATTCGTCCTAGTTATGACGCTAAACTACATCCGACAGCAAGGCCTCTGATCAAGAGGTTTTGAGAAGCATGGAACCACCTCTTAATTGCTGGTGTTCCCAGATCCACTCAGACTCCGGGGCATCTGTTAGGGTCGCAGCTATGGGCAAATAGTTAACCCCCCAAACTGGCGTTAAAACACTATGAAAATGTAAAAATAGGTTTTAATACTAGAAATACTTTGTAAAAAAATATTACCAGCAATACATTTTTGTAAACAAGATATTACCAGCTATACATTAAGGAAAAAAAAGTTACCTGCAATACATTTTTTGACAAAAATATTACCGGAAATAAAAATTGTCGACATTAAATAACCCATTGAGGTCGATATACCGTAAAACAAACCAAACCTTTCTAATTGAATAATGCCTTAGTTTTATTGCTTCTTTTATTTTGCGATTCAGAGCAAATTTTCTGTAACTGTTTATCAAAAAACAAAAAAAAAAAAAATTCTCTGAGGACTTGTCCTTATAATTAATATACGCTACTAAAATTAATATTTCGAAATTTCTTAAAATTAAATAAGTGGGGGTGCGTAACAGATGTAAAAAAAAATATTTTTACGAAAATTTTCTAAAACAGAAACCTAAAAATAATTTAATTGATTTGTGATTCGTCCTGAAAGTTTCATTAAAATATGACAATTATTTGATTTTTGCAAGAATTTTCAAATCAATGTGCTGTTTATCACAAAAAAGACGCCCAGATTTCCCGCACAGATTCATTATTCTAAGATTTGTAACCAAAATTTTGAATGTCCTAAAAAGAATTAAATTACATAAAAAAAATTTTGACAATCTTTCATTTTATTAATTTTTGGGTATTTTCTCGTCATGTATAGGCATCTTTGCGAGTCTTTTCTGGTACCGACATTATTGGGTTCTGTAGGTAATGAGGTATTGTGTCAGACCTGGCATAGTCCAATGAATAGCTCTCATATAGAGGGAATGTTGATTTTTTTTTTTCGATAGCTTTTACGGTCCTATCACGTTGGAACACCGGTTCTTGTCCGATCACCGAAGTTAAGCCACTAACCAGTACCTCAATGGGTGACCGACTGAGGATACCAAAGGCTGTAAGCTTGGGTGTGCGGGGTGTAATGGATTAATGGCTCTGAATGAGAAATCGACTTCGGGACATCGTTACTTTCCCTTACGCGCAAATACCCCTTGAAAAGGTATGAATCCATCTCGTCTCTCTACTAGATATGCGTTGGCAACCAGTCTACCGTAGAAAGAAATGGTAGCTTACTGCAGGAATTCTTCTGTCAAGTCAATCATGTCTGGAAAAGAAGCATAATCATCCAAGTGGGAATTGGAATAATTTTTTTTATCTCTCTCTTCATACTTTTCCGCTAATCCGACAACATGTACAAAGACGGAAGCTTTTTAAATTGATTGATTCATTTTTTTACGGCTTATCAACCCTTTTGCAGGTTATTTAAAGCCATAAAATATTTTTAGATTGCAATAACTTGGGGAGGAGATAATGTTATAGTGACAAAGTCTTACTAATTAACCCATAGATGGGGGAAGAGGCGGGTTCATACTTCTCCAAAGGATATATGCGCGAAAGTGATTACAACGGGTCGAACACGGCTCTCCGATTAACAATTCCGAGCTATTATCCATTAACCCATACGTACATATACCTTACAGCTCTTGGTATTCCCTACCGGTCATCTATCTAGATACTAACCAGGCTCAACTTTGCTTAAGTTGAATACTCATTTCTTGTGCCAAAATGAAGCAACTGGAGTACTGACCAAAATCCTAAGATGCTTCTAAAAAGAAATCGTATATTTCCATGGGTTCTCCACAATCAAAGCCTTGTATAAAGAACTTTAAAACATTATCGAATACGATTTTAAACATTTTTCATCCTTTATGTAGCACCATCAGTTCGCAGCCTGACGATGAAAAATTTTTTTTTTTATATAACAAATGTTTCTAACTTTCTAAGAAAATCCTTCATTTTTTATGGTATTGTTTCCTTACATTTATTGACCGAGCTGCCAATCCTGCTTTACGTTGACATTTATATAAAATCTTTCTATTAAAACAATTTCTTAGAAAAACGGATTTCTCAAGTCCAGTAGCTGTTATTACTCTTTCTAGCATTCGGGGGATTTCCTAACTAACCCTTTATTTGAAGTAGTGTAAAATGTTAACATTTTGAATATGTCATTATTTTCCTCACATACATTATAAAGTAAAAATTCCAAACCATAATTCAACTGGTTTGAGACTTCTTGATCCAGCCATAACTATTGATATTGTTTCAATATCTATCCTTTACGGTAGCGAATGTTGGACGGTCTCCTCAACGATGAAGAGACTCGAGGCAATGGAGATATGGTTCTACAGAAGGATGTTAGGGATATCATGGACCGAGCGTGGGAGCAACGATAAGGTTTTGGAGAGTATGCAAACAAAGAGAACACTTATACTTAACATCAAGAAGAGGCAGATGAAATACCTGGGGAACGTAATGAGAAAGGCCTGGAGAATCTGATACTCACAGGTCGAATAGAGGGAAAGAGAGACAAGTGAAAAGCAGCGCGTGTCATACCTGGCGGGC
The DNA here is from genome assembly GCA_964036315.1 of Acanthosepion esculentum. NCBI lineage: Eukaryota > Metazoa > Mollusca > Cephalopoda > Sepiida > Sepiidae > Acanthosepion > Acanthosepion esculentum. Next base: position 61,874,126 of record OZ038504.1, read on the forward strand.
AAGTGGATGACAGAAGGTGGTCTGGGGGGGGGTACGTGGCAAAGGGACGAAACGTATTGCGAGCTACGAGGGATAGGGGGAAGTGGAGAGCTATGATCGCCTACGTTCTGAAGGGACACGGCACATAAAAAAAAAGGAAGTTTTCTGAGACACCGACCCCCCCCCCAAAAAAAAAAAAAAAAACTTTGTAGTGCCCAAGATTTATCTGAATTTGAACTCGAGTATTCATAGCTGATTGCAGTTTCAATAAAAAAAAAAAAAAAAAGACCTTATCTAAGAAATATTCGTTAAATATGCATTAGGTGCATTTGAAAAAGGATTTAAAAAAAAATAATCGTATGTCTTCAAAGAACTGGATTTACGAGTCTTTTTTAACAATAATAATAACAATAATAATAACTAATAATAGAAAAACTTTTCGCATTTTTTTGTTCATAGCAAATAACAATATAAATTTAATTTCAAACAATTCAATCAGTAAACATCGGTGGAAATTTATCAAATGATCTCATAGTTAAAACAAACACGGAACTAAAAATAAATAAGTGCATGAATATGCAGTCTATTTAATTTTCTATCATTGAGATAAATGCTGTTCAGAACTGACTGCTTTCATTTTGGTATTTTTTAAGGAATAATTGCCTTAGCTTTTATTGCATGTAATTTTAATCCATTATGCACTGAAGTATCTGTAGGCAAACAAGTCAATCATAATTAAATTTTACTATCATTTGTGTACTAAATTGAATGTAACAGTCAATTTCTCTTCTCAAACCGACATTGGACGTCTAACAACTATAAGATGGACAAAACTGAAAAGAAACCTATATGCAGAGACAAGTGCATTCGAAGTGGCGGGTGGGGGGAGGAGAGATCCCAAAACAAATTGAAACCAATTACTTTAACAAAAGAAAATATATGATCAAGAAGAAAGAAAGTGAGTGAGAGAATTTTAAAGACGCAAAGAATGAGATAGAGAGAGATATATAGAGAGAGATATATAGAGAGAGAGAGATATATATATATAGAGAGAGATATATAGAGAGAGATATAGAGAGAGAGAGAGATATAGAGAGAGAGATATATATAGAGAGAGAGATATAGAGAGAGAGATATATATAGAGAGAGATATATATAGAGAGAGATATATATAGAGAGAGATATATATAGAGAGAGATATATATAGAGAGAGATATATAGAGAGAGAGATATATAGAGAGAGAGATATATAGAGAGAGAGATATAGAGAGATATAGAGATATAGATAGAGGAGGAGGGGGAGAGATAGAGGAGGAGAGAGATGGAGAGGGGGGGAGAATTTGAAAGACGCAAAGAATGAGAGAAAGAGCATTTGGGAGGTGCGGAGAGGGAGAGAAAGAGAGGGAGGGGAGAATTTGAAAGATGCACAGCGAGAGGGTGAATTTGAGAGTGGAAAAAACACGTGGACGAGAGTTTCGGACAAATATGAAAAAAAAAAAAAAAAAAAGGAAACCAAAATGCTACAAGACGGGTAATTCTGCTTTTAGAAATTAAATCTGGAGAGAGACAGAGAGAAACATGCTACAAGATTATTTTGCTTTCATATCGAAAATAAGTATAAATTTGAATTAAAGAAAACATTTATAATGAAAATTCCGGAAGGATGAGAGGTAAAACAAAAATAAAAAAAAAACTCCATTTCTCTTGTCTTCGTTGTCATTTTCCCTTTTATTCCACCCCCGTCGCTGTAAATGATAGCTTTTTCTTTTCTATAAAGCACTTGCTAATTTAAAGATGATTTTCCTTCTATCTCCCTCTCTCTTTTCTGCCTTTGAAGTGGAGATTTTCGCATCCTGCCTGCTGTAGATAAAATTCTTAATGGCCCAATTTATTGCTTCAGAGGTTTTAAAACCATTAGGTAGAAATTTTTAATAGGAACAAGAATTTTCAAACATATGATTCATTGCCTGTATGTAAAAGAAAAAATGTAAATGTAGAAATATTGGCAACAAAGAGCATGTTGTAATCATACAAGCAGTTATTAACCATTAAGAGAGCCAGGGGCAGTATGGTAACTTCTGAGAAAAAACATTTCCGATGTGTTTTGAGAAAGACTGAGAATATTGAGTTATACAAGCTTGTATTAACCATTGATAGATCTTTGGGTAAGGGAATATGTGACTAAAGATTATTGTGAATATTCGAATTTTTTGATGTTTTACGATTACAAAGAAAACATTTCGCTAGCTTCGTCAAGGTGATTAGTATCCATTCTATATTTAAAATTACTTCAGTCATCCCTTGGCTGACAATAGATGATATTTAAAATTAATATATCAAATTGTAATAACTAAATAGTCCATTGTATATGAAGAAAAATTCCGACGCTCAATTATTATGAGCCATTTGTATTAGGCTCCTTAGAGTTGGTATGGACTTTTAAATGGATCCATAGAGGTTTACGTAATATGTGACCCTACATAAAATGCCTTTGGGGAAAATGCAGAAAGGCATTAAATATTAGTTGGTCCGTGGGTAGTAAGGTAATTTTGAATCAATATGTTTTGGGAGAAAAGAGAATACCGAAAATATTTTGCGTACTATTATTATCCAATAAAGTATTAACTATTAATAGATTCATGGGTAGTAAGGTATCTTGCGACAATAGAACCAATATGTTTGGGGGAGTGCAGCAGTAAGTCAGTATAAAAGAAAATGGTAATAAAGACTTTATGAAGAAATCCTGGCATCGACAACAGAATTGATGAGTGAGTACTGATACGGACTGTCATTTTGTGAATATCTATGCAAGAGAATCAGGGGAGACGAAAGAGAGAAAGAAATTGGTTTTGTATTTCTTATATTTGCATCTTGTTTATATGTCATGTGGTGCATAAGGGTTGGTTGGGGTGGGGGGGTGTTGAGAAGTTGCCCGGTGTTATGACTGGTCAAATGGACACAGCGGCAAAAGGCAGTGAAGAAGGAGAAAGAAAAAAAAAGAAATATGGCAGTGGTGGAGGAATAATTTTTACCATCTTTGATGAGACAGCGAAGTAAGAGTAACTTGAAAAGAAGTCGATGTAAGTAAAACTCAAAGCCATCTTTCTCAACACACCCACTCATGTTATTAAAAAAGAAAAGAAAAAAAAGAAAAAAAGCGAATCTACATATGAGGTATCAATGAAATTTCCCTTATTACCAATGGGCAGAATTTGTTTGGATCTTTTTAGATTTGGAAGTTCTTTGAGAGAAACTTTCGTTTCCCAGACCAAAATTTCATGTCGGAAATTATTTGAATGGTCTAAAGAAGGAAGCAGCAACAACCAAAATAAAGAAACGCTATTCCCTAAAAAGAAATTGCCAAATCAAAAAGAGAGAATGTGTTATAATTACTTGGAAATTTAATATTATTAAAAAAAAAAAAAAGAAAAAAAAAAGCCATGTGAATACATTTATTTATTTAAGGAAAATATGAAAATAAATGCCATGAATAAATAACTACTTTGCTCACTGCAAAATGTCTAAACGAAAAAGACAATTTAAACTTTGATTTATATTTAATTAGGTAACTTAACTAATTCGCTGAGAAAAGAACATACCATAATGAAAAAAATGCTCCAAACTTGATAAAAACTTTTAGCGTCAAAATGTTTGTTATTATTTAGAGGAAAGACCAAATATGTTTTGATTATTTAATTTTTTTAATCCTTTATAGAACATTCAAAATCTTGGGCCAAAACCTCGTTTTTCTTGCGTCAGCTGGGAAGCAAATATTAGTATAGGACATTGTAGCGTCTTTTTGGTTTTGTGGTAAAAAAAAAAAAAAAAAAAAAAAAAAAAAAAAATAGAAATAACTGATTTTGAAATTCTTGCAAACAAAAAGAAATCAAATGATTGAAATTATTTTAGAAAATCTTGGTTTTATATATATATGTTACCCTCCATCACTTAATTTTATGAAATAAAGAGAAATTAAATTTTCAACAACTTAACATTTATATCCGTTAAAAGCAGGACTCCTTGCCGTTTCTGTTTTCCCAAAAAAAAAAAAAAAATAATTTAAATTATTTTTTCGTAAAACAAACACCATTTAACTAAAATCTCTGAATCGTAAAATAAAAAAAATGCAATAAACAGAAATATTATTCAATTAGAAAATCTAAATGCTTTTATAAAAAGAAAAAATATAAAGACATTTGTTTTAGGAAAAAACATTTTTCGTTAAATAATGAATTTTTGCAAGAATTGTTTTCATTTTTAAAAAAATTCTAATTACAATAATTTAATAAGTTTTAAATCTGTTAAACGTCTTGTATTAATTTAATCCTTTTAGATGATATTAGTATTAAGTAAAAACTATATTTACTAATAAAATTCAAAAAAGTTAGTACAATTCATCAAATACCAATATTACGGTTGTTCATAGACAACATGACCAGAAAGTAAGAGCGATAACTATAGTAAATTTTAAACCAAAGTATTTAAAATTCAATAAAACATTAGATTATGGAGGATCTTTTCCTAAATTTTAAATATTACGAGTACTTAAAAATTATATAAAATGTCGCTCACTTTATATTCTTCAGATGTTTTTTTTTTTTTTTTTTTTTTACAAACAAAGCCTTGTAGAAAATCATTAGATGAACATCCATCTTTCAATATCCTAAATAAAGACTATTTAAAAAAAGTAAATTTCTGAGATTTTAAATATATTGTTTTAACTTGATTAATTATACTTTAAATTAGCTACTATTCCTCAAATAAAGTTTCAGAAAAGTACATTTTATTTTTAGAAGACATTTTTTATTTAACTCTTTCGCGGATTATATCTGTTATAATGTTCTTTGCGTAGGAGGATTAGGTACAGTATCCTTGCCACAAACGGCTGGGCGTAAATTCGTGTTATTGAAAGTTTTGAATGGCGGGCAAAATGACTCTTAGGCGGGGGGGAAGGTAATGACTTCTCCAGTAGTTAATCGTTAAAAGTTGGCAATTTCCTCTTTAAAACCTTGTAAATGCCACCAACTGCATATAAAGATTTTACCATCGAGACATTTAATGTTAGATGACTTGTAGAAAAAAAATAGGAATTATTAGCTCGGATGTTGATAATTATATCATTGATGTATATTGTCTCAAAGAAACCAAATTCAAAAGACTTGATATTCATGTCGTAGTTTGACATCATAAGTTTCTACAGTAAATATTATAGAAACGGTTTTGTCATCATTACTAAACTGAAGAATGACACTCATAGACATTGGACGAACAACTATAGTATACACATTGAACAACGACATTAAAAGAAATGTAAAATAACATTTCATTATTCCCCATAATACCATTAAAGAGCTTGGAAAACTTGTAGCATTTTCGGGAGTTAGCAAAAGACTAAGCGGTTTGGAGAGGACTGAAAAGTGTTATTTACATAGTTGCAGATGAGAAATTAAACTGTTTGCAGTGTGACTTGAGGTCTAAACAAGCTCTCATTGCAATGACGCAATATATTCTCTGCATCATGTGCTTGCAAGGGGTTTCTTTTCATTTTTTAAATTTATACAACCGCCAACTACATGTTAATCTCGGGCAGTTGTGAGAGCTTTTCTTGTTCAATTCAGTTTATTACCAATGAAAATCAATTTCGATCGTTCATTCAAATTTATTATTATTAGTGTCAGACCGTCAATTTGTAATGAATGAAGAAAGAGAAAATGACTTTTAGCAATTTGTTAGTGAATCAAAAGTTTCGTTCCACGATCGAGAAACCTCAGGTGTCTTTACACAAGATGGTAATGAAATGGGACAAAGTGATAATGGAATCGTCTTCAAATGAGGAAGACGATTCCATTTCTTAATGTTTGGCAATGACGCAAAATCAATTGTGAAGCCAATATTTACGACATCCCCACCTTTCCAGGCTTTTTGTTTTGCAGCGTTCCAGGTGGCAAAACCGATAGCAATAATTAAATGAGCACCCCTCCCACACGCTTTGGATTTTGAAAAGCCGTATCGGATGTGGCATGTTTTCTTGCTTTGAAAACGTATTAATTGTGAATCGTAGACGAGATATCTCGTGGTTATGCGCAGAGTGTTATTTTCAAACGAATTTTCGTTATAAATTCACGAAAAACTTCGGCATGAGCAGATTATTCCTTAGAATAAAGAGAAATTCATTTCAAAATGAAGAAAGAGTTTTGAAAAAAGAAAATCATCGCCTAATGGAGGAACAAATAAGAGAGCAGAGTTGATAGCTAACATTTATGAGATTTATATATATATATATATTATATAAAAAAAATGGGTGTATATAAACTAGACTCTCCCGTCGAATTCGACGTATGGTCGTCAAGCAGATCAGTTCCCAGGAAACCGACAGCAGCACATGAGATTTGATTATAGTGGTGAAGGTTTCGTGCAGGACCATCCACACTTTTTGAAGGGCCGAATACAGAGACCTGGTGCACTAAGTGCCACAAGGTCCCCAAACGACCCTCCGCAGGTTTTGAATTCAGAGTTGTCCTTCTCCTAGACCAGTTGCCATCTAAGGCTATAGAACCCAATCTGTCCTGCTATTTACCTATAGCTGGAGGGAGAAGAAGAGGATTCACACCTTTCTCACCTCGTTAGTGAATGTAATGGATTCGACTGTAATTTTCCGATTCCTCAATCCAAGCCGTTATCCATTACTCCACCGTGCCGTATATATATATATATATATATATATATATATATATGTGTGTGTGTGTGTGTGTGTGTGTGTGTGTGTGTGTGTGTGTAATTGCCAAATCAATATCATTTCCTTGTTTGTTTAATCAAATATTGATTAAATCAATTCATGCTTTATTTTATAAAATTGTCTGCGAAACAAAAACAAATATGCTAATTTTTCCACACAATTTGCAAGGTGTTTTTTAAATTTTTTTTTACAGAAAATGAACCCAGATATTAAGTTAGGAAATAAATACAAGCGAAACAATGAATTCTAAAAAAAAAAAAAAAAAAAAAAAAAAAAATAAAAAAATGATCGATCAGACAAATTTCAGAAAGGATGTAAACAATTTCAAATAAAAATTAGGAAATGATCAATATTTGATTAACAAACAAGAAAAATAATTGATAATTAATCTTTTAATGTTTATTCACACAATAACATCAATGTCTATTACTTGAAGAGTTATAGAAGTGCCGAAAAAGTACTGAATACAGCTGTGAATGTACTGATTATAAGTCGTGAAAAGGCAACCGTGGTTTGCGATTTTAGTTCATATTTCGCTGTTTATTCACACTATCATTGGAACATTCCACACAAACTTATCTTGTTTATTTATAGTTGGAGATCCACAGAGAAAAATGAAACAACAGCATCAAAGAGAAACGGTAGTGCCGGGAGAAATAATAGTTTCGTTTTAGTTTCAACGGGTGAAAATAGGAACAACTGTAAAAGACGGAAAAGAAAAGAGAATCGGTAATACGTGCGATTCTTGGTTAACTGTAATAGTTAATAATTGTAATATGGGCACAGTGTCGTGCAGAGGTTTAGCGGTGTTTGGTGATGCCCGAGGCCAACTCCTTGATTGTATGACATTAATATTCAAGACATATTTTTTGGTTCTTATCGGGCCTAGCACCTAGAAATGTGATAAGATATTTTAAATATGTAAAAACATGAAATAAACACTTTATTCAAATTAAATATAAACTAAATTTTTATTTCACTCTTTGATTGGTTGCCCTTCCGATATGGATGCCCCCGGGGGGTCGCACTCTGTCCTCACCCCTTCTGCACTATTGTATGGGCCGCTTATACTATTTAGGGTCTGAATAAAATGTGAATAAGGTTAGTAAAATCGGTGGTTTTCAATCAGGGGAAAAATTGCCCACCAACCTTAGTGAGAATTTTAAGTTTTCTCATCAGCAAGCAGATTCAAATTGTTTGAATATTGGTCGTTCTCCAAAGGACAGCTCAGCAAGGTGCCTTTCGGGACAGGCAACTTGGAGGGTGGGAAAATGAGATTTGGGAAAATAAATGAAAAGGGCTGCAGGGACAAAATAGGAAAGTTCAAGAACGTCTTGTTTAAATAGAGAATGGCAAAAAATAAGGTATCATTTATTCATGTATAATGTGATCTATTTTTTTATAAAACGCATCATGGACATATTAAGCCAAATGTGATTTCCCAGGATATTATAGGAATTAAATCATATATTTCAACCAATAAAATCCCATTAAAATGTTTGAGAAACAATCATGATAAGGGCAAATGTTGCCAAAATACTTGGCAGGCTTAGTTTTAGACCTTCCACGTGTTTTTTAAAATTTTTTTTTTAACTATTTAGAAAATAACAATTCCCTTCACCACTCCCGCAAATTCGAGAAAAGGATTTTCGTGAGTCAGTGTGAAATTATTTTCTAACCAATGAAAACATTGTATTAAAAAATTTATGAAGGAGAAAGTCGATTAGTTTTCAGTTTGGGCAACACATCATTCAATTGTTAGGATTGTTCTAGAAGCCTGTGTCAACCCTATACTTGGATATCTTTATGCGTCCGGAAGGAGAGTAAAATCAAGGAAAATATAATGGCTGACCAAATACTGCAAGCAGCAGGTGATTCGTCTATATAAGCAAACACAATTGTCAAAATATTACATTCATATATAATACAATCGCCCATCCGCATCCATTTTGGTTTTAGATAGAAAAGGTTTCACAATGTATGAGAATAAATACGTTGGGTTGTGATTGTGTTTTTCAATGCACAAAACACACCTTTCTTTAAGGTGCGGCTCTGCTTGTAAAACTATTTCCAGTAAGTAAATAATCTCCGGAAATTATATCAGGCTGACCTTGCTTGTTTCTCGACCTTGTAGTACAGCAGAAACATCCAACAATAGATCTGAATATATAAATCTGAGAAAGAATCTATATATCGTCTTCCTTTATGATAAGCATAAGTAACTTGACTCTACTTGTTGCTAATTAGGAGAGCTAAGTTGTGTTCGTCTTTGGGTAATGATAATTCAAAAATCACAATAAACTGAGTGGTATTTTCAAAGTGTCTTTCGGTGACAGATATCATCTTATTTCCTTATATCTTTGTTTGGCCGCAACTTTGTGTTGCTTGTTATAGATTACCTCATCACTAATCGGGCTGCGAACTCCATTTCGACACTTTTTTCGCCTCTAATTTAAAAGAGGGACAAGAGAAAACTCTACCTGCCCTGGAAATCAAGCATAAGTCAAGCAATGCCTGCTTTGCAAATTCCTCGAGTTTATTTGTGGATTCAATACAATGTTTATTTTCATTCACATCCCCTTTATCGATTAACATCAAGCACATTCTAAACTTTATTTTCAATGTATGTTAACATCAACAGTCGTTATCTTACTATATTCTTTGAAACATTTTTTTTAATTACTATTTTACTGTTAGTGTGGTGCTGGTAAAGTAGTAATACACCCAGTTGACTTTTCTACATTATAGTCATTATCATATCTGTGATATAACAACACCTTAATACACGGACGGAACAGAATGGTCGGAAGAAATGAGTGACAAATATGCATGGTTCTGAAAGAGATTTTTCATACCGATATGTACATATTTGTCACTAATCTATTCCATACAGAGAAACTATAACATACGTATACAACAAGCAGTATGAAAGGGGTGAAAAAAGTGAGGGTCTTGCTTGTAATATTTCCCAACGGGAAAATGAGCAGGTCGATCGTGTTTCTAATGAAACCATATCGGTTTTCTCTGTATGGCCTAATGCTGTGGGCTTATGACGTCCGTCTTCATCGCGGCTTACATAGCAACTGGCGTGGGATAACACGTCTTGTTTCGAAGTGGAATAAATAGCAACTGATTCGACAGTATGGAGTGACCCTCTTGACTTCATCCAAAGGGAGATGACCTCTTTGCATTTCTACACACATTTGTTAATGAAGTTTTGACTTTGTCGTTAGTTGACATTGGGAGTGTTTATAATCGTACTTAGGTGCCTAATAGAAGGCGTGGGAATTTTATGTTTTTGAGATTTTCCCATCCCTTTTAATAATTTCGTCCTTCTCCCCAGAGCTCAAACAAGAAAGTAATTCTTCGAGTTGGTTCAAGTCTTTACTTGCACTCTTTTATGATTTCACGGTTTTAAGAAGTAGTTTCTATCGTCCTTGTGTTCTTTACAGATTAATGACGTTCTATTCTTTGATAAACTTCTCACTTAAATTCTAAATTTCTGACCCTTTTAAAAAATTTTCTGACCCCACATTTTATTAAAGTACCACCTCATTTATTGCATAGAGAAAATTTCGATCCTTTTATTGGATAGCTAGGAGTAATTTCATTAAAAATAATCACTTTTGATTACCTTGTTCCAGTTGTGAAGGCGAATAAAAAGAAAATAATAATAAATTAATCGTTAATTTTTAGTGGATACTCATATTCTAGTAGACGTTCCGTTTATTTATTAAACTGTATATGCATTTATTATTCGTCTACCGGCCTGAATATTCGATTAATCTTATTAAAGAAAAAAATATGTGCCTTCCAGCAGGATTCAAACCTGCGTCTCTTTTGGCAGGAGAAACCTTTGTTAGATCCGACGTGCTTATACCGACTCAGTCACGAAGGATATTTGCTGATCAATCTAAGCTAAATAATGCCTTTAAGCGAAATCATTCACGTCATAGACTCTCGAAATGTTATATTTGCCCAGTTTCCAATCCAAACAGTAATTTCCAACGTATTAATGAATTTTTTATTTATTAATCCGACAGATTTTATCAGTTAAACGTTAGTGGATACTCATATTTAGCCGCTGAGTTTATTTATTAGGTGTCTACTCAGAGTACCCACTAAAGTGAAGTGATAAAATCTGTCGGAGTAATAAATAAAAATTCATTACTTGTTTAGAACTAATAATCTATATATTAGATAATGATATAAACATATTATAAATAATATATCTATATTGTTTCTAACACCGAAGCTGGGTTTAAGCAGAGTTTTCAGTGGAGACAGTTTTGTTTTACGAAAGGTAAAAATACTTGAAACAATGAAAGCAGAAAAAAAAACATTGTTAAAAACTTTCAGAATCAGTTAATAGAAAGGGTAATATCTCATCAATAAGACGATAGAGAGAACGCATATTTATTTGGTACCCAAGTAAAATATTTTTGTAGCTTGGCTGGGAAGTTTAGTCATCGGTCGTATTCCCAGTTATCGAGATTAGCTGGTGCCAGAGTTAATTGCGAAGTTCCCACTGGCCCTAGTGGCTAATTTACCAGTCAACATAGACATAACATCAAACGAAGCCAGTATATTGTAAGACTGGTGCTATACAATATTTACCAATCTTTAGCGTATAATCATTTTCAGAGGATAACTGGAACAAACTTTGAAATACAGACATCTATTCTTGTAACGGTCGATATGTTTCAAGCTCCCCACCAGTTCTTGCCTCAAACCGCGGGCGATATCAAACGATATAAATATACCAGTCCTGGGTATGACGATAAACTACATCCGGTAGTAAAGCCTCTGATCTGGAGATTGGCAGTTTTGATGAGCATGGACCCACCTATTAATTGCTGTTGTTCTCCGGTTCACTCTGACCCGGGCTAGTAGCACCTGTTAGGGACCCAGCTATGGGTAAATAGTGAACTCACAAACAAAAACAAGATTATGAAAGTATAAAAATACATTTTTATAGTAGAAATACCAACACAATATATATATGTTAAATGTATATATGGACGGATATGGGTTTTTAAAAAATGTTTTTAATTTTTTACCTTTTAATATATATATATATATATATATATATATATATATATATATATATATGTGTGTGTGTGTGTGTGTGTGTGTGTGTGTGTGTGTGTGTATGTATATATTATATTAACCACTATATATATATATATATATATGTGTGTGTGTGTGTGTGTATATATTATATTAACCACTATATATATATATATATATATATATGTGTGTGTGTGTGTGTGTATATATTATATTAACCACTATATATATATATATATATATGTGTGTGTGTGTGTGTATATATATTATATTAACCACTATATATAAGGTTATGGTTGTTCCAACGAGAGGAAAATGTGTAATTTAAAAAAGAAACAATGAAACATTGAAAAGAACACAAGGTAAATTTATTCCTTTTATTTGCCTGAAGAAGGTCACGAGACCAGAAACTCGTGTAGCAGAAATATGACGAATAAAATATAATATATACACTAAAACAAATCCACATTATAACCAAAAACTTTTGCGGTTTCTCTCTTTTTTAAAAGATGT
>OZ038504.1:61891423-61901423 GCA_964036315.1 Acanthosepion esculentum
CCTCCAAAGGTGCCTCACAGGTTTCATGTACGATTTCATTTGCTCTTTGGACTGTCATAGCTGAAACTCCTCTCTCATGTGCTAAACGACTTATTGATTGAGTTGGACCTTTTCTAATTGATCTATTTAGTTCTAAGTTGATATGATGATACTTCTTCCTGTTGTGACCTCCTGATCCAGTTTTCCTCTCTACCGTTCCCACTTTTTAAAAACTTATTCACCGTTCTCTTGATGGTTCTTGAATGGACTTTGAATATGGAAGCCAGAGCACGAGTGTTGGTACCATTACTGAAGGCCTGAATAATTTTTCCTCTCACCATTGCTCAGTAGGGAAGGCAGTTGATCTGACACAAAATTTTAACCTGCTCTCCTAGGTGAATAATTCAAAGGGATATTCAGTGATTCTTACAACAAATGGTGCCAAGATGGCTAAACGTCTTACCTGAAAAAAATCAATTAGTTCAGTGTTTTTTAGATATTAAACATTTTCTGTTATATACAATTATGCTGTTACACGATTTGAACAATTTTGCTGTTACACCATATATATATATATATATATATATATATATATATATTTTGGCGGGGGGTATTTGAAAAAGTGACATATTTTGGATTGTAACAATTTTTACGAATGAATATGGCATTAACAATTTTGAGAGAATAATAATGGTTTTTCTATATACGACTATTTAACCCATAGCTGGAGGGAGGAGATTGATTCATATCTTTCCCAATAGAATTTGCGCGTAAGTGAATGCGACGAACTCAGCTGTTCGCTTTCTCATTCCAGGTCGCTATATATTACACCACCAGCACAGAGAAAGCAAGAAATTGTCTGTGTATGTGGTGGAGGATGCCCAAAAGCAAAAACTGATTTAAAGAAAAAAAAAAAAAAAAAAAAAGAAAGAAAAGAAAAGGAAACATAAAAACGGTGGGTGGGGTACAAATAAGGAACAGAAAAAAAATGGAGAGGTGGGTACAAAAACGGGAAGCTCAAAAAGCAAACAATATCTACGCAAAATTATTTGGAGCGGACTATATATTCATGCATATTGAAATTGTAATGCCGCTTAAGGAAAGGTACGGAGGAGACGATTTTGAAAAGAAATCTATAGAAAAACCCTACTACCTTTCTTTAATGGGAGAAAAAGAACAGCTTATTTTCGTTTCTTTGTAACGTGTCTATTTTTGTCAATTTAATTGTCTGAGATAGAAAGCAAACCACGTATGCTTACTTCCCCTTTTCACTAACTACCACTTCCCATCATGTCCTTTGTTACTCAAACGTCCGGCTCCAATTGATTTTTCGCCGCGCCGATTGCCCATTCGTCCAATGCCTACCACATCCACTTAAGCGGCTAACGGCGTCCTTCCATCGACACCTATTTGTGGACCCGGCTGCAATGGTGGACTGCCGCAGATGTACATTCCCATATTCCACAGAATTTATCGAGAAGAATATGAAAATTAATATTTTCCAGAGAGTAATTTTGCTTATATTGGAATGTCATAACGGTCAGATTAGAAAGTGAAGTTACAGGCACGAGATTTGGCAAGAATTCAAGTTTAAGGTTTGGTTGACCACAAATGGCCCAACCCTTGTTCTCTTCATGAAATTTCGAGAGATTGAAATTTTGATCTTTTCCTCGTCATCTAACCTTAAAAGAGCTCCACGGTTTGAACTAGAATATCAGTTTCTGTAGCAAGATGGTGACAGGAGCCGTCGTAATAAAAAGCAACCGAATTGAAGATGAAAGAAATAAAATTAACTGACAATGTTTAAGAAGAAGAACAACAACAAGAAAAAGAACAACAACAACAACATGGACAAGAAAAAGAACAACAACAACAACATGGACAAGAAAAAGAACAAAAAGAAGAACAAGGACAAGAAAAAGAACAACAAGGACAAGAAAAAGAAGAAAAAGAACAACAAAGACAAGAAAAAGAAGAAAAAGAACAACAAGGACAAGAAAAAGAACAAGAAGAACAACAAGGACAAGAAAAAGAACAAGAAGAACAACAAGGACAAGAAAAAGAACAAGAAGAACAACAAGGACAAGAAAAAGAAGAAAAAGAACAACAAGGACAAGAAAAAGAAGAAAAAGAACAACAAGGACAAGAAAAAGAAGAAAAAGAACAACAAGGACAAGAAAAAGAACAAGAAGAACAACAAGGACAAGAAAAAGAACAAGAAGAACAACAAGGACAAGAAAAAGAACAAGAAGAACAACAAGGACAAGAAAAAAAACAAGAAGAACATCTTCCGCTAATACTACTACGACACCTTTCTGCCATGACTGATGGCTCGATTGTGCAATCATGTCTCTTTTTGATTCAAAATTGACTTGGAAGAATTCCCACAGTAGGCAGTCGTTATTTTCTGCGATAGGGTCATTGCTAACTAAAAGTATAGGGCCACGTCTGTCCTACTATTTAGCCCATAGAGCGGAGAGAAAAGATGGATTCATACCTTTCTCAGGGCTATTTCTGCGTATGTTAATGTAATGGACTAGATTAGAATTCGGACTTGGCTCCCCGATTTCTCATTCGGATACATCATAATTACACCATCCACACATCCAAGCTTACAGAGCCTGGTATCGCCAAGCGGTCAGTCTTAGGTACTGACCAGGCAGAAGGTTGCTCAACTTCAGTGATTGGACAAGTGCTAATACTACTTCTGTACCTTATCCCTTCAGGACGTTGGCGGTCATGGCTCTCTATCATTTCTTGTCCTTTGTAGCTCTTAGTAAATCTTGTCTTATTTCCATTAATCCAAACCCCTGCCAACCATTCACACACGCTCGTTCGGTAGGTCATGCGCTGCTTCCCTGTCTTTTAGTCGTCAATATGTCCCGTGAGTGTTAAATTTTCTAAACATTTTCTCCTTATTATGTGCCCTAGAGATTTCAACAGTCTCTTTCTGGTGTTAAGATCATTTTTTATTCAATTTTCTCTAAAAATTAATTGTTGCTCACATCTTCGGTCCATTGTCAGTCTCAACATCCTTCTGTAGTATCACATTTCTGTTACTTAACTCTCTTCATCTGTGAAGAAATTGTCCAACATTCACTGCTATATAGGTGGAACGATATCACATAACAGTTCAGTACTCTTTTCTTTGTTTCTAACGAATTGTTCCTGTTTCTTAATACAATGCTTGGCTTTTGGTTGGCATATTTCGGTATCCCAATGAGCCTTTGGTTTTCAATGTCGCACTTTCCGTGTTCTGTTAAAAGACTTCAAACTATATTCAAATTTTTGTGCTTGGTTGATTTTGGTATCTCCAATTTGTAATTTGCCTGATGGGCTGTCCCTTTTGCTGACAACCATGCATTATGCCTTCTTACAATGTATGTTAAGTCCTTCTTACCTTCCTTCGCTACTTCGTGTAGAATTTTCTTTAGTTTCTTTTCCGTGTACTATCTGCATGTTAAGATTGAGGTCGCCAATAATGAATCCTGGGAGGACGTCTAATCCTCTCATAATCGCCCCACTGTATGGGTTAAATAATCCAGCGAGAAGACATCCTATTTTTGTGTATTTACTAAATTCAATATTTGTCTATATCTCTGAGATGAGGTATTATGATTATTTGCATTATTCAGACAGTTATCCTTATCTTCATTGTCATATTCACAACGTTTCGGCTGTTGTACGCCCCGGCCTTCTTTAGTTGACTAATTTCGAATCGAAGCCTTTATTTGGTCCACCGGAGTAGATTGTTATAGTTCCGCGTGCCATGCCTCTTCCGGATGTCTCAGTTATTTCCCTTTAACTCAACTCTCCAAGTTTTGGTTCACCACTGCTGTGGCCTGGTATTGAACTCAGAACTCTTTGGGTCTAGTCACTGAATCTAAACAACGTATTTATCAACTGGGTTTTCTATTCGTATGCAGACGTTTTGCTCCTAGTTCTGGAATATTCTAATGGTAGACGTTTTGAGAAAATAAGGAATATGACTAGATTTTAACTTATGTAGGCGCTGACTCATTTTTAAAACTCAGGCGGTACAGCAGCTGTCACACTAATACAACCCCCACCATGAGGAAAAAGGATAGAGTTCGAAGGTCACTATCAGATCATTTTTTTCAATTCGCGCCGTTTACTAATAGCCACAGAATCACGATCTGGTAAGTAGCGATGAATAGTAATATAGCGATTTTCCAAGCATAGCTTAGATGTGGCACAAGGCTGAAATTATGGGGCACCCAGTGAGGGTCAAACTCACTACTCAGTTGTAATTGTTCCAGCGAGGAAAGCTTGCTAGCTATTACACCACGTCGAGGTGCCCAAGATGAAAGTAATATAAATGGAAAAAAAATCACATAAAAAGACCAATAATCTTTCTTGAACTGACATTCCATCGAAGGAATGATTCGGAAAGTCAGAGCGAACCAAACCCACACCCCACTGAAACAAATATCTCGGAATTCTTGCGTTTAATTAACTTGGTGCATTTGGTGAAGCCTAAAATTTTAGCGAAAACGTTCTGTGGTCGTTTGAAACAAAAATTTAAATTTTTGTCTGCAGCCCAACTCGTCAAGTATGCAGAAAAGTTGGATGCGCCTATGATTGAAAAATATCCACCCCCGCAGTAAGCCACGGGACAAGCAGCATCATATTTTTTTTTTATTTAAATTGTGGCACTCCTCGAATGACAAATATATTGGCGCGTTTTTAATAGTTAATTTGTTCTCTTGGGTGCAGCAGAAACATTAATGAAGGTCGTTTGCAATGAAAAGTAGCCCCCCCCCCGCCAAAAAAAAAAAATCACACAAGTATATTCCGAAAGGTTCGTGAAGGATTCCGAGAAACCTCGGCAATTGCTAACCAGAACTATACAACTTCGTATTAAATTATAAAATCGATATGTCCGAATATTTTTCCTCCATTTTGTTTTTTGTTTACTTATGTACAGTTTTATACTAAAATGCATTATTTACGTGACGGGAACATTTGTTCTGCACTCTGTAGCTTTTCCTTTCCAGGGACGCAAGTCTACCTCTACGGCCAAACTACACCTGGAAGCAGGGCTCTGATCGCGTGATTGGAGGTTTTCAGGAGCGGGTAACCACCTCTTAATTGCTTTTGTTTCCAGGTCCACCCTGACCAAAGGTGGTAGCACCATTTAGGGTCCCAGCTAATACTGAAACCGAATGCCAAAATTTAATTCATTGGGAGCTCTGATTCAAACAAAAACTTTACCAGGTAACAGAAACCACATCACTTGAGGATTACCAACATCAGCAACTACTAAAATGTATAGCATATGTTAATCGAAGAGAAAACAATGGCAAAAAAAGGTTGTTGATATTCCACACTACTTTAAACAAAAGGTTAAGAAGGAAATCCCCATCAATGCTGGACTTGAAAAACTATGTCCCTGAAAATATTTATGAATTAAAAAAATTAACACCAATTGTTTCCTCGAAGGGAAACGGTTAATATTACCATTACGATTGCAGGGGACGTTGTTCCTAGTTAGAAGAACAAGCAAACCTAACAGCAAATGGCACCAAAATCGTACAGAAATATCTAAACTATATATAACCGCTTTTTAAGATCAATAGTGAAAAAATACTTCAAGTAAGTAAAGCCTGATTTTTGTTTTAACTATGTTACTGCTACAACTTCTGCTGATACATAGCTAATAGCTGGTTACGCGTATTCGAGGATATTCGAATACTATTGCAGATGCTCGCTCAGGCACATTTGTGTTCGTTCAACACCCACAAAGGCTACCCGTAGTTTATACATAACTATGTTGAGCAGACCTTAGTTACAGTTTCTGGGAGAGAGCGTGTTATCTGTCGTGATCAACAATCCGAACAAAGCCAGTACATTCAATCCCTCAGTCACGATGACTTGCGACTTCGTGCTAGTACAACTATTGACAGCCCACAAGTGTTCCGACGACTCATTTTCACTCACAAGGCTTGGGTCAACCCATGGTACGGTTTTCAGGCACTTTCCAAAGGTGCCGGACGCTGGGATCGTCTCAACCAGACCGATAACATCAGGGAGTCTCCTTCCTGACAAATCAACCGTGTGTGGGATTCGAACCCGGGTCTCATGGTCAGACATCGAACGTTCAAACCACTCGGCCACTGATAAATACAGACAAGATTTCAACATAAAACTTTATCCACACGGACACATACAAGGAAAAACAATTTAATATTTGGTCATCAAATAAGTTGATATTTTCGTTACTCATTTCGATATTCGTAATTATACAATATGAACATTTTAAAAATGTATTTGTTAAATTTATAGGATTTCATTTTTTGTTTTTCAAAACAATTTTATTCCTCTACTAAGCTTTCGGTTCCATCACCACACGTATGTCGAAGGGAGACAATCGGTTTGTTAAAGTCATGCCTTATAGTTAAGGTTAGGCTATTTCTGTAAATATGTAAAGACTGGAAGTGATATGAAAGAGCAAAATCAGCTCCCACACAAAATCCAAGCTCTACAAATCGCTGGTCGTATCCATCCTCCTCTACGGGTGCGAGACATTCCTGGTTGAACCAGGAGAAAGGATCCAGACTTTCGAGAACAGATGCTCGAGAAATCTCATCCGCATCTCCTACTGGGAGCACAAAACCAATGACTTTGTACGGAGCAAGGTCTAAAGTCTTGTGGGTCGGCAGGCATCTTTCTTCGCCACTATCATACACCGGAAGATGGTATCGTTTGGTTACGTCACACGGAATAACGGTTTCAGAAAGTCTATCACTGTCAAGGCACTGTTAAAGGGCGGGCGCAAGCGGGGAAGGCAACGCAAGAGCTGGTCAGACAACATCAAAGAGTGGACGGACATTACAATGACGGAACTCTTGAGAGCCACCGCCAACAGATTATCCCGGAGGAGGTTGTCAGTTTCTTTTTCTTCCTTAGGTCCCACCGACGATTGAAGCAGTAAAAGAGACTGATGAGGATGATTTCTGTAGAATCCGGCCCAGATCGTATGAGCAATCTAGCAACCAGCCTAATTATTAGTCACACCGTTAAATGGTGCTAGGTCTTTGAAACTTGTACACTTACCTACTTAGGAGAAAGAAACTAATAGTTAACGTACAACCTTAGAAAGTTAAATCTATCTTTTCACCTGTTTGGTCATGCAAATATATCCTTAGTTTAGATGAGGGTGTAGAGTGCGTTAAATCCTTTCACTTGACATTCATACGCTGAAAACATCCTATTAGAGGCAGAAACCCCTTTTCAGTTCTTGGGCATACGTAAAAAGAAAAGAAACTGGGGGCATGTATGTGTACATCTGGGAGAGGTTAGTTCTCTAATTTTCTTTTACTTCAAACTGAGATTGGGATAGGACGCTAAAATTAGCGTTCCGTGGGATACGTCGCAAAAATTACCACTCCGCGCAGTAGACGCACATGTCGTAGAAAATACATCTCATTCTTTATATTCACTAAAAGTATAAGTTAAAATTTTTATTAATCCCTTTTAAAGCGACACTCAAGAGCTTTTCTAGAATTCGCACTTTCTTTCAAAAACATTCCTTGAAATCTAATCAACACGAAAATGTTTCCCCACAGAATAAATATATCTCTCGTTTTCTCTTGTTTGTTTTCTCAACCAATTTAGTATTTTTAGTTTTTGTTTGTCAACACCAACGCTTTCTCGGCTTCAAATAACGATCCCTAATCTAATAACAATAGCGGTGTTGGTTAAGCATACATCGTATCCAGCTTGAAAAAAAAATATGATTCAATTTGAGGACTTTCTTCGATACCAAATCGTTGGTAAGCAGACTTCTCTTGTCTCCAGGCTTTCTTATGCATCCACCGTTTAGGTAGAGATCTACTCCTTGTGGGCCCGGACAACCACCACGGGCGTTGCCCACATTTGTTAAAACTCCTAAATCGACTCCTTATGTAAAGAAAAAATATGAAAATAGAAAGTAGTAAAAATAATAGCTATTAATTTATGGCGGAAACGAGAGTGAGGGTGACATAAGAACTAGAAAAAGGCCGAGATGAAAGGGCAAAAAAAACTGTTGATTGGATTTCGGCATCGTCATGGAGGTAATTCAAGGGAAGCAGAGAAATAAACAAAGCCAAAACAAAAAATTGCGGGTTGCTGGCTTTTATGTCACAGGGAAAGACTTTGAAAACACTCAGGTGTCAAAGACCAGCGTAACGTAACATTATTTTTTAACGCAAGTTAGCTTTGATAATAATAAAGTAAGAATATCTATAGAACATTATTACGCGTTTGCTTTACGGCATATCAACTCAATGAATTATTTAATGCCGACAAAATTTTTGTTGTTGGCAATATTGCTAGTAATATTTATTTTTTTCTTAAAAAATTCATGGCTGGTAATGTGTTTTTTCTTAAAAAAAATTCATGGCTGTTAATGTGTTATTTTTTTTTTTACAAAAATAGTATTGATGGTACTAAAACCTATTTTTACACTTTCATAGCGTTTTGACCCCAGTTTGGTGTTAACAGTTTGCCCATTGCTGGTACCCTAACAGGTGCTACCGCTCCGAGTCAGGGTGGACCTGGGTACAAAAGTAATTGTGGTTCTACGCTCCTCAAAACCTGATCAGAGGCCTTGCTGCTGGATGTGCTTTATTGTCTTACCCAGGACACCTTCAGGCCTTGTGCCACAACTAAGATTCGCTTATTAAATCATATCTATAGAACATTAGGGCACTTAGGCGTGGTTTAAAGGTTAGTAAATCTTGTCACGCTAAATCATTTACAACTAAGTAGCGAGGTCAATCCTCACTGGGTGTTCCATACATGCACCTTCGAGCCACAACTAATCGTCTGTCTATATTTCTGAAATGAGATATTGTAATTATTTACATTGTCCTCATCTTTATTGACATATTCACGACGTTTTGGCCGTTGTGCGCTCTGGCCTTATTCAGGTGATTGGAATTTCGAACTGAAACCTTTATTTCGTCCACCGGGGTAGATTGGACTAGTTTCACGTGCCATGCCTCTTGCGAGGGTCTCCGTTATCTTCCTTTAACTCAACTCTCCATGTTTTTGTCCACCACTGCAGTAGCCAGGTACTGAATTCACAACTCTTTGGGACAAGTCACTGGATCCGACCAACGTTTTTATCCACTGGGCCATGTGTTCAATCACCTGAAGAATGCCAGAGCGTACAACGGCTGAAACGTCGTGAATATGGCAATAAAGATGAGGACACCAGTCCGAACAATGTACATAAAGAAAGAGAATTACACAACTGGTTTGGCCTGTTAAACGGCATATAAACTTCTTATGGGTTATTTAATGCCGAAATTTAATTTTCTTGGGGACTGTGGTAGTTTTTTTTTCCAAAATGTATTGCTGGCATTTTTTTTTACTATGAAAATGTATTGCTGGCATTCTTACTACAAAAATGTATTTTATACTGTCATAATGCTTTGACCAAAGTTTGGCGAGTCACTATTAACAGGTGCTACAATCCCGGTTCAGAGTGAACCATGGAACAGCAGCAATTAAGAGGTGGTTCCAGGCTCCTCAAAGCATTCCGATCAGAAGCCTTGCTGCCGGATGTAGTTTATCGTCATACCCAGAACGCTCCACAACTAAGCTACGCTTAGTAAACCTCTGGCGCACTTCGACGTGGTGTAATGGTTAGCAAGCTCGCTACTCAATTGTAATTGATCTAGTAGATCAATTACAACTGAGTAGCGAGTTCGATCCTCATTGGGTGTTTCAGACATGCAGCCCTGTACAACATCAAAAAAAAAAAAAAAATCGCTGTTCAGCCTTTTTGACCGGGTTAGATTCGTAGTATCTCTTCTATTATTTTAGATGAGGTGACGGGTCCCAGGGATTCCAACATTGCAGCAGCAACTTTCTCATTGTATTAAAAAGAGATGGGGTCAGTGTAATATTGACGCCAGCATGACTGTAGTCATGGGAACTGTGCACATCTTTTATTCTTAGTCCATATGCATATGTATGGGCGCGGCACGTAAAAAAAGACCTTGTGTTA
>OZ038504.1:61906423-61961423 GCA_964036315.1 Acanthosepion esculentum
AAGAAATTCATTTTTACATATAAAAGGGGTTGAATTAGACACAGTATAACAGAGTACATGAATAATCAGAGGTTTATTCATGTAGATCCACAAGTGAATTTTCCAACATACGTCTGTATTTTGATTAGAAAGAAAATTAATATTGTTGTCGGAATAATTTGAATTTGTAAAAAAAAAAAAAAAAAAAAAAAATCGGAAAGTCATGGAACGGTAAAGAAATAAATACGAATTTGTTGAATACAAATACATTGACGTTATTCACTTCATGAGAGTTAGTATATAAACAAGAAACTGAAAAGTTATTGGCCAGCCCATTAAATCTGACCAAATAAACAAATTATTTGAACCCGTTCTTAGTGTGACAGAAAATTTTCAGCACACACAGACAGTCAGTACAAATTTATTTTCAAAAACCGCATTTAAAATATTCGGCACATTGAAACATCGGTTTGCGTACTACCACCAAAATTAAGCAACGTCGTGCCTGGTCAGTACCTAGATGGGTGGTGCTGTAAGCTTGGGCATTCGGGTGGTAAAATGGGAAATCGATAGAAATTGGAACTCGGCTCTCTGATTTCCTATTCCAGTCGGGTTCGTTTTATTCACTTACGCGCAAACACCATTGAGAAAGATATGAATCCACCTCTTTTCCCCTAGCTATGGGTTAATTCGTAAGACCTGCATCACTAAACCATTAAATTCTTGCAATCTAAAAATATTCTCTGGCTTTAAATAACCTGCAAAGCCGTATAATATGAATCAATCAACATTCTATATAGTGATTTTCCGAGCGTAGCTCAGATGTAGCACAAGGCCGAAAGTATGGGGCACTCAGTGAGGATCGAACTCATTACTCAGTCGTAATTGTTCTATCAAGACACGCTCGCTAACCATTACACGACGCCGAGGTGCCCTCAATCAACTTATATATAGTTTAATTTTCAGTTTTTTTTGCTATATATTGTATTGAGCGTTCTTTCTATTTTTTAGGTTAAATAAAAAATGAAAGTAGGTTTTTGAGAAATCGATTTAAAAAGGCCAATATTAAAAATGAATTTCTCATTTTAAAAGTTTCAAATACGAAAAAAAAAAAAATCATTTTATTTTCAGTAAACAAATAAAACTTTTTTTAATTTCGTTCAAATATAACTAAAACAAAAAACTTCTTGTAGTTACTTGACAGATGTATTCAGAAAACAGTTTGACTCATGAAAATTTTACTTGTCATTTGCTATTAAATGAAAACATTTTGTGGGGTGTATAAAACCCCACGGTACTAACGGAGATTCAGTAGCCTCATCTGCAGGATTTCTATCGCAATTATTACAGTCTTCAGGCTCAATGAGCCATATAAACAAAACTTATCCTAATTCTGGTGAATAGAACACGTAGCAGACCGAAAATAAGAACTCCGAGTCGTCAAAGACAGTGGAACAAAGAATGAGATATCTAAGCTCAGAATGATATTACCCCCCCCCCCCCAAAAAAAACAATAGAAATGCATAAGGATATATATCTATGTTTTATAGATTATTTAAAAGCGTTGGATTAAGCAGGCCACAAAGAACTGTAAGATAACCACGACATATTCGGGAAGGACATTAGAATAATCCAAAACCTATACTCGCGGCAAACTGTCTGCACGCGGATAGAAAATGAATCCAGTAAATACGGAAAAATAGAAAAGTGTGTGAGACAAAGATGTGTCTTCTTACCGGACTTCTTCAACCTCTACAGTGTGGCGATTTCTAGAGAATTAGAAGTCCTACCAGGATTCATTATCGGTGGCCACAATCTTAAGATATGCAGACGACACAGTGTTGACGGCAGACACAAAGGAAACTAGAAGAACTATAGAAGGTGGTGAAGGAAAGCGGGAAGAAAGAGCCAAACATCAATTGCAAGAAGACAGAATGCATGATTGTTAGCAAAAGTAACAGCCCAACATGCAAATTAGAAATTGGTAATGCCAGAAATCAAACAAGCACAACGATTTAAGTATCTGCGAAGTGTTTTAACAGCAAACGGAAAGTGCGAAAGCAAATTCGGATAGCGAAAGATACCTTACAAAACATAAGTATTAAGAAACGTGAAAATTTCGTTAAAAAAAAAAGTACTGATCGGTTATGTAATATCGGTGCTCATCATTGGCAGTGAACGTTGGACAATCTTTATAGATGAAGACGAGACTTGAAGCAACAGAAATATGGTTCTACAAAAGGATGCTGAGAATGCTATGGAAGGAATATGTGAGCAACGACGGAGTTTTAGAGATAATGGAAACAAAAAGGATACGTGGAATCAGAAGGAGTTGAAATTACTAGAACAAACAAGGAGGAAAGAGGGTTTGGATAATCCGATACTAGAAGGATAGATTGAAGGCAAGAGGAACAGAAGAAATAAAGATATAACCTAACTGAAGAGTTTGAGTAAATAAATGGCAGAACAGGGTTTAAGAGAAACAGGAAAAAGACAATTTATTAAGAGCTACAAAGGACAGGAAATTCTGGAGAGACATGATTGCCAAAGTCTTGAAGAGACACGGCACATAGAAGACGGTATTCAGAGCGTTTAGTGCCGCTTCCTAAATATTAGAGAAATACTCTATGTAGGATTTCAACGGTTGAACCAGAAGATGAGGGCTACGCATGACGGACATGTTATAGAAGGCGCCACACGAAATTATAACAGAGTCAGCGGCAATCCGTTGCAGTTTCATAACTGGATTCTACACGTCTCATATGTTCCGCAGAGAAAGGTCAGGAAATCAAGTGCGTAGATCACTTCCTGACAAGTTGAGTTCCACTTTAAACAAATTCACGCCATCGGCACTTTTTGATTTTCTTTCACCTTCAATTAACGCTTGCAAAGCCAAACGGAGTTTCGGAATGGATGATGGGAGCAGGTTTTGGTGAAACTGGAAGATTCTAGTCCTGAACCTGCATGTTGGCGGCGAATTTAGTCATCAATGCCGATCAGCAAAGAAATTAAATTCTTTGATACGAGATAAAGCTGACGACGTCATTTTTGTAGGGTATTCAAAACAGACCACGTTAATAACACAGTTTTAAAGATGAAAGACGAAGGTTTTTTTAATACGTAATTTTCGACACACGAACATATAAGATAACTTCCAGAACCTTATTAAGATTTGTTATTGTAGATACGAGGAAATGGTATGAACAATTTTTATTAATACTTTAATGTTTGTCATAACGTTTTTTTTTTAAGCAACTCTTGTTTGTAAAACAAATATTTTAACGTGACTCGCGTTCAGTTTGCGTATATTGACACTTACTAATTGTTGCCTACATTGGCAAAAGTGCATACAAGTGAGGGCGCCCAGTGGGGAGCCTATTCAATCCGGAAGCAATAATCTGAAGGACGAGCTCGCTAACTATTGCTTTATAGTAATAACCCTGGTAAAATTTACTAAATTTAACTAAGTTTAGCACATAGTAAAAAAAAATGTTACATCCAGTCAAATTTGAGCTCGCTAGTGAATAATCTGCTATATTTCGTCCTATAAGAGACGCCCACAAATATAAGTATTGAATTATTTGTTTAAATATGGATTTAATATAACAGGATACTAATTTAATGATAGCGTCAAAATTAGCGCTATGTTTTGTTATCGTCTGATACGATTCATACGGGGCGCGATGGCTAACTTGCCGCCATTTTATATTTTTAATTTCGCGCATGCAAGATTTTTGTTTTGCCGATTACACAATATAGTAGGGTTAGTTGGGTACCGGCTGTGAGGAAAAGTGCACCATGACGCAATTCACTTCGCCAGAGCTTACTGTATTGCTTGGCATTCGCGCCAGAAGCTCCAACACGAACATTTCAGAGTGTTTTGGTATAAATCCGAAGACAGTGCAGAGAATTCGGAAAGACTTGCATGAGGAGTGTAATGGCGATTACGAAAGTACGGCAGCACGGGAGACTCACACTGAACATTTTGATAAGAAAAGAACTGTTGAGGGTCTCAGGCTTAACACAGAGGCTTACATCAAGTGCCTTGAGGAGGTAGTGCTGCCCTGGGTCAAGAGAGTGGCTGCTTGAAGACCCTACGTCTGGCAACAGGACTCTGCATCATGCCACACAAACAGGAGAACCCAGTCATGGCTGTCAGACAATTTCTGCAACCACATCACCCTTTGCATCTGACCACCTAACCTCCAGACTGCACCCCCTTGATCCTTATGTGTGGGCGAGAGACCAACAAAACTCTTAACACCAAAGATGAACTGAAGGCAAGGATTACGACATTATTCACCAACTAAAACAAGGAGATCGCCAGGAATAGATGCAGGATATTCCGAAGTTGTCTGGAGACTGGTTGAAGCCAATGGCAATTTTATTAAATAAATTTACTCTTTAGTATTTCCTATTTTTGTGCAATTTTGGTAAATATGTCGGTTAAAGTGAGATGTCAATGTAATTTAGACGACAATTTATCCATCGTACCCCGTATATGCCAACTCTGTAGCCTCCTAGTAGCGTATGGGGGACACGCCTAATCACGCTAAGTGTTTTTCTATGTACCTTACCTCTTCAGAACGTGGGCGAGCATGATTCTCCACAATTTCCTGTTCTTTGTAGCCGTTTTGTAAATTTTAGATTTTCACGATCTTCTTATCCCTCTTCTGTTAACCATCTGCACAAGCTCGTTAGACAGGGGTTATGCGTCGATTTTCTCCGTGCTTCTCGTCTTCAATGCCCTGTGAGTGTCAAAATTTCTAGGCCCACTTGTGTGTCCTGGGGAGTTCAACTGTCTTTCTGATTTAAAGGTTTCCAAAGTCTAAAAAACATCATTGCTCATATTTTTCTTTTTTTAAGCGTATCACCCCAAGCAAGGCTGGAGGCAACTATCACGCAAGGGGTTATAGAAGGGTTGGAGGAAGAGCAGATAGGAGTGGTAAAGGAGAGGATGTAGAGAAAGAGAAAGACAGTGGGTCGATCAAGGCAAGGGGGTTACAGAAGATTTGGAGCGAGAGCAGATAGGAATGAAAGAATGTGGAGAAGGGAAGTGGATAGATCAAGGCAACTGGAGATGTCGATTGACGCTACACTTAAACCGTTGGAGATTGTATTTGTCAGGGAAACAGTAATAGGGAAGGGAGTTCCATAGGCGAGAAGTGCGAGACATGAAGCTATTGGAGTAGAAGAGACGTCTGCATCTAACAGTTTCAACGGTGTAGGGGTGGGAACGGGGTGCCAGCCTCGTGAGACGTTTAAATTCACGAGGCCTGGGGACAAGCGAAAGCAGCTCCTCGGAGCAATTACCGTGAAAGTACTTGTAAAAAAGGCAGAGCGAGGCAACATCGCGTCTGTGAGAGAGCGACTGCAGACGAGATGACAGATCAGAGTCAATCACATTGCATCTCCGTCTCTGGATCTTATCAAGAACCCTGAGGCAAACAGCAGGGGCCCCAGACCATATATGGCAGCAATACTCCATGCAGGGGAGAATGGTCGATTTATAGACTTGATTCGGTTCATGGAATTTTCAGCATCCTTCTGTAGAACTACATTTCTACTGCCTTTTCTTCATCTGTGAAGAGACTGCTCAGCAATCACCGCCATATAAGAAGACTGATAGTCACGTAACGGTTTAGCAGCCTTTTCGAGGTTTCTAAATACATTACTCATCTTTTGTCAGCCGTCTTTCGCTATCCAAATATACCTTCGATTTTGGGTGTCGCACTTTCCTACATGCGTTCAAACACTTGCCAGGTATTTTAATTACTATACTTGCTTGATCATGATATCTCCAATTTGCATGTTGGGTTGTTCCTTGTCTTGTGGTTTACTTAGCAAGTAGGTTGTTACGGTATAAAATTTCTAGCCCCACATCCAAACGGTTTGGGATTCAGATTTGTCCTAACCTCGTTTGTAACAAAATCTAAAGAGTTCAATGTATGATTGATTTTAAACACTTAGCTGGGAGTACAAGAAAGATTCATACCTTTCCAAGTGTTTTGGATATATATACATATATATATGATCGGCTCTCCCGTCGAACTCGACGTATGAGGGTCAGGCAGATCAGTTCCTAGAAACTGAAAGCCCGTCACCAACACATGAAATTTGATTATAGTGGTGAAGGCTTTGTGCAGGGCCATCCACACTTTTTGGAGGGACGAATACAGGGACCTGATGCAGCGAATGCCACAAGGTCCCCAAACGACCCTCCGCAGGTTGTGAATTCAGAGTTGTCCTTCTCCTAGACCAGTTGCCATCCAAGTCTATAGAAGCCAGTCTGCCCTGCTATTTACCCATAGTTGGCGGGAGAAGAGGATTCACACCTTTCCCAAGGGTATTAGCACGTAAGTGAATGTAATGGATTCGACTGGAATTTGAACTCGGCTCTCCGATTCCTCAATTCAAGCCGTTATCCATTAATCCACCGTGCTTTTTAATTAAACAGTATAAATTACATTTACTGGCCTGAATGTTCGAGAATTTTCGTAAAAAAATATGCTCTACGAAATTTCAGGACGGTAAATGTAATTAATACTGTTCAATTAAAAAAAACAGAGCATTTACTTAAATTATATCTATAAAAATAACGTATAAACAGAAAATATATTAAATAATAGTCAAACTTAATCCATTTCATTTGCATCAAGTATTTATAAACAAAATTAAATATTAAAAAATGATGGTAATTTATCAATTTTCAACTTTAAAATCACTAAAATATTTACCAGACGAACGAAAAGTCTAGGTAAATTATGGTGGATGCTAAGTGTTATAATTTAATGTCTAGTAAAGTATTTTTAAAATAACAATTAATATTTATATCATTTTAATTTGGCATTAAATTATGTAAAATATGCTTTCATAGAATGTAATAAGTTTAGGTTTTCTTTTAATTTCTTTTTTTTTAAAAACTTTTATATATTCATATATGCTGGCTTGGCAAAGGTAATTCTTTCAGGAACGAAGATATTTGAAAAAACACAAAAAAAACCCTCCCTTCAAAATACAAACCCTTACAGGGAGACGAAAGTTACGCTCACCCCAATTTTCGTGCTTAAACGAAATCTATTGTTTTATCGAATTTTACTATTAATAACTTTAAAAAAAAAAAAAAATAAAAAATAAACAAATAAAACGTTTCTAACGATTTTTGATAAAACGCTAAAAAAAAAAAAAAAAAAAAAAATTCACACCAGTATAATACACTGATACCACTTATAAGGAACAGCCGTTTAGTAGGGTTAATTAAGGAAGCATAGAATCAAATATTAGAATCAGTCTTTATAATGAAAAGACGTTTAAAACAGACGACCGCTTTATGTGGCGTGTCTCACGATATAGGCGATCATGGTTCACCATAATTTCCTGTCCTTTGTAGATCTTAATAAGTTGTCTTTTTTGCTATCCTGCCCCGCCCCGAAATCCTGTCCCGATCTCCATTTACTCAAGCTTGATAGGTAGGTTACGCGTTGTTTTCCCTTGTTCCTCTTGTCTTCAATCTGTCATGTGAGTATCAAATTTCCAAGCCCTCTTTCCTCATTATGTGTCCTAGAAATTTCAACAGTCTCGTCCTGATGTTATGCATAGGTTCTCTTTTGGTTTCCATTTTCTCTAGAACTTCGTCGTTAACAGGGACAAAAATTCTGTTTAAGCGAAATAGATTGTATTATCGATTTTTTGAGTTTTAATGGGCGACATTTAAAAAAAAACTCAAACCTCGTTGACCAAACTGGTTATCCATTAAGATAATTCCGGTACTAATTAAATTACAGTGTTTGGGGAGCTATACCGAAAATCAGGAAACTATAATTTGAATATTCATAATAATATTAAACATTAAAAAAAAAATCATTTTTTTTTACTATTCCTACCAAGACTTTTAAGAAAGGTTAACTGGATAACCCTGGATAGAGCAAGTTCAAGCTTATTTTGAGGATTTCCAACAGAATTGTTTTGGAATATATAAACCCCAATAAATGCTTCAAGCTATGTGCATCCTAAGCAGGTAGGTATGCAGCTGCTGCATCTCCTAGTAAAAATACGGAAGATTAAATATTCCAATTTGCTATCAACTTTATAAGCGAGTGTTGCATTTTTTTTTTAATAGAGTTCACCCCAAGTATGGTGGTAAAACAAGTAAGACAAGTGTCTACTGGGTGTTGAAGAATTAGAAAAACATTACCAAGGAGCAAGAACAATAGAAGAGTAATCAGGAGGACCGTAGATAGCGATTGACATTGCATTTAAATTTTTGAAGATTAAAATTGACTGGAAAGCTTGGAGTCGGAAGGGAGTTCCACAATGAGAAGTGCGAGAAAAGAAACGGTTAGTATAGAACTTACGGTTACATCTAGACAACTGTAAATTGATGAGACCTCGTTGCCAATCGAGTACAGTGCTTAAATTCACGAAGTCTAAGCGGTGATGAAAATGACATTGCAAAATACTAGACGAGATTTCAATATCGGCTGAGACAGGAAGTTCACTCATGAATTATTTTGTTTTAAATGAGTTCACCCCAAGCAAGTCAATAAAGCTACTAAAACACAAGGGGTTACTGGGTGTGGAAGAAACATTACTAAGGAACGGGAACAATAGAAGTGTAGCAGGTTGATAGTAGATAGCGTTATCAGTCGTCAGTCTAGTATTTTTAATGTGCCGTGTCCCTTCAGGACGTAGGCGATCATGGCTCTCTATTTCCCCTCTCCCTTGTAGTTCTCAATAGGTTTCGTCCTTCTGCCACCCCCCAGGCCACGTTCTTTCATCCAGTTGACAGGTATGTCATGCGTTGCTTTCCCCTTGTCTCTCTTTGCCTTTATTCGACCTGTGAGTATCAGATTTTCCAGGCCCTGCTTCCTCATTATTTGTCCCAGAAATTTCAGCTACCTCTTCCTTGTGTTAAATATAAGCTTCCTCCTTGTTTGCATCTTCTCCAAAACATCATCGTCGCCCATACGCTTGGTCCATGTTATCCTTAGCATTCTTCTGTAGAACTATACTTCCGTTGTCTAGAGTCTCTTCATCTTTGAGGTGATCGTGCAACATTCGCTGCCGTAAAGGAGGACAGATGTCACTTAGCAAGCTCAGTACTCTTTTCTTTGTTACCAAAAGAAATCCTCCTGTCTTGCAATACTCTACTCATCTCCTGGAATGCGTCTTTGGCCATTCCAATACGTCTACAGATCCCAGCGTCGCACTTACCATCCTCCGTCAAAACACTTCCCACATATCAAAAACTTTTGCACCGGTTTTTAGTGTACCCGACATGCAAATCGCATTTCGGGTTCATTCTTTTACTGATGATCATTCATTCTGTCTTGTAGTTTATGCTTAGTCCCTTCTTCTCGCTCTCCTTCGCTGCCTTCTGTAGGATGTTTTGTAATTTCTTTTCTGTGTCTGCTATCAGTATTGTGTCATCTGCGTATCTTCGTGCGCTTAAATTGATAAATTTACAGCGGTGGGAAAGTGACTGAAGCCGAAACGCCAGATCTAATATTGCTGATTCTTCTTTGGATTTTATCAAGAGTTTTAATTATATGGTAGGAGCACTAGATTAGATGTGGCATGGATGAATGGTAGACTTATAGATGTGTAAGAGATTCTGGTGAGAAAAAATTGTCTTGCACGATACAGTGAACCAATTTTCTTAGCTAGAAATGGATTCAATAAAGTCTTTCCACGCCATGTCAGCCGAGAATGTTAGCCTGAAAAGGCCCAACGAGTAACTCTTGGATATTAGTATCAGCCATGCTGTAGGAAAGCAGAAAAAGGTGTTCTCAGATGATTAATAGAGCAGTTTTCTTTTGGAGGCGTTAAAATTTGCCCCAGTTAACAGACTGGCGGTCGTTTTGCACATCGGCTGTCATGGCGAACTTCTCGAACTGATTAGCCTTACTATCGAGACAGGAGTAAATGGTTGTATCATCAGAGCTGATGGAAAGGTCATTAATGAAAATTAAAAGCAAAGTCGGACCAACATTACCATACATTATAAATCTGAATTTGCAGGTCCATTTTAGGTCGATTGTATAACAAGATCATTCTGATCAGTCCTTGCGTTACAAACCAGTAAAGATTCAAATTTGGTAATCAAGTGCTCTTAGTTAGCCAGAACAAAAATCAAGTGAAGTCAGCTGACTTCGACAAACTTTATTCACGATTAAATACCAGAATTTGAGTTTAAAAGAAGCAAAGATAATGAAGTAGAACACAAAAGAGATTTCGATTCCTAGTCTATGTGACAAGTCCTTTTTGGATGTGTGCAACCACGTCTCTCCACAACTGCCCGATTTTTGTTACTTGGTAACTTTTAGCTCTTCACTACCTTTTTTTTAGCCCCTAGTTCGACCATCCATTCACATGTAGTTTTTAATCAGGTTACTTTATGTACTTATCTCCGCTTCTCTTGCCTTCAGTAGATGCTAATATTAAAGTACAGTGTAACCCGGATATAAGAGAGTGGTCGGGACCGGAGACGAAATCTCTTATATCCGGGTTTGGTCAATTTTATATAGATTAACACAGGCTCTAATTTGGGACCACAGAAAATCTCTTATATCCGGGTCACACTGTATATGAGACCTCTTTCCTAATTATGTATCCAAGAAATTTCAGCAGTTTCTTTGACAAGTCTAAGTTTCCTTGTTCTTATTTTTCTTAAAACTTTCTCGTTGCTCACA
Organism: Acanthosepion esculentum; assembly: GCA_964036315.1. NCBI lineage: Eukaryota > Metazoa > Mollusca > Cephalopoda > Sepiida > Sepiidae > Acanthosepion > Acanthosepion esculentum. Next base: position 61,917,094 of record OZ038504.1, read on the forward strand.
TGTTCTGTCCATGGCATTCACAACATTCGTTCAGTACAACCCCATGTATGCTGTTTCAAGTCTCTTATTCTGTGAGGAAACTATCCAATAGTCATTGAAATATTAGATTATATACTACGCTCGTTCGGCACTCGTTTTTAATCTATATTTTTATGTCGCTTAATACTTTTAGTTTCTGGAAGGTATCGTTCGCCATTCCGATGCATTTTAGGATTCTCAGGTCAAATTCTCCATAATCTGTTATTACACTACACGGATCGTTAAATTTCTACACCTGCTTCAGGTGTTCCCATTACGTAGCTGACACCACGTAAGTGTCTGAACAAGCTAATAAGTCTTAAATGCACAGAAATAATTAAAAGACATAGCTGTACACAGCTTATTAAATCAATGTTGAATTAATTTACATGTATATCTTCAAAAGCGATCGCACGGCCTTGTGGATCATGAATTGATTTCCACCCCTTTCCCCACAGACGAAACGTTGCTAGCCTCTAATTTTATTCCCTGGCAGAAATTCGGGCGAAGTATAAACCGGACAGAAGTTGGTACCCACTTAATTTGCATATCTCTGGACCATTTGGATACAAACGGAGATTTCCCAACTATTATAGAAAATACGAACATAGACTCAACTACATGTAGAATACGGTTACAAATAATGGAAGCGTGAAAAAACAAAACAAAAACAAAACAACAAACAACCAACAAAAGGAGGTTTTATATAATATCAATTCTGAACACGGCCACACCGTGCTGTGTTCGGAAATTAAACCAGTATATATAATCTACATATTAAAAAAAAATCCTGAATAATGCCTAATAGATTAAATAATAGCGAAAGCGTTCGGATCCACAAATCATTTGGATAGATTTTATACCCAGAAAAGAAATCACTTGACAAACGCAAAAAAAATATGATAAAAGTTTAATGTCAGTCTTTTCAGTTGTCTTCAATGAAACTGTGTGCCTTACACACACACACACACATTATATATATATATATATATATATATATATATATATATATTGTGTGTTCGACCAGACAGTAACGGTAACTTTTCGTTTTTGAAGAAAACATTGTTTGCCCTTACTCTTCTCACAATCAATCCTATCGGACGTATTCGGGGGGGGGGGGAGAAGGGAAGAAAGAAATATTATTCGCGAAACATCGACCGATATATTAAGACGAAAGATAAAACAAAAACAAGTCGTTCTTTATTGGTGAGAAATCTCTACTAGTGTACCTTTAACTACCTATGAATTTCTTCTTTGGTGGCTTTGATAAGTTGACTTAAGACTAGTGGTAATCGGGGAATTTTTTTTTTTTGGTGGATGGGAGATAGGCAATGGCGATGAAGAAAAGTGATATAGTGAGCCGCCCATTGTTTGTTATAATCTTGTCTCTGTTCTAGTGTAGTCTTTGACTGGTTTTAACTTCCGGGTTACCCATTGCGACTTCCAAACTATTCTCTAACCGCAACCGTCTACGTACATTTCTTCGTTGGGTGCGAGTCAGTCTTTTTTGCTCCGATCGGAGACGGATGAGTAATTTTTAATCATTTCTCCCCAAGCAAGACAACGATGCCACTAGGACGCTGGGGGGGGGGTAACAAAATGAAAGAACATGGAAAGAGGAAAGAAAAAAAGAAAAAAAAAAAAGAAAAAAAAAAGAAGAAAAAAAAGAAAAAAAAAGAAAAAAAAAAGAAAAAAAAAAACTTTAATGAGGAAAAGGACAAAGGATTTGGGAAGACAGAAGATAAGTTATTGACGTTGTATTTAGATTTTTGCAGATGGTGAGTGGCAGGGAAGTAGTAAATCAACAATTCCACTAGCGAGAAAAGAAGCTACCCGGATAAAACACAGTTGCATCTAGCTAATTCAATAAAATGGTGAGAATCTAGTTGTCAATCTAATAAGTTTTTACAGATTGGTGACCATTTGGAAGTTGGGCGGGGGTTATTTAACATTGGAAACCAATTCGTTTGACGTGGTCACTTGTAGTTTGGTGGTTCTGTATTTTTACAGATGTAGGTTTTTTGTTTTGCTTGACTACCGTTTACTAGACACTCTTAGGAGAGAAATTGGGATTTATCGCCTGCTTATTACGTAGGCGACATCCAAGATATTTTTCCTATTTTACAAAAAAAAAAAAAAAAAAATTATCGCTAGCTTATTAATTATCTTTTACTTCTACAAAACAATTGAATTTCCTAAACAACGGTAAAATTGTAAAATTTATAAGATGCCTGAATAAAAAGCGTTAAACCCGCCATAAGAAATTTAATTCAACTCTAAAAATTAAAGGGGGAAAAGAAAACGAAGTTACTAATAAGCGAGTTACTGCTTTTCCTAAGCTTGCCCGTTAAATGATAGTCAAGCCATTTTTTTTTTCACCAGAGCTTGTCGGGTTTTGATTCCGTTTCAGCTCTGACAATGGTGGCGGCAAAGCCTGTCAATCATCTATTTGTTTTGTGTGTGAATAAAAAGACTTTAAAAAAAAATTTTTTTTTTTTTAGTCAAAACGCACAAAAGGGATGAAAAATTTACGTCTGGTTCGGAATGTTGATTGACAGAGTGCACAAAGGTCTGGATGACTAGCCTTCCTCGAGGAAGGACATGTACACGTTTTTCATTTTTCCCAGTCGATGAAAATATCTGGATATAACCAAACGAAACAACCCCTGCCCAGCCAAAATAAATAAGTAGTTTCGAAATAAAGAAAATTGATATATAAAGATTTATTTATCTGTCTTACCTTCAAATTTATATTCTATCCGAACTCGTACAAGATTCAAAATCCGTACTGAAATATCCAACTTTCGAGGCAACTGTGTTCACGGAGGAAAACAAAATGAGTAAAAACGTCCACGTTTGCTAATTTTTTTTTTTTTTTTTTTTTTTTTATGGCAGGTCTTAAGGACAAAATAAAATTTCCTGACTTCTGTACACTCATCTGAAATTTTAATACATTTATATCTGGCTTAGATATTTTGGTACATGCAATTTGTCATTAAGAGTATACAACAGCATAAACAGGTTTTACAGGAAGGAAATTAATAATGGATTGATCCAGTCTCACGTTTTATATGATTGAATGGATTCTACCACGTTCTAAATTAAAGGAATTAAATACAAAAAATCTCTTGTTTAAAAATCATGTCACTCCTGAGCAAGGCAATTAAATCACTAAGACGCAAAAGGTTACTGACTGTGAAAGCATATACGAAAAATTTATTAAGGAGAGAGAACAATAAAATAAGAGGAATTAAGAAGACAGAAGATAACGATTAACATTGCATTTAAATTTATGAACATCTAAATTGACTGGGAAACAAGAGGCCAAGAGAGAGCTCCACAAGCGAGAAGTGCGAGAGAAGAAACTGTTAGCCTAGAACTTACGGTTACATCTAGCCAATTCAACTGTAAAATGAGATGTTGCCGACAATTTAGTACTTTGTAAAATCGAGAGATACCAAAGAAGAAAGCTAATCAGAATAATTACCATGAAATCTTTTTATAGAATACGCACAGAGAAGCTACGTTACGGCGGTAGGAAAATGACAGAAGTCGAGCTGCCTGGTCAGGACCGATAACATTGCAGATTCTTCTTTGGATTTTATTACGAATCTCTAAATATATGGCAGAAGCTCGAGACCAGATGTGACAGCAAGACAGTAGACTTATAAATGTATAAGCTAGATTATGGCGAGAAAAATTGTTTAGCATGACTAGATTTATTGTATATAAAATACAATTGTGGCACGAGGCCAAAAATGGGGGGATGGGCTAAGGCTGGTCATCACTTACTATCTTATACCTAGTTAATTAGATTCACGACCCATTCACTCATTACAATTTGCACATCCACGAAAAGAACTCTTCCATCATCATTCAATCCTCCATATACCACAATACCGCATACTTTCAGGGGACTTACAAAAACACCCCATGACATAAAAATTGACGATTATAAAATTCTCTATCCAAAAATCTGTGGATGATACGTAATGGGGGTGGGGAGTGAATGAACCCAAAAACAAACTAAAATATCAAAACAAATACACAAAATAAAAGGATAACTGATGTTAGTTGTACCCATCAAACCCTCAAAAGAATTCAGAGACTGCTGTATTCTGCCTTTAGACAAAATCAAGAGGTTCTCTTACTAAGAGAGAGGGAAAAGATTAAATAAATACGGCAATGGGAAAAGAAGAAAGCTGACCCTGTCGAGGACATAGTGAACAAACATTTCTGCCAGAAATCCTTGCCATTGATTCAATATAATCTTGCCAGCAGAGAGCGGAAAATCTATATTCAATTAAATTAAAATATTCATAATTTTTATTTATTTATTTTACTCATATTCAGACTTCGATTTAATATTCAATTTCCTTCTTATAGGCTAAAATAATAAATATTTAAACTTGATATTTGTTTAACTTACTAAATTTTAATAATAAATTAGGGTTAACTTGGAAAATTGAATTTTTTCCCCTCGGGAAACGAAAATTCAAATTTTTCCACTCTGTATGACGCTAAAATGTCCTGCGTGGACAAAAGTATTTTTCTCTAAGATACCCGGCGCCAAAATAGCTGATTCTGCACTTATCTTCTTCGATTTGCCGTGTCCCTTCAGGACGTTAGCGATCATGTCTCTTCACAATTTCCGAACCATTTTCATTTTTGTCATCTCTCCTAAACTTGTTCCGCCATCCATTTACTCAAGTTGGGTTATGCATTGTTTTCCTTTCTTCTTCTTGCCTTCAATCTGTCCTGTGAGTATCAAATTTTCCAAGCTCTCTTTCCTCATTATGTTCCCTATAAATTTCAGCTGTCTTCCCGATGCTAAGTATAAGTGCCCGTTTTGTTTCAATTTTCTCTAAAATTTCGTCGTTGTTCACATGTTCATTCCATGGTATTCTCAGCATCCTTCTGTAGAATCATATATCTGTTACTTCATCCATGAGGAGATTGTCTAGAATTCACTGGTGGGATTCCATGACAGTTCAGTACTCTTTTTGTTTTGTTTCTAATGAAATTTTCCTGTTTCATAATGTTTTCTACAGATTCTGGAAGGCATCATTTGTTATCCCTTCATCTGGCTTATAGGAGGGCTGATAGCACATAACATAATAATTCAGTACTTTTTTTTCTTTTGTTTCTAACGAAATTTGTTTCTTAATACTTTGCTTAACTTCTGGAAGACATCTTTTGCTATCCCAAGACACCTTCGTGTTTCAATCGCACTTTCCGTTTTCTATTAAAACACTTCCCAGATATTGAAATTTTTGTACTTGTTTGATTTTGGTACCGACAGTTATTTATATATTGGCCTGTTTCTTTTGCTAACAATCATGCATTCTGTCTTCTGCTGGTAACATGGAATTCAGTATAATCTATAGAATGTTGCATTTACGGACAGGGCTCTCCTACTCTTTGCTGAACCTGAGAAGTAAACACAAGACTTGGCTTCAGTTAAACAAACCAGGCAAATAACTTTGTCTTTAATTCTACGTTAAATGATAAGGGACACCCCTTACCCGACTTGCCACTTCTCAAGGAACAAAAACTTTGTAATATCTCTCTCTAGCCTTAATTCAAAGAAGGTGCTCTTCCTCCAAACCTTCTGTAACCCCTTGCGAGCTAGTGGCTTCCAGCCTTGCTTGGTGTGATAAGCTTAAAAAAAAAGGTCCGGATAAAACCCTGGTGGTTGCTCTTAAGAACATTAACTGCTGCCCGATGAAGAAATGCTTCCCAAATATATGGAAAGTTTCAACTATGCCCTGTTCTTAAGAATCCCCACTCACAATATCGATCCATTTGTATTCATCTCTCAAGTAGTTATATTATAGTTTACTATCAAATCGACTGACTAAGACTGGAATATAAGTTGAATGTTTAATCATATTTGTTAAAATTATTGCTCTATTTCTTATTAACTCTATTTCTTACTGAACACTTTAATTGCAAAAACAGCTTGCCTTAAAATCGTTGTCATCCAGAATACATCATATTGTATGTGTGTATATATATATATATATATATATGAGTGTCCACATATGTCTGTGCGTATATATAAATCTGAAGACGATACACTGATTTTCATAACTGTTTATGAAGAATTAGATTTGTCAAAGTAGAAGCCATGGAGAACATATTTTATTGCGTTCCACAAATAAAGCCTTGAGACGGGCTGAAGCAGTTAAAGGATTTATTAAGCCTGCCTTTCCAATTCTCAGTACACAAGAAATTCAGAAAATGAATCAATACAAAGATATTAATTACGCTAGAATGGGTAACTTGTTGTTTAGGGAACGAAATTATTTTGTTGACTTGCAGATTTAGCAGAATTATGCATCTCGAGTTAAATTACTCAGGTTGTTGAAATATTTGGTGTGTCCAAAAGTTTCCAACGAAAAATCGGATTTTAAGTCTTTAAGTTTAAAAAAAAAAAAGAACGTTTGAAAGTTTTACACACATCTAACACTTAATAGCACTTGTTCTATCAGTAACACTTGTATTAATGCTTAATTACTAACAGGGTAGGTGTGTACTAGCCACAAACTACCAGACTAGGGATGCTTGATTGGGGGCCTCCCGGGTAGTGCTTTGTGACGCTCGCTATCCTATCAACATTTGCTTTTTCTATCTACATTTATATACGTTACAAATTGGACTAAGCACTACTGACTATTAAAGGAGGAAATGTCTTTAGATTTTGACGTAATTCTGGGGTCTTTTTTGTCCAAATTCGTGGATTTGCTTTGCTCATTTCTCCAAAAAACATTCTATAAAATTAAATATTTTTTATCCATAATGTTGAATGCCTTAAAATTTATTCAAGTTTTTAACAAGAAAAATCTCAAGCTGCTGTTAAAAATGCTGCAAAACATTGCTGATTTATTAAAGAAGGCATGTCTCGGGGGCGTATCGTAGACCCTTGCACAGACCCTGACCATCCATTTTGTTCTGATTTTCAATGCTTTATGGTTGTAAAATCATTTGCCATAAATCTCTCCATTAAAACTATTTACAATAAATCGCATATTAAACATCGTTAGCAATACGTTTATATTAAGTGTGTGCAAAAGAAGTTTCTAGTACAAAGAAAAAGAAAGTATGTATTCAGGATATCTACCAATCGCCCCACGCGGTCAGACGTGGCACAAGGCCGAATTTAATGTGGGGTATCCGAGCCCTTAGGCTCGACCAAAAAAAAAAAAATATATACCCTTAGACCTCGTATAAAACGGGGTCTGGTAGCTGTTTCCCCGAGACGAGATTCTGCCCTTCGACATAGCCTCGTCTGGGGATCCTCTCTGCCCGGAGGCAGAGAGTTTGACCAGCACAGCTGGAAACGGATCTCCAACTGCAGAAAATATGTATTCAGATTCTAGTTTGATTTGATTTGTTTTACGGTATATCAACCTCAGTGGGTTATTTAATGCCAACAAGATTTTTTTTAATAATAGATTCGTATGAATAGACCATATATCTTTTGCAAGGAAGCAGTTGGTAGATCCGATTTCATCGATATACTTTTGTAAAGAGTGGGGTTGTCGAAAGTCTGCTTTCATTGATGTATTCTTTTCTGATACACAGTTTGTAGAAAAATTGATTTTGACATTCGCATTTGGTTTATAATTTTTGGTAGAGTCCTACTGTTTCGAGAAACTTTCGCTTTTACTTTCTCGAACAGCTTATACATATGGTTTATATTATAATATTTTTGTCTTGAGAAAACAAGATCTGAGCACTCGGTTAATATATGTTTAATACAATATACCGTTATACATGCTTGGAGTAGCGGTTAATCTACTGTTTAGTAAGTGGGTTATTCTCGTATAGACAATGCGTACGCGGGCAGTACCACGTTTTCCTTACGAGATTTTCCGTGATCTGACTTCCATTCCCCTAGTTTAGGCTGGATTGCGAAGAGTTTATTGCGTAGGTTATCGTCCCAGTAACGTTGCCATTCCTTTTGAATGTATTTATTAATAACCTCCTTAAAATCTGTGAATGGAATTTTGATCCTTGTTTCCACATTCACATCCCAAGCCGACTTGGCTGCTAGTTCTTCTTCATTATTACCTTTAACTCGGATGTGGCTAGCAAGTTTGAGGTCTCTATTCTTGTTAATAGTGTTCATTTTGCATAATATTTTCATAAGTGGTTTGCTGGATTTTATTTCCCTCAAAGCCAATAGGACGGATAGAGATTCCGGAAAAAAATAGAACATTTTTGTTTGCTCTCTGGGATAATGTTGAGAGCAAGCTCGATTGCATAAGACTGCCTGTCCTGGGTATGACAAAGTACATCCACGTCCTGGGTAAGACGATAAACTACGTCCAACAGCAAGACCTTTGATCAGGAGGTTTTGAGGAGCGCGGAACCACCTCTTAATTGCTGGTGTTCCCAAGTCCACCCTGATCCGGGGTGGCAGCACCTGTTAGGGTCCCAGCTATGGGCAAATAGCAAACTGGGATCAAAACATTATGAAAGTGTAAAAATAGGTTTTAATACCAGAAATACTTTGTAAAAAAATTATTACCAGCAAGAGATTTTTGAGAAACAAATATTACCAGCAATACATTTTTGGATAAAAAAAAAAAAAATTCAAGCTATACATTTTTTGAAAAAAAAAAAAAGAAAAAATATTACCAGCAATACTTATTTGAAAAAAAATTATCACCAGAAATATTTTATGAAGAAAAAAATGTTACCAGAAATAGATTTGTTGTAGAAAAAATATTGCTAAAAGTAGATTTTTTGAAATAAAAATTATTAGCAGAAATAGATTTTTGAAAAAAAATATTACCAACAATAAAAATTTTGTCGGCATTACATAACCCATTGAGGATGATATGCCGAAAAACCAAACCAAACCAAACCATGTATAAGACTGCATTGAAAATAGGGCTTCCCTTTAGGCGATGTCTTTTTTTTGGTGATATTTTGAGTCACTGCTGCACATCCTATCTTGTCCTCACATTTTGACCAGTCTCTAGATGGGTTTATGGTTACGGAAATATGTCAATATGAACTGAAACTTATCCTGGAATGTGAGTGGGTGCGTCTTTTTGTTTTGGGAGATTATGTAATTTTAGCAGGACTTCCGGTTGCTTGATAGTCCTTGGTAGAAGACTGGCTACAGTCGTTTCTTGTATATTTGAGAGTGAGGTGTCTAACTCTTCAGCAACGGATTTTATCCTGAGTCCATATGATTGTATATCATTAAGCTTTTGTCGGAATAAATCACAGTAATTCGGTTTTAAGGTACTCTTGTAAAACGGGTTAGTTAGGCATGATTTTATTTTTACATAGTACTATAGTGCCAGTTTAGTGCGCCGTAAATGTGGAGGTGTTTCATTACCTTCTGTTTATAAACTCTCTGCTGGGGATGTTCTGAAAGCCCCAAGTACTAGTCTGAGGCCTTGATCATAGGTTGTATTGAAAATGTTTACGTACGATTTTCTGACCGCCCCAGATATGAAATTAGCGTAATCCAGTTTTAAGTGAAGTAGTGATAGGTATAACTTGATTAATGTTAGTCGATCTGCTCTCCACTCAGTATGGGCCACTACACGCTGAAGTTGTAGGGATCTGTTACATTTTGTTTTCAAATATTCTAGATGGGGAATGAACGCTATTTTTTTTTTTTTTATAAAAGATAATGTCCAGAAACTTGTGTTGTTCCTCTACTGGGATTTCTGCTCCGTCGAATTTTAAACATGGGTCATTGTGCAATTTTCTTAATTTGCAGAAATGTAGGCATTTGGTTTTCGTTTTGGAAAACGTAAACCCATTTTCAGTGGTCCGTTTGTGTATTTTATTGAGACATTGTTGGAGTTGTCTTTCAATAGTATTCATATGTTGAAATCGGTACATAATTAAAATGGGGTCACCGAAAGAAGGCTTCCTTGTGGAACACGTTCTTGTTGATCTTGCAGTTCCGATACTTTCTATATGGAACTGAAGCCCCCATTCTTTCAGGAAATTGAATCAGTCTTCCTTTTAGACCCAGTTCATACATATCTTTCAAGATACTAAATTTCCATATTGCATTGCACGCCTTTACTAAGTCAAAAAATACTGCCATAAAATATTCTTTCTTAAATAGGCTCCCTTTACAAAGATTTCGAGGCGTACTAAATTATCCATGGTACTTCTTTTCGTCCCAAAAGCACATTGGTAGTCTATGATCAGGCCTTTTGTTTCCAGGTACCAAATCAACCTGTTGTTGGATTTATGTAGGTTGGAGTTATATAAATACATAAATCATTGTTGTTTATAATTGTTTCTAAAGTCCTTCCCTTTTGGTTTGTGTCTTTGCAGCCCCATATGGTGCTGTGACAGTTAAATTCCCCAAGTATCATAATGGGGGCAAGGAGTTTATTTACTCGTTTATTAGGTGGGATATATACCGAGCAAATGTTTATTGGCCTATATAGGGTCACTTTAAGAGCAATCGTCTGTAAAGTAGTTGTCAAATTTATTTTACTTTGGGGTACACATCTTTTCTAACTAGGATAGATGTATGCCCAGATGTACGAAGTCCAATGTCATGTGTATGGCTGTATTGCTGGTATTCTTTTATATTCACTTTGTTGCCTTGCTTAAGGAATGTTTCCTGAAGGCAAACAAATGCAGATGACAGGCCTGTAACAGAAGCAGTTCATTTACATTTGCCTTTATTCCATGGCAGTTCTATTGAATTATTTTATGCGTGGTTGTTTACACGTTTTCGGTCCTTAGCTTATATGATTTTGATTTCTTAGGTTCTCATTTTGGAGGTTTTAGCCGTTTGAAGATTCTGGCTTTCCACTTACATCTTTTCTAGTTCATCAAATCGGTTCTTGCGTAGGAATTTGGTCGTTGTAGATTTCCGGCTTTTGTTTGGCTGATTCTGTTCTTTTGGGGGATAAGCTTTTCAGTCTGTCTTTCCTGGGTTTTGGTGGACGAATAGGAGATCGTCGTGACCTTTGTTGAGTAGGAGATTTGGTATTTTTGGTAAGAGTGGTTTGTGTTTAAGCTGTCGTTTTTTTATTCGTCTTTTATTTATTATTTCAGTTTTTTCATTGTCCTTCTTTTGCGGTTCAGCCTGCAGCATTTCCTTGGAATATAAAGTTTTTAGGTAAGTCTGAAATTTGGGCCAATCATTTGCTCTCAAGTATACAAGCCTCTCAATGAGGGCTCTGTATTTGTCAGTCTGACCGGCATTTTTGTAGTTTTATTTTCCGTTATTTTTTTGCGTAGGAAATGCCCTTCATGTAACCTTGTGCCACACTTGCCTTGTTTCTGGAATTGATGTGTTTCTTTCATATTTTACTTTGACAATCTCTCTTTCCTTTTCCCAGAAATCGCATGTTTGTCAGTATGCTGGATGGCTTTCCTGGCAGCTAGCACATCTTATTTCATCGTAGCATTCTTCCTCAGTATGGTCTGAATCCCTTTTGGCCATATTTTTCACATGTTGGATGACTTCTGCAGCTATCCCTACTATGTTCAAATTTTTGGCACCTCAAACATCTTAGTGGAGCAGAGATAAATTGTTCCACTGGCTCAATATAACCTATTTTACTTTTTTTTTGACAGATTGGGGGGGGGGGTCAGGAATGGCAAAAGTAAGTATAATTGTTTCCCCTTTTCTTTTAATTGAGATTCTATGGTAATCGCCGACTCCTTCCTAAGGCAGATGTTAATTTCCTCAGGTGTGGCCATAGACACCTCTTCATTTCTAATGACTCCCTTAGAAGCATTCAATCTTCCATGAGGGAAGGTTTTGATTTTGATATTATGAAAGCTTCCACGCTCTGACTCAGTTGAGTTTAGATCTGGCAGAGGAACTATATCGGTCCGCAAAATCTTACATGTTTGGAGAGGACCTCAATATGGAACCATTTCAAACCTCATCTCATGTGTGACGCGAAGGAAATGAAAGTTCAAATCTATTTACTCATTTCCTACACGATGTCTTGCGCATATACAAGCACAGATATGAAGTGATGGGCACTGATCATTTAAACATTCTATACCTCATCCCAAATGAATCTACTAATAAAAAACAGAATTCCCGCTTTTCCTCCCAGGGCCAGTGCACTGATGATGAGTGGGGTTATGATGATGGCGATATACATATTTTCTTATTTGGGATAATAATGATGCTGAACAAAAACCAAAAACAATCTCTAAGAAATAGGACTCAAGATAAATATTTTCAAAGTAGAATCTATGATCTGGAATTGGAATAAAAGCAGTGATGGTGCCTATACGGAATCCATAATAAAACACATGATGTTGAATTAATAAATACTAAACACTACAAATACCTGAATGTATAGATGACTTATAGCAAATTTAGTATAGGAGGAAAGGAAATTAAATATAGAATATGCTTCGCCAACACTGCAATTTCCTACAAAAACCAAACCAGTAACTTAAAATCTCGAGTCATGTCTTTAAATCGTCCCGTCAGATCTAGACTTTGTTATGTCATGACTGGTTTCCAGCTAGTTCAGAAATATCTAAACTGTCAGCTGCATATAAGCGCTTTTTTCAGATCAGTGTGTAAAAATAGCTTCGAGCGAATGAATCCTGTACGTATCAGCAACGAAAATTCTTCTTCGAAACTCAGAAACTGGTGCTACACAATCACAAACAAATAACTGTACCAAATAACAGAAACCACATCACTTTAGGACATGCAACAGCAGCAACAACTAAAATGGATAGCACATGTAACTCAAAGAGAAAATAATATCATAATCAAGATGTTGACATCCCACAGGTCCTGAAACAAAATGCTTGGAAGGAAGCTCTCATCTATACAAGATAGATTGGAAACAGTTTGTGGAATTGACAGAACTATTATTTTAATAGATAGACTTTATAATTTTCAACCGAAAGTAGAACTGACCTCAGTTAATGCTGAATGTTTCCTTATAAGGAAACAACCAATATCGCCATTACCATTATATTAGCAAATACCATTACTGTATTTAAAAAAAAACTTAAGTGTTATTTTTGTGCAGAATTGAACAACGTGCTTTGAATTTATCTTCGCGTAGGAATATCTATGATGTTAAATGTTTTTCTCATTACATTGTAATTTCATACTTTAATGAAAGTACACGCGCCAAAAAATAAATCCTATAAGTTTCCTAATTTTCAAAGAATTTTAATAAAACATGAAAGCATCTTTGAAAATATATTTGCCTAAAAATCAATATTCGCTTGAATAAATTAGATATTGTGACAGTTTAGCTAATATTTCTACTCCATCGCCCAAAATTGTGAAAACTGACTCACAATAATATCAGGCCTTGAATCTATCTATGTATAAAATTGTGCAACTTCCGTTAGTCCGTCCGTCCGTTACATCCTCTAAAGTAGCCATACCTTGACCGATCGAAAGTAAAAAAAAAAGTCAAAGTATTTTTCCAAAAAAATCAGCTTATTCAAATTTCATTGATTGGTTTTCAAAATTGAACGAAACGTAGAGTTTGTAAATCTCGACAAAAATATTAACGATAACTTCAATAATACTAAATAATGTGAGGAGTTCAAGAAGTGTCAGCCTCTGGAAAAAAAAAAAAATTCTAGTAATGTAGAATTTCTTGAATGTCACAAGAAGGACGCAAGACGGAATTGCATGATTTAAAAAATGTCAACAAGTCAGCTATGTACTTAACACATTACATTTGGGGGTCTTTTCTTCACACAACAGATTTTCCTTTAGCCCAACTTTCTCGGTCGAATACTCCCGGTCTGTTAAAATTCCTCATTGGATCATTTAATGCCGAAACCGGTAAAGTAAGTATCTTTATTATTCATCTCAGGTGAGACTTTTTATTCAACTTGTTGGAACATCCAGTCGTCCAGTTGGTTTTATATTAAAAATCCGAACGTCCGAATTCCAAACAATAATAAAATAAAAAAAAAAGAAAAGAAAGAAAACATGGGTATGGTTGTTAAATAAATTATTTGTATTTGCAAACATATGTACATGAATTCAAAAACGAGTAAAAATAGTCTTTAGTTGAGTTAGAGTCTTTAAGTAATTGGTACACAGAAAAACAAGTGTAGTTTAGAAAAGACTTAAATATTTATTCCACAGTAAAAAAAAAAAAAAAAAATCTGTGGATGATAAAAAAACTTATCGTTAACAAAGATTCACTGACCGTCTTTGTTATTGGAGATGATTCATTTGAAGTCACCGACTGGTCGTCCATGGCGTTTCTTTCAGTACGTGCAAGGGGAGAAGGAAGAAGCTATGTAGCTACAATGTGGAGACAGTCACAACTCTGCTCTTTAAAATCTGTACGTTTCTATAAGAATTTTTCCCCGAAAGTAGGCTCGTGAAAAAATAGGGTTTTAGTTTTCATTGATTGGCGAAATATTTCACGTTGTGATGTTAATTTTTAACCAACAGACACTTTTAATTAAACGGTGTGAATGAACTATTTTTGACATATTTCAAATATTGTCTGTTACTGTGTAAAAAAAAGTTTGGTCGTGTTTTAATATGGTATGTATGTGAGTATATAATTGTGTTGGAAATAGGGTTTCTTTCCAATAATCTTATTATTGCTTTTTATCCCAAATTTAAATGTCGAATACTTTCCGACCGTTAAAGTAAGTAGCGTCAGTATTTTCATTATTAATCTATGGTCTGGGGCCCCTGCTGTTTGCCTCAACGTTCTTGATAAGATCCAAAGACGTATAGGCAACGTGATTGGCCCTGATCTGTCATCTCGTCTGCAGTCGCTCTCTCACAGACGCGATGTTGCCTCGCTCTGCCTTTTTTACAAGTACTTTCACGGTAATTGCTCCGAGGAGATGCTCTCGCTTGTCCCCAGGCCTCGTGAATTTAAACGCCCCACGAGGCTGGCATCCCGCTCCCACCCCTATACCGTGGAAATGTTAGATGTAGACGTCTCTTCTACTCCAATAGCTTCATGTCTCGCACATCTCGCCTATGGAACTCCCTTCCCTATTACTGTTTCCATGACAATTACAACCTCCAACGGTTTAAGTGTAGCGTCAATCGACATCTCCAGTTACCTTGATCTATCCACTTCCCTTCTCCACATCCTTTCATTTTTCATTCCTATCTGCTCTCGCTCCAAATCTTCTGCAACCCCCTTGCCTTGATCGACACACTGTCTTTCTCTTTCTCCACATCCTCTCCTTTACCACTCCTATCTGCTCTTCCTCCAACCCGTCTTTAACCCCTTGCGTGATAGTGGCTTCCAGCCTTGCTTGGGGTGATACGCTTAAAAAAAAAAAGAAAAGAAAAAAAAGACTAGTCTTTTCTTCAACTTATTGTTGATTTTATTCTACCCTTTCGGTCGAATACACCCCGACCGTTAATTAAGTATTTTCCCTATAGGTTTGAGGCTAATCTTCATCCTATTTTTGCTTTATTCTCAGCTTTCCAGGTTCAATACTCTTCGACCTTTAAAGTAAAGAATTCCTAGTGATAAAAGAAATTACCATATACACTGACATGTAGTCATACAATGATAACAAATGAAATATTAAAAACGTCTCACACCATATAACTGATACTATATATATATATATATATATATATATATATATATATATATATATATATATATACTCAGTGATAATAAAACATGAATACACGTAAGGGAATCAATATCTCCCTAGCCTTATGGGAAAAAATAATTTATGATACACAAGAAATATTTTTCAAAATAATCTCCTTACTTGCCAATACACTCCACCCTTCTCCGTTAATCACATTGATCGAATATAATCCAGTCAATATTTCAAATAAAAATTCACCTACATGTCAAACTACAACCTTACTGATCAAATCTCATAAATATACATATATTTATTATTAGTTAATTAATAAACATTCAAGTAATGTATCTTTGTGATCGAATGCAAACCGGACCCACTTTGAGCGACTCTAGACCGGGCCCTTTGACCCTAATAAGAGATGTACTTGAAACTCTGAAGTTGGTCAAAGAGTTAGGTTGCTTGAAATTTTGATTATTTAATTGATTGTTGTCCTACAAGTTATATATTGAGCGATTTCTGAATGAAAATTCTGCTGGCCCTAAAATACGTTAAATTCTAATAATTTTGACGCGTTCTGATTGGTATTATTGATTTGTATCGATACAATACAATCCATACAAGTTAAGTGCTGCTATAGAGAAATAATAATAAAGAAAAACAAACATCTTTTAAAATCTTTTTTTAATTTGATTAAAATCTTGGCTCATTGGATTTCGGTCATCTGCCCGGAAATTAAATTAGATTCAGAAAGTGAATTTATCAGGAAGGTTCTGAGTAAGAATGGTTACTCTTTGGATATTGTGTAGACTGACATTAGAGAAAGAGTGTGATATTTTAGTAAGCCTATGCTGACTGGTCCCCAGAAATGTCCCGTCTATTCACGCTTACCGTGGAATGGTGAGGTGGGTGCGAGAATGGTCAAGTAAATTTCAGTTGGCGTAAGAAGCTGTTATTTTCCCGCCAATCCACATATTGCTTTTGGTACCTGGCCTTGGTCGAGACCGATCCGTAAGGATTTTCTGCTTACCTATCATATTAGTTCTGTAATTTACAAATTCAGATTTTTAGTGCGACGTTGACTCTGTAGGCAGAACGGGTCAGCCAACATATCCCCAAACAATATACGTAAGGGAAAGGTGAATAATTTAGATAGGAGCTTTAACGTATCAGGTTCAGTAATCGCTGAACATTTAATTAAAAGCCAGAAATGTGCCTGGTCTTATAGTCCGGACATCAGTGATGATCAAGGCTAATATCGAGTATCATTTGAAGGTTTTGGAGTCACTATACATTATGTCCTACCAACTATCTCTATTTAAGCAAAAGGAGTCGATGGTGGGCTTAAATTAGCTCTTAATCTTATATTAGTTGTTTGCTTATAACATTAGTCTGGTGTTGTATATTTTTTAGGTGTTGTGCATATATATTTTTGTCATCGGGTTTTTTTTCTCTGATGTGAGAGAACCGATAAACCAGTTTATCGGTTTTTAATCGTTATATTTTGATATTTTATTTATTACCAATTTTCAGTAATATGTATCTTTTGCTATCCTTTTTTTATCATGAAATGTTTCTTTTTTTTGTTGTTGTTAGGAATTGATTTTTAATATGCCTGTTTCTATTGCACAATTAAAATTTTGTAACCTTGCAAAAAAGATTTCTATACCGAAAATGTTGCTTAAATTCTGTGTTAGAAGTAAAAAACATCAATGAGACCATTATGGGAAGAATATTATTAAATTTATCGAAGGAATGGAACGTGGTTATTCTGGGAGAAATAAGTATTAAATTTATCGAAAGAATGGAACGTGGTTATTCTGGAAAGAATAAGTATTAAATTTATCGAAAGAATGGAACGTGGTTATTCTGGAAAGAATAAGTATTAAATTTATCGAAAGAATGGAACATGGTTATTCTGGAAAGAATAAGTATTAAATTTATCGAAAGAATGGAACGTGGTTATTCTGGAAAGAATAAGTATTAAATTTATCGAAAGAATGGAACGTTGTTATTCTGGAAAGAATAAGTATTAAATTTATCGAAAGAATGGAACGTGGTTATTCTGGGAAGAATAAGTATTAAATTTATCGAAAGAATGGAACGTGGTTATTCTGGAAAGAATAAGTATTAAATTTATCGAAAGAATGGAACGTGGTTATTCTGGAAAGAATAAGTATTAAATTTATCGAAAGAATGGAACGTGGTTATTCTGGAAAGAATAAGTATTAAATTTATCGAAAGAATGGAACGTGGTTATTCTGGAAAGAATAAGTATTAAATTTATCAAAAGAATGGAACGTTGTTATTCTGGAAAGAATAAGTATTAAATTTATCGAAAGAATGGAACGTGGTTATTCTGGAAAGAATAAGTATTAAATTTATCGAAAGAATGGAACGTGGTTATTCTGGAAAGAATAAGTATTAAATTTATCGAAAGAATGGAACGTGGTTATTCTGGAAAGAATAAGTATTAAATTTATCGAAAGAATGGAACGTGGTTATTCTGGAAAGAATAAGTATTAAATTTATCGAAAGAATGGAACGTGGTTATTCTGGAAAGAATAAGTATTAAATTTATCAAAAGAATGGAACGTGGTTATTCTGGAAAGAATAAGTATTAAATTTATCAAAAGAATGGAACGTGGTTATTCTGGAAAGAATAAGTATTAAATTTATCGAAAGAATGGAACGTGGTTATTCTGGAAAGAATAAGTATTAAATTTATCAAAAGAATGGAACGTGGTTATTCTGGAAAGAATAAAAAAGATCAACGGAACACTATTTTTAAAAACCGTGCTGTCATAAATGCGCGTAAGTAAAAACTAGAAGCAACTATAATAATGATGGTGTCCTGTTTGGACTTTGGAAAAAAATTGATAAATAAACGTTTCCCGCTATTATTAGTCATCTAATAATCTATATCTATAATTCTCAAAATGTGCGTGTCCATGTGTGATCGGATGTTGTTTAAGCGTTTCCAAAGTTTTCATTCGATTTCGATGAATTTTCTTTGTTTGATAGATAATTCTTCAGTGCCGGTTTTGAGTCTAAATTGGCTTGAAAAAATTACAACCTTGAAACTAAAAAATAAAAAAAATGATTTTTTACACTGCGCAAAAATCAGAGGCAAAATTTAATGCCTGTAAAAACAGCGTACAATCAATTTATAGAGTTGAAATCTAACGCAAAAGATTATTAGAATTATAAAAAATATACACTATAAATAAAAATTATCATATATTATTATTATGATGGTCCATGGAAGAGGTTCCTTCCTTGCAAGATTGAGAATGCAAAAACGACCCTTTACAGGGCTACCACACCACCATTCAAATTGTTAACCCCTATTTGTCGATGTGTTTCAGTTGCACCCAAATGTTGTTACTAATATTGATTTTCGGGTGGGCTGACTTTAAACTTAAACTGCTCCAATTGAATTGCAAAAATTCCCAGTAATGAAAGACCCGATCGAAGACGGGTTATACTGCTAGTAACATTATAAACGTGCCTAATACCAACTAACGAAAAACTCAAAATAAACCTTTTGACAAATAACAGCAAAATAGTAATTAAAAAAATGTGTTTTGAAGACAGGCATAGGATGATTGGTGTTGATAAATCTTTTTGAAAATAAGACTTGAAATTACGTTTATGCTAATCAGCACGGAAGATATAAATGAAAATAAACATTGTTTCAAATTCACCAGTAGACTCGAGGAAGTTGGTAACCAGGCATTGGCGTCTGTAACTGGAATCATTTTAACGCAAGACATGTTTTGAAGCTGAAAACAGCGAGTGAGTTATTGTGTTTGAGCCCCAGGGCAGGAGAACTTTGATTTATCGTGGCAATTAGGTTTTCTTTTGCTTATATACTAATTTGGAAGTAAATAACGTCGAAGTGAAGTTCGCAGACCGATTTAGTGATGAGGTAATCTATGATAACAAGCAACACAAAGTTACAGCCAGAAAAAGATATAAGGAAATAGGATGATATTTCAGTATCTGTCTATATTTCTGAGATGAGGTATTACGTACACTATTTACATTATTCGGACTATTGTCCTTATCTTTGTCGCCATATTTATTACAACGTTTCGGTCGTTGTAAGCTCCGGCCTTTTTCAGGTGGTTGGAATTTCGAACTGAATCCTTTATTTCGCTCACTGGGGTAGACTGTTCTAGTTCCACGTGCCATGTTTAATGGATGTCAGTTATCAGTTATTGCCTGTTAATTCCCCTCGCCAAGTTCTCCACTGCCTTAACCGGGTATTGAACTCACACTATTTGGGTCCTGTCACTGGATCTAACCAACACCTTTATCCACTGTGCCTTGTGTCCTTGTGGACATCTGTGTATGAATTTCTGGTAATTATAAACTTAATGTCTTCAGCCCCTCATTTTTTACCAGTGCTCATATTGCAATTTTTGTTGTTAGTTATTATCGCTTTTCTCTGGCACTCCTTATTACTGGTTCCCATAATGTAAAGAGGATATTTGTCACCGAAAGACACTTTGAAAATACCACTCAGTTTATTGTGATTTTTGAATTATCATTACCCAAAGACGAACATAACTTGGCTTTCCTAATTAGCAACAAGTAGAGTCAAGTTACTTATGCTTATCATAAAGGAAGACGATATATAGATTCTTTCTCGGATTTATATATTCAAATCTATTGTTGGATGTTTCTGCTGTACTACAAGGTCGAGAAACAAGCAAGGTCAGCCTGATATAATTTCCGGAGATTATTTACTTACTGGAAATAGTTTTACAAGCAGAGCCGCACCTTAAAGAAAGGTGTGTTTTGTGCATTGAAAAACACAATCACAACCCAACGTATTTATTCTCATACATTGTGAAACCTTTTCTATCTAAAACCAAAATGGATGCGGATGGGCGATTGTATTATATATGAATGTAATATTTTGACAATTTTGTTTGCTTATATGGACGAATCACCTGCTGCTTGCAGTATTTGGTCAGCCATTATATTTTCCTTGATTTTACTCTCCTTCCGGACGCATAAAGATATCCAAGTATAGGGTTGACACAGGCTTCTAGAACAATCCTAACAATTGAATGATGTGTTGCCCAAACAGAAAACTAACAGACTTTCCCCTTCCTTAGATTATAATGTGAATTTTTTAATACAATGTTTTCATTGGTTAGAAAATAATTTAACACTGGCTCGCGAAAATCCTTTTCTCGCATTTGCGGGAGTGGTGAAGGGAGTTATTGCTATTTTCTAAATGGTCCAAAAATAACGTGGTCTGTCTGCAACTACGCCCGCCAAGTATTTTGGCGGTATTTGCCCTTGTAATAATTGTTTATAATATAAAAAAAAACATACAAATGAAATTGTATTGGTTGAAAAATATATATATGATTTGATTCCTATAATAACCTCAGAAATAACACTTGCCCTAATACGTCCATCATGCGTTTTATAAAAAAAATAAATCATATTATAGATGAATAGATATTACTCTACTTTTTACCTTTCTATATTTAAAGAAAACGTTCTCGAACTTTCCTATTTTGTCCCTGCTGGCCTTTTCATTTATTTCACAAAATCTCATTTCCCACCCTCCAGGTTGCCTGATCCGAAAGGCGCCTCGCTGAGATGTCCTTTGGAGAACGACCAGTATGCAAACAATTTGAATCTACTAGCTTATGTTCCTTGTTTGCTGAAACTCTGAAGTCGGGGTGCTAAATATAATACAAATCAGTTGTGATAAATTTTATATTTGTATTAATCATATATTATTTATAATATCGTACATTGAGTGCTGGTGCTAATAGTGCTCGATATATAACAGAGCTAAAATTTATATTAATTGTAAATATACATCAGTCAACGCCTGACGATACATTGAGGCAAGAGTATATATATATATATATATATATATATATATATATATAATGAAATGTATAAAGTCCAATTGTCGGACTTAGTCCATTTCATAATATATGACGTCATTTGTTTACGTTAAGGTATACTTCGATCAGATATAAACTTTCGAGGGAAATCATGGGAAGATTGTAGTTTAAAAGCAGTAATTTGACCTTACTAACCAGATGCTTCTTTCGTAGCTAAATAGGATATATGACGGTTCAGTGTAGGATGCAGGTTCGATTCCTGTCGGAGGACGCATATTTTCTATGAAATTTCTCAGATAGTCAGGCCGGTAAATGTTAATACTGCTTTTTATAAACAGAGAATTTACTTAGGTATTTGTGTCTATATAAATAACGTATAACAATATATATATTATACCCCAAGCATGGCGGAAGTGCCATTAACACGCAAGGGGTTACAGAGAGCGAAAGTAAGAGTAAAGAGAGGTTTTTGAGGAAAGGAAAAAGAGAACGACGGGGGTCAAGTTCAAGGCATCAGAAAATGTCGATTGACATTACATTTGAATATTTGAAGATTAGAGCTATCAGTAAGAAGAAGGTAGTTCCATTTTCGGGAAGTGCTAGAGAAGCTATTGGACTAGAAGAGGCGGTTACATTTAACTGTTTTGACAGTGAAAAGGTGGGATCGAGATGTCAATCTAGTAGCACGCTTAAATTCATGCAGTTGGGGCACCAGTGAAAATAGCTTGTTAGAGCCGTTGCCATAAAAATATTGTGACTGGAGTCGAAATTCCAGGTCAGGACCTATTACATTGCATATGTCTTTGGATTTTGTCGAAAACCTCGAGATGAACAGCGGGGGCACCAGACCATATAAGGCAGCAGTATTCATAGCAAGGGCGAATGGTAGATTTGTAGATTGAGGACTCAGACGAGAAAAACCTTCTGGCGCGACACAGAAAACCAACTTTCCTTGCGGTACATGAAGCTCTTGATTCAATGTAGTTGTCCCACCTCAGGTCAGTGGAAAACGTGTGGCCAAGAAAGTGCAGAGAGACGTTCTTGTGAAATTGAGCATCAGCCATGCTGATAGGAGGTAAGGATGTTTCTCTTTGGTAGGGCAATGGAAGTAGTTTCGCCTTGAGGCATTAAAGTTTACAAGCCATTTACTACCCCAGGATGTCCTTTTCGAGATCAACGGCCAGGTTAACTTTGCCAGCAATGCCGGATTTACTATTGAGACAAGAGTAAATGGTAGTGTCGTCTGCTTACTTGAAAACTGAAGACATCAGGAAGATCGTTGATGAAGATCAGAAACAGTGTAGGACTATGGATAGAGCCTTGGGGGACACCAGCGTTCGTATGAAAGGAACTGAAGGAGAAACAGTTTTGGACGAACTTCATTTCATGGTTTAACAGGAATTATTGGATTAAATCAAATAATCGTCCTGTAATACCGTATCACTGAAGCTTACGAAGAAGGCTTGCATGCCAAACCCAATCAAACGCCTTAGAGATATCTAGAGCCACTGCTCGAACTTCGCTGTTATTATCAAGAGCTTGGTATACAAAGTCAGTTATGGCTGAAAGCACATCAGCAGTAGACCGGGAAAACGGAAGTCATATTGTTTGTCAGAGAGTGAATCATGGGATATAAGGTGCTTAACCACTTCGGCATTGATTAAAGCCTCTAAAACTTTACCGAAGATAGTAGAAGACTGATAGGACGGTAGTTAGTTGGGTCAGAAGGGTCTCTAACAAGGACAACAGACGAGGACTTTCCAAAGACCGGAAAGCAAGAGTCCGCGAGGCAATAGTTATATAGTTTGGAGAGAACTGGAACCAGCTCAGAAGCACATTTCTTTAGGACTACGGCTAGTATCTCGTCACCACCACTTGCTTTACGAGAGTCTAATTTAGAGATGATGTCCAATACCATCGACGCGGCTCTCATTCAATATAGCCTTGGTTCTAGAATGAAAATCAGCTGTGGGTACTCCGGATGAGTTGAGTTGGACGAGAATTTCCGAGCAAAGCAACCAGCCGTATCAGCTGAGGAATTTAGGACTTCGAATTGATTGAGGAATGGAGGGATTGTGAATTTGCTGTTGTTCAGCACACTCTTGCAGAGCCGTCAATATTTTTTAGAACCAAACTTGCAAGATGCAATACGTTATTTCACTCTATCAGCAAATAGTAACTTTGCTTCACTGAAGACACTTTGCTTCATTGAGGTCTGTTGCAATCAGACATGTCGCTTCGGTACAAGGAGAAGAAGTGATTCCTGTGGTCTAGAGCAGCTGAACAAGCAGCTGAGAGCCAAAGAGATGAGCGCGATTTAACTTTATATATTCTGGCTGGGATGAAAGCCTCGATGCCAGCTTTTACCCAGGAGGAAACCTCAGACGCACATTTTTGAACAGGGTGATTAAAAACCACATTCCAAGGGACGTCCCGAAGGAAATCACTGTAATGAGGACGGTGCTACCGCAGGGTTGGAATCTCCGGAACCAGACGCCTTCTCCCGTCTAAAATGAGGAGAACAGTTCCCTCCACTTATGGCCAAAATCAAATAGGGCACCCTGAGTTGAAACTGAAATATAAAGTCTCAACTTAGTTGAAGTTCCAACATGCACATCCTGTTGAAGACGAACACTCCACGTCTGTAAGCCAGGAATAAAAATATCAAAGATCTAATATTCAAACAAAATTTTCAAAATGGGGATAGATTAAATTCACTTCAATAAAAAAAGAAAAGAATTAGTACAGAGTAAAAAAAAAAAAAAGAAAGTAATAGGTAAATAAATTGTTTAAAGTATGAAATTAAATGAGATACATACAAATAAGACGGGCGGCGATATACTTTTTCACGTGGCTTCGTAAACGAAAATTACAAAAGGAGTGGTGTGTGTGTGTGTGTGTGTGTGTTGTTACTTACCAGCATCGAAGTGCTTTACTATATATGCATTGTTGCGGTTGAACTGTTATATCAGTCCTCTTGTATGACAGTGAATACTGGACAATGTCCTCTCAGATGAAGAGACAACTTGAGGCAACAGAAGGATGTTGAGAATACCATGGACAAAAACGCTTAAGCAAAGAAGAAGCTAAGGAAAATGTAAACAAAATGAACATTCATACTCAGAATCGGAAAGAGAAGGTTGAAATAATGAAGAAAGAGAGCTTGGAGAATTTGGCACTTACAGGACATATCGATGGCAAAAGAGACGGGAGAAGGTAAGAGCTTGTGTGAATGGATGGCAGAACGTTGGATGAGAGGCTTGGCAAAGGTAGAAATGTTGTTAAGGACTTCAATGGATAAGAGTTTGTGAAGAGCCAATCAATCATGCCTGAATGTACACGGAGCACAGAAAAAGATTATTGAGCTGAATCGGGTGCTTAACACATGTGTCCGTGCGTGTACGGAAGCAGTTAGTTTAAATATTTACCCGGTCTTCCCAAGGAGGTAGGTTACGACAAGTGGGGAGCCCATAAACATACGTATGCATATGGCCAAATTTGATCGATATTACACTGACCCCACTTCTACTGAAATGAGGACGGTGCTACCGCAGGGTTGGAATCTCCGGAATAGGACCTCTTCTCCCATCTAAAATGAGGAGAATAGTTCCCTCCACTTCTGGCCAAAATTAAATTTCTATGCCGAGAACGTATACTTCACTGTGTAATGCTACACAGAATGTTATTAGAAAGAGCGATACAAATGCAGAAGGACGTGTACCTATGATTCATAGACTACGCAAAGGCCTTCGATAAAGTATACCACAAAGATCTGCTGGAACTGCTCAGCAACCTTGATATATTCGGGAAAGATATCAGAATAATCAAGAACTTATACTGGCAGAAAACAGCATACATGCGCATAGGGAACGAGTTCCGTGAATATACAAGAATAGAAACGGGCGTAAGGCAAGGATGCGTTTTCTCAGTCGATCTGTTCAACCTATACAGCGAGGCAATTCTGAGCAATTCTGAGCATTGGCAGCCATAACAACATAAGATACGCAGATGACACATTATTGGTAGGAGACACAGAAAAGAAATTATAAAATCTCCTACAGAAGGTAGAGACGGAGAGTGTGAAGAAGGGACTAAACATAAACTACTAGAAAACAGAATGCATGGTCATCAGTAAAAGGATGAACCCGAAATGCGATCTGCAGGTCGGAAACACTAGAATCAAGCAGACGCGGAAGTTTAAATATCTGGGAAGCGTTCTGACAGAGGACGGTAAGTGCCACACTGAGATCCGTAGACGTACTCGAAGAGAGGGAAAGAGACAAGGGAAAACAACACATGACATATCTAGCGAGCTTAAGCAAGTGGTTGAAAGAACGTGGTCTGGGGAAGGAACCTGGTGAGAGATGCAAGGGATAGAGGGAGGTGGACAGCTATGATCGCCTACGCCCTTAAAGGACATGGCATATAAAAAGAAAGAATGCGACACACCCATTTACTAATGACAAGATTATGGTCATGTAGAGAATTCTGAAACCAAATTCAGGTTAGTTAGTTTGAATAATGGGTTGCTTATAATATCTAAACCAATCTGAATTAATATTTCGAGTTGAGATTGTTTTTATTTCGTCATTTCAAGACAAAACTACTATTTTGATTGTTTTTATGTATTATCAACCCTTTTCAGGTTATATAAAGCGGGGGAATCATTTTTAGATTGTAAGAATTTTTGTAGATAATCATGATCTACTGATACCTACTAATTAACCCATAGATGGGGGAGAAGAGGTGAATTCATACCTTTCCCAAGAGTATTTGCGCGTAAGCAAATAAAACGAACACGATTGGAATAGGAAATCTGCTCACCGGTTTCCAATTCCGTGCTATTATCCATTACACCAGTGTATCCCAAATCTTAAAGCATCTGGCATTCCCAAGCAGCCATTCACCTTGGTTCCATGCTCGACCATGACCATGCTCAACGTCGCTTAACTTGTGTGATCGTATGAGAACGGTGTGATACAGCCGTAAGCCAAAAACCAATATTTCTCAGTTCACTACCGTTTAACTTTTATTTATTTTCTCTGTGGATCTCCAACAATAGACAGAGAGAATACGTTTGTTTCGAATGTTCCGATGATGATGTGAATAAGCAGTGATATATGAACTAAAATCGCCAGACTTTTCATGACTTATAATCAATCAATTCAGAGCTTTTTCGGCACTTCTACAATTCGTCAAGTAATAACCATTGATCTTATCGTGTTTATAAACATTAAAAGATTAATTATCAAATATTTTTTGTCAGTTAATCAAATATTGATTATTTCCTATTATTTATTTGAAATTCTTTAAATTCTTTCTGTTTTTAAAATTGTCTGATCAGCCAAATTTCGTGGAATTCGTTGTTTTTGACCTTATTTATTTCCTCACTTAAAATCTGGATTCATTTTCGGTGAAAAAGAAACAACAAAAAAACGCTATCAATTGTGTTGAAAAATTGGTGTATTTTTTGTTTTGTTTCGCAGACAATTTTATAAAATAAAGAATGAAAATAACTTTGTTGATTACATCAATATTTGATTACACAAATAAAGAAATGAGATTGATTTGGCAATATCTATGTTCGCCGTATGATGAAAATAAAG
The DNA here is from genome assembly GCA_964036315.1 of Acanthosepion esculentum. NCBI lineage: Eukaryota > Metazoa > Mollusca > Cephalopoda > Sepiida > Sepiidae > Acanthosepion > Acanthosepion esculentum. The sequence continues at coordinate 61,944,137 of OZ038504.1, forward strand.
ATTAAAATATTAGCTATCAACTCTGTTTTGTTCGTTTTCCCTTGAGGGATTTTTCAAAATTTCCTTTATTCATTTTGGAACCAATTTCTTTTTCTTCTAAGTAGGAAATCCGCCTGTAGCAGGGATTTAAAGTGTGAATTTAATAAGGAAAGTCCCCTAAAAGATTCCCGAGATATCTCGTCTACCATTCATAATATATTTTCAAAGCACGGAAACATTCCGTATCCGGTTTTTCAAAAATCTAAGGTGGGCGGGGGGGTGCTCATTTAATTATTGCTATCGGTTTTGCCACCTGGAACGCTGCAAAACAAAAAGCCTGGAAAGGTGGGGGATGTCGTAAATATTGGCTTCACAATTGATTTTGCGTCATTGCCAAACATTAAGAAATGGAATCGTCTTCCTCCTTTGAAGACGAATCCATTATCACTTTGTCCCATTTCCTTACCATCTTGTGTAAAGACACCTGAGGTTTCTCGATCGTGGAACGAAACTTTTGATTCACTAACAAATTGCTAAAAGTCATTTTCTCTTTCTTCATTCATTACAAATTGACGGTCTGACACTAATAATAATAAATTTGAATGAACGATTGAAATTGATTTTCATTGGTAATAAACTGAACTGAACAAGAAAAGCTCTCACAACTGCCCGAGATTAACATGTAGTTGGCGGTTGTATAAATTTAAAAAATGAAAAGAAACCCCTTGCAAGCACATGATGCAGAGAATATATTGCGTCATTGCAATGAGAGCTTGTTTAGACCTCAAGTCACACTGCAAACAGTTTAATTTCTCATCTGCAACTATGTAAATAACACTTTTCAGTCCTCTCCAAACCGCTTAGTCTTTTGCTAACTCCCGAAAATGCTACAAGTTTTCCAAGCTCTTTAATGGTATTATAGGGAATAATGAAATGTCATTTTACATTTCTTTTAATGTCGTTGTTCAATGTGTATACTATAGTTGTTCGTCCAATGTCTATGAGTGTCATTCTTCAGTTTAGTAATGATGACAAAACCGTTTCTATAATATTTACTGTAGAAACTTATGATGTCAAACTACGACATGAATATCAAGTCTTTTGAATTTGGTTTCTTTGAGACTATATACATCAATGTTATAATTATCAACATCCGAGCTAATAATTCCTATTTTTTCTTTTTCTACAAGTCATCTAACATTAAATGTCTCAATGGTAAAATCTTTATATGCAGTTGGTGGCATTTACCAGGTTTTAAAGAGGAAATTGCCAACTTTTAACGATTAACTACTGGAGAAGTCATTACCTTCCCCCGCCTAAGAATCATTTTGCCTGCCATTCAAAATATTCAATAACGACGTGAGAATTTATGTCTAGCCGTTTGTGGCAAGGATTCTGCGCATAATTCTCCTCCGCCGGGAAAATTGTGACAGGGATAATCCAGTATGATACTCAAAGGGAATAATTAAATATAAATAAAAGTTTAAAGTGTCTTTGTCGTTTAGACATTACCAATGACCAAATTTATTTATGGATTTTATTGTCATATTTTCCTGAAATAAATAAATTTATTCAAACGTGCTATAAAGGATTAAAAAATCAATTAAATAATCAAAAATACTTTGGTCTTTCCTCTTAATAAAAATAATTATTTTAACACTAAAACTTTTTTTTATCAAGTTTGAAACATTTTTTCATCATGGTATGTCAGCGAATTAGTGAAGTTACCTCATTAAGTATAAATCAAAGTTTAAAGTGTCTTTTTCGTTTAGACATTTTGCAGTGAGCAAGTAGTTATTTATTCATGGCATTTATTTTCATATTTTCCTTAAATAAATAAATGTATTCATGTGGCTTTTTTTAAAATAATATTAATTTTCCAAGTAATTATAACACATTCTCTCTTTTTGATTTGGCAATTTCTTTTTAGGGAATAGCGTTTCTTTATTTTGGTTGTTGCTGCTTCCTTCTTTAGACCATTCAAATAATTTCCGACATGAAATTTTGGTCTGGGAAACGAAAGTTTCTCTCAAAGAACTTTCAAATCTAAAGAGATCCAAACAAATTCTGCCCATTGGTAATAAGGGAAATTTCATTGATACCTCATATGTAGATTCGCTTTTTTTCTTTTTTTTCTTTTCTTTTTTAATAACATGAGTGGGTGTGTTGAGAAAGATGGCTTTGAGTTTTACTTACATCGACTTCTTTTCAAGTTACTCTTACTTCGCTGTCTCATCAAAGATGGTAAAAATTATTCCTCCACCACTGCCATATTTCTTTTTTTTTTCTTTCTCCTTCTTCACTGCCTTTTGCCGCTGTGTCCATTTGACCAGTCATAACACCGGGCAACTTCTCAACAACCCCCACCCCCACCAACCCTTATGCACCACATGACATATAAACAAGATGCAAATATAAGAAATACAAAACCAATTTCTTTCTCTCTTTCGTCTCCCCTGATTCTCTTGCATAGATATTCACAAAATGACAGTCCGTATCAGTACTCACTCATCAATTCTGTTGTCGATGCCAGGATTTCTTCATAAAGAGTCTCTTGGAGTTTATTACCGTTTTCCTTCTTCGTTTATACTACCCTTATACTGCACTTTACCCAAACATATTAGTTCTATTGTCACAAGATACCTTACTACCCATGAATCTATTAATAGTTAATACTTTATTGGCTAATAATAGTACGAAAAATATCTTCTGTATTCTCGTTCTCTCACAAAACACAACATTTCTCTGATTTTAAGCAACCTTCCTACCAAAGGAACAACTGATATTTGATACCTTTTCGCATTTTCCTTGATGACACCTAACCACCTATGGATTCATTTAAACGTTCGCACCTATCTTTAGACACCTAATACGAAATATCCAACTACTCACAGGCCTATTAATAGTTAAGACATGCTGCATGCTTTCAGTATTTTCACACTTTTCTATAAGTCAGTGGGTTTGTTATCATAAGTTAACATGCTTCCCGTGGATCTATTAATGGTTAATGCCGAAATGAAAAATAATTTTGTATCCTTATATTTCTTTCAGAATAAACGGAATCTATTTTCGCAGGCCATCTGATTAACTCCAGACATAACTGATAAAATCTGTGTGATTGGGATATGGACAATGTTTTCCATATTCCACACCTTCGAACACTCTGATTTTGTTATAACAGATTTCCATATAGTTAATGGCTACAATGCTGTAATTTTAGCATAAGCCATTATCATTCCGTGAACTGCTCGAATTCTAAATTTAATTTTCATTTTGTCACGGTAAAATTACGATCGATCTATTTTATGACCTTCTTCGGGTGCGCAGGAAAGAGACGGTCTTCTTTTCACTCTTGGTGGTACAATATCAAAAGATATCAGCAAACAAATAAAATAAATGCTAACAAATATATCGAGCAGATAGAAGAGTCTGTATAAAACATTTCATATCTTATATTCAGGATGGCAAATCTACATAGCAAGCATGAAAATCAACATTAGTCATACTCATACACACTAGCAGTACAACCCGTCTTCGACCGGGCGTTTCATTACTGGGAATTTTTGCCGTTCACTTGGAGCAGTTTAAGTTTAAAGTAGCCCACCCGAAAATCAATATTAGCAACAACAATTGGGTACCACTGAGACACATCCACAAATGGGGTGGGTAACAATTTGAATGGGGTATGGCCCTGAAAAGGGACGTTTTTGCGTTCTTAATCTTGCAAGGAAAGAACCTCTTCCATGGATGATAATTTTTATTTATAATTATTTTTTATTATTCTATTAATCTTTTGCGTTAGATTTCAACTCTCTAAATTGATTGTACGCTGTTTTTTACAGACTGCTATAGATGTTAGAAATCGCCAAAGAAAATGGTAACCCCATAACTAGGCCTTCTTCCTGCTGATATATCTCGGGCTATAAATGAAAAATTACTTACACACAAAATGCCAACATCTCTAATAAGCTGTTCTTTGAAAAGCTGGCAATGGTTTCTTTTTTTTTTAAAGGAAATTATCATCTTTCAGTTTGTTTTGTAAGATAGATGAAACCTTTATTGATGAATCAATTCACTTCGTCCAAACTCACAATTTGCGAAGACTGGACGGGCGCTTCCTTAATCAGTTCCACGAAATGGGCTGATTTCTTGGCATGCGTTTGTGAAATGTTCGAATTTCGCCAAAATGTCAATTGAAGGATGTCATGCCGAGACAACCGTTTACAGTATTTCTTAATCGACTGTCTTGTGTATATTTGGAAGGTAATCAATATGTTGTAGTTTGCAATAATCAACTGTTTCTTGTAGGGAATATCAACACTTAATAATTATCTCGAGATAATAAATATCTTAAATTAACCGTGGGACCCTAACAAATTTAAGAAAAAATGAACTAAATTAAAATAAATGAAAAACATACATAGATAACCGAATAATAATAATTATTTTACATTAAGGGGGTCCATACAACAAAAACGGGATACAAAAGGAAATTGGCAAATTTAAAGTCGTGGGTTATTGTAGTGGACCCCCTGGAGGGGCGCGATATAATATGGCCTGTGCTACCCAATAAGGCATAGATGTCACAAGAGGCCCACTACAATACAAAACCCGTCCAGCCGCCAAAGACCAGGGTGACTTCATTTCACTTCCTCTTCGTCCCTTCCTCTGGTTTGCCGGCTTATATGATAAGGGAGTATAAACATTAACTGGTCCTGCATATCTACTTAATATTTAAAAGAAAAATAAATTCAGAGCTGCCACAAAGTTTAAAATGCATAAAATGTTCACAAAGTGTATTATGTCTAAGTTCGTAATACTCAAACAACTGGAAAGACATTAGGTTTATTATGAATCTAAATGAACTTGCTATATTAAATTGGAGGGTGTGCGGCAACGCAATGACGAAAGGTTGGGGGTCATGAAGATATATAACCTCTGTCCTTGATCATGTGGACGGAGTAGCGAAGAGCTACAATAATATAAAATAGTGTAGTTTTAGGGGTCAAAACAATGTTTTTCTTCCTTTCTCACGCGTTTCTTGCTTTCCTTCGTTCGTCCTGTTGACTCTCACTGCTCGTTCGTTCGCCAAGTTGCTTAATACTTGTTCAAACCTTTCTCCCAACTGATTTCTCATTGACTTATATGGACACTTTTCAACCCACAATTCCGATTTTTTTTCATTATCCATTATAATTATGGGTAAAGCAGGCAGCATCCATCGCGACATAATTCTTTTACAAATAGATCGATATAATAGAGCCAGATTGACACATGAGGAAGGCCAGGGGAGACAACGGTCGAAACGTTGTGATAACCACAGCGAAGATGAGGGCAATAGTCTGAAAATAAACAGTGCAAATGAAGATAACTCCTCACCCTAGAAATTCAGAGAGAAAATCTAAAGGAGATGGTCGCAAATATGCTAAGCAATCCAATCCGTTAGTACAAATTCTATGGGAACCCTTGGAAAATATATAATTTTGTATCTTAAATTTAGGAACGCAAATCCACATGGCACTAAAATCAACATTTACACATTTTCCCGCAAGGCTAATGTACGCAGCATCCTTCAATTTCCCTCCTCTCCAGCACTTCCATCCATTAAAATCCATGTCAGTGCTTCATATATGGTTATTTTCTAATCGTAGTTTAGATGTGGCACAAGGCCAAAAGTATGGGGCACCTAGTGAGGATGGAATTCACTTTTCAGTCGTAACTGATCTAGCGAGACAAGCTTGCTAACCATTACACCACGCCGAGGTGCCCCCAAATCGATGTGGCACAAGGCCAAAAGTATGGGGCACCTAGTGAGGATCGAACTCAAAACTCAGTCGTAACTGATCTAGCGAGACAATCTTGCTAACCATTACACCACGCCGAGGTGCCCAAGTGCTTCATATATGATACTTTTTCACTACGGATATGCTAGAGGATTAATTTTGTGTTGCATAAAATGTTCTTTCAGAAGTCAGAGTTCAATAAAATCAGTATGTGAAAAGAGAGAGGGAAAAGAGGTTTACATACATTGTGAGAGAGGAGTTCGTTGAACACGACTGAAGCTTTGGCCAGTGGAAAGGGAATAGATGAATTTGAAGACAGTTCCCTTGAAGTAGCTGACTGCTGGAAATGAAGTCCCGTTGAAAACGAGAGCACCGGTCGAAATCGTTGTCGACCTGTGTTTATATTGCCTTTAATTGGCACCGGGCTTAGGACTTCTCAGCACGACAACTGGACGATTTGGTTAACCTATTAATTTTTCTATCACGTGGTATGTTCTCTATTATGTCTACAGGAAAAGAAAACGGATCTTTTAGAATCATTTCCCTTCAAGCAAGACAATAAAGCCACCAAGACACCCTGGGTCACTGAGTATGAAAGAGTATAAGAAAAGGAAATCATTAAAGAACGACAACAATACAAATGAAACTGATTTTGTAATTTTCAAACTTGAAGGCGCAATGGCTGATTTTTGTGTGGATATATGTCTTGTTTGTAAGCCCACATGTTACAATTAAGATATCTTTGGTGAGTTGATAATTATTAATAATTCTAAAAATAGAATTATTAATAATTATGGACTCACCAATAGTACACGTATTACTGTTAAGTTTAGTCAAAAAGTTGGTCGCATCAGTACATCTGTCCGGAAATGGTCCAGTCATTAATGAAAATATAGACTACATTGGGCAAGGGTTAGGATCACTTCAGTTGCCAGTTCGAAGACGTCAGTTCGCAGTCACCGTTTTGCAGTTGCTTGTGTTATCAAAGAGTAATAGGTTCCAGGAAAGGGTTTGAGGACACGGCGTAGTCACAGAAGAGTCAAACAAAAGTAAATGGACATTTTAAAATAAGTCACTTTAAAATAGACAGGAAGCTTTTTTTATTCTAAAATTGCGTACTTTTTTTCTAATATTTTTATTTAAAAATACTTAAATTGTCATTTTTTAAAATAATTATATTAAATAGACAGGTTGACTTAAAAGAATAATATTGCCACTAATTTATATCACACAGAGAAATTATAACATAAGCATGCAACAAGCAGCGTAAAATGAGTGAAAAACAAGAGGGTCTTACTTGTAATATATTCCGAATGGAAAACAAGAAGGACAGTGATATCCTCTATGTACCTGGCGTGGGCAGACAGGTCTTGCCTTTATGCATGCTAAATAGCAACCGGAGTTCGTTACTCTACAAACTGACGTCATTTATCGGAGGGCACGTGACACGCCTGAATTCGTCTTACCTAGTGGGAATGGAATCATCCTTTTGCATCTCTATATGTTAAAACAAGATCAATTTTTTTATAGCAATGATATTCAAATTAAAATTATATGTAAAAAATTAATATTTCTTATTTCGCAATTTTTAGCCATATAAAGATTTTTTTTTACTGTGTGCTGGGACTATGCTTTCCCGTTGGGTACTCGATTTTAAAATTCTGATACAATATCGCTGATCGAATTTTACTAGTATTCATAATCTGACACTAAATAAATAATAAAAAGAAATCATTATTCAATCGTATTGAATTATATCCTATTTTACTATGCAATGAATCCGAATAATGAAAAGGTTTAAAACGTAAAAAATAACATTCAAAAATTGATTATTTTTATACATTAAAATTGATGTAATTTATGCAGATCTTACAAATTATATGCAATGCCTCCAAGGTTGACTTATGATTTCAACGCTCTTTAAAATAGAAAAGGTATTTTTTATGTCAAAATGTCGACTGTGAAACATACATTTTCACCTGACGAAATGGTGCATCATTAATCTATTTCAAAATACTCGTCTTATGGATACTTATTCGAGCGTAGCTTTTACTTTTCCAAATATTCTGCTAATTCCGATTTAGGGATTACCATCAGTTGCTTCTTGGCGTTCTCTTTAATTTCATTCATTGTTGACATCGTGCAGATTCCAAAGTAAGAATTTTAACATTGGGAAAAGCCACGAGTCGCAGATATTCAGATTTGGTTTATGTAGATAGACTGACAGACGTGGAGGATGGGTTGTCTTTAAAAATAAATAAATAGAATAAATTAAATAAAATTAAGTTGAAATAAAATTAAAATGAAAAAGAAAAAAATGTAATGACTGAGGAGTCGATATTTTATAAATGATTTCACCCCAAGCAAGGCAATAAAGCCACTAAAATACAAGTGGTTACTGAGAATAAGAAAAAACTTTATTAAGGGAATAATAAAAGAGTAATTAAGAAGAGTGTAGATAACGATTGACATTGCATTTAAATCTTTGAAGATCAAGGTTGACTGGAAAGCAAGAAGTCGAAAGAGAGTTCAACAGGCGAGAAGTGTGAGAAAAGAAACTCTTAGCAGAGAACTTACGGTTACATCTAGCCAATAGTAAGATGAAACCATGCTGCCAATCTAGTACTACGCTTAAATATTCAAAATGGTGGGGGGAAACATTCTAGAAAATCTGTGAAATCACCTGAATATTTATTTTTAAATTAAATTCTTGCATAATTAATCACCAATTTTCTCGATTTTCTTTGAGAACATCCATTTGAATAGAGAGGTTGACTTTAAAGAATAATTTTGCCACTAATTTGTCCCACACTGAGAAATTATAACATATGCACACAGGTAGTGTGAAAGAGAAAAGCAAGAGTGTCTAACTTGTAATATTTTCCTAGTGGAAAACGAGCAGGTCCGTGTTGTCCTCTATGTTTTTTTGTTTTTTTAAGCGTATCACCCCAAGCAAGGCTGGAGGCCACTATCACGCAAGGGGTTATAGAAGGGTTGGAGGAAGAGCAGATAGGAGTGGTAAAGGAGAGGATGTGGAGAAAGAGAAAGACAGTGGGTCGATCAAGGCAAGGGGGTTACAGAAGATTTGGAGCGAGAGCAGATAGGAATGAAAGGTGAAAGGATGTGGAGAAGGGAAGTGGATAGATCAAGGCAACTGGAGATGTCGATTGACGCTACACTTAAACCGTTGGAGATTGTATTTGTTAGGGAAACAGTAATAGGGAAGGGAGTTCCATAGGCGAGATGTGCGAGACATGAAGCTATTGGAGTAGAAGAGACGTCTACATCTAACAGTTTCAACGGTGTAGGGGTGGGAACGGGATGCCAGCCTCGTAGGACGTTTAAATTCACGAGGCCTAGGGACAAGCGAGAGCAGCTCCTCGGAGCAATTACCGTGAAAGTATTTGTAAAAAAGACAGAGCGAGGCAACATCGCATCTGTGAGAGAGCGACTGCAGACGAGATGACAGATCAGGGCCAATCACATCACATTGCATATCCGTCTCTGAATCTTATCAAGAACCCTGAGGCAAACAGCAGGGGCCCCAGACCATATATGGCAGCAATACTCCATGCAAGTACCTAGTGAATGTGGTTTCATGTTCAGCATTTTTTGATAATATATTTAGTGAGTGTCCCTGATATTTGCAGAAATTTGAAGCGTTACTTCCATTTTATATGGGATTAAATCAATAAATCTTCCTCGAAAGTCTTTTTTACTAACTATAACTTGTTTACAACACGCTGATACGTGTTGAAGTCCTTACAGTATTTAGTATTGTTAAAGTTATCGCTAATATTTTTTTCGAGATTCAAAAACTCTATGTTTCGTTCAATTTCGCAAACCAATCGATGAAATTTGAATAATCTGATTTGTTTGTTAAAATTCTTCGACAAAAATTCTACTTCGTGGTTTAATAATTTTTAAAATTTTATAGAAATTCACGGTAAAAATATTTTAAAGAAAAATTCTGTTTTTCCTTTTTAACCATGAAAAATAAATTCTTAAGATTTTTTACTCTTGAGCATGCAACATTCAACTGGTCATGCATAAATATTTCTTTCTTGATTCATATTCCAACGTTTTTCAGTATTTGGCCGAACGCAGAACGAGCTGGAAACTGGATTCTTGTATATATGAACACTTAAAGGAAAGATATGCAAAAAACAATATTGCATTTTTATTAAATAAGTATGTGTTATTTTAATCATTAAATTGTTTTAATATAGTGGGAGTAGTTTGAAATGTTAAATAATAAAACTTAATTTTTCCAAAAAATAATAAAGATTTATTGTACTAAGCTATGCATCGTAGTAAACCAAGTGCACGTTGTACCCCCTTACCTTTTTTCACTTCTCACTAAAATTTGGTTTCGATTGGTCAATGTTTGGCCATTTTAGAGGGTGTGATAGACGGGCGGTCTAACGAAGTCACAGAATTTTATATATAGATTCACAGGCGAATTTTATAAGTTTCACTTTAACTTGATATGTATTTGATATAATTGGGAAAATGTTTTCCTGGTATAATTTTTCTCTCTCGCTCCAGACTTGACAGAGTTCAAAAGCGTTTGCACAAACTTGCAGGTGGTAAAATGTTTTTCTCCCCACAGAACATGCAACATCATGACCTTATCACTACTCTATCGAAAAATGGAAAATGTTCTAATGAACTACATTCCTAAGTACCACCGGTTTAGATGTTTACAGCCAGGACACACCATGCCACTTACACCCGGTTGAACTATCCTCATTCCCTTTGAATTCCATTGGTAAGAAGGAAAGTCCGCGTAGACTGTTTCTTCCCAAGTGACTACTTCGTGGAATAGACTCTTAACAGGATGTTTCCACGACCACTACAATCTTAACTTCTTCAAGTCTAGGCTCATCCTTTATCTATCCTACATATCCTCATAATGTACATGGATGTGCGAGTTGTGAAATGAATAGCGGCTAGGAATGAGAAATTGGAAAACCAAGTTCGAATTCCAATCAGGTTCGTTACATTTACTTACACACAATTACTCCTAAAAAAGTTATGAGTCTGGGTTAAATAACTGGACTAGTATCTAGAATAATAATTATTATCCTAAAAAAAAAAAAATAAATTGTTAATGCAATATTCACGCCACCCCACACAGAATTATTCTTACAATCCAAAATATGTTTTGGTTTTAAATAACCGACATGGGGTTGATAAGACATAAAAAAACAACTCATATTTTTGTCTGTATTTCTGGGATGAGGAGTTTGTTTTATATATATATATATATATATATATATATATATATATATATATATATATATATATATTGGTGAGGGCACGGTAGAGTAATGGATAGTGGACTCAGCAGAGTTCAAATTTCAGCCGAATCCATTACATTCACTTACGTGCTAATAATAAATTCTCTTCTCCCCCAGCTATAGAACTGAGTTCTATAACCTTGGGTCGCAACCGGTCTAGGAGAAGGAAAAATTGAATTAAAAACCGTCAGGCTATATTACCCAAGAAATACCACTTCTAGTGTGGCTGCAGTACACATGGTGCCCCTACGATCCTACGGGTCATGGGATAATACACACACACACACATATATATATATATATATGTATGTATGTATGTATGTAATTTGTTACTGTTCAGTTATTGGTCGCCCATTTCCGATGAGTCCATGTACACAAATTGCACGACGCAGGAATTGAACTCACCACTACTATATCACCAAATTCACAAGCCAACATGTTTACCCACTAGGCCATTGTCCTATGTTGTTTAAATTAAACAGAACATTTACTCAAGTAGCCATTAAAATAACGTTAGAAAAATTAAAAAAACAAGTTGGATTAAAAAGTGAAATCATCCAAGTTTTTAGAAATTCCTCTATTTATATTTTGCGTACATTTCAAGAAAAAAAATTCCGAACAAGTGAATGTGCTATAAATGGTAAAATAAGACCTTACTTGATTGTGAAGCCCTTCGCAACCGAGCAGCCAGTGCATACCGGATCGGACGGTGGTTTCTCCTGCAAGGGGGTATGTAGTTTCGAATCCTGCCGGAGGGCACATTATTTATCTAAATAAAGAATACTGGAAACTTTTGTGGACGTCTCGAAGAACTATCTCCCTCTCATGTTAGTCATGACATACGGACGTAAGGTTCTAGACAGGTGCTCTTCTTACTAAGCTGGAACCATGCAACTTCCCTCGATGTAATTAATCAACAGAAAACCACAATGACGTCAAGGAATTTCTTTCCGATAGTTACTGTGTGCTAAACTAGATTATGATTTGTTTCTTTGTGTCCGTGGCCGCAACAAGCATGACGTTAAATAGGTTTCAATGGCGTATTATTTGCTACTGTGCTTCACCTATCCATCTGTCTTGTGCGCACCTGATGTTTAACTTCTGGCCAAAGGTAGAGATCAGACCCACTGAGGCTGGGATGGATGTGATGACGAAAACGAGCATTCACAGACACCAGTCTCTTCACTCTTTCTTTTCCAGACAAATGCTTAACTTTTATGCATTCGGCTATCATTCCTGGTATTGGCATCAGTGGTTTCTGACTGTCACATTGATCAGACGCTTTGATGCAATCCTTGTTTGTAAAGAGGCCATTGATCTGAGTATTTATTACCTACTCTTGGTTCTTATCTGACCTCAGCCAACGAGCCCAATCCCCATCTTTGGAATCTGGAGTGATGTAACATTGCACTTTGACTGGCATTGATGGGGTGCAGCTGCAGAGAGGCGCCGATTCTATAAACAGTAAATATCACGAATACGACACTGTCAGATTGATGGAAGAATAGCTTTTGCTTGTAATCGGAGAAAATTGATCCTAAGTTATAAACTTCAGCTTGTCCGTAATATCTTCCCACCCCATGAGGTACAACTTAAACTTACAGGGATAAAGACAGATTATCAATTTGTCAAAGAAATGCTTTTCATCTAATGATGTATTGAATATTTCAATCTTGATTGGCAATAAAATAACATTTTATTGTTATTTCCTGAATAGAGTTTCGCATATAACATATAATTACTTGTTTGGGGCACCGTGAGGCGGTGTAATGGTTAGCAAGCTTGTCTCGCTAGAACAATTACGACTGAGTAGTGAGTTCGAGCCTCACTGGGTACTCCATACTTTCGGCCTTGTGCTACATCTAAGCTACGCTTGGAAAATCGCTATAATTACTTGTTTGGTTCCCTCAGTGAAGATTGAAACAAATCATTCTGGGTGTAACGATAAACTACTTTAGGCAGCAAGGTCTCTGATTGAAATGAGCTTGGAAGCACCTCTTACATACCATTGTTCTCAGGTTCACCCTGACTCTGGGTGGTAGCACCTGTTAGGATCTCAGCTACGGGCAAATAGTTAACCCCTAAAATAGGGCCAAACACTAAGAAAATATAAAAATACATTTTTATAATGAGAATACCAGCAATGTATTTTCATAGTAAAAAAAAAAAAAAATTGTAAAAGATAAAATTTACAAGCAATACATTTTTGTAAAGAAAATTAAAAATGTTGCCAAGAAAATTAAATTTTGGCATTAAATGACTCATAAGGAATTGATGTGCCGCTAATAAGAAAAAAAAAATGCATAAATATCTGTTAATGAAACTGGTATGCTAACCCCTGCTCCATGGTGAGCTGAATTTTGTATAAGGCATCCATTGAAGTTCATATTAACTACAGTAGCAATAAGAGAAAGTATATTGTTAGTCAATTGTCTGGCACAAGATCAATCACTCAGTAAAAATTAGACACATTACTATCATATTGAGTACAGGAGACAAATCATAATACTCTAATACTTATATTTACTTAACTATGCATGGCACAAGGCCACTCATGTGGAGCACTCATTAAGGATTAAACACATCACAGTATTACTGTGCAGCGAGACTGAATGGTTAAACATTACTTTGTGATACTCTCTAATATTTATATTTACTTAACTCTGGTATATTTGGCACAAGGTCACTCTCATTAAGTGACCAGTAATAATTAAACAGACAACAATAGTACTTGCACAGGGAGACTAAATTTTAGATTATTTTATGGAGATATTCTCTAATATACTTAAACTCAACGAAGTGTGCAGGGGGTAGATTGTTCTAGCTCCACGTGCCATGCCTCTTTCTCAAGGACACCTGGCCCATCGGATAAAGATATTGGTTAGATCCAGTGACTAGAGCCAAACATTTCTGAGTTCAGTACCAAGCCACAGCAGTGCGGAACCAAAACTTGGAGAGACGAGTTAAAGGGAAATAACTGAGACACCCGGAAGAGGAATGGCACGTGGAACTAGAAAAATCTACTTTGGTGGAGAAAATAAAGAGTTAGATTCAAAATTCCAATCACCTGAAGAAGGCCGGAGCGTACAACAGCCAAAACGTTGTGAATGAAGATGAGGATAACAGTCTGAGTGATGTAAATAATGCAAGTAATTATAATACCTCATCACAGAGATACAGACAGATAATAATTCTCTCTCTCTCTCTCTATATATATATTATACACACACACACACACACACACAGGGTGTAACAGCAAAATTGTCCAATTGTTAGATTAAGTTTTGAATCGTTGTATCTTAGAAATGATTATGGATATCTTACTGGAATTCTCCAAGTTTTTATATCCCTATTGGACTATATGAGTAATAAGAATATACAATTTTCTCTAAACTTAACAGAAGAATCAAGATTAAATCGATCATAACCGAAAATGACATGTTCATCATTAATTAATCATAGCTAAGGATCGTATGCTCATGAAGTATTGGAATAGATATATACATATATATATATATATACATGGGATCATCTTCCAACATATTCAAGATGATCTTTGCCCTCTCTAACTTTCAGTCCTGGAGTAACAAGGTGCCTCACGGGCTTCACGTAAGATTTCATTTTCAAATCGTTTTTCACTTCTCTTTGGATTGTCATACCTGAAACTCCTCTCTCACGTGCCAAAGGTCTTATGAATTGAGTTGGATCTTTTCTAATTGATCTATTTAGCTCTAAGTTGAAATGATGATCTCTCTTCCTGTTGTGACCCCCTGATACAGTTTCCCTCTCTACTGTTCCCTCTTTTTCTTGATGATTCTGGAATGGACTTTGAAGATGGAATCCAGAGTATGAATGCTGATGGCATTACTAAGGCCTGAATGATCTTTTTCCTCTCACCATTGCTCAGTTGAGAAGAGAATGGGGCTGACACAAAATGATTTTAACCTGTTCTATTTTTAGTTGAATAACTCAAAGGTTCTTTCAGCGACAAATAATGTTAAGGTGTCTAAACATCACATCTGAAAACCTGGAAAAAGGAAACTCAATTAGTTTAGCAGTTCTTTTTAGATATTAAGCATTTTGTAGGATGGAAAATTTTGCTGTTAAACCAGGTTTATTTATATATACTAATAAATTAAAATGGTAATCCGTATGGAATTTCCAAGAGGATAAAGATCCAAGGAGAGGTCTATGTCAGAGACAAAGCAAAATTATTAATGAATATCAAACACTTAAAATACCATAGGTAATAATCTTTATTTCATGAAAGCTATAAAAATAACCTTCAATCTTTCACATTTGCAAGCCATTTATATATATATATATATATATATATATATAATAAATAATATATATATATATATATAGTTTGCAAGTGTGAATGATTGAAGGTTATTTTTATAGCTTATATATATATATATATATATATATATATATATATATATATATATATATTATATATATATATAGTCATCCACAGACAGACTGTTTCATTGTATCACAGCTCATCAGTGTGGCTTGACATCCGATTGCCTCAAGCCAGGATCGAAACCCTAAGTTATCTGCTCTCGGCAGAGATGAGGGTGAATTTTTACGTATTTATTTTGAATAAACATGCCAGTGACTCAGAGTGCTTGATTTATAGAAGAGCTTTGCATTATCAGCAGTAGCAGAAAAATAGGATAAAAGTACAACCACTAGCACGCAGAGAAGTACTGAAAGAATATGCGAAAAACATTAGTAAGGAAAAAGAACAACGAAAGAACATAATTTAAGAGGACAGAAGACAATGATTGACATTGCATTTCAAGAATCAAGAAGTCAGAAGAGATTTCCACAAGTGAGAAATGCTAGGAAAGAAACTTAACATAGAACTTATGGTTACACTTAACCATTTCAAGTGTAAAATGGCGTAATCTTGCTGCCAGTCTAGTAATGCACTTAAATTCACAGAGTCTAGGTAGCATAGAGGAAAGTTCCTCAGAACATTGATCTTGAAAGTATTCGTCAAAAGTTAATGATGACAGTTCTTCATCTAAACAATTTAGAGAACTTAAAACTAGGTGCTGGAATTGGAATTGGCATGCTGAGTTCAAGTTCTTATCAGGTCGGTTTTGTCCTCTTCACATTTTGATCATATATAAATCAATGTTCTTTCAGTTATGGGTTAAAGAACAGAGCAGAATGGAATCTTTTGTTTCTTCAATCTAGGAGAAGAAAAACTATGAATGCCAATGCTCACAAATAATACAGATTAGCTCTTAAGCCTGGGTAATGGGCAACCAATCTAACAGAAGGAGAATTGAATTCAAACCTCTATAAAGAATATTGTAGACTGGGCTGTTTAGCCTTGACTGGGCAACTAGTCTAAGAAAGGTAAATTCTGGTTTCATAACCATACTGAAGAGAGATGGGTTTCGTCAGGGTATCCGAGATATACCTATTGTTGCTACAGCTGTAGTGCATATGGGTTATGAGTTATGAAACTTGTGATCATGAAGATGATTATGTCTACTACTACTACTACTACTACTACTACTACTAGGTGTAGGGAAAGTAATCAGAAATAAAAATGACTACTTCAGTATCTGTCTATATTTCTGGGATGAGGTATTATGTACACTATTTACATTATTTGGACTATTGTGCTCATCTTTGTCACCATATTTATTACAACATTTCAGGTAGCTGGGATGTCGAACTGAACCCTTTATTTCACTCACTGGGGTAGGCTGTTCTAGTTCCACGTGCCATATTTAATGGATGTCAGATGCCGGTTAAGGCAGTGGAGAACTTGGAGAGGGGAATTAACAGGAGATGACTGACAACTGACATCCATTAAACATAGCACGTGGAACTGGAACAGTCTACCCCAGTGAGCGAAATAAAGGGTTCAGTTCGACATTCCAACCACCTGAAGAATGCCGGAGTGTACAACGGCCGAAATGTTGTAATAAATATGGCGACAAAGATGAGGACAATAGTTGGAATAATGTAAATAGTGACTCTACTTCATCTAATAAATTCAGACAACTTCATAACTGTTAACAAAGATATTAAGATAAAAGATGTATCATAATAACATTTGAATTTCTTAGATGACGTATGAATACTGGTCAAGATTTTAAAAAGTAAGAGACTACAAATTTGGAAAATTTGAGATTGACAAGTCTTTCCTTTTCACTGAGGAGATGTTAAACATATGAGAGCATTATTGTCTTC
>OZ038504.1:61976377-61986377 GCA_964036315.1 Acanthosepion esculentum
TTTTTTTTTTTTTTTTTTATTAAACAGCGAAATTAATAACAAACAGTTTAAATTATGTGAACAAAAAAAAAATTATGCTTCCGACAGGAGTTGAACCTGCATCCCTTTTTTCCATCAGGGAAACCACTTTTTTGAAAATGAAGACTGAAGCAGTTCCCGCCCATAGATGGCAGCAGAACTCCATTTTCGGTCTGATCTGGGTCTTGTAAACTTAGAGGATAGCAGAGGGGGAGTCAGGTACTTATTGGAGCAATAAAAGGATCAAGATTCACTCATGGTAGAGGCTTATTGACAAAATGGCTTCGATGAATGAGTTGTGAGATATGAAAGAGAAGGCGGTACTAAGTGATGATTATAAGGATAAGTAGGATAGATAACGATTGAACCTTGACTTATGGCACATTATATATATATATATATATATATATATATATATATATATATATATATATATATATATATATATATATATATATAAAGGACTTTTTCTTTATCCAACATTATTTCTTCTTATTATAAACAATATTTTTAGTCGGTACATGTGGTTATGTGCTATCCTAGGTTTTCCTAAAAAAAAAAAAAAAAAATGTAATTGTGCCTCCAACAGGAATCGAAACTTTTTTTTTTTTAAAATATGCTATTTATTGACAGTTAAATATGTTTTGGGGCATTTATATAAAATATAAGCTGTACATTTTAATATATTTACAAAATCAGATCCACAGCATGTAATCCGAATCTTAAATTCTGTGGAAGACCACTAAGGCATTTTACTCTACTAATTGGATTAAGTCATTGTAACATATAAACACATAACAAGAAAAAATTTGTGGATTTATCACTTTTCAAAATTCAAACAAAATTCTCACTTGATTAATTTAAATAGGAACATTAGCGTCGCGGCATTGCACACTCCAAAACATATATTTAACTGTCAATAAATAGCATATTTAGAAAAAAAAACTTTTTTGGTCGACACATATTTCGTTTTAGTGTTTGCCTATGTATGGGAAAGTACTTGGCATGTGTCTTTAATCCGACAACAACTCGAATATTAGGATCTTAATATTCAAGGAATTAATAGTAAGTTAATGTCTCATTAAGATTTGTTAGCGAAGTGATTTCGTCATTAATCACATTAACATTGCTAATTAATTCTTTGTATAAATTGTTTCGTTATGATATAAAATATAAGCGGCACTCTAATATACATATATATATCATATAAATATATAAAACATATAATATATAACATATAATATAAATAAGTAAACCTAAAGAGCCAGACTAACCTACCTAGGTTTCACCTACGCGGATCGTCAGGGCGGACTGTCTAAAGAGGTGCTAAAAGAACAGAAAATAGGTTTTATCCGACGAGTATAGCTGCTTACATTTATGAGTTTATTAGTGTTAACATATATATATATATCATTTCACCCCAAGCAATGCGGGAATGCCACTAGTACGCAGAGGGTTACAGGGAGTGAAAGTGAGAAATTGAGTATAGGGAGGATTTTGTATAAGGACAAAAAGATGAATGGGAATCAAGAAGACAGAAGATGGCAATTAACGTTGTACTTAAATTTTTGAATACCGTAGTTCTCATGGAAGTAAGTAAATGGAAGGGAGTTCCACAGGTAGAAGTGGCGGTTGCATTTAGATATTTCAACAGTAAGCGGGTGGAGCCTAGATGTTAGTCTAGTAGCACGCTTAAATTCATGTAATTAGTACACCAGGGTATGAAGATTGTCAGAGAAGATGCGATGAAAATATTTGTAGAAAAGACAGAGGGAAGCCACGTCACGTCGGTGAGAAAGCGACTGAAGTCGAGATGCCTGGTTAGGACGAATTACATTGCAGATCTTTCTTTGGGTGTTGTCAAGAATCTTGAGGTGTACAGCAAGAATACCAGGCCAGATATGACAACAAGAACAAAAGATCTGCAGGAAATGCGGCGAGATGAAGATGATATTTCCCAGTACATTTAAGCGTCAAGATTTTATCACCAGATCATGTTCATCATGAACAGACAAACTGAGTACATCTAAATTGGAAATGAATAAAGATATTTGGAAACCTTAAGACTGGATGGAGGCCGTATCTGCATAGATATTGTATTCACAGATTTTATTTTTGGAGAAAAAAATGTCTTGATATTGTGAGGTATACTTGGGGTAGGTGTAAGGTATGAATACTGAATCTGCAAGTGAAAAAAAATAATTTCATCCAAAAAGCAACAATTAAACTAAAAACTGGTAGTAAGATAATAATAATGAAAATACTTCATCAATAATAATGAGTAAAACTAATAACAAAATGATAATAGTAAAAATGCCTCATCTAAAAAGCAACAATAATAAGATGGAGTGAAACTTGTAATAATAATAATAATAGCGAAAATGCTTCATCTAA
This sequence comes from Acanthosepion esculentum, assembly GCA_964036315.1. Taxonomy (NCBI): domain Eukaryota; kingdom Metazoa; phylum Mollusca; class Cephalopoda; order Sepiida; family Sepiidae; genus Acanthosepion; species Acanthosepion esculentum. The sequence continues at coordinate 61,978,790 of OZ038504.1, forward strand.
ATAGCAACAATAATAAAATAATAGCGAAAATGCTTCACAAAAAAAAAAAAAAAAATTAAAGCAACAATAATAAAACTCGTAATAAAATAGCTAAACATCGGTGACGCAAGCGAGCTCGGAGACATCGCCGAGAGTCACGGCAAGAGTTCTCTCTTCTTCGTAAAGGACCGTGTCTGTGGCATTGACTCGTCCGGAGATACGGAAAAGATACCTGTGAGTACTGAACTGATACGTGATATCTGTCCTCCTTTACGGCAGCACATGTTGAAAGGTCTCCTCAAAGATGAAGAAGAGTCTCGAGGCAACGGAGATATGGTTCTACAGAAGGATGCTAAGGATACCATGAACCGAACATGTGAGCAACGATGAGGTTTTGGAGAGGATGCAAATAAGGAGGAAGCTTATACTTAATATCAAGAAGAGGCAGCTGAAATTTCTTGGACACTTAATAAGAAAGGAGGGCTTGGAGAATCTGATACTAACAGGGTAGATAGAGGAAAAGAGAGACAAGGGAAAGCAACACGTGACATACCCAGCGGGCTTAAGCAAGTGGATGACGGAACAGGGATTGGGAGAAGTAGCAAAAGGACAAAACATATTGAGAGCTACAAGAATTGGGGGGGAAGTGGAGAGCCATGATCGCCCACGTCCTGAAGGGACACGGCACATAAAAGAAGAATAAAATAGCGAAAATGACTTATCAAAAAAGCTACAATAATAAAACTACTAATAAAATAATAATAGCGAAAATGCTTCATCTAAATAGCAACAATAAGATGGAGTAAAACTACTAATGATAATAACAGCGAAAATGCTTCATCTAAATAGCAACAATAAGATGGAGTAAAACTACTAATGGTAATAATAGCGAAAATGCTTCTTCTAAATAGCAACAATAAGATGGAGTAAAACTACTAATGATAATAATAGCGAAAATGCTTCTTCTAAATAGAAACAATAATAAAATAACAGCGAAAACGCCTCATAAAAAACAACAATAAAACTCGTAAGAAAATAGCGAAAATACCTCATTAAAAATAAGCAACAATATTAAAACCAGCAATAAAATAATCCCCAGGAAAATGCTTCATTTTAAAAAGCAACAATAATAAGGTGGAATAATATTCATAAAGTTATAATAGCATTGTCTGAATGATTCCTTATAAAGCAGAATTTATTTCCACAAGTAAAAAACATTTCAACTCATGTTATCTTCAATATTTTTTCACCAATAAGTCAAGTGTGCTTTATAATCTGATATCCTATGACTGGTAATCTATCTCCAGACATCTCCACCACCTGAGCAGATTATCCATTTGACGCTTTTTTTTTTTTACTTTTTCTCTTTGTTTATCTTCAGGTAAATAATCATATATTTTTCAAGTGAAAAGTCAATCATACTTTTATCTTTCTTTTACTTGAAGCCGTCTTATGCTGACTGTCAAAAGAATATATTGAAACTTAAGTCCGTTAAAAACTAATATTTACCATCAGGTACGTATATTTGTATATTGACTCACGGCTTTTTAATACCACATTAATTTGTTCCTATTTTTACTACATTAATGCGACTCTTTCATACTCTAAACTTTACCATGATACACACACGTGTGTGTGTGTGTCTAGCCAATCACTATTGCAGACACTAGCACAAGCACATTTGTGTTTGTTCAACACCCACAGCATGCTTATGAAACTCTTCCAGCGTCTTGCTTTCTAATCAACTCTGATCTTCAAAAGTTTAATTTCTGTTCTTTCATTGTCCATTCGCCTTAAGGTTTTTTTTTCTCAGATTATTTCACAAAGTAACTCCTTGTTGCATCTTGGGGGTGCGATGATTAACAAAAGAAAAAAACGGCAGGGCAGACTTAGTGTAGTATAGCCCCCTCGTTCTGGGGGTCTCTTGGTCACTGCGCCAAATAGACATCTGGTGTACACCCTTCATTGGGCGCGCTGGGGGGTGTTTCATCTCGCCTGGCCGGTGACCGTTAGTCGTTTTTACTTCAATCCTCTTCTCTTCTTGGTCGAAGTCGCGAAAAGTTTTTTGGTTTCACAGATGAAAAGCATCAACAAAGAGAACTTTTAGCTATTTTTTTTTAATCACGTCGGCGGGTACATCTTCTATCAAGTGGGGGGTTACTACACCCCCTTTTTGGGAGCCGCTTTCAAACACGAAAATCTCAAGTCCATTTCCTTTGACTTGTAACAACCATCTCTCGAAAGTCCCTTCCTCATCGGGGTGAGGGGGTTTGCACAAACGCAATCTAAAACGTCTAATTAGCTTGACGTCTAAACAGCAACTACTCGAAAAACCTTAAACTATAACTCCTTCCTACGTTCGACTCAGCCAATCAAAATCGACATCCCTATTTTGTCTACCATCTGACCTTAAAGGTCAGCCACAGAAGGTCTAATCCACAATACACTGCTAGTAAACAAATAATAGTCTGTGTTGTGAATTCCGGGATGAAATCCGGTATCAAATAATAACAAACGCCAAGAATGAATATAGGAAAATAAATGTATTAACGTAATAATACAAACTGGTAATACAGGTTAGTAGTTCCAGGAATGCGGGTTAGTAGCAAAATATATATACAGTCTTTGGTATCGACGTATCGCTGTATGACTTCTTACTGAGTCTACGTGCTAGTTACTGTGACTCTTGCCGCTACGTTATTCTACCGACCGACTCGACTATTACTACTACTGTCCGACTGTCGGGTATTCACTGGCAGTAGTATATGTATACCATGGGTGAGTCCATTTGTGTAAAAAGGGGAGACCTCTCAACAGTTTGAAACTTATTTAACATTAGTGGAACCAAGGTAAGCAATTTTAAAAGAAGAACTAGAAGAGACATGATGAGCAGAGCAACAACAATCTACCTTAAATAAAAGATTCAGTTTGAAATTTCCTGATGATTATTTGGATTGACAAGTACCTGATGAAGGCTGGAGAGTACAATGACCGAAATGTTGGGATATTAGCAATAAGATGAGGACAATAGTGCAGATGTAAATAATGTAAATAAGGAATGTTGGCAAAAAAGCTTAGAATGATATTTACTTATCTTAACCCTAGAACACTAACCATGGGAATGTAGTACCCAGCGCAAATTTTCCTATTTTTAATTACAATTTTCAGTGCCTGATTTTCTTACCGAAATATTACGTTTTTCAGTTCCTATTAATGTTAACTCAAAGTACAAAGTTTGAAGTGCCTGCATGTAAATTATTTCAAATAAAGATTTATATTTAATATTTTTTTAAAATATTTTCAAAATCGGGTATGATATACCCATGGTTAGTAGTGGTGTCACTTTAATTGATGGTTAGTGGTCTAGGGTTAAAATTTACAGATTATCAACCAGAGATATATTCTCTTTTGGAAAACGACGATACTTCTTAAAAGAATATGCGTCTTATCTACTGAAAAATTCAATAACTTGGAAGATATTACATGAAAGTTTAAAATTTGCATACGAATCGTTTTTTTTTTCTCTTAGGATTAATAAACCCAAAACATATCTTATCAATGGGGGAAAAACGTCTGAGGCCATTGCGGTTTTAGAATGATTAAAAATATGACGAAATGGGAAGTGTTAAAGTTTCACAATTGGGATTTTCACTGAATGAAAAGAAATAAAATCAGGAAAATTAAAAGAATAAATGTAAAAGGGGAAAAATTGAATTAAGAAATATTTCTGAGTTTTATATTGGGAGAAATTCTTATTTTTATATCCTGTCTTGCTTTTATTATTGAATATTTATTTGATATTCAATGAAATCCAAATGCTTACTGAACATAGCACAGAAAGAAATTGATTTAAATAACTGAAACCGAATTCTGAATAATCATTTCTTTTACTAAAACTGACATCATGACTGACATTTAACATTTTAAATCTTGTTTTATTAAAAATCCTTCATAAAACTCAACTGTTACTTGTTTTTGTTTGTGTGTTGGTTGATGTTACCAGGATAAAGCAATCAGTTATATAAAATTAAATGAACCCGGATTTCAATCTCTAACCAGAAGGTAAGCAGACAAGTAACATACCAATCTATCAAAAACACGCTGCTGAGATATTTAGGTAAAGTTAGGTTTGGAATAATAGCTTACTTTTAAATAATTTTCTCATTATTTCACTTCATTTTTTTTTTCAAATACTTGTCACTTTGAGTAGAAAGCAACAAAAAATGATTTGATTTTCTTTGAATTCTCATAGTTTTTTTTCTAAGAAGACAGTCAATAAAATAAGATTTTTTGTCAACGTAAAAAGAAAATATGTTGAATTTCAAGAAATTATTGATCAAATCTAAAAGTTTATAAATGAAATAAAAATACACACACAAAAATAATGCAATTTCAAAATTTAGAAAACACTGAGTTTAAATTAAAAGAACAAACCGATGATAAAATGGTGAGGGTAATTTTATGATTTTATAAATTTTCCGGACAAGGTTCAACATTTCAAAACAATACATCTAAGAAAGAACAGATACAAACAATTAGAATATAAATATACCTAAAAAGGAATGAACATGATCCATCAGAACAAGGCTCAACATTGAAAAATACAACAGATCTAGGAAAGAACAGACATGATCCTTCAGAACAAGGCTCAACCTTTCAAAACAGAATATTACTAAGACGAAACAGACATGATCTATCAGAATAACATATTCAAAATACAAATAAACCACGCTGTAAAATTCACTGTTAATATTTAACAGTCCCCCTACCACCGCCACGAGGGATGTATGTGGCATAAGGCTGAGTTTACCGTGTGTTCTCAGAGTCCGTAGGCTCAGCCAAAATATTCCCTTAGAACCCGCATAAGCGGGTTTTGGGTCTGTCTACCTCCCCAGACGAAATTTTGCCCTTCGGCAAAGCCTCGTCCAGGTTCCTCTCTGCTCAAGGCAGAGAGTTTGACAGTAATGAACAGGCGAAGGCACTGTAAAAACTCAAGTAGGGAAACTTAATTTAATTGATAAGCACTCCTCAAAAGGACACATACTGAATAAAATATTTCACAGAAAAATGTAATATAACAAGCAATCGTCAAACTGGTGGCAAACCTAACAAAATGTATTCAGGAGTATCAAAACTCCTTTGAGAAAAAAAAAGATTATATAATCATAAAATATATTTTAATAATAGACAGTATGAAAACAGTACAATGATATCAAATTATGTATGGGAACAAAAAGATAAAATGTCTCCTGTAAATTAGATGGAAAATTATAAAAACGGCGCAAACACCAAAAACAACTTTGAAATCATGTTGCTATGTTTACCAGGAGACTTTAGAATAACAGGCTGATAATCCGTTATCCGAAATTCTTGGGACCAGAAGTGCTTCAGTTTTCAGATATTTTCGGATTTTGGAAGTGGGGCAGCTTGGGAATGAAATCCAAGCATAAACAAGATATCCCTTTACATTTCATAACACAACTTATACATATACCATGAAAATGGTTTCATATAAAATTTAATTAATGTATAAATTTTGTGATACAGGTAATGACTCTAGTCATGTAATGCACACACGGGTTTTTAAGTGGTGAATTTAAGATTTCACATAAAATTAATGGGTTTTTTATTCTTATTTTTTGTACCTGTACAAAAAATCATGATCACTACTTACAAAAATATATAAATAGGTCTTTTTGACATTTTGAATAATATTTTTACTGAGTACGAAACACCTAGTAATTAATCCTTGAACGAATGTCTTTGTAGTAAGGATCACTAAAACTGGCGCCAACGTAGGCTACATAGCTGTGCTGGGGAACCTACATCAAGTGCAGATGAAGTCATTTGCAGCAGCTGTATATCACTTAGGAACCTTTCCAGTGCTTTCTGAAATGTTTCATTTGTGGCAAATGTCAGCATCTGAGAAAATTTTCGGATTTGGGAATTTCGGATAAAGGATACTCAAGCTGTATAACGTTTCTTCAACAAAAGATCTCGGCTTTTTATTAAATGTAAGCGTATGAACAAGTTTATAGTAAGCCAGTTAGTTACTAAACGGAAAAAGTTAAAAAAAAGTAAGGAAATAAAACTACATGTGGATATTTCAATTTTTTTTTATTCAATGTATATTTATGCACGCGTTTGTTTGCGTGGGTGGCAGCTGCTTCAGACATCCCCTCTTGCGAGCGGTTGTAGCCACGCCCAGTGTATATAAAAAAAGGGTGCGAATAGTGGAACTGAACTAGTCTTGGTTTCTGTTTATACTATGAAACTTTTGTGATGCACGTGGTTGGTACATTTTTAATAAGATCCAGAAAAATGTAATAATTACGAGTATATATATATATATATATATATATATGAGATAATTAAGTAATTCATCGAGTCTAAAAGAATCCTCAACAGAATGCAGAAAGCACTGGAAGGCCGTTTCGTCCTATTTTTTGGACTTATCAGCAATGCGCATCCACTACCGAGAATCGAACCTGGACCGCTATGATATGACGCAATTCAAATCCCCCTAATAATTTCTATCACTCTATATAAGAAATATCTAAAATGCCAGTATACCGCCCAACCCAGGTTTCGACGGCAAGGTCTCCTCAGACAAATATATATATATATATATATATATATATATATATATATATATATATATTTTGAACGATAAAAATTATTAAAAAAATCAATTAAAATCTTCAGACATACTGGGTTGTAGATTAATATTCTTATGTTTTTTTTATTATTATTTCATTTAGAACCCTCGACTAGTTTCGGCCAACATGGCCATCATCGGGAGAAAAAATGTTTCTGCTTGCTGTAGCAGTAAACTACAGAAATGAATCAGTAAACTACAGAAACAGAAATTATATATATATATATATATATATATATATATATATATATATATATATATATATAGGGTGTAAGAGCAAAATTGTCCAATTTTTAGATTAAGCTCTGAACCGTTGCACCTTAAAATGCTTGAATATATCTTACTGGAATTCTCCAAGACTAACTCTATTGGACTCTACTTTTGGCAATAAAAATGTATAATTACTCTTTAAGCTTAACAAGTATCGTGATGAAATCGATCATAAACGAAAATGATATGTTCACCATTAATTGATCATAGCTAAGGATCCGAAGCTCATGAAGGACTGAAATAAAGTACAAATTATATAATTTTTCAGGATCACTTCCCAACTTATTCAAGATGATCTTCGCCCTCTCTAACCGTCTAACTTTCTGTCCTGAGGTAACAACTTACCACACAGGTTTCACGTAACGTTTCATTTTTCTAGTCTTTTCACTGTTGTTTCGACTATCATGACTGAAACTCCTCCCTGACGTGCCAGTTTTATGAATTAGGTTGGATCTTTTCTAATTGATCTCTTTAGTTCTAAGTTGGAATAATGATCCCTCTTCCTGCTGTGACCTCCTCATCCAGCTTTCCTCTCGATTGTTCCCTCTTTTTAAAAACTTATTCACCGTTCTTTTGATGGTTCTTGAATGGACTTTGAAAATAGAAGTCAGAGTATAAATGTTGGTAGCATTACTGAAAGCCTTTTTCCTCTCACCATCGCTCAGTTGGGAAGACAGTGGG
>OZ038504.1:61991377-62068877 GCA_964036315.1 Acanthosepion esculentum
TAAGATTTGATCCTCAAGCGGGAAGTAGTAATACCAATAAGGAAAATAGAAAGGAATTTGCCGAAAGTTTGCTGGATTATCAAACTGACAATTCTTCCATTCTATTTATAGATGATACAAATATTTTACATAGATAAAGCCTTTCGTAAGGTGTGGGCTGTACTCGTGAGAACGTTTTTTGTATTTCTTTCTTTTTATAATAATATTATTATAATATTATTATTATTGTATAATAAATTATTATTAAACTACTGTTCTTATCAATTTTGTTACGGTCACACTATTTCGATTGTTGTGCCGTTTAAGCTTCTTCCAGTGTCTGTTGAAGTTTGGCAAATTTCTGAGATTTTCGAACCGAACACTTTATTCAACCTCCAAGACAAGTTCGTTCTCATTCTGATGTTCAGTTAATTCTTCTTAGTTTGCATTGACGTGAGTTCAGTCTTTACTTGCTGCCTCACATGTATGGCCTTGTGCCATAATAAACGAAGCTTAGTAAGTAACTGGATGCTTTGCTCTGATTTTTTTCTCATTTTCACTCAATGCAAGGCTTGTGAGCCACTCATGGTAGAGGCTTTTTTTAATTAAATCGGTGATATGAGCATAAGAGGAAGTAAAGTGAAGGGAAAATTATTATATAGAAGCCGAAAAATTCAATCTTAACATCTCACTGAATTTTATGAATGGTGTTAACTATAAAAAAAACCTAACTGGAGTCTCCGATTAACAATTCCTTGCCATTATCCATTACGCCACCCGCACAATTCAAGCTTACAACAACTGGTATTCCCGAGCAGTCACCCATCTAAGTACTGACCAGGCTTGACGTTGCTTATCTTCGGGGATCTCTTCAAATTGGAACTCAGCTCTCCGATTAACAATTCCTTGCCATTATCCATTACACCACTTGCACATCTAAGCTTACAGCACCTGGTATTCCCGAGCAGTCACCCATCTAAGTACTGACCAGGCTTGACGTTGCTTATCTTCGGGGATCTCTTCAAATTGGAACTCAGCTCTCCGATTAACAATTCCTTGCCATTATCCATTACACCACTTGCACATCTAAGCTTACAGCACCTGGTATTCCCGAGCAGTCACCCATCTAAGTACTGACCAGGCTTGACGTTGCTTATCTTCGGGGATCTCTTCAAATTGGAACTCAGCTCTCCGATTAACAATTCCTTGCCATTATCCATTACACCACTTGCACATCTAAGCTTACAGCACCTGGTATTCCCGAGCAGTCACCCATCTAAGTACTGATCAGGCTCGACCTTGCTTAACTTCGGGGATCTCTTCAAATTGAAACTCAGCTCTCCGATTAACAATTCCTTGCCATTATCCATTACACCACTTGCACATCTAAGCTTACAGCACCTGGTATTCCCGAGCAGTCACCCATCTAAGTACTGATCAGGCTCGACCTTGCTTAACTTCGGGGATCTCTTCAAATTGGAACTCAGCTCTCCGATTAACAATTCCTTGCTATTATCCATTACACCACTTGCACATCTAAGCTTACAGCACCTGGTATTCCCGAGCAGTCACCCATTTAAGTACTGACCAGGCTTGACGTTGCTTAACTTCGGGGATCTCTTCAAATTGAAACTCTGCTCTCCTATTAACAATTCCTTGCCATTATCCATTACACCACTTGCACATCTAAGCTTACAGCACCTGGTATTCCCGAGCAGTCACCCATCTAAGTACTGACCAGGCTTGACGTTGCTTAACTTCGGGGATCTCTTCAAATTGAAACTCAGCTCTCCGATTAACAATTCCTTGCCATTATCCATTACACCACTTGCACATCTAAGCTTACAGCACCTGGTATTCCCGAGCGGTCACCCATCTAAGTACTGACCAGGCTCATTATTATCTTAAAAATTCATCCAATCGAAAAATATTCTATTTGGTGACCGTACGGGAAGCAATATTTCAGCCAATGTTTTATCTAATAATCAATTAAAGATAATATAAGTACTAATTTACTGATGTATATCAATACAGTCATGCAATTGGGAAAAATAGACAAGGAAAATGCATTGATTTGTGTTAATGGTAACTGGTTACCATTGTTGCAGACATAGTAAGGCAACAGCTCTGAATAGGTAAGTTTTAGAAGCAAAATGGGTGCCATTTTCTAGAGGAATGCATTTCTACAGGTTTGTATTGGAACGAGATTGAAAAATTTCGAAGAAATTGAATCCATCACTTTCGGAAGGAATAAATTCCAACACGTGGAAGAATTTCATATTCGTTTTTTTTCTCGATAAAACGTAACAAGACAAGAGGAAAGAAAATATAGTGGTATGTCCACAGATAGCTGAAAAAAGAAGAAAAAACATCAGAGGCATTGTTGTCAGGAAATATGCATGTGTGTGATGCATCTGGGCGTGCCTGTCAAATCTAGTAGGCAGTTGCCCAAGAGGAAAGAAATATTTACACAACGTGGACAAGGCTCGCGATGGTTCTGCTACATTTTCGATTGAAAGTAACTAAAAAAGAGATAAAGAAAGGGTTACGTCCATTCTTTTATCGTCCTGAAAGATCGACATCTAGCGGCGTCTTTGCAGGACAGGTAGGGGTAATCCCCGCAATTTCACGTCTTACCGGAGGCGTATTCTTTATTCCCCATCTTAACAGCCGTACAATGGCGGCGGTCTAATTGTCACGATTAAATAAAAAAGATAAAACGAAAGAAATGCTAATTTCTGTTTGAATTTCAAAGATGAGGAGAGATATCATTATTTACACTATTTACACATTGCTTCGAGAATTTGTTGACAGTAATTAAGAGTTCAATCCTTGCACCGGGCAGTGGGATTTGAATTCAGTGGAAACAAGGCAAGCAATAACTGATCCGTACTAAAATAATAACTAGACGAGATATTCCTAGACATGGACAATGGAATGAGAACAGTCTACCTAATTAGATTAAATAAAGTGCTCAGTTCGGAATTCCCTGTAGGACAGTTTCTTCCCAAGAACTTACACCCGAGATGACGTTTTCCCCATAACTATAATCTTAACCTCTTCAAACCGTTATTGTTCCTATAAAACCTCATAAACTGCACTTTCTGCATTCTCATAGGCTCATACATCATCATACAGTAACCTTTTACCTTGAGTGGCTCTTTGGTACTCTATTGGGTGATATTATTAAAAAAAAATGGAAAATCTGTACTTTTCAAGTCTGGAAGAACAAAACTGATATCTATCCTGTTTTCACCTTTGAAATGGCAAAATGTTTTGGATTAGAATTTAAACGGACAGATTTTCATTGAAAGAAAACGTTGACACGAAAAACTCAAGGAAAGATAGTGAGAAAGAGAGAGATGGGAGAGAGAGAGAGAGAGAGGGAACGAAATAAATAAATGTAAAGTAGATGGGGAGAGATTGAAAAGTAGAGTGAGATAAGTAAAGAGTAAATATATATATATATATATATATATATATATATATATGACGTCTATATGAAAATATATAAAATATATATATATATATATATATATATATAGAGAGAGAGAGAGAGAGAGGGATAGAGAGAGAGCGAGATAATATATATATATATATAAAGAGAGAGAGAGAGAGAGAGGGGGGATATAGAGCGAGAGTGAAAGGGGTAGAGCTAGAGAGATAGAGAGGGATAGAGACAGAGAGCGCGAGAGAAAGGGAGACAGAGAGCGCGAGAGAAAGGGAGACAGAGAGCGCGAGAGAAAGGGAGACAGAGAGCGCGAGAGAAAGGGAGACAGAGAGCGCGAGAGAAAGGGAGAGAGCGAGCGCGAGAGAAAGGGAGAGAGCGAGCGCGAGAGAAAGGGAGAGAGCGAGCGCGAGAGAAAGGGAGAGAGCGAGCGCGAGAGAAAGGGAGAGAGCGAGCGCGAGAGAAAGGGAGAGAGCGAGCGCGAGAGAAAGGGAGAGAGCGAGCGCGAGAGAAAGGGAGAGAGCGAGCGCGAGAGAAAGGGAGAGAGCGAGCGCGAGAGAAAGGGAGAGAGCGAGCGCGAGAGAAAGGGAGAGAGCGAGCGCGAGAGAAAGGGAGAGAGCGAGCGCGAGAGAAAGGGAGAGAGCGAGCGCGAGAGAAAGGGAGAGAGCGAGCGCGAGAGAAAGGGAGAGAGCGAGCGCGAGAGAAAGGGAGAGAGCGAGCGCGAGAGAAAGGGAGAGAGCGAGCGCGAGAGAAAGGGAGAGAGAGAGCGCGAGAGAAAGGGAGAGAGAGAGCGCGAGAGAAAGGGAGAGAGCGAGCGCGAGAGAAAGGGAGAGAGAGAGAGAGCGAGCGCGAGAGAAAGGGAGAGAGAGAGAGAGCGAGCGCGAGAGAAAGGGAGAGAGAGAGAGAGCGAGCGCGAGAGAAAGGGAGAGAGAGAGAGAGCGAGCGCGAGAGAAAGGGAGAGAGAGAGAGAGCGAGCGCGAGAGAAAGGGAGAGAGAGAGAGCGAGATAGAGAGAGAGAGAGCGAGATAAAGAGAGAGAGAGAGAGAGCGAGTGAAAGAGAGGGATTAGGAGAGGGCGAGAGGGATTAGGAGAGGGCGAGCGGGATTAGGAGAGGGAGAGAGAGATTAGGAGAGGGAGAGAGAAAGAGAGATTAGGAGAGGGCGAGAGAAAGAGAGTGAAATATAGAAATAAACAAATGCAAATGAAAAATAAAACCCATAAAATGTTATTTTGCAATTCCCTACACAGGAAATTTTACTTACGTTTTTCATTTTCAATGAGGTCCCATCGAGATTGGTAAAAACAATGTTTCGCAGTGTTTGCCGCAGCATTTATCAAAGTCAAATTTTTGTTTTTATTCAACAAATATGAAATATCAATATTTTATAGAGTTTAAATTAAAATTAGTGCAACGAAATAAAAGAAAATTAAAAAAAAATTCTTGCAACAAAATCTGTAATTACTCCTTTCGTTCATATCGGAATATTCCGTAGATATTGCGAGCATTTCCGAAAGATACCTTTAATATTCTCGAGTTTGAAGAACTTAGCTAAAGCTTTTAAAAAGTAAATTCCTAAACTACATCCAAACAAAGACACGTGTTCAGGCGACATGAGAATAACGGACAATGTTATTGTCGGCCGCTCCCATTAACCCCGGCAGTCTTAAAAAGCAGATTTGGAGAGAATGAGAGAGAAAGGCAAATTATGCGAAACTGGATACAACCAGTAAATAAGACTGAACCATTTAATGTGACATACATAGAAAAAAAAGAAAACAAATGTACACTTGTAGTTGGTATATAAAACGCTCGTACCTGAAATGTACAATTGTGGGGGTGTTTTTTATTTTTTATAGACGATGTGTCCTGGATGTTAGAGCTTCATTTTAGGAGATGTTAACACATGCGTCTATCAATAACGACGAACTGACGAGAAAAGAGTTGAGCCTCGTGACCAATGTATAGAGGGAGAAAAAAAAAGAGAAAGAAAAGGGTTAGTGCATCATTTTTATATGTTCCCATTATCGATTTTGATTGGCTCCGCAGGAACCTACGTAATATATATTTTTACCACAGAAATAAGCGTGACATGCCAATTTTAATTTCCGCTCAACTCCACATATATTAGATGGATTCATAAGTAATTTCCGTTTTTGGAAATAAATTGTAATAACCAATGTACCAAACATACGTGGTAGATAAGAATAAATTTGAAGTACACTAATATACCTTGGTAGACTACACAGTGGATTAAATAGAAACTTTTGTTTTCTTCTATGATAGCGCATGCCCACATGCAATAAGAATAAGTCAGAAAAAATTTCTGAACTCAGTTCGCTTTTTTCTACCCAACCTTGCACCAACTCATTATCTTTTTTTGATTGAATGGAAAACGTTTTGATGAAAAACATATGTAATGAAAACCATATTCAAAAGATCGTCAAAAACCCTTTTCATAAAAAGTTGCGAAATGTGACTGAAAATGCACCGAAGAGCCTCCTAATAAGTGGCAACAAGCCATTGCAAATAATATGTAATTGACTAAAAAATGTAATTGCGATTAATGATTATATATATATATATATTATATATAAATAACCAGACGCTTCTCTGTAGCTAAATGCTATAGCACGTCAGATCAAATGACGCTTTCCGTATAAGATTATAGATTCGATTCCTGTCGGAAAATACATATTTTCTACGAAATTTCTCAAATATTCAGATCGGTAAATGTAATTAATATCGTTTAATTAAAATAAAAGAATTTACTTAAATAAATTGTATCGATAAAAATAACGTATAAACATAAAATATATTAAATAATTGTCGGACTTAATAAATTTTATTTTATTCTCTCTCTCTCTCTCTATATATATATATATATGTGTGTGTGTGTGTGTGTGCGCGCACGAGAAAGATGATGAGGCAAAATGACAAATGAATCAACGACACGTTTCGGCAGAGCGTCAGCTCTCTTTGCCTTCGTCAGGTTAGAATGAAAAAAAAAAAGACAAAACTGTGCGTGAGAGAAAATATATTCAGATCTTTGAGGATAAGTAGTAGTCATAACTCTAATTAAATATCTTATTACCTACAATGCCTAAAACTCTGTTTTATCTGTGTTCGGTGTTGATGGATTTTAGATGAGATTCACTGTGAAGGAAGTTTTTTTTTTCATGTATGGTTAATATGTACCTTTAGGTTGAAGGTATCATCTAGAAAATCTACTTCGTTTAGATTAGTTATTATATCTATGTCAAATCAGTTATTTTTGAAAATCTTTATTATAGCTTTTTTAGTTCGATCTGCTTTGTTTGTTATAGTTTCTTAGGATTATGAGACCGTCGTCCCTGTAGAGTCCTGTATCGTTTTTATCTATTATGAAAACGTACATAAAAACCATACAGAAAACCCAATGATAAACCACTGTACATACACACATATTCCAATCACCCGCCTTCAATAATCAAACAGATACCAAAATTGATTAACCGCAAGATTTCCGACAATTCTTCCAATGAAACCATACTTAACGAAGCTAAGAAAGACTACGAAACAGCCCTAAAAGATAGTGGAACACTTACATACTCACCACAGAGCACAAAAAAGCCAACGGGAAGAGAAATATCATATGGTTCAACTCACCATACAGCAAAAACGTAAAAACAAACGTAGGTAAAATATTCTTTAAACTCTTAAACAAACACTTAAACACTTCCCAGAATCAAGCACTCTACACAAAATATTCAATACAAACACTGTAAAAATCAGCTACAGTTGCACCGAGAATATGGCAAAATAATAAAAAGCACAACAGGAAAACCATCAACAAACCACCTGAACAAATTAAACCCTCGTGTAACTGTAGAATAAAGAATGAATGTCCCTTATACGGTAATTACTTACAAAACAATGTAATATACCAAGCTACTGTAAAAGTTACCAGATAATGAAGAAAAAGTATATATAAGAGTAACTGAAGGTCCATGGAAACAAAGAAACTATGAACAGATAACATCTTTTACAAATAGTAAATACGCGACCAGTACAAAAATGCTTTCTAAGTATATCTGGGAAATTAAAAACAAAACGCAAATTACACCAAAAACTTCATGGAAAATAAGGAAAAGATCAGCTTACAACAATCAATCCAAAGCCTGCAAACTTTCCCTGCAGGAAAAATAGTTATTATTACTTACCCAGGCCAAAATAAATTACTAAATAAACGATCATCTCATCTCAAAATGCAGACATGAAAACAAATTTTTACTACGTTACTTAAAAATCGAAAACTGAAAAGAATAAATAGAAATAAACAAAATAATATAAAAAAACAAGTAAAATAAATTAACCCAAGCAAATAATAAATAAATTAAGAAACCACTTCCCTTAGAATAGACCAAATAGGACAAATAAAAAAAATACATAAAATACAAGTAAAAATAATCAACCCAAATAAAGTAAACAATGAACAAACTAACAAACCAATAACCATTAGAATAGACTACAACACAATCCAAAAATTGGACGAGAAAATAGCTATATTATAGCTATATAACGATAAACAAAATTGAAAACCGAATAGAGTGAATAAAAATATACAAAATAAAAAAATAAGCAAATAAATAAGCAAAAATTAATCCAAATAAATAAATTAACTAGTAGTTCCCGCTAAAATAACCGTTAGAACTAATAAAAATAAATATAAATAAGTAAAAACAAGTAAAAACAATCAATCCAAATAAATGAAATAATAAACAAATTAAAAACTGACCTCTGCCAAAATAGCAGAATAGATTACAGCAATCAATCCAAAAATTGGACGAATAAATAGCTTTATCTTCCCAGACCAAAACAAAATATTAAATAAGCGATCTAAACAAATCCCCCCACCCAATTTTTTACTACGTTTATAAAACAACGAAAACCGAAAAGAATAAAATATATAAAAAAAATGAAAATAAAAAACAAAATAAATTAACCCAAATAAATAAATAATAAATAAATAAACCACTCCCGCCAAAATAACCGCCAGAATGGATTACCCACAATACACCACTCATATATATAAATAGTCAAGAAAAATCCAACACTCGCGGCCTGACGATTGCTTCTAGCATGAAACAGCCTGCCGCCACTGAGTGTTGACTTCAATGTTCACACACACACACACACACATATATATATATATATATATATATATATATATATATATATATATATATATATATATATATATATTCGTTTTCATTTTTTAGTTAAACACGTTAAAGCCATTGGAAAAGATATGAAACTATCATCCTCTATATATGGGCTAAATCATAGGATAGACTGGGTTCTCTTTCCTTGGGTCTTAGCCTCTCGAGGAGAAGGGAAACTCTGAATTAAAAGTCTTCACCACTATAATCAAATCATCTGTGTATCTATTCTGGCAGTTATTTTCCAAACTGTACAATTAGAGGCCTTCATACGTCGAAATTGACATAAAAACGTTGATCATATGCGCACACGTGTGTGCGATGGATGCAGTAATCATCATAGCATGGTGAGTGGCATTTTCACGCTTACGTCCAGTAAAAAGGAACTTCACAAGTTGTGAAGAAGCATGTTCTTGTAATGCTTTCCTTGTTGTACATCTTTCGTTGCACTAAGTAACATCTACAATATGCCCTGTGGATATCCATTTCCCCAAGTCTTTCTCATTATGTTGCCTGTTATTCTAATGTGCGTTCAAATTTCTGTGTAGCATTTTTGATCCTCTACTATCACTTCTTAGATATTTCAACTTGGTGATCATCCTGGGTAAGACGATAAACTACATCCGACAGCAAGGCCTCTGATCAGGAGGCGTTGAGGAGCGTGGAACCACCTATTAATTACTGGTGTTCCCAGGTCCACCCTGACCCGGGATGGTAGCACCTGTTCGGGGCCCAGCAATGAGGAAATAGTTAACTACCAAACTGAGGTCAAAACACTATGAAAGTATAAAAATAGCTTTTAATACTAGCAATACATTTTCGTAAAAAAAAAAAAAAAAAAAAAAATATTCCAGCAATACATTTTTGAAGAAAAAAATTATTATCAGCAATACAATTAAAAAAAAAATTACCAACAATAAAAATCTTGTCGGCATTAAATAACCCACTGAGGTTGATATGCTGTAAAATAAAACAAACCAACTTGTTGAAAAAAACATCTTATTCCCTTTTCTATTTTTGTTTACTTGATGAACTTGCTTTTTATGAGTACACAGGATAAAGATTTCACAGTTTAGTTTTAGAGAAAAAAAATAGCATTTAGCGTATCATTGTGTCTTCTTTGTCTAACGTTTTCCACTGACATGAAAAGCAACGATTGTTGTCTCTTCCCAGATAAGTTTTCCGCCAGATTCTATCTTCCCCATTTATAAATCTATCATTGGTCCGTGTATTGAATATTGTTGCCACATCTGGTCCGGGGATTTTTTATGTGTCAAGAGATTTTTTTTTTACTAAAATCAAAAGAAGAATCTACAATGTTATCAGTTCTGACATCTTGGTTTCAATCATTTTCCCACTACAGCAACGCCATCTCCATGAGCTTTTACTATCAATATTTTCCTGACAATTGTTCTTATAAGCTTTCCTATTTGATACCTCATCTTCATGAATTTAAGCGCAATACTAAATTGTCAAATAGGTCTCACTGACCTGTTTAAATTGCTCCATGTAACCGTAAGGGTTTCATCTCCCGAATTTCTCGACAGTGAAACTCTCGTCTGGTTTCTTGATTTCCTGTAAACTACGATTTTCAAAAATGTAAATTCAACGTCAGTCATTGTCATATCTTTTTTTAATTTTTAATCCTGGTCTTTTATTTTCATTTCTCTTCAATAATGTTTCCTCAGTTTCCTCAGTTTCCTTCATTCTCAGTAAGCCCTTGCGAATTAGTGGCTTTATCACTTTGCTTGAGGTGAAAGGATTAAAAAAAAGTGTCATTGTCGTCAACATTAACATGAATAATTAAATCGAAGAAACAGAACTTTAATTTGGTTATTACTCGACCATCCTTTCGATAATATCTGCAGCAGAGAACAGCAGATGCCTAGCACTAATTCAGGGGTCATTTCCTTCCAAGTTGGTGGGTCGTTGCACAGAGACGATCCCACTTTCTCAGACTTCAAGGTTGGCTTTATATTACTACTATGGTAAGATGAAACATCAGAAATGGCGTCTTCTGGTATTGTTAGCTAGGAGGTAGAGTCTACCAACGATTTGCCTAAAGGGTTACACTCCTTGTTTATACATCTTTCTCTGTTCCTATCTGCCTTCATATCTATCACTGTTCCTATCTGTCTACGCTCATATCTATCTATCTAAATGGTTGACTGCTTGAGAATACAAGGTGCTGTAAGGTTGCATGTGTTGGCAGTGTAATGGATAATGGCTCGGAATTGTTGGTCGGAGAGCGGAACTCCAATTCAAGTTGGGTTCGTTATATTGCCTTACGCGCAAATACCCTTAGTAAAGGTACGAATCCACATCTTCCCCCACCTATGGATTAATTTGTAAGACGTGTGTCACTAAGCTATTATCTTAAAAAACAATTTTGTAGAGCTTGTTAATTAGTCTACGTGGGCATATCATGTCGTAGAATCCGTAGAAAACGAATCAAGTCATTTTGATTATATCCATCTTTTCTTTTCTAGTTATATGCACTCACTATTTTTTGTTTTTCTTGCTACTGGAAGTGTTCAAACAAGATGATTTTTGTTATTTGAGAAAATTCTTTGTGATTCTATAGTGTCAGTCTCCAGGGTCTGATGAAGGATCGTCTTCTTTAAGACCGAAAGGATTAATTCACTTGAGGTCATTTTTACGAATTGATCAGAGAAAACAGTTGCATATAGATAATAATTTAGATATTTTTTAACAAGATGGACGCCATACATGAAACATTAATAACTGTATAAAAAAAAAAAATACATGAAATTATTCCAAAGGATTTCAGACGATAATTCTGCTTGTTCCATAGTTAGCGTGTACGTTACACCCTGCCAATATCTGATAAATAATGGAATATTCAGTTTTGATCGAGAAATAAAGACAGAAACGACATAGAAGAGACGCTGTGTGGTTTTAGTGAGAGAAAAGGAATAAAAAGAGAGAGAGAGAAGACAGAACGAAGTTAGAGAGAGAGAAGACAGAACGAAGTTAGAGAGAGAGAAGACAGAACGAAGTTAGAGAGAGAGAAGACAGAACGAAGTTAGAGAGAGAGAAGACAGAACGAAGTTACAGAGAGAGAAGACAGAACGAAGTTACAGAGAGAGAAGACAGAACGAAGTTACAGAGAGAGAAGACAGAACGAAGTTACAGAGAGAGAAGACAGAACGAAGTTACAGAGAGAGAAGACAGAACGAAGTTACAGAGAGAGAAGACAGAACGAAGTTACAGAGAGAGAAGACAGAACGAAGTTACAGAGAGAGAAGACAGAACGAAGTTACAGAGAGAGAAGACAGAACGAAGTTACAGAGAGAGAAGACAGAACGAAGTTACAGAGAGAGAAGACAGAACGAAGTTACAGAGAGAGAAGACAGAACGAAGTTACAGAGAGAGAAGACAGAACGAAGTTACAGAGAGAGAAGACAGAACGAAGTTACAGAGAAGAGAGAGAGAGAGAAGAGAGTGTAAGTTAGCACATCTGCTCCAGTGAAATTGAAAACTTGTCAATTTTAAATCTTTTCAATTGTACCTTCATTTTTAAATAATGACCTGCATTCATACTTAGAAATGTTATTGCAATATTTGATTAAAATTATTAAGCGCCAATATTTATTGATGGAAAAGGGCTTTTTCATCTTGTAATCTAGTCGCATGAAAACCACGGGATCCTGAAACTTAAGTAACGACTCGGGTTGTGCCTCGTTGTGATACATTTTTTGCTCTTTCTTGATAGCTTAATCATTAAGTACTTTAATTTAATGATTGGTTAGGCGTTTACCTTTTCGTCGTTTTTTTTCTTTCTTAGTTTAGGATTTTTTTTCTTGTTTTAGGTCTTCTGGTAGGTAGTCGATTGGTTGCATCGACAATTTTGGATTTTTGTATATACATATGATTTTCCAGTCATCTTCAAAGGATGAGAAAGGGTTCAAAAGTTCAGTTTTTAGAACCGAACAGCCAGACTACCCTCCCGGACGATTTGATTATAGCAGTGCAGCTTTGTGCATGACCAACCACACCTTTTGGAAGAATTGAATACCGATAGCGAACACTGTTCTACAAGGTCTCTAAACGAAAAAGCTTTTTGGAATAGTTTTACTTCTAAACCATGGCTAAAGAGTCCAGTCTACTCTGCTATTTAACCTATAGATGGGTGGAGAAGAGATGTATCCATGCATTTCCCAAGCGTATTTGCACGTAAGTGAATGTAATGAAACCGACTGGAATTTGAACTCGGCTCTCTGATTTCTCAGAGCTGCTTTCCATTACATCACCCGTACATTCGATATTTATTCCGGATTTCATTTTGGAAAAATTTATTCCGTAATAAATATCGGATTCTATTTAAGAATTTCTAGCCCTCAATATCTATAGGAAGAGGAGAAATACTCACCACAACAGTGTACACACACACACACGTGTACACACACACACACCCACACACACACACACACACACACACACACACACACACACACACACACACACACACACACACAGTGAGAATTTCTCTTGGTAAAATTGGAGTTGTTATTTTTAGATAGTTCTATACAAGTGTGATTGTTTTTTTTTGTTTTTTTTAATGAGACATGTTCCAGATGTTTCTAGAATTGCTGTTTCTGTATGGTGTTAAGTAGAGATTTGTGGGTTCTCTGGTGGCAGCCACCGATGGGCCTCTAGCGGCCCGCCAGTAGGTAATATTGCCGAGACGAACACGCAGGCGGTCCGACAGCGGTAAATGCTAGTGGCATGCCACCCAGTGGCAGACTGGTGGCTTGTGTGTAGTTGGGGTAATTAGAGATTTGTGAAGAGTTTTGATTGTATTTCTTGATGTTCCTAGTAGGGCAACCTCCTGGACAATTTATATGTTGATGTTACCTGGGGCACTGTTAGTAAAGTAATAATAATAATTATTATAAGTAGTAGTAATATTATTATTATTAGTAGTAGTAGTAGTAATAGAAAGTATTATTATTATTATTAGTAGTAATAGAAAATATTATTATTATTAGTAGTAGTAATAGAAAATATTATTATTAGTAGTAGTAATAGAAAATATTATTATTAGTAGTAATATTATTAGTAGTAATAGAAAATATTATTATTATTAGTAGTAATATTATTAGTAGTAATAGAAAATATTATTATTATTAGTAGTAGTAATAGAAAATATTATTATTAGTAGTAGTAGTAATAGAAAATATTATTATTAGTAGTAGTAATATTATTAGTAGTAATAGAAAATATTATTATTAGTAGTAGTAATATTATTAGTAGTAATAGAAAATATTATTATTAGTAGTAGTAATAGTGGTGGTGTGGTGAGAACATTACACTAATGAAAAAAAAGAGTGACGCCGGAGTACAAATATATAAAGTCTAATATTTCCATTATGACACTCAGTCTTGTAGTACCGGACACATGCATTATCGCCAAATGTGTGAGGCATGGTCACTGGTTTTCATAAAGAAACCAGTCGCATAACTTCAGTATTTCATACTCGGGAGTTCTTAATCGAAAATAGTATATGAATAAGAAGAATTCCAAAATGTTTCTTAGATTTTAAGAAATGATTTGATTGATTCACTTTCTACCGTTATTTAAAAGCCAGCATTTTACATTGTAATAATGTTTCTTTTGGGGAGATAATAATAGTTTAATTATACAAGTCTCACTAATTAACTCATAGCTGGGGGAGAAGAGGTGGATTCATACCTTTCCCAAGGGTACTTGCGCATAAGGAAATATAACGAATCCAGCTAGAATCGGAACTCTACTCTCTGATTAACAATTTCAAGCCTTTATCCATTATACCAACTTTACAAGACGTGGTATTCCCAAGCGGTCACCCATCTAAGTACTAAACCAGGCTCGACGTTGCTTAATTTCTGTGATCGTACGGGAATCTATGTTTCAACGGCTATGCAACCCGCATATCCAAGCTTACAATTCCTAGTATCCCCAAGCGGTCACCCATCTAGGTAGTAGCCAGGCTCGACATTGCTTAATCTCGGTTATTGTATGCGAACTGGTGTTTCAACGTGATATGGCTGTAAGCATTTTAAGAAATTATATCGTACACTATTTACATTATTCGGACTATTGTCCTCATCTTTGTCGCCATATTTATTACAACGTTTCGGCCGTTGTACGCTCCAGCCTTCTTCAGGTGGTTGGAATGTCGAACTGAACCCTTTATTTCGCTCACTGGGGTAGACTGTTCTAGTTCCACGTGCCATGTTTAATGGATGTCAACTCCAGTGAGCGAAATAAAGGGTTAAGTTCGATATTTCCAAACACCTGAAGAAGGCCGGAGCGTACAACGGCCAAAACGTTGTAATAAATATGGCGACAAAGATGAGGACAATAGTCTGAATAATGTAAATAGTGTACATAATACCTCATCTTCAGAAATATAGACAAATTACATCGTATAAACATATTTTGTTTCGTTATCCGTAGGTGGATCAATTTACAATAAATGTATGTTTCAAACTGGACCACGCTATTAATTTTTATAAAAATTTAATAGAAAAACTTTTTTTATATTCGTAATAGGGAATGCCTAATCTGTAGTAATATGTAAAAAATATTCTGGCAGCAGTGTCTATTTTTGAATTCCGGCCAAACAATATTATAATAATACTGTGGAATCACTGTAAAAGGGGTTATCTTTAGGCTTAAGACATTTGGAACATGCATCGTTAGGCTTTCTTATTTCGAAGCGTAATATGCTGATGAGTTTTGTAAAATCTGGATTGAAATCAATAGCAAAGAATAAAAATAGATATGAGTCTCGTAAAAAAAAAAATCCCAAAGAAATAATGAATTTAAAGTAATTAATAATCAATATTAAGATGGCTCCGATGAAGACAACTGGAAGATATTCATTTACTTAATTAGAATTAAATCTGTTAACAATTAGTTTAATTAAAATTACAATCCTTTTAATTATTTCAAAAGCCTCAAGTCAGTAAATAAACCTAATTAAAAAAAAAAAAAAAAAAAAATTATCCTTGGTTAAAATTCACTCACTAATATATGCGAGTTATTAAATGTACTTTATCAAACTCTTTTGCATAAAGTAAAACAAATGCCAGCGAATCACTTCAAATACTTGGGAACAACCCTGTCAAAAGATGACACCTGCAACGCAGAAACTCGCACATGGAGCAACACAGCTACAGCAGCGATGGTCAGGCTGGGAAGGATATGAAAGAACAACATCAGCATCCATTCCAAATTCAAGATTTACAAATAGCTGGCCGTATCCATCCTTCTCTACGGGTGTGAGAATTGGACACTGCTGGTTGGAGTAAGAAAAAAAGATGTAGGCGTTTGAGAAGAAATGCTCGAGAAAGCTCATCCGCATCTCCTAATGGGAGCACAAAACCAATGCTTACGTGTGAAACAAGGTCAAAAGTCTTGTGAGAAGACAGGAATCTTTGCATGCCACAATGAAGCCTCGGAAGATAGCATGGTTTGGCCACGTCACACTACATAACCTCCGCAAGGCCATCATGCGAAGCACTGTTGAAAGCGAACCCAAACGGAGTCGACAACGCAAGAGCTGGTCAGATAACACCAAAGAGTGGGGGACAGACATGACAATGGCGGAAATCATGAGTTACCGCCAACAGATCTTTCTCGAGGATGTTGCTTGTTTCTTCTATCTTTAGGTTTCCCCGACGGGGAGAGGCCGTTAAAGGACTCATAATGATGTTGATGAG
This sequence comes from Acanthosepion esculentum, assembly GCA_964036315.1. Classification (NCBI taxonomy): domain Eukaryota; kingdom Metazoa; phylum Mollusca; class Cephalopoda; order Sepiida; family Sepiidae; genus Acanthosepion; species Acanthosepion esculentum. The sequence continues at coordinate 62,007,735 of OZ038504.1, forward strand.
ACATCACAAAGAACCTCGCCTCTACATTCAGTAACATTGCTTTTTCTTTTAATGTAAAAGAAAAAGAAGACATCTTGTTTTAATTTAAAAAATGAATTACAGAACGCGTTTTTACTTTATTTACATTATTCGGACTATTGTCCTCATCTTTGTCGCCATATTTATTACAACGTTTCGGCCGTTGTACGCTCCGGCCTTCTTCAGGTGGTTGGAATGTCGAACTGAACCCTTTAATTCGCTCACTGGGGTAGACTGTTCTAGTTCTACGTGCCATGTATAATGGATGTCAGTTATCTCCTGTTAATTTCCCTCTGAAAGTTCTTCACTGATTTAACCGGGAATTGAACTCTCACTCTTTGGGTCCTGTGACTGGATCTAACTAACGCCTCTATCCACTGTACCATGTGTCCTTGAAGAAGGCCGGGGCGTACAACGGCCGAAACGTTGTAATAAATATGGCGACAAAGATGAGGACAATAGTCCGAATAATGTAAATAATGTACATAATACCTCATCTCAGAAATATAGACAGCGTTTTTACTTATGCAAAATTAAAGAATAAAGAATATAGCCTGGAACTCGACTAAAATAAAGTGGTTTGTTTGTTTAACCTTACTATATTTGGGAAGCATATTAAAATAATCCAGAACTTACATTAGCAGCAATCCGTCTGCATACGGATAGAGAAATTCAGTAAATATACAAAAAAGGGCGTGTAAGACAAACCATCCTTGAAATCTATAAGTCAACCATTCGCCCTTGCATGGAATACTGCTGCCATATATGGTCTGGTGCCCCCGACATTCGTCTTAAGGTCCTCGACAAAATGCAGATGTGATTGGCCCTTATCTGGCATCTCGTCTACAGTCGTTCTCTCACAGACGTGCCGTTGCCTACCTCTGTCTTTTCTCCAAATACTTTCACGGTAACTGCTCCGACGAGCGGCTTTCTCTAGTTCCCAGACTGAATGAATTTAAACACGATTCTAGGCTGGCATCTCGGTCCCGCCCGTTCACTGTCGAAACGGTTAAATGTAGCCGTCTCTTCTACTGCAATAGCTTCATGTCTCACACCTCCCGTCTTTGGAATTCCCTTCCTGTTACTTGTTTCTCCTGATAGCTATAATCTCCAACTATTCAAATGTAATGTCAATCGACATCTCCAGATGCCTTGATCTATTCCCTGTTCTTCTCTTCATCCTTTCCTCTATCACGCCTCTTTACTCTTACTACCACTCTCTATAACTCCTTGCGTGCTTGTGGCATCCCGCCTTGCTTGGGGTGAAATGCTTAAAAAATGTATTATTCAACCTGTACAGCGAGGGGATTTTGTGAGAACTAGAAGTCTTACCATGATTCATTGTTGGCACTGCATTTAAATTTTTGAATACCAAACTTGGCTAGAAAGTATGGAACCAGAAGAAAGTTCCACGAGTAGGGAAGTAAGAGAAAAACTGTTAGCAAATAACTTACGGTTACATCTAGCCAATTCAACTGTAAAATGATGAGACCTTGTTGTCAATCTAGTACTGCGTTTAAATATTCAAAATGGTGGGGGGGACATTCCGAATAATCTATGAACTTGAACATTTATTTTTAAATTAAGTTCTTGCAGAATCATTTACCGATTTTATCGATTTTCACTGACTGCCGCCAACGTTACATTCATTGTGTAGAGATACCAAAGAGTAAAAAGCCGATCAGAACAATTAAATGAAAAAATATATAGACGAAGCAAAGGAAAGCTAAGTTAGATCGGTGGGAATGTTACTGAAGTCGGGATATCAGGTCGGGTTCCTACGTTAGAGCGGTAGGAATGTTACTGAAGTCGAGATACCAGGTCGTGTTCCGACCTTAGAGCGGTGGGAATGTTAATGAAGTCGAGATATCAGGTCGTGTTCCGACCTTAGAGCGGTGGGAATGTTACTGAAGTCGAGATATCAGGTCGAGTTCCGACCTTAGAGCGGTGGGAATGTTAATGAAGTCGAGATATCAGGTCGGGTTCCTACGTTAGAGGAATTAAAGGTATTAACAACAAACGGTTTACAAAAATGACGAAGACAAAGTGTTTGTAACAAATGAAAGTGGAAAATTTATGTTCAGAAGTATGTGTGAGTGAACGTACGTACATCTGTGTTTTGTCCATGGCGTTTCCCTAAAGGGAAAAACGCAATAGAGAGCGTCCACAAGTAGAGGTTTGGAAAATTAGGAGTCCGACAACCATACCATGTCTATTAAGACGCCTGCTAGTTGTCGTATTCAGGACTATAAAAAGGGACGTAAGCTCCCCACTTTCTTTGTTCCAGCATGTAGCAGCAACAGTACGGTACTCTTCTCTTCGGGGTAGACACTTTCCGAGCAACCGGCAATGTAATCTCAAACAAACCATATGGCGAACACACGTTTTTTTTTTTTCATTTGCAAAGTGGTTAGCAAAAGGGAGAGCCCAACATGCAAATTACAAATTGGAGATACCGAAATCAAACAGAAGCAACAATTTAGATATCTGGGTAGCGTATTAACAGAGCATGGAAACTAAAACACAGGAAGGGTGAAAGATGCCTTCCAAAAGCTGAGCGAAGTATTAAGAAACAGAAAGATTTCGTTAGAAACAAAGAAAATAAGTACTGAACTGTTACGTAATTTCAGTCATCCTATATGGTAATGAATACTGGGCTATCTCCTCACAGATATGAAGAGACATGAAGCAACAGAAATATGGTTCTACAGATGGATGCTGAGAATACCAAGGACCGAATATGTGAGTAACGACGAAGTTCTAGAGACAATGGCAACAAATAGGTACCTCCACAAGATCGAAAAAAAAAATTCAGCATACCGTGATGAAGACATGCTCCGAACGTAATGAAAACATAGTTATATCGTCAAAATCTTTTTGTTATTATTAAGAGGAAATTTCAAAGTATTTTTTGATTATTTTTTTAAATCCTTTTTAGAACATTCGAAATTTTGATTAAAAAACTTGTTTTTCTTGCATCGGCGGTTGTACTAACTTTTAGCAGAGCAAATTTTTCGACGTCTTTTTTTTTGCGGTGATAGACACATTAATTTGAAAATTCTTGCAAAAATCAAATAATTCTCGGAGTTTAATGAAATTTTCAGGACGTATTCAGAAATGAAATTATTTCTGAGAATATTTTTATTCGAAAGTCTTGATAAAAATATTTTTTTGTTACATATGTTTCTCTCCCTTACGTAATTTTATGAGAGCTTCAGAAATTCATCAAGATAATTTGTAGTGACTATATTAGTTAAGCAGAATTTTTTGAAGAATTTACATCAGTTTTATTTTGCAAAATCGGACCCGATCTTACCGAAAATCTATTCTGAATCGAAAAATAAAAAACGCAATAAAACTAAGATATCATTTAATTAGAGAAGCTTTTAATTTAATTTATTTATATATATATATATCAGACAATATTGTCTGAAGAAAAAAAATTTCGATGGAAAATGAATTTTTACAAGATTTGTTTTAAGTTTTTTACAATTTAATATTGAATAATCATGAAGTTTTTGAATCTTTTAAAGTTCAATTTCGATGAGATCATTTTAGGGAATATTGTTATTAAGTAAAACTATATTTACTAATTATATATTTTAACGCTTATTGCAATCTGAAGACCCCGACTATTTTTAAAAGAATTTCGATCCGTTTTTATACTTGTATATCGATGCAGAAATTCTGAAATCTAGATGTACAAAACGATAAATCTATTAATAAACGGTCACCTGTGTTGTCCTCGCTTACGGAGAAAAAAAATACAAAACCCTAATGAAAATTGTCGTCTGCTCCACCATACTTAACTATGAACACATTCGGCTGTCTATAAATCGATTAACACGTCAGAAAAACAAAACCTCGTGGTTAGGAAATACTTGTATACAACATATAAGTAATATTAATGCTATAAGCAATATTTGTTTCAATTCAAATTAACTTTAAATTTGTTAATTTTCCTTAAATTTCGTTTCAGAAATATATTTTATTTTTGCAAGATTTTTAAAACAGAAAATTAAGTTTTACTTACAAATGTCTAAAAATAGCTGACGTGATCGATTTTACTGAAAAAAAAGTAACTATTCCAATCAATATAATTAATGTCTGAAATAAACCAAAGTATTTTACTTACCGAGTAAAGTAAATTCAATCATTTAGCTTTCATTTAAAACTGAATTTAAAGCTTCATGAAAGCTTTTTCATTAAAAAAACAATTTAAACCTTATGTATACCGAATTAATGGAGGTACCTAAACAAAAAGGACACTTATATTTATCAGAAAGAGACAGTTGGAATTTCTAGGGCACATATTGAGGAAAGGGGGCTTTGAAAATATGATACTCACAAGACAATTTGAAGGCAAGAGGGGCAGAAGATGAGTTTGAGCGAATGGCTGGTGGAATAGGGTTTGGAAGAAATGGCAAAAGGACAAAAGTTATTAAGAGCTGCAAAGGACAGGGAATTCTGGAGATATACGATTTCCAACGTCCTGAAGTGACACGGAACATGAGACACATACGTATAAATGTAATTTTCTTTTGTGAGCAATGTTATATATATATATATATATATATATGTATATGTATGTGTGTGTGTGTGTGTGTCATCAACAGAGTGTTTCTCTCAATCACGGCTCACCAGTGTGGCTAGACATCCGGTAGCCTCTAGCTAAGATCGAAACCCAGCTGGATTGGCGTCGGTCGGAGAATCTACCCCCTACGCCGTTGGTGCACGGCAGGAATGAAGGTGAATTTATTTATTTATTTATTTTCGGTGCACGGCAGGTTTGAAGGCGTATTTATTTTTAAATAAACACGCCAACGACTGAGAGAACTCTATTCTTTTTATCGAAGAGTATTGCATTAGTAGCAGTGGTAGTCTCTATCCTCCACTTATTGAATTCAATTGCTTTGAAAGACAGCATACTCGTCAGTTACAAATAGGCAGCACCCGTCCACTACAAATATATCAAAGCTAAAACATTGCATAAAAGTGTCATTTAAATGTCTCTGGTGGACCTTAAGTACCAATGAATGAAGGCGTTTTATCGGTACCACAGTTCAAACTTTATTACTTCAAACTTTAGAGCAGTGTTTCTCAACCTGGGCTCCCCGGAACCCTAAGGTTAAGCAAAACTTCCCCAAGGGTTCTTACTTAACAAGTATCAAGAGCAAAGACAGAAATCGTTTCCTCTCAATTGAGAATGAAATCCGCGTGTATTTATCTAAAGTTTGACCACGAATTAAGTATTTGTGTAGCAAAAACAAGTACAAGCTTCACATTAGAAAAGCATGTTTCACTTTATCAAATGGCTCTGAAAGTAACATTTTCTTAGCCCATTTATTGGTTCACAGGACATTTTGCCTTGATTTACCTTATGTCTTTTCAACATTGCCAGTAAAGGATAAAAAAATGTTGCAACAATTATGTTTTCGTTCTGTTTACATTTATATTATACGTATATGATATTGGTTACTTATGTTTATTTTTTACGTGTGAGTTTAAAATTTTTTGTGCGAATGAAAATTCTCTGAGGAAGTACGAGATAAACGAACAGTATGAATTTTATTTAGCATTACAGAAAAACAAAGAAGTATTAATTTTTCATTAAACCAGTTATTCAAAAATATATATGATATTTACCACGTGAACTACGATGAAAATAAAATGAGAAAGATATGGTATATAATTTTGTTTTTGCGCAGGGGTTCCTTGAGACATTTATTTTAAGGGTTGCGCAAGGGCAAAAAGGTTGAGAAACGCTGCTTTAGAGGGTTACAACATAATTTTAATTGGTTATTAAATTTACAAATATATTAATAAATGAAATAAGAATTGTTTAATCAATACGATTCGAATAATGCTCGGGATGAATTGTTAATTTCCAATATCCATTTATTCATTTGCCAGAGGTAAATTCAGTCGGTCGGGGCCGGTCACATGAGGCTTAATTAATTTGCGGTGGTAATGAAGGCCGGTGACAGTGATAGGAAGTTTTGACCTTAACAATCTATTCGCATATCGTTCATATGAAATACAATGAAGTGTCGACGTCAGGACCAGAGGACATTTAAATCTGTGCTTCGACTCCCACCTTCTACTGAGTTAATCCACCTGATGCATGAAATTTGTGGCGATTATTATTTATAGGGTAAACTTAATAGAATGTATATGGAGTAATATTGGTGTCCGTGGGAGATTTCTGGTACCGGAGGTTGGAATGAAATTATTAGATTGATTCATAAATAATTTCCGTTTATGTTTATCAATTTTATTCTAAAAATAAAGTACAATTACATTTTATTCAATAATATATTTGCTGTAGGATTCTATGATGTTCGGGTAAAAATAAGTCACCGCTTTGTTGTAGGATTCAAAACTTTTGATACAAGTGTGTTGACGTTTTATAATAGATATTTATGTGCTCCTTGAACATTTGTCCCGCAAACGATGTAAAAGAGGATACATTTATAAAGCAATTGTTAAGTTTGATGAAAACTGGTTGAAAGATCAACGAAAAATAAGAAACCAGTAAAAAATCGCCATTTTTCGCTATTAACGCGGGTTTTCACTATATGAGTGAACTCGATTATCAAGTTAAATGACCGTTAAACAATCAACTTATTGTTGGCTACAACTGAGTGAAGTTCATATTAGATTGCTTGAAAATTGAGGGAGTTTTTGGTTTAAAATTTGTGTTGAAATCGATTTTTCGTTTTTCGCAGTTTTTCACTAAACGCAGTGGCGTAGAAATAAAAATGAGGTATCGTTGAGCTCGTCATGATGTAAGTAACCTACATACCGTTTGAATGAAATCTAAGGAATAAAGTTGAATTTATCGATTTTTGATCGGCTTTATCGATTACTGATTTTTTTAAAAATTATCAATTTTTTACGCTAAGAATCTATCTCTTACATTGTACAATGTATGTGCCAAGTTTAGTCAACATCGGTTGGATGGTGAATGACTTCTGAATACCTGGCGGAATTTATTTGGTTTCTACCGTTTGGTTATTCGACTTTTTTCAACTTCTGGCATCAAATTGCCACGGAACTTATCCTTTTTAAAAATAGTTATTTTTGATGTCTTTTGGTGAATTATGATCTCATCTTTACAGTGATAAAGAAAAGCAGGAAAAAAGTTTTAAAATGCGTGTTTGATGTTCTGAACAAGATGCACAGGAAATAAGGAACAGGAAAAAGTAATCAGAAATAAAATAGGTCACGGGAAAAATATGGCGGACGACGGGTGAGTGCAATATCGCCGATTGTTCTAGTTCCACGTGAGATGCCTTTTCTGGAGATCTCAGTTTTCAGTTAATTCCCTTTAGCAACTCAACTCTCCAAATTTGTTATTTTGTTCACTTCTTACCTAAGTTGCTGGGGGATAGGTGTTTTTATCGTCACCATCTCCAGATAGGTTGCAATCTGAGACTGAAAGGATTAATTAGCATATGAACCGGTTTTGTATTAAGAATTGCTTTCCTGGCTAGAGAGCACAGCTTCCCATGCTCTTTAATACGTAAATGAAGGAAGAAGAAAAGAAGGGTATTTGTGCGAAAGAGAACGCAACAAACCCGACTGGAATTCGAAATCAACTCGCTGATTTCCGTTTAGGAGCCGTTGGCTGATATCCTATTCAGGCATTATTAGGTTACAACGGCCGAAACTCTGTTAATATAAAAAACCCGGATAAGAATGCTGAAGGGAATATCTTTCCATATAACACCGGTAAGATTTGAATTAAATTGTTTTTAGACTTTGTCGAGCCATTGCTAGATGAAATAAAAATATTGACCCAACTTAAGTAAACATTGGCTTATTTCTGACCAAATTTCCACTGCCATTTTCTTGTTCAAAAGTATAGTCTTACCAGATGTCGAGCTCATCATCACAGTTTATCCTATCTTTATTCGTTGATAATGAAAGGGCAGTCTTTCTTCGGATTTTGTGGATTGGCGCTACAGAATTACAAAGAACTACACCAAATAACAGAATCCACATTACTAGAGAGCTTTTGAGTGATTGATTTTTGGCGCTATTACACTTTCGTCCCCACTCAGCCCTGTTGTAATATTGATAATTGCATTGACTGGTGTCGTATCTATGGTTTACTAGCAGTCAGCATGTACTGCATCGCTTGCGACGAACGTTGTAGGGAACAAACCTATTCGCAATCGGTGGACAACAGGATGTGGAGGAGCGCATGTAAAGCCTGGGGGGTGAGAAAGTGTAATAGCGCCGATAGTAATATTTATTATTATAATTATTTTAACATTTAAAATACTAATTCCACATGCTGAATTTTTATAATGGATTCGGGGTACGCGCCATTATTGCTTTCATTTTAATTGCAGACGACGACGACAACAACAATAATGATGATAATAATAAAAAAAGTATTATTTCAACAGTTATGTTCCATAACCTCCTTAACTCCCTAGCAAGTTCCTGATATTGCTCAATCTTCTCAGTTTCTTTGGAGTCCACACTTGTGTCATATGTAAAAGCCAAAAGTTATTAATAATAATGATAAGGCGCTGTTACATTTTCGCCCCCAACTCAGCCTTGTTGTAATATTTCGCCGCGATGTAATTTTTTCCCCCCAAGAAATAATGTTTTTTTCCTGTCTGCTATCCTTTTTGCCCTGCTTACATTCATCACTTCACGTACTTTATTGTTCATTTCAAACCAATTTTTATGGCCGGTGTTCAACGCGTTCCTAATCAACAGGTTTTTGGAGACATCACCATTTTGAAGATTGGAGCACAGTTTTACAACAATATTGATAATTACATTGTGTCGTCAAAAGAAATTAGAGACTCTGTTTTGGGATATTATTTCAGATTGGGCGTTTCTTCCCTCTACACTAGTTTCTTGATATTTATCGTCGTTCGTTCTATCCCAACTGCACATATCGTACGATGTATCCCCGACAGAACACACCTCTCATCTACACGATGGTTTACTTATAATCGCGAGTCACCAGTCCCTTGCCCGGATGATAAACATACTAGACATACGGGCAACTCAGAATGGAGTACTAACACACCCGGATGCCCCTCCTCGATTCCGTCCAAATACGCTAATATTTTGTAAAGTTATTAATGACCCAATTTCTTGTGGGGCAACAAAGAAGGGTCTCTTTTGACGGAAGGACGCACTCGCCTTCTCTCAAATCGAAGTCCTACATGCCAGACAAAGACGAAATCTCTTTCGTCGAGAATAAAGCAAGTCTTGGTCAACATTTCTGCCATTCGACTCTGTTTCTGGTTCACTAAAGTCTGCTACACATTGACTGGTGTCGTATCTATGGTTTGCTATCAGTCAGTATGGACTGCATTGCTTGCAACAGCCGATGTAGGGAACAAACCTATTCGCGATCGGTGGGCAACAGGATGGGGAGGTGTGCAGGTAAAGCTAAGGAGTGCGAAAGTGCAATAGCTCGATTTTTTACTGGTTATCAACCCTTTGCAAGTTATGTAAAGCCAGAAAATCTTTTTAAATTGTAAGAATTTGGGTGTGGGGTGGGGGGTAGATAATGATTTAGTAGCATGTAGAAGGGGAACAGGCTACCCCCCACCCCGGAACAAAACGCGCTCGTACGTGTCTGGCATGTAAGATACTTATTAAAAAACAAAAAAAATCAAAACATGGCCAATCCAAAATTACAATCAACAAAAAAAGAAAAGAAAACTGAACTCGTAGCTTTGAGAATTTGCGACTTATGCAAATTTCCGGGCCTCAGACACTCGATAAAATGTGTATGGACGAGAGAGAGCTTCAAAAGCCGAAGAGTTTCGCGATCGTCTCAGTGATTGTAAAAAGACACGGTACTATGGTACTCCAAGCAGACGTACCTTTTTGCAACAACTAATTTAACGCATAGTTTGGGAAGAAAAGGTGGATTCATACCTTTTCTAAGGGTATTTGCGCGCAAGTGAATATAACGAACGAAACTAGAATTTGAACTCTACTCTCCGATTAACAATTCCGAGCCGTTTTCCGTTACTCCACCCGCGCATCCAAGCTTACAGCGTCTAATATTCCCAAGCGTTTGCCCGTTAGGGTATTGGCCAGAGATTTCAACAGCAACAACCACTAATATGGATAGTCCATGTAACTCTAAGAGAAAATAATACCGTAATCAAGATGTTGACGTTCCACACTAACATAAGGTTGGAAAGGCCCCCCCCCCATCCATATTGGAAAGAACGATAACAGTTAACGGACTTGAGACAGCTTTTTTTTTTTTTTTTTTATTAAATATTAAAATGGTAAAATAGAGGGACTTTATAAATTTCGACCGACAATAGCATTGGTTCTTCGGTTAGGGAACGCCGAATGATTCCTTATAAGGAAATGGCTAATATTACGGTTTCTACTGAGGGGAAAGACTGTTCTGTTGGGTGGTGTCAAATGTATATGAGGCGGCCTTAGTGGTCCCTGCTGTGCGTACAGCTATTTTTCTAAACATTACAAACAAAAATAAAGAACGGTCAGGTGGGGGGGGGGGTCAAATAGAACGTTTTATTTTATAGAAAGACGACCTGATGACAAAATTTAAAAAAACATGATGCTTGCATTTGCTGAATTCCTGAACCCCCCCCCCCCAAAAAAAAAAACATAAGGCTAACGAATATTATAAAAATCTGTCTACTCACAATTCCAGCACGTCATTTTGTAAAATGCTATCCTTTTTTTTTTTTTCTTTTTTTCGACATGGCAGGGAAGTATCCACCCCTAACAATATCGACGTACAGACAAGTGCATCACCGATTGGTCGTTAAGGGTCACATGACCGTCTAAGCGCGGTGCATACTGATTAGTTGCTAACATAGTGATTTTCTAAGCACAAGGCCGAAAGAATGGGGGCACACGCTGAGGATCGAACTCGTTATTCAGTCGTAATTGATTTAGCGAGAAATGAGCTTAGATGTGGCACAGCCGAAAATGTAGAGCACCCAGCGACGAATGAACTAATTGAACTAGCAAGGCAAGCTTGCTAACCATTACACCACTTGGAAGTGTCCAGATATCGCTTTAGTAAGTGTGGCACAGGGCCAAAAGTATGGAGCACCCAGTGAGGGTCGAACTCACTACTTGTAATGTATCTAGGGAGACAAGCTTGCTAGCCATCACACTCCGCCAAAGGGCACACATAGCTATTTAACGTGAATGTGAAAGACATCAGCTATTTATTAAGTGTAGATTACATGTGGTACAAGGCCAAAAGTAAGAAGCACTCAGTGAGGAAACTCGCTACTCGTAACTGATCGAGCGAGACAAGCTTTTTAACTTTACGGCACATCGAAGTGCCTAATGTTAAAGAAATATAACTTTATCTTTAGTTTTAGACAAATAGATATTTACACGTGACCAGATATGACACTCGATCGTGTTGGTTTTTTTTTTTTTTTTTTTAAATAAGTAGGTTTATCGGTAGTACAGCAGAAAAATCCCCAAACCGCATCGACACTTCCTATTTTGGAGACGCCTCAGCCGCCGGGCAATAAACACAGCCTCCTCCCGAGGGAGGAGTAAAAAGCGTAGTGGGACCTCTCCCCCACCCCCGTACCCCGGGTCTTGGGCTTCAAAGAATCTGAGGAAATTCCAGATAAATGATTTTCTAAGCGAAGCCTAGATGTGGCACGAGCGAAAGTATAGGACACCTAGTGAGGATCAAACTCACTAGTCAGCCCTTATTGTTCTACCGAGACAAGCTTGGTAACCATTTGACCACGTCGAGCCGTTCAGATGTTAGACAAATATATTCGATTGACATTGAATTATTCTATAACTTTAACAGTTATTTCTTTAATTAGCCAATTATTTCTTTTAGTTTTATTGCGTCTACTTAAATCATCAGTCTGTATTCATTAGCACTGATCAAAAATAAGGAAGCATAAAATAGATGGATTCGTTTCTACGGCTTATTAAAACCTTTAAAGGTTATTTAAATCCAGAAAATAATTTTAGATAGTATATTTTGAGGGGGTAGATAATAAGGATTCAGTGATACAAGTCTAACTAATTAACCCATAGCTGGGGGGAGAAGAGGCGGATTCATACTTTTTTCACGGAAGTGAATATAATAAACCCAACGGTAATTGGAACTCGGCTCTCCGATTAACGATTTTTTGGAGATAATAATGATTTACTGATACAAGTTCTGCTAATTAACCCATAGCTGGAGGGAGAAGAGGTAGATTCGTACCTTTGCCAAGGGTATTTGCGCGTAAGTGAATATAACGAATCCGACTTATATTGGAACTCAGCTCCCCGATTTCCAATTCCCGGCCGTTATCAGTTACATCACCCGCGCATCCAAGCTTATAGCACCTGGTATTCCCAAGCAGTCACTAATAAGCTACTGATAAGGCTCGACGTGCAAGAAATGGTATTTCAACTTTAAAGCATCAGATAAGATTCCAAACTCTCATAAATTTTACCTCAAGATACCTGATTGAGCTACCAAACTCCTCACGCTTGGCAGATCAAATCTAACACTTAAATCCGTTTTCCTCGATCCCTCGGTACCATATTTGTTATCGTTTTTCATACGCTAATATTGATTTTATTTTATTTTTTATTCTAGGAAGCATTTTAAACCATTATCATTTTTAGTGCGTGACAGAACTAATTTCAATTCGGAGGTAATTTGCAGTTCATGCTCAACGCTTAGTTTCTAATACAAATTTCCTGAATAGTTTCATTTAGGTGTAAAAGTACATGCTTAATTCGAAGATAACAAAGAAATTTTGATAAAATCTACCGTTTTGGAGTTATCAACAATAAAACTTCGGACCCATTCGCGTCACAGTGGGTGAAGTTGGAATTAATTCTGCATCCCTTTTTAGTCTCGTACTTCTATTTCATTTTTACTTAATTTTTTGTTGCAACTACTCAATCGTTTTTTGTTTTTTTAATAATTTCAACCCAAGTAAGACGATAATGTCAGTAAGATGCAAGGGATTACTAGGAGTGGAAGAGAATGAGAAGTCTTTAGTGAGGAAAAAAAAAGCAGTAATAGAATAGCGTTCAAAAAGACAGAAGATGGTGATTGGCGTTGCATTTTAATTTTTCAAGATTTTAGGTGGCAGGGAAGCAAGGAACCGGTAGAAAAAAGAAACTGTCAGAATAGAATATATGGTTACGTGGAGCGCTGAGACCTAGTAATCAGTTTAAAAATATGCTTAAATTCCTGTAGTCGAAGTACCAATGATAGACAGCGCATTAAAAGAGTTGGCATGAAAATATTTGTAGAAAAGACAAAGGGGAGCCACGTCACGGCGGTGGGAAAGTGACTGAATTCGAGATGCCAGGTCAAGTCCTATTACATTGCAGACCCTTCTTTGGATTTTGTCAAGAATCTCGAGAGAAACAGCAGGAGCACCAGACCGGATATGACAGCAATATTCAACGAATATATATCCCTAAATGTGTGAGATGGGTTCTGAAGAGAAAAAAATGTCTGGTGCAACACAGTGAACCAACTTTCCTAGCAGTAGACCTAGCAATTGATTTAATGTAATCACTCCACTGCATGTCAGTGGAAAATGTGAGATGAAGAAGGCGCAACGAGTTCTGGGTAGTAGGCAAACAAAACACATCGGAAATTATTGATTTGTCGGCTTCACGGCATATCAACTCCTTATGGGTCATTTAATGCCGAAATTTAATTTTCTTGGGAGCTTGGAAGTAATAAAAATGTTATTCTGCTTTCACAGTTGAATACATGGTAAATGATACTCAGCTTTTGTGCATGTACATGTTTGTGTGGACATGATTATTAAAAGCGGTGATATGTGTGTTTTGTGTTGTAGTTTTGTTGAAGTCATATTTTGGAATAGAGTTTGATTTCTTTCAGAAATTGTAGGATATTATATGGAATTAATGTCATGAAAAAGTTCTTTCATGTGGGTTGTTCGGTAGTATTTTAAACGGATTTGGGTGCAGTCGCTACAATTTGTTAGTATGTGCGTACTGTTGTTAATTTTTTATATAAAAATGTACTGCTGGTATTTTTGCTATGAAAATGGTTTTGTTTTTGTTTGGGGATGCCAATAGCGGTTAATTTGCAGATTAGGACCCGCGCTCGGTGTGCATTAAAAATTTCCCGAATACTTACATTTAGGTGTAAATGTACATGCTTCATCCGAAAATGATTTGATAAATTTGATAAAATCTACCGATTTGGAGTTATCGACAGTAAAAGTTCGGATTCATTCGAAGGCGTTGGCGGCAGCCATTACTGGCGTTTTTTTTTTTTTTTTTGCATACATTCGCTGCGAAAACTAAGCGCGGAAGAATGTAGTTAACGGCCTTATTTTTAGTGATCTTACTCGTCTCAACTTGTTTCAATTACTTTGCAAGAGAACTATATTGCGTGCGCAATAATCAGGGCAAGTGAATATTCCACTCACAGTTGTCCAGCAGCAAATGTATGCAAATAACGCCAGTAATGGCTGCCGCGACGCGAATGAATCCGAATTTTACTGTCGATAACTCCAAAACAATAAATTTTATCAAGTTATTTTCGAAATGAAGCAGGCACATTTACACCTAAATGTAGGTATTCGGAAAATTTTTAATGCAGTTTGAGCGCGGGTCCTAATCTGCAAATTAACCCCAATAGCTAGCACCTTAACAGGTGCTACCAGCCCGGTTTAGGGTGGACCTGGGAACAACAGTAATTAACATATGGTTTCATGCTCCTGAAAATCTCCAATCTTCCCATCAGAGGCCTTGCTGCCGGATGTAGATTATCGTCATTCCCAGGACTAGCATTGAAAATTAAGAATAATCTTCAAGCTTTACACGAGCTCTTTGGACGGTAACCATTCCATTGATTGAGATATCAGAACTTTCAAACGTAACCCTTAAACTCAATCTTATTTTACTCTGTCCCCCACACTACCTGTCCGCTTATTTGTTTTTGAATACAATCATATCATTAATAGTAGTAATATATCATGTTTTTTTCTTAGATGAAACATTGTCAAGTAATAATTCTTTCATCTTAATTATTAGTGATTTTCATCTTGTAATAATATAAGTAATATTATCTTGTTTTTATTATTAGATGAAGCATTGTCAACCATTTTTAATTTTTTACTCGCATTTTTTCATCCTAATTCAAATTGTATTTTATCTAGAACAGTCGTTCTCAACTTTTTTTTTTACATATGGGCCACTTTTACTCTTAATAATTTTCGGTGGATCCCCGTAACCATTCGATGAAACAAAAAGCTTATTTTATTTTTTACTCATAGATAAGTTTAGGAATTGTATTATAGAAATAGTAAATTATATGCTTCCTTTATATAAAATCCTTAAAATATTACCGTGCACCCACAATTTGCTATTCCTTGTGTGGATCTCCAGTAATGTTACATGGACCCCCCTCCCGGGTCCATATAGATCCCGGTTGAGAACAGCTGATCTAGAAGTATTAGAAGTATACACTACTAGATGAAATTTGAATTAGGATGAAAAAATGCGAGTCCCCAAAAATTGGTTGCATTGCGGTGTAATGGTTATCGGCTCGGATTAAGGAATCGGTGAGGCGAGTTCAAATCTCAGTAGTTATATTAACTTTCGCGCAAATACTCTTGGGAAAGGTATGGATCCATCTCTTTTCCCCCCAGCTGTAGGTTGAATATCAGAACAGATTGGGTCCTATAGCCTTAGTCGTTAACCAGTCTATCGCAGAAAGAAATGGTAACCTACTGCGAAATAATCTTTTGCCTAGTCAGTTTTGGATTGAAACAGACATGATAAACTAAGCATCTAGTACGTATAGCGCTTGACTGAGTATTAGGAGTAAAATTGTCTGAAATGCTTTGATTAGATTAAGCATTGTCAGCCATTATTAATTTTTGACTACTACGTTTCTTCATTTTAATTCCAATTGATTTTTAGGACGAACAGTAGTACAGTGTAACCCGGATATAAGAGAGTTGTCGGGACCGGAGAAGAAGTATCTTATATCCGGGTTTCTCTTATATCCAGGTTTGGTCTATTTTGTTTTATTAACACAGGCTCTAATTTGGGACCAGAGAAAATTTCTCTTATATCCGGGTCTCTTATATCCGGATTACACTGTAATTGATTTTTTATTAGATGAAACATTGTTCATCATTATTAAGTTATAACGTATTTTTTTTTCATTTTCATTTTAGTTGCTTTGCAACCGGTAGCATTAATAGTAAAAGTGTCACGATTTTTAATGATGCAATATTGTCTACCATTTTTGACTAATAATTCTTTCATATTAATTTCAATTGCTTCATTTCTACTAGTAGCATTATTAATAGTAATTGAATTCTTTTATGAGACGAAGCCTTGTCAACTATCATTAATTTTTCATGAGTATTTTTTCATCTTAATTTTAGTTGCTTTTTTACTACAACTGTTCAGATTGTCAGTCGAGGGCAGTGAGTAAACAGCGTGGATCTGAAAGGACTAACACTAAAAAACATTCATAATGGCTGACAATACTCCATCATCTTATGAAAAAATAAAAATAAAATCAACTTACTCCCAAGCTAATTTTTTTTCTTGGCGGGTCGACAGGGGTAGATGTGGGGGGCATCAGAACAATAAGAATTTTGCATCTTTTCAGTAAAGAAATTAATAAAGAAAAGTTTATCCAACTGCGAATTCGATATTATTTTTGGAGTTCAGCGATCTGCCATAACGACTCTAACAGCCATTATTTTCCTAACAATGCAGAGTCATATTGCTCGTCAGACTGAATACTTTTCCACAATCTTCTATGTGATCATAGTTTTCAGGTGCCGCATAGTCTGACGATATGTAATGTCTCTGGAGTGAGTAGCTGTACGCTTGTGAAGCAGGTGTTTTCGTTGTTCTGATAAAGACATGATTAGCTCTTTCTTCCGTATTTTCATCCGAGCGTGGTTCATGAATGAATGATGCGACTCTTTGGCTAAAGTCAATAACTTTTTCACAAGTTATGGCGAATGGAGCAAAACGGCAAAGATTTCAAGCGAGACTCTCACATAATTCCTCCAAGCGGAAATAGGAAGTACTGCCTGGCAGATCAACACTTATATGACTCATATAGTGTTGTTGAAATTTACATTAAACTTTTTTTTTAATGGGTTTTATTAAAAGATGGTCAGGTATAGTTTATTTTAGATAAGCTGACCTCGGGAAATATAGAAAAGTCTGGAACATTTACTGGGAACATGCCGACTGCATAACGATAGAATATAAATAAAAGAAAGGGACATAAGACAAAGATGCGTCTTTTCGCTGAATTTATTGACCCTATACAGCAAGGCAAGGCGAGGTGGTTTAATGGTCAGCAAGCTTGTCTCGCTAGAACAATTACGACTGAGTAGTGAGTTCGAGCCTCACTGGGTGACACTACTTTCGGCCTTGTGCCACATCTAAGCTACGCTTGGAAAATCACTATACAGCATGACAATGCCCAGAGAACTAGAAGTTCTACCAGGATTTATTAATGTTGGGCACAATTAACGGCACAATATACACGCTGTATTGATGGCAGACACAGAATTAAAACTAAAGGAAGTCCTAGATATTCGTCAAGGAGAGCTAGAAGAAAGGACTAAGTATCAAGTGTAAGAAGATAGAATGTTTAGACATTAGTGAGAGGAACAGCTTAAGATGTGAGTTACGAATTAAAAATGTCAGAATCAAGTAAGTGCTGAAATTTTACTATCTGGGGAAATGTGACATTGCAATCCGAAGGTACACCAAGTGAAAGATGCCTTTTAAAAGTTAAGCTAAGTAGAGACGGGAAATTTCGTGAGGAACAAAGATAAGAAAGCTGAACTGCTATGTTGGTTGATTTTGCTTAGTGGTATATCAACCTCTTTAAATATTTTGAACGCAATTGTATGCCTTCAACTAGAGATAAAATGTATTGTTGGTCATTTTGCTATAATATTTATTGTTGGTCATTCTGCTTTAAAAATGTATTGATTGTAATTCTACTATAAATATGTATTGTTGGTAATTTTTATATAAAAATGTATTACTGGTATTTTTACTATGTAAATGTATTTTTATACTTTCATGGTGTTTTGTTCTGTTTTTGTTTGGGGGTTCATTATTTTCCCATAGCTAGGACCATGACAGGTGGTACTAACCCAGGTTAGGGTGGACCTGGGAACAACAGCAATTAAGAGATGCTTCCACGCTCCTAAAAATCTCCAATCTCCCGATCAGAGACCCTTGCTGCAGGATGTAGTTTATTATCATACCCAGGACTAGAACAGCAATGTAATACAATTCCTTCTATATCACACTGAAAACTGGATAATTTCCTCACAGGTGAGTTTTGCGGTAATTTTTTAACATCAACTTGAGATTTTTCTTGTTCTAATGTTGAATAATTTAACAAACACATTCAATATTATGGATAAAAATTAGTGCTTTTTCGACACTTAGTATTGGTCAAAATAAATTCACGGATTTGGACCCCCCCCCAGAATAACGTCCAAATCTGCAAAAATGTTTAAGCCTTTAATACTAGTTAGTTGTGTTTAGTTTAATTTGTAACGTATATAAATGTTTGTAGAAAAAAAAAATGCAAATATTGATAAGATAGTGAGGATCACAAAATAATGTCCGGGACCACCAGGCTTTACCCCCAATTGGGGATTCTGGGGTTAGTACGCGCCGGCCCTGACTCAAAGTAGAGGGTTACTGTCGGAATAGTTATGATGAATGAGATGTGTGATATGAATGAAAGAGGAAGTGGAGACTATGATGATAAATAGGGTAGATTACGATTAACCTTTGACCTGAAAAAAATTTAAGAGTATAATGTTTAGGGACGCGGGTTGTCTATTTTACAAAATGTAGAACTCTCTCCTTACGTTTGGAATATGGAGAAATGTGCTACAAAGTTTAGGAAGTTATGAAGAGCCATGGTCAACCACGCCCTGAATGGACACGGCACCTAAACGAAGAACCTTCATGGCATTAGATGAGTTAAGATGGAGATGATAAAAACTTGTCAAGCACTTTTAACCGCAACTTGAATGTAATGCTAATTTTTCAATATTTTTACCAAAGTTTCAAGTTTAAACAAATATCATTGATTTAACCCTTTCATGATCTTATGCAAATTAATTATTGAGCTTTTGTAGAGAACTAGCCGTTTTCCTATTTTAAACACTGAAATATCCGATGTCAAATAGTCAAATTTACACAGACAATACCAGTTGTAACTATAACTATTTGTACTTGCAAGATACGAGGGTTGGTAAAAAAACAAAACAAAACAAAACAAAAAAACGTAATGCCAATTCTATGTTAATTTAAACGTATTAGTCATAATTCCGATTTATTTTATTTTATTTTTTAGCTTTAAAGTATAAAGTCTCCGGAACCTCATAAAAATGAGCTTGGCTTCTTTTTCCTACCCATAATATGCTTTCAAAATGGCCTCATATCTGGACCTACGTAAAAAGCAAAAAGCTGCCATCGAAATTATTTTTAGAAAGAGAAAGTGCTACAGACATTCACAGGAGGTTAGATAATATTTATAGAAAAGCTTCACTTGATGTGAGCACAGTTGGGAGATGAGTCAGTAGAGTTAATAGTAATCAGACCTTAGCGATAGGATCCACAGTAGCAGGTCAGCTGCTGCTCAGGATAAAACCAAACAGGCTGGTTTTCTCATAACTGCTGATAGATGAATCATTATTGAAGGCATTTAGGTCAGTCATGGCATTGTTTGCAGCTTAGTTTCTCAAAGTTTTGTGAAAAGTGAATTCGCAGATTGCTGACAGACTCCGTTCTATAGTCAGAACTTCAGATTTTCGTCTGTTTCGGATCATGAAGGAGGTGCACAGAGAACAGCGATTCTCTGATGATGATGCCTTGGACTAGGTATATGACTAAGAAGTAGCAGCAAACTTGGGCCTTCGTAGCCGCACAAAACCGGTGAGTCAAAAGGACGGTTTTACCCTTGACACCGCTATTATTTTAACTACCTTCACCCCTCGGCAATGTTTATTGTTTTAAAAAGCGATGATTATAATTGTAATAAAACCTAAACATATGAAAGTGAATTTATACATTTTTTGTTTTTCAAAATTGACAACAAAAATGATAAACGCTATTTATTTATTCAGTAAGTTATGTGCCATGCCTGATACACGCTTAGGCGATCATGTATCTTTCGATACATGACTGACGAGGCATATTTTTTTCCCGCAGTAGGTTGTCATTTCTCTCCGTGATAGACCAGTTGCTATCCAAGGCTACAGAACCGGTCTGTCCTATTTACCCATAGCTGGGGGAGAAGAAGAGGTTTCATACCTTCCCCAAGGGTTTTAGCACGTAAGTGAAGGTAATGGTTTCGACTAGAATTTGAACTCGGCTCTCCGATTCCTCAATCCGAGTCGCTATCCATTACACCACCGTACCTCCTTATTTATTTATTAAAGTGTTTATTTACACTATTTATTTATTTATTATACTGTTTATTTGGAATGGTTGGCAAATATCGGCTAACTGCCAAACGATTCAAACTTTATAAAACGGAAAATAATAATCCTTAAAGTTGGTTCAAATATTTTAATAATCTAGTAAAGGATTATAAATTTATGAATAAAAAATTGTTTTCATATTTCTTTATTTATAAATTGGTAAATAGTAAATATTGCATCGTATTAGTTTTAATTGTATTGGTTTTTATAATATTGTAAATATAAATCTCTTCTCGTAAAGAAACAGTACAATAGATAAATAGCATTCAATATTTTTGTTGTAAATTCTCAAGAACAATGCTATCAACTGAGGAGACCATTGTAACAACTATAAGTTTGCCGAAGCCGCGAATAAGCTTTAAACGAGTCGGTTAGAGATATCCTTATTTAAAGGGTGGGAATCTATAATTTCAAAAAAGGAGACTAGATTTGGAATCCTGGAACTTTTATTTCTTATGGTATACTTTGTATGTCTGATGCTGCTAAAACATGTAAGAATTTTGTTTCCAATCTGTTGGTTATTTCAACAAAAGCAGTTGACTGTTGTCCACGAAAATGTCGAAAACAACACATGCCTAATTTCGACAAGCTGTCGTGCAAGAAGATAACATGTGATTCTGCTGTTAAATCTATTGCAATTAAAGAACAGATTTAAAAAGAAATTATTTTATTACATCAGTGATATTAATATTAGCTGTTTCCTTATAAGGAAACATTCGGCGTTCATTGACCAAACAGCCAGTGCTACTGTTGGCGTGAATTTATAAAATATTTAGATTAAAATTAATTTTTCAGGAAGTTTCTTAAAGTCTCAACATTTTGTTTGAAGTAGTGTGGAACATCTACATCTTGACTATATCACAATGGTCTCTTCCATTTTAGTTGTTGCTACTGCTAATATGATTGATTTGTTTGTTTGTTTAGCAGCATATCAACGCTTCATTTAATGTCGAAATTTCATTTTCTTGGGAATTTTGAATTAATAAAAAAAATGATAGGTTATTCCCCTTTCACAGTTGAATACATGGTAGATGATACTCAGCTTTTGTGCATATACATGTTTGCATGGACATTACTACAGGCACTGATACATGTGCTTTATGTTGTAGTTTTGTTGAAGTTATATTTTGGAATACAGTTTGATTTAAGAAATTGTAGGATATTATATGGATCAATGTTCTGAAAGCATTCTTTTCTGTTGGTTGTTCGATTATGATATTTAATGCCGACATCTAAATATTTTGAACACAATTTTATGGCGCGTCCTGGGTAAGACGATAAGCTACTATCCAAAGGCAAGGCCTCTGATTATGAGGTTTTGAGGAGCGTGGAGCCATCTCTTAATTGCTGGTGTTCCCAGGTCCACCCTGATCCGGGGTGGTAGCACCTGTTAGGGTCCCAGCTATGGGCAAATAGTTAACCCCGAAACTGAGGTAAAAAAATTATCAAAGTGTACAAATAGGTTTTAATACCAGAAATACTTTGTAAAAGATTATTACCAGAAATAAATTTTGAAGAAGCAAAAAACTATTACCAGCAATATATTTTTGAAAAAAAATATTACCAGCAATACTTTTTTGGAAAAAAAATATTAACAGCAATACATGTTTTAAAATAATATTACCAGCTATACATTTTTAGGAAATATTACCAGGAAAAAAAAGTTGTCGACATTAAATAATCCATTGAGATTGATATGCCGTAAAACACAACAAACCAAACCAAACCAATTTTATGGCTTTAATTAAATATATTTTGAACGCAATTTGTATGCCTTCAGCTACAGATAAAATGTATTGTTGGTTATTTTGCTTTAAAAATGTATTGTTGGCCGTATTTTATATAAAAATTTATTGTTTGTATTCTTACTATAAAATGTAATTTTATAATTTCATAATGTTTTGTTTGGGGGTTCATTGTTTGTCCATAGCTGGGACCATAACAAGTGCTGCCACCATGGGTGAGGGTGAAGCTGGTAAAAACAGCAATTAAGAGGTGGGGCCATGCTCCTCAACACCTCTAATCTCCCGATCAGAGACCTTGCTGCCAGATGTAGTTTATCGTAAAACCAAGGACAGATAATATTTCCACGAGATTTGAAGAAGGATTGTCCTCATCAAGCCTTACGGGCTTCATTTAATAGAGACCATTTTTAATAATAGATCTGAGAGAACGGCTATACACAGCTGGCAGTTTAGAGATTTCTGCACGGGTTGAACGTCATGCGTAACATCCAAATGAAAGTATAGATCTGGTGATGCTATTTAAAAACACGAATCGAGTTCTTAAGTTAATGTTTTGGCTTTGGAGCTTCGTGATGACGATAAAAAAAACTTACTCAGCCGACAATGCTGATTTAAAAAATGTATCAATCGACTTTTCTGCCTTTTGTGGAATCTTCCACGACAGCCAGTCTACCCTTCGCTGGAAATGCACTCTTCTTTTATCCATTGGTCGATCACCGTAAATCCGGCTTGCTGATTGGTGAGTTTCGACCAATCAGATCGCTCTCACGCGCACGATCATTTTACGCGCCATTCTTCCCGAAGCCGATGCGACGTTATAAAAAGACCGGGAAACACGTGTCACACCGAGCATTCCGGAGCAGAGCCGCAGACAACGACCAATTTCGACCGCTCACACATTAGCAAAATGTAACGCTCAAGGAACTCCCGTCTTTGACTAACGCAGTCAGACGTTAAAGAACTTTCGAACATAAAACAAACTTTGCTTACCCAAAGTGAACAGAACATTCACTACTAAATAAGTAAAGAACTTTACGACACTTACGCAAGTACAATCTACTTCTAATATGAGCTTAGGTACAAATATACCAAGTTAAGGGTACGCAACTTTTCTTGTCTTAAACCAATCTAACAATACTTCTAATATCGAACATCCGGCAACATAAAAAAAAAACACTATTGTAAATATTCTTCAGTTGTATATAAATGTTTGTATTATTTCAATTTATTCTTTGCTTTGTTTGTTTCATATTTTTGAACTTTAATATTGTTGAGGATGAATGTAAAGAACACATCGATCTAACAACCTGTAGAATCGTCCGTATTTTTCCACTCAACCCGTTTAAAGGTGGAATTTTCCATAAGAGCTAGTTTCGACCAATCAACACCACACATTGCGAAACTCGGCTTATTATTGGTCGAGACGCCCCAGGATAAATTTTGGCGCGAATGCGCTGGGAGCCGATCTGATCTTCGCAGAGTAAATAAAAGGACGAATCTTAGTCCAATTCACCAGTCAGCAATTCACTCTCAGAGAGATTTCTACAGAGATCCACGCGTGTCTACATCTTGACTTAAAGGACTTTTCGCGCGTCAACACCTGACTCCACCTTCAACCTCTTTCTCTCTCTCTCTCTCTGAAATCTTTGTACGTTTCTAAAAAAGTGTTATTCTACACTACCAAACAGAAATTATTACTAAAGCAAATATATATAAAAAATACGGTCCAAGGGGAATAACTCTGCCAAAACAAAAACATACAAAATTCAGCAAAAAAATCTCGCAACTACAATACTTTAAAATTTATCTCTCGATAAATTTTCCTCAAATTTTTATGTGAACACTTTTCCTAAACAAAGGAACATTCATGAACTTTGAGTTCATAAAATACTCAATTCAACTTTTGTTCAACAATTCAGTTATTTCGACTGAAACACAACTTTTTCCAAAAATTGTATTGTAATTTATTTGTACATAAATATTCAATGTTTGTTTCTAATTGAATTCACGACTACCTTTGTTTCTTCGTTCAATATTGCCTTTGAGATTTATTCCTTTTGTATTGTCTACGCTAAAATTGTTGTGATTAATATGAAGAACATGCTTTCCACGTTTATTATCACAAACCTAAAACCCTTCTGATTACACACTAATTCATAGCAATCCCAACAAACCTAAACCTTCTGATATCACTTAACCCATACTACTCGTCCTCCACACTTTAACATTTAGCACTCTGCATTATTCACAATTATTACTTCTCTTTTATTGTATATGTAATCCAATCAAAATACAGTCTTTTAGATATTGATTCTATATATTTGAAATTTCATTAGCCTGGATCTCAATTTCAGTTAATATTGTTTTAGGTGTTACCATACAACTGTTACTATCCAACCAAGAAATTCAAATTCAACTTGCATTGGCTGGACTAACATTTTGCTCGGTGAAAATAGTCACCTACAGAGTGCTGAAGGTTTTTAACTAGTAGAATTAACAATTGTAGATGTAATTAGTGCATTTGCGATTTTTGCATTGTTGGTTAGAAACTAGTAGCATAAAGTGAATGCTTAAAAGTTTATTCTAAGTAATTAAAGGATGTATACTTCTGAATATGAAGTGTCGGATGCTGCTAAAAATGTAAGAATTTTGTTTCCAATCTGTTCGTTATTTCAACAGAGGCAGTTGACTGTTGCCCACAAAAATGTCGAAAACAACACGTGGCTATTTTCGTCAAGCAGTCAGATAGTAATACTTTCTCTGGACTGAGAATATTGGAGTCCAAGAACAGAAAGTTTTAAATATAAATTTTTTTATATGAGGAATGGGGTTGCTTTCCGCTATGAATACGAAGAAACGTAAAAGATTGTATCACGTCTGTTTTATTTGTGAGAACAGCAAAATAAATAATACATATTCTTCTTTCATTGCGGTATATGAGATCCGTGAAATTAAGCAGTGAAATATGAATGGTACGAACCAGGTGAGGGTGTTAGCAGATGAAAGAGAAAGTATAAAGGGAGAGGGGGGGAGAGAGTAGGTTATCAACTAAGGTGACCGCAGTAACAAGACAATAAGGACTGTACACAGCAGACCAGCGAAAGAAAGACAGTATTTATATCAACTGAGGTGATCATTGTAACAAAACTACATTGACCTTATATCCTCTAGGAGAGGGAGACACACGCACACACGCGCGCGCGCGCGCACACACATAATCTATATCAACTGAAGAGACCATTATAACAAATTTATACTGACCCTATATCCTGTCGGGGTGGGGGTGAGAGAGAGAGAGTGTGTGTCTGTATCAATTGAGGAGACCATCGTAACAAAATTATGCTGACACTATCTTGTACAGGAGAACGATCAAGAAAGAAGAGAGCATCTATATCAGCTGAAGAGACCATTGTAACAAAATTATACTGAGTCTATATCCTGGAGGGGGAGAGAGAGTTAAAGAGAGATAGAGAAAGAGAGAGTGAGCGAGAGAGAAAGTACCTATATCATCTGAAGAGACCATTGTAACAAACTTGTACTGACCCTATATCCTGTCGGGAGGAGAGAGAGAGAGTGAGAGAAAGAAAGAGAGTGTCTGCATCAACTGAAGAGACCATTGTAACAAATTTAGACTGACACTATATCCTGAGGGAGAGAGAGAACGTATCTATATCAATTAAGGAAACCAGTGTAAAAAATTACATTAACCCTATATCCCCTAGGAAAGAGAAAGATCGATAAAATATCTATAGCAACTGAGGAGACCATTATAACAAAATTATACTGATCCTATAGGGGAGACAGAGAGAATGAGACTAGGTTATCAATTAAGGTTACCACAGTGACAAAGACATATATAGACAGTAAAATTTGCAGTAGATCAGAGAGAGAGAGAGTGTGTATATATATATATATATATATATATATATATAGTACAGGTAATCAATCCGTTGGTATATAATCCGGGTGGATCCTAGTAATATTAATTATTAAAACTGATCCACAGAGAGCTCGATGGTTTTGTTTTAACAGGGCATATGTCTTTTTTACAGCAAAAAAACAAAAATTACCTCAATATAAAGTCTATTTCAAGCCGTTCTGTGCGCGGCTAACATCAGCCCCTAAGTGTCTTTCTAGGAGCATTGTTTTATATATATATATATATATATATATATATATATATATATATATATATATATATATATTATATATATTTTAAAGAAAAACAGACCACTTTAAGGCTCCATTGTAATAATTTATTTCACCAGCAATGGAGCCTTAAAGTGGCCTATTTTTCTTTAAATTAAATTATTCGCTCTGAATTAACATTGACCTCTCAGGATTTCATCCTCCTTGGGATTATCCATACGGATTACGACGATTTTCGTTGCTTAAATATATATATGTTTTTTTTTTACTGTAAAAAAAAACAAAAAATAACCTCAACCCGATGTTGAGATCATTTTTGTTGTTTTTTTGCTGTAAAGATATACATACATACATACATACATATCGCCTGAAGAGACCATTGTAACAAAATTATACTGATTCTATATCCTCTGGGTGACCAAGAGAAGGAGAGAGAGAGCGGTAGCTGTAACAAGATAATATGGACTCTATAATATACAGTATACGAGAGAGAGAGAGAGAGAGAGAGAGAGAGAATATATATATATATATATATATATATATATATATATATATATATATATATATATATATATATATATATATATATAGGGAGAGACAGAGAGATAGAATATAGAGTATCGACTGAGACAACCGTAATAATAAAATTATACTTACACAATATCTCACAGGAAATCAAGAAAAGTAGGAGGAGTTTGTATTGTCAACATCGGTGAAAGTTATGACATGACTATAGATTATATAACCTATAGTAGAAGAGAGAGAGAGAGAGAGAGAGAGAGAGAGAGAATATTAATTGAGACGACTGTTGTGATAAAATTATACCCATCCTATATCAGATCGAGAGAGTGGGAGAGAAAGTAAGTATAGGCGTGTGTGCGCGCGCCTGCGCGCGTGCGTATTATAAAGTGAGGTGAATGTAGTGCTTAGTCTATATGGACACTATAATCTAAAGTAGACAAGATAGAAGAGATGAAACGAAGGGGGCGGCGAGAAAGTACAGCATCAGCTGACATGACTGCAGTAACAATCCTAATCCTTATATGAAAGGGACCAAAGAAAATAGATAGATACCAAGAAACAGTGAGTGACAGTGTGAAGAGAGAGAGAGAGAGAGAGAGAGAGAGAGAGAGAGAGAGAGAGAGAGAGAGAGAGAGAGAGAGAGAGAATATGAATGAATGCATGCAAGATCTTTTGGATCCACCATGGGTCAATCAGAAAAACCAAGGTGAAAACCGATCCAAGATGAATTGGTTAACTGTTGTGGGCTGTTGTCGCAATGTCGATGAAGAAGAAGTAGCTTGTCTCCATATGTCTGTTCAGACAGAGCAGATGATAAAAACTAAATCGATTTTGCCCATATCATAGGATCGATAATGAAAGTAGTTTCACTTTGCATCGTGTCAGATCAAGTCTTTATTTAGGAAAATGCATCGTCTCGAAATTGGGTTGGATTTCGACACTTCTTCACTAGCAATGTAATGGGGATGATTTCAGAAATAAAGGGAAAATTTGAAGAAAGGACTCATCATACAGTAATTTTACTAAATATATTTTCTATAAAATGTTGAAATAGATTGTAAACTTTAAATATTAATAGATTCAGTTATTAATAAAAATGTTTCCTTACTGATGTGTCTGTCTGTCTGTCTACCTATGTGGGTGAATTAATAATTCCGTTCTCTGACACGGAGCTGATTTTTTAAAATCTGAAACGTTCACTATAAAATATCCTTTATATATATATATATATATATATATATATATATATATATATATATATATATAAAGGATATTTTATATATATATTTTATAGTGAACGTTTCAGATAAAAAGAACATTCGGACAGTTTTTATATAATTAATCATCCGAAAAGAAAAAAAATTATTAGATAGCATGAGAAATTGTATATATATATATATATATATATATATATATATATATATATATATAATGCACATATCATTGAAAACGACAGAAAAGGTGCTTCTATTTAGTTTTTTTTAATACAATTTCTCATGCGATCTAATAATTATTTTTTCTTTTCGGATGATTAATTATATAAAAACTGTCCGAATGTTCTTTTTATCCGAGTGCTTTCGGCTATACATTTAGCCATTTTTAAGGATTATATTTTAACTGTTAAAATTAGAAATAGTTTGTTGTATATATGTTTTATAAAATGTTTTCATTTTTTTTTTTTCAAAACACGATCAAGATATTATGTCCATGTTCAAAGTTAATATTATTAAGTGTTGGTTTTTTTATTTTATTAATAAGGCTTCCATTATTATATATATATATATATATATATATATATATATATATATATATATATATATATATATATGTTATTTTAGGATATTAAAATGGCTACATAATGGCAACTATGTTTCAACACTACAAACGTGTCTCCTCGGGTGATGTATTGCCTGAGGAGACACATTTGTAGTGTTGAAACATAGTTACCATCGTGTAGCGATTTTTAACATGTTTTAATATCCTAAAATAAATAGCATTTAGCTTTACTCTGTATTTAGCCCCCTTAAATGTTATGTACATTCGAATTATACTCCATTTGTTCTCATTTTACCTGGATATATATATATATATATATATATATATATATATATATATATATATATATATATTGTCCGAGTTCTTGTGGGTGACAAATTATTTTTCACCTTAGAACCTCTATCTCACACGTAGGATGTGGCAAGCCTCTCACTCCTCTATAGCAACTTCCATGGAAAATGCTCGGACGAACTACATTCTTCCGTACGGTCAGTTCTAACCCTCACACTAGGCACTCACATTGCAGAAAACCACCCTCATTCCCTTCATGTTCCATCAGTGAGAAGTACGTTCCCCTCGAACAACTTCTTCCCGCGAAACACTGCTCTGTGGAACCGATTCCCAAGAGAATGTTTCTACGATCACTACAACAATCTTATCTTATTCAAATCTAGGTTTAACTGATATCTTCTCTCTCCTAATCGCATAATCTGCTTCTTAATGTAACCCTCTATCTCGAGGGACATCCGAGCCTTGTACTGGGTGAAGCTTACTGCAAAAAAGAAAAATATATTATTAACCACTGAATCAAGTGCATTGACAAGCAAGATTTTTCTTAAAAACAAATATTTGTCCCGTAAAATGTTCGGTTTATGAAAAGGTCATGAACTTATAGGGTTAACCAGTACAGTGTAACTGTGTAGTTCTGTTTTATTTTTCAGAGTCCAGGTTTTAAGTAATGAACTCTTAAAATAACCAAACATACACACACACACAATATATATATATATATATATATATATATATATATATATATATATATACAGGGTGTCCATAAAGTTCGTGTAAATTTTAAAAGATTTCTAACTTTATTTGTATTTGCGATAGAAATAATTTGTAAAAAGGATTAGAAAGAAGTAAATCTATATTTTTTAAGGTTTTATTGAAATTTTATTTAAGTTTCCACATGTCCTCCATCATTAGCAATACAAAGAGTAATACGATTTTGCAGTTCACGGAAAGCATTTGCCAGCTGATTTACAGTAATGCCTGAAATCACATTAGTTATTTTAGCTATACTTAAAACTAGGTGCATTATACTTTATAGCATTTTTTACAGATTATTTCTATCGCAAATACAAATAAAGTTATAATTTTTTAAAAGTGCACACGAACTTTATTGACACCATATATATATATATATATACATACACGTTATTTTTATAGATACAATTATTTAAGTAAATGCTCTATTTATAATAAACAGTATTAATTACATTTACCGGCCTGAACGTCCGAGAAATTTCGTAGAAAATGTGTGCCCTCCGATAGGAATCGAACCTGTATTTTACACGTGTTATACCATTAGCTACAGAGGAAGTGTGTGGTCTGTAAAGTCAAATTACTGTTTTTAAACGAACGAATTTCTCACGATCTTTCTCGAATGATCATATCTGCTCGAAGTGGAGCTCAACTTAAACAATGACAATATACAATGAAATGGACTAAGTCCAGCAATTATTTAATATATTTTCTGTTTATACGTGATTTCAGTAGATACAATTCATTTATTTAAGTACATGGTCTGTAGGATGCAGGTTCGATTCCTTTTGGCGAACGCATATTTACTAAGAAATTTCTCGAACATTCAGGCCGGTAAATGAATTTAATACTGTTTAATTAAAAAAAACAAACAGAGCATTTACTTTAATAAATTGTATCTATTAAAATAACGTATAAATAGAAGATATATTAAATAATTGTCTGATTTAGTCCATTTAATTGTATACACACACACACACACACATATATATATATATGGCCTGACGTGCTATACCAGTTTCCTCAGTAGCTAAACTGGTATAACACATCAGGCTAAATGACTGCCTGTCGGAGGACACATTTTCTATGAAAATTTCTCGGCCAGTAAATGTTGTTAATACTGTTTATTATAAACAGAACATTTACTTAAATATTTGTGTCTATATAAATAACGTATAACAGTAAAATCTGTCTATCTATCTAAAGAAGTTTGATTAAAAAGAACGAACAGGGTCTGCTAGTCAATTATTTTTTGTTGTATTTTCACAATTTTCGAATGTGTTGACTGTAGTCTTCAAGGTTGTGGATAAACTGTCTGATGTATATATTTTGTTATTGCTTTGTTCACGCACTTTCGACCCTCACAGCCATTTTCAAGACTCAATGTGGTGTCTGTGTGGTAATTAGAATTCTCTTGTCTACATCCTGGTATTCTTTGGAAAGCTGGAATACCAGGAAGTAGACAAATGAATTCTAACTACGGTCACCAGACAAAGCTTTACTTTGAAGATGACTGCAGTCAACAATGGCCAGGTAAGCAAATTTTACTTGTTACATGGCCATTCCGGCAAAATTGCAATATAGTTCTTCCTGGTCATAGTTCCTACTACCAGCGAATGCGTATGACTGTCTTCTTTTTTATTTTTTAAGTGTAACATCGTTTCATAGGATATAAAAACTTGCCCGGCAACAAGTAGAAATTATTTACAAATTCCAATCCTATATTTCAAAGACCTATTATATTAAGAACTTTAACTAAAACTTCGTAATTGCAGGTTATATCTATTGTAAATACGTTTATTTATCTAATTTACTGTCTTTGACTTATTTATTTTTAGAATTTAGTAAAATTTAAGCTAAATACGTGACCTCTCTGAGTTCGAAAATGGGCAAATTGTTGGAGCTTGCATGGCAGGAGCCTTGATCACTAAGGTTGCTAAACTGTTTGGTATTTCAAGAGCTACCATATCAAGAACTATGACGCAATTCGAGAAACAGGGTAAAACCTCTAGCAAGCATAGCAATTCCGGTCGGACTTTCAAACTTACTGGCAGGAACCAACTTGCATTGAAATGCAATGTGGCGAAAAATAATCGGACTACTGCGGGCAAAGTGACTGCTGAGTTGAATAATCATCTGAATAGTACAGTTTCTACTAAAACTGTTCGCCGTGAGCTCGATAAGGATGGATATCATGGAAGAGCCGCCGTAAGAAAACCTCTTCTCTCCACTCGCAACATTCAGAAGAGGTTGAAGTGGTGCAGAGATCACAATGCTTGGTCTGCAGACCAATGGAAGCAAGTCATATTCTCAGACGAGTCCAGTTTTTCTCTTTTTCCAACTTCAGGGCAAGTTTATGTGTGGAGGCAGCCCAAAGAAGCTTACAACCCTGACTGCCTTCTTCCAACAGTGAAGCATGGAGGTGGATCAGTGATAGTTTGGGCCGCTATATGATGGAAATGTCTCGGTCCAGTAGTTGCACTGCATGGTAGAATCAACAGCAAAGATTACCTGAACATTTTGGGTGATCATGTTCATCCAATGGCCCAGACTTTATTCCCTGATGGTGACTGCATCTTCCAAGACAATAATACTCCAATACATACCGCGTGAGTGGTTAAGAATTGGTATGAAGAGCATGAAAGTGAGCTTGAACATATGGAGTGGCCTCCCCAATCTCCAGATATCAATATTATTAAACATTTGTGGTGCATTTTGGAGCGACAAGTTAGGAGCCCCTATCCTCCACCATTGTGTCTTAAAGAGCTAGAGCAGGTGTTAATGGAAGGATGGCTGAAAATTCCTCTGGATGAACTCAGGAAGCTGTATAATTCCATTCCTAGAAGTATTAAAGCTGTATGTGAGGCTAAATGAGGACCAACTCCATATTAAATAAATTTTCTTTGAATTTAACAAGTGTTTCAATTATTTGTCCAACCCCTGTATATATATATATATATATATATATATATATATGAAGAAATATAGTTTATATTTACATACGCTCTATTTCTATTACATATTAACGTACGCTCTATTTTTGATATTGAGCACTTTATCCCATAAATATAGCACACCGTAAAACTATATATATATATATATATATATATATATATATATATATATATATATATATATATATATATATAAAGTCGTAAAGTGTGCTATATTTATGGGATAAAGTGCATAATATCAGAGATAGAGCGTGTGTAAATATAAAAGTGGACATGGAAGTCAGCACTTAGAGGCGACAGTCTGTTTCATGCTAGTGCAATCGTCAGGCAATATATATATATATATATTTATTACATTCACTTACGTGCTATATATATATATATATATATATATATATATATATATAACATTCACTTACGTGCTATATATATATATATATATATATATATATATAGATAACATTCACTTACGTGCTATATATATATATATATATATATATATATATATATAGCACGTAAGTGAATGCAATGGATTCGAAATCCAGTCGAATCCATTACATTTTCTTTCGTGAATATATATGACTATGATGATTTATGATCAAATATATATCAAATATGGATCGGAATCCGACAGAATGATAAAATAATGAACAAATAGGAAGCATTTATGAACCTAACATGTTTCACTTTTATTAAAGCTTCTCCAGAGAGTAAGATATAGACAAAAAAGAAATGCATTCGGGTATTTTTATTGGTTAATCAGGTGAAGAAGAGAAATACATACATGTAGACTTCTTCATTGCCCACATCATTTCATCCTCAACGCAAGAAAACGAACATACAAAGTCCACAATTCCAACAAACTAGACGCCAACGATAGTACTTCCAACATCAACAACACAAAATTCATAATCCTACTCTCTAGCATGCTATCTACAAAATTGGAAAATAAATAAGTTCTCCATAATACTACTGTCTTTATCACCGCGTCTAAGCCAATCGGAGATATAATTAGGAAGAAAAATAAATCCAACACTACTTCAGATACCGGTATCTATTAAATAAATTACTTGGTAATGTAAAAGCACTTATATCGGCGAGACATATCGGAATCTAAAATTCCGTATCTACGAGCATAAAATGGATCTACGTCTGGACAACACTTTAAAAATATTTGTAATACATATAAACAAAACTGGCCATAACTTTGATGTTACAAATGTCATCTTAATTAAAAAATAACGTAATTATTTACGTCGAAAGTACTTCGTGATGAGTCCTGATAAATATTTTACCAACTATAAACACACGTCAAAAACACTATATTACATCACCAACCTTTATTGGATCTATTCTTAAAGAATTTAACGTATGTTTATCTAAAACAAAGGATGTTGGTGTAACAATGTTTCAGCATGAGGGAAACCACTAAACACAGCGTCTAGTAAACACACACACATTTATATACATTATAATCTGAATCCCACATAGAGAAAGTAGAAATATGATACACTTAAATAGATAAAGCAATATTTACGTTTTATTTAGTTACGCTTGAAATCCATTAATTTCATGGAGCTTTGAAAGGACGCGCCGCCTCACCTTGAATTCGGAACGTAATAAATTAGGATAACGTTTGAACAAGTGAAATGCACGTGAAATCTGATTAACCAATGAAAATCAAACAACACAAAAATAAAAATACCAGAGTTTCTTTCTTTTTCTCTCCATAACTCATTGTCTGATGAAGCTTTAATTTTATATATATATATATATATATATATATATATATATATATATATATATATATATATATATATATATATAAAGTGAACATTGAAGTCGCCTCTGAGTGTTGACTTCAATGTTCACTTTATATATATATTTACATACGCTCCATCTCTGATATTGAGCACTTTATCCCATAAATATAGCACACCTTAAAACTATATATATATATATATATATATATATATATATATATATATATATATATATATATATATACACAGTGTAACTCGGAGAATAAGTCTCTTATATCCTGGTTTCTCTTATATCCGAGTTTGGTCTATTAACATAGGCTCTAATTTGGGACCAGGGAAAATCTATCTTATATCCGAGTTTCTCTTATATCCGGGTCTCTTATATCCGGGTTACACTGTATATATATATATGAATGTATAGCGGCTCAGATTAAGGAATCGGAGAGTTCGAATTCCAGTTTGGTCCATTACATTAATTTACGTGCTAATACCCTTAGGAAAGGTATGAATCCTCTTCCTCACCCCCACCAGCTATGGGTAAACGGTACGACAGACTGGGTTCCATAGCACTGGATGGCATCAAGTCTAGAAGAAGGACACCTCTGAGTTCAAAACCCGCGGAAGGTCGTTTGGGCACCTGTGGCTCGTTGTGAGCTGATCTCTGTATTCGGCTCTTCAAAAAGTGTAGTTGGTTCTGCACAAAGCATTCACCATTATAATCAAATCATATGTACAGGCGTCTAGCTGTCGGTTCCTAGGAACTGAAATGCTTGACCGTCATACATTGGAAAAACGACGGGATAGTCCAGTATATATATATATATATATATATATATATATATATATATATATATATATATATATATATGGTGTTCCCAAAAATGTACTCCTCCTTTTAAATGACAATATATGCAGTGTTTATTCACATGCAAACAAGATTAAATAATTTAAATCAAATATTCATGCGAGACAATTTGTGTGTCATATGAAATTTACATGGCAAATTGGAAAGCATCGGATGAAAAACCAGGGAGTTATCCCCCCCCCCAGATTTTGGTGGTTTTTCGTTATATGCAGGGAAGCGTCGGGGATTAAAACCACACTATCTTATTTGTTGCATGATGCCAATTTTTGGATAAAATTGGATAAAAATCGAATAAAAAATGAGAAAATTATTCAAGTTTTTATTTTAAGTAGTACGAAAAACCCGATTTTTTCATTTTTTTGCAATTGAAGCCAATACGGCAGTTTTTTGCAATGTGAAGCCGATGTCGCAAAAACCTATCACGCACTCTACACACACCTTGTAATATGAATTATATTTGGAATTACGTGCAAAGAACATCAGCTCATCCTGTAAAAATATTGTTCGCGTGGAACTTTGCCTTGTTTTTTGAAAAAAGTCGTACCCACCTTCAGTTTTATCGATTTTTCTGCCAAACCCGGTGTACCTGGAGCTTGAACAGTTGTTCTGTACCTACCTTGGTAAATTTGCAACATGTGTGTACAATTTCATCAAAAGCGGTTGAGAAACGTGGACGTGCATAAAAAGGATATATATATATATATATATATATATATATATACACACACACACACACACACACACACACACACAGAGACATAAACACATCTGTTTTATAGGTACAGATAACGTGTCCTGACGATTGCGTTTAAGCATGAAAACAAATTTTCGTCGCTAGTTATTGACCGCAATATCTATTCATATTTACATACGCTCTTTCATTGATATTGAGCACTTTAATCTATAAATACTATATATATATATATATATATATATATATATATATATATATATATATATATATATACTCCTTTGTGCCATTAGGTTCCTCTGTGGAGTAAAGAGTAGGTGTTGATGCTATGGTTTCTTTAGCAAGTAAGTTGTTACGGGGTAGAGATGCCAACCCTAAACCCAACACGTTTTGAATGAAGACTTGTCTTTCTACTAGACTGGCAGACAACAAAAACTAGAGATCTCAATTTGCTTTGCTATTTAATCTACAGATGGGAAAGAAGAAATGGCTTCATGCAATTCCCAAGAATACTTCTGCGAAAGTGAACGCAACAATCTCGATTGTAATTTAACCTTTGTGCGCCCATAACCGCTACGTGCACATCCTACTTTTTGGCCAAATACCCTCTGGCTGGCCATCATCAGGTGCCTATTGTTTGCCTAAAATAGGATATCTTTTGATAATTGTGATATTTTGTCCCTTTGATGCCATTGTTCGTTCCTGCTGAGCTACCCGACCTAGGAATTGAACTCATGACCACTAGATGACGATAGTATATGTATAAACAACTTCTAGATCCATTATGAAGGACATCAGTGATGTATTTTCGAAGCCTTTATATTCCATGTCAGATGGTTTCGACATTTGGTTATGATGGTCGGTTCGCGTTTGCTTTTCATAATTTAGCATTTCATTTCTCAGATGATTTATTGCCAATATGCTTTATAATCAGGATTCTAATAGGATTGATAACTGGCGTCACATGGGAAAAATAACGCAATAATCAAGAGATTCCATATTAGCCAATTAATAGGCACCTGATGATGGCCAGAGAGTATTTGGACGGAATGTTGTGTCTAAAATAACATCTATATCAACAAAAATGAGGAAAATGGATCGAAATAACAAAAGTATTATTTTTGATTGATTAATTCGTTTTTTACGTCTTATCCACTCTTTGCAGGTTATTTAAAGCCAGAAAATGTTTTTAGATTATAAGAACTTTTTATTGGAAGATAAC
Organism: Acanthosepion esculentum; assembly: GCA_964036315.1. Lineage (NCBI taxonomy): Eukaryota > Metazoa > Mollusca > Cephalopoda > Sepiida > Sepiidae > Acanthosepion > Acanthosepion esculentum. The sequence continues at coordinate 62,044,982 of OZ038504.1, forward strand.
AATAAGTCTTCATAATTATACTATAGCTGTGGGGAGAAGACGTGGATTCATACCTTTCCCAGGAGTATTTGCGCGAAAGTGAATATAACGATTCCGACGGGAATTGAAACTCAGCTGTCCCATTAACAATTCCCAGCCATTATCCATTACATCAAACTTACAGCACCTGGTATTTCCAAGCAGTCACCCATCTAGTTGCTGATCAGGTTCGGCTTTGCTTAACTTCAGTGATCTCTTCAAATTGGAACTCGTCTCTCCAATGAACAATTCTCAGCCATTATCCATTACATCACCCGCACATCCAAGCTTACAACACCTGGTATTTCCAAGTGGTCAGCCATTTAGGTTCTGATCAGGTTCGGCTTGGCTTAACTTCGGTGATCTCTTCAAATTGGAACTCGGCTCTCCGATGAACAATTCTCAGCCATTATCCATTACATTACCCGCACATCCAAGCTTACAGCACCTTATATTCCCAATTGGTCTATACTCGACGTTGCTTAACTTCGGTGACCGTAAGCCATACCACTAGCACGTCCAAGGTTACAGCACCTGGTATTCCCAAGCGGTCACCCATCTAGGTACTAACCAGGCTCAACTTTGGTGATTGTAGAGGAACCTGTGTTTCAACGTGATGTGACCAAATGCCATACAATCCATATACCCAAGCTTACAAAACCTGGTATTTCCAAGCGGTCACCCATGTAGGTACTGACGAGGCTCGACCTTGCTTAACTTCGGTGATCGTACGGGAACTGGTGTTTCATTGTGTTGTGTCCGTAAGCCATACCACTAGCACATTCAAGGTTATAGCACTTGATATTTCCAAGCGGTCACCCATCTAGGTACTGACCAGGCTCGACGTTGCTTAACTTCGGTGATCGTACGGAACCGGTGATTCAACGTGATCTGGTTGTAAGTTTAATAAAAGTATATTGACAGTTACTCATCTCAGAAAGGCGAACCCAATAATTGTGCAGCAGTCTGATTTGAAATTGATACACATGCAGTATATTTTCCAAAAATTGTCCCATTTAGACTTGACACAACTTTGAAGAAAAGTCTTTATTTCTAGGCAAGGAAAACAGACGGTGATTTTACTGCGTGGGTCATCGTCATTTTGTATATGCGAGGTGGCACACGAACATAGACTTGGAATGAAAAGTTCTTCCAAGGGAAACGTATTCTCCAAATCTGTTACTTCCAGACTCTCACCCGTTTGGTCAACATTGCCAACAATTCACGACTTTGTGAAAGTCTTTATTTCTAGGAAAGGAAATCGACCGGTGATTTTAAAAGGATGGCAAGGACTTATAACTGCTCAACGTCAGTCGCTGTCTTCTCATTTTCTTTCACTCCCAGTCATCCCATGCGTCTATGTGACATTAACACCTTGCTTGGGGGTGAAATGTTTAAAAAAAAAAAAAACTAAAGAAAAAGACGTGCTATTCGACAGGATGCATAAAATCAAAATAGGGAACGGCCATAAAAGAATAAAATATTTCAAAGATGGAACAAATACATCTGGGAACACTTCCACGACGTGAGAGGGGAAACTTACGATATGCAAAAACATAGCTCTACCTGAAATATGATGCCGTTCTGAAATCAAGGAGAGATGACGCGTTTCTTCGAAGCCTTCAAAATTAACGGATTTTAAATTTAACTGAAAAAACGTTAAATATTGCTTAAAAATAATATAAAAATTTAGTATAATTTGCAATTATTATTCTTTTTACAGTGTAACCCGGATATTAGAGAGTTGTCGGGACCGGAGAAGAAGTCTCTTATATCCGCGTTTCTCTTATATCCGGGTTTGGTCTATTATATATACATTAACACAGGCTCTAATGTTGGACCAGAGAAAATCTCTCTTATATCCGGGTGTCTCTTATATCCGGGTTACACTATTTTATTTATGTTATATAGGAATAAAGTGTCGTTGCCGACATTGGAGTTTGAACACGGATCGCCAGAGAACAAACACAAGCGATCCCATTATTAAATTTAATGGATCACGTGACCATGGGGGAAACACGTAAGTAGAAAATAGCGTGTCGTCTAAACGATCAACATTTCTATTCTATCCTCTATTATTATTCGTTATTCTCTATACTATTCACTATTTCTCTATACGGATTACTATTCGTGGTTACTTTTTCGAGCGAGTATTATCGAACAAGTACTATTAGTGCAAGTGATATTCGAAGATGTCTGACACCAGTATTGTTCAACGGCGTTACTATCGTTGTATCTGCGATTACAAAGTCTCTACTACAATTCGTTGACATTACAAAAGTGGCAACGAGTGTTCGTTCACATCACAAAAAATTATTGTGAATATTGTATTTATTTCAAGTTATATATGTATTGTTTATTATTATTTCTTTCAACTTTTTCCAAAGTAGCCGTATTTTACTGTATTAATTTTTATTTGTTTTTATACAACCTACCTGAAGATCTCTTGTCTTATTTTTACTTTCTGTTTTTGCTTACCTAAAGTTATATTTATCAACTTTGTATTTTCTACTCTTGTTCACTTTTTATCAATTGATGTATTAGGTGTTAGTATTGTCAAAATGGTGGCATAAATTATTTTATTGTATGCTATAAATAATGACTTCATAATCTCCAAGTATTTAGGCTTAAATCTCGACTTTTTTTTACAACTATCTTGAGCATCATTTGTCATAACTTTACTTTCAGATTTTGCTTATCTAAAGTAAGATTTATCAACTTTTCTTATTCTACCTTTATTTATATTACCAATTGATAGTTTAAGTGTTTCTTATGTCAAAAAACGTAGTATAGATTACTTTTGATGTTGTATATCATAATCTCTGTGTATCTCGGGCTTAAATCTCAAATTATATCTTTGCTTTTTATTTCGTCTACCCTTTCTACAGTTATCAAATTTCAGTCTTTGTTTATTTATGTACGGCTATTTATTAAATTGTCTTGTTTTCTCGTGTTATTATTAAAAAAAAACATTAATTTATTGGGAGCCTCTAAAACACATAATACTGTGTAACCCGGATATAAGAGACCCGGATATAAGAGAAACCCGGATATAAGAGATATTTTATCTGGTCCCAAATTAGAGCCTGTGTTAATGTATATATAATAAACCAAACCCGGATATAAGAGAAAACCGGATATAAGAGACTTCTTCTCCGGTCCCGACAACTCTCTTATATCCGGGTTACATTGATGTACATTATAAATGTTCCAAAGGTTGTCATATCCGGTTATGGTAGTGGAGACAAGCTCTTACTGTCTGTAAAATGCTTCCATGACATTCATCTCAAATAGCCTCTGACAACTAAGCCCAGCTCCCAGCCGGAGAAGTGGCGAAGGAGGGCAAATGGCGCCTCATAACTTAGCTGTAGCTGTACCTCGACAGCCCAGGAAGACAATCCATCTCGAGAAAGGAAAACCCTGATTTTAAACCTCCGCTGTCTTGCGGCCATATCCAAACACCGAAAAGGCTATGGTAGTAAATCCAGACAGAATATCCGGAGTAGAAACCCGAAGACGGCTGGCTGCCAACACTGACAACTTTCCCGCAACTCCTGCATTCAAGATGATCCCAAATGTAATGCCTTGTATTCCTTTGGATTTTTTCGGTACGCCCAAGAGTTGGGGGGTGGGTGCATGTGGTCTGGGCAGCGGTTAGGCGTGCGTCTAGGAGAGGTCACTCCAGTCTCATCACCCGGAAAACTGTATTTTATGGGTTATAAATCAATGTTTAATTGACGTGGAGTTGGAAGCCACAGATTGTCTTCGACGATGTGCGTGTGTGTGTGTGTGTGGAGGGGGGATGATCAGTGTATATTTTGGTCAACTACCGCCCGCCTCAAGCCGGGTAATCCCAGGACAATAAGGTATTGAACCACCACGGCCCGCCTTCTTCAGTGGGTGCCTAAAACTTATAGCTGCTAGCTTAACAAGCAGATCAATAACCATGCATAATAAACAGCAAAATGGAAAAAAAAAATAAACGAAAAATCCAGCTCTTCTTATTGCAAACTGGAATATGCGAGCCATGCGCATAGGTCTATCTGATGACCTTCAGAAAATTGATGACTCGCAAGATTGCAAGGGATCGATCGTGAGCAAAACAGACTGAACATTGACGTGGCAGCTCTACAGGAAACACGACTTCCAGACACTGGATCTCTGAAGGAAGAACACTACACCTTCTTCTGGCAGAGGAGTGGAGTGGATGAATACGAGGAATATGAAGTTGGATTCGCTGTTAAAAACATCCTGTTCTGTATGATTTAAACTGTAGCAGGCGACATAGAGAGAATTCTCATCCTTCACCTCTCTACATACAAAGACCTTTAAACCTTGTGTGCATTTATGCACCAACACTCCAAGTCGCACCCGAAGATAAAAACTAGTTCTACTTTAAAATTGACAGCATCGTCAAGCGTATCCAAGCATATGAACATATTTACCTTCTAGGAGACTTGAATGCGAGAGTGGGCGCAGATCAAGGGTACGTTTTAGGTCACCATGGTATAGGGAAAATAAGTGAGAATGGCCAAAGACTCCTACTATTCTGCTGCTATCATAAATTGTATGACAAACATATATTTTTTAGAACAAGGCTTTCAACAAAGCATCCTGGAGACATCCAAGGTCAAATCATTAGCACTAGCTGGATCTTATCGCCACCAGATGCGACTCCCTAAACAATATCTGCAATACCAGAGCTTACCACAGCACGAACTGTGATACTGGCCACTCCCCGATTTCCTCAAAGTTAAAATCAGGCATGGGAAACCTTTTCTGACTAGTGGGCCGCATCAGATATGGCTCATCATACGGCAGGTCGTACTACTTAAAAGATTCAAGGTAATTTTTCGTTGAAACTCTCTCAGCTATTTCCATCACAGAAGACCATACGTGTAAGCCTCTGCAAAAGAAATGCTGAAAAGTTGATTGTTTTTGGAGAAAAGATTTCTCAATAATTAATAATAATGAAGTCCCCGTATAATTTCATCACAGATGACAATGGTTAACACATACTGTTGTATGCGAATTGTTTGTTTATTTATTTGAAAATACAAAAAATAATTTTTAAATTGAAAAAATATGTTTCTTCTCTAAAAAATATATTTCTTCCGCAGACAAAAAAATTATTATGAACGTCCTGTTTCTAAAGAAAATGATATTTACACGCATGGTCTTCCTTAGTGAAAATCACCAATCATTTAAAATGATGAAAACGCTACCTTCGATGTGCCATTCGGAAAGCGAAGCTGGCCACATGTGGCTCGCGGTCCGCACTTTTTCCATGACTAGTCTAGAATTTAAATAACCAAAAAGGATTGGTAAGCCATTGAAATCAAATCAATCATTCACTTTATAGGAAAAAAAGGCTGCAACATCTAGCCTAATAATTATCACTATCTTCGGTCCCTAAATATCACCCCGTCTGTAAAAAAATGTCGTTTATGAATGTTCTTGTTTTTCCAGATATAATCAAAATTTGACCTCCAATATACATCACCAAAAAACATAAAATTTTTACATTGGCCATAAAGGCACCACACGCTCCTGGAGATTAATTTGTCACTTTTATAAACATAGTGCACTTCCTACATATATCATAAGACTATTCAACACTCATTGTAAAGAATGACTCGACGATATTATTATTTCGGGAAAATCATCAATCGTTTAAAATGATGAAAACCTTCTCTTTAACGAAAAGTTATAAAATACTGCAATTCCTACATATATCATAAGACTATTCAACACTCATTGTAAAGAATGACTCGACGATATTATTATTTCGGGAAAATCATCAATCGTTTAAAACGATGAAAACGTTACCTTCAACGAAAAAGTTATAAAATTCAAGAAGCTTTGCGTTTAATCTTTGTTTATGTATATCGTTATGTATGAGAAAATGTGAGTGAACAAGTGAGGACAAATCGAAATAAACAGCATTTTAATAAACCTTATTTTTCTCATGGAATTCAGCATGCCATTCAGAAAGCGAAACTGGCCACATGTGGCCCGCGGACCGCACTTTGGCTAAAGTTAAAACCTAAGAATCTCTATTTTCAAAGACGAAATGCTAGTTGAGAATAAACTCTAGCAAGACCACCTATCCAGATAAAAACGAGACGTTCTTAGAGAGGATTTTGGAGACCCTTCCCAGTGACTTATCGGAACACCATCTACATTGCTGCAATCTCGATCTATGGAAAGAAGGTACACAAGAACATAGATTGATTTGAGGCTAACATCTCCACATTAGAGTTGGTATTCAACGCTAAGCGCAGCGAGTTGATTAGATTCAAGCATGACTCTAACCAGCAAAATCTACAGGCTCTGAAATCTGCTCGTAGCAAGACCCAGGAAACAACTCTTCGCTGTGTAAATAGCTACTGGTTCCATCTCTTAGATAGCATCCAACAGGATTCGGTCAAAGGCAACACCCAGAACATGTACGAAGGCATTAAACAAACAACTCGCAAATCAACAAAGAAGTTGTCACCGGAAAATGGGACGATAGGTAGAACACTATCTCGAACTGTATTCAATTCCGTCGCTAAAGAAGCTGCTGGGGGTCTGCCAGTCGTAGGAGAGCTGGACTCTGGGTGTATAAATGAAGAGCTTAGTATAGCTTGTGGAAAAGCACTGCCTGCTATCAGAGGTCATCAAATTCAGTAAGCTAGCTTCATTGTAACCATTCCATAATCTCCTGAGCCTCTTCTAGGAAAAGGCAAGGTTTCTCAGGACATGAGCAATGCCAAGATAATTAACCTGTATAAAAGCAAGGGCGACCGTAGTGACTGCAATAAATACCGGGGTATCTCCCTGTTAAGCCTTGTTGGAAAACTCTTTACCCTAGAGGTTTTAACGCGCCTCCAAGTCCTTGATACTGTCCGGTAGGCCGCCCTACATTCTGTTTCAAGGACGTTTATAAGAGGTACTGGAAACTCACAGGCATCGACTCTGGTAGCTAGGAATCTCTAGCAGACAATCGCAGTGAGTGGCGCTATGCTGCTCAAGGAGGAGTTAAAAGGCCGGGAAAAGGCGAAACCAACTGTTGGAGATAAGAAGGAAATGAATGAAGCAGAGGGAGTAATGTCAGACCTTCATTCCATATTCCAGCTTCGTCTGTCACACATGCAGAAGACTGTCACGCAAAGATTGGTCCGTTAAGCCACTATAAACGCTGCTCGCAAAAGAACTGAATGTTTTAGAGTAAAGATAGCGCTACCATTATCTCGTGAGAATAAGGGATGCCTACTACTACCTGAAATATAAAAATCTGCGGTTGATTGGCACCAGCCAAAATAAACAAGAACAAAGCTACAGGATGGGATTGTAATTAGATATATGATATGAAGGCATAACCTGCCATCCCCATGAGTGGCGGTACTATAGGTGGTAACTACCTATAAGTATCTGTTAGGACTGTGGACAGGAGAGTCGAGCAGGGATCTGCGAGACTAGCGGCCTTCCGATAGCAGCACGCACACAACTGTACTGAACACATTTAAACACACACAAAAATTTACCAGACTCCATTAGAAATATACTAGTAGAAAACACAAATATATTAATTGCTTCTACCTGTAAAAAAAGGTTAAAAATAATGGAGGCTTTAATAATAAAAGAGAAAAAGCCTACCCTTAACAATATTAACTACGAACAAAGCCACAACGTGCTAACCGTATTCGGAAATTAAAACACCACTACTACACACTAAGACATATACATAATGCACACACTCATTCAAGCTGAAAAATCAAATCATCCTTGATAATGGCTAAAGGTAGAGCCGAAAGTGCTCGGAAAAATAAAACATTTGGACAGTTCTTACACACCCTTTGTCCAGCAAAGAAAGCTCTTGTTCGTACACAAGAAAAATTAAATAAAAAACTTAATCGTAGTACCTTCTCTGTCGTTTTTAATGAAACTTGCATAAAAGAAGGATTGCTGCCTAAATATACAACTATATATATATATATATATATATATATATATATATATATGTATGTGTGTTATGCCTTTAAATTCCTTGAGGAACATAGGGCTGCAAGTTATCTTTGCTGTTTCATATACAATCCAGTTTTTAAGTGAGTAGGTTGTTAGCCTACTGCACAATCCCCATCAGAGTTGTCCTTCTCCTAGATCAGTTGCCATCCAAGGATATAGAACCCAGTCTATCCTGCTATTTAGACATAGCTGGGGGGAGAAGAAAAGGATTCATAATTTTCCCAAGGGTGTTATGACGTAAGTGAATGTAATGTATTCGACTGGAATTTGAACTCAGTTCTCCGATTCCTCAATCCGAGCTGCTATCCATTACTCCACCATGCCGCCTCTCATCATCAGGTTAGGTAGAGGCAATTGGCAAGTCTCATAGAACTAATGAGCATTGTCACATAGGCAAAGAGTACTATGGACAAATAGTGTTGTGAGATGTGATGTTTTTTTCAATATACGTTTGAGGATGTGGTCTCTTATAAATGCTATTTATGGATTGTTGTCATTGTTGTACGAGTTTTTCTTCAAGGATCATGAGTCTACTTTTACAATTCTTTTTCTCCTATTTTATTCGCCGTCTAATGTTACTATAATCCATATGCTGCTTATTAATGTGTTGTCTGATAACACTTAAGGAACACATTTGTTGACTAAATACACCATCTATCTATAGAGGTCCATTCTTGCATGAATCTATCTACCTATCTAGGTCCATTCTATCATGTATCTATCTATCTATCTATCTGGGTCCATTCTATCATCTATCTATCTATCTATGTCCATTCTTTCATCTATCTATCTCTCTATATCCATTCTTTCATCTGTCTATCTATCTATCTATCTATATCCATTCTTTCATCTGTCTATCTATCTATCAATATCCATTCTTTCATCTGTCTGTCTATCTATCTATCTATCTATCTATCTCCATTCTTTCATCTATCTATCTATCTATCTATCTCCATTCTTTCATCTATCTATCTATCTATCTATCTATCTATATCCATTCTTTCATCTATCTATCTATCTATATCCATTCTTTCATCTATCTATCTATCTATATCCATTCTTTCATCTATCTATCTATCTATCTATCTATATCCATTCTTTCATCTATCTATCTATCTATCTATATCCATTCTTTCATCTATCTATCTATCTATCTATCTATATCCATTCTTTCATCTATCTATCTATCTATCTATATCCATTCTTTCATCTATCTATCTATCTATATCCATTCTTTCATCTATCTATCTATCTATCTATCTATATCCATTCTTTCATCTATCTATCTATGTCCATTATTTCATCTATGTATCTATCTATCTAGGTCCATTCTTTCATGTATCCTTTTATCTATCTACGTCCATTCTTTCATGTATCTATCTATCTATCTATCTATCTAGGTCCATTCTTTCATGTATCTGTCTATCTATAGAAATCCATTTTTTCATCTATGTATCAAGGTCCATTCTTTCATCTATCTATCTATCTATCTATCTATCTATTGAGGTTCATTTTTTCATCTATCTATAGTTTTAAAAATTAGGAGATCAGCCAATCACACTCCCTTGGTTTAAATATTTCAGTATCTTCATGTGATTTGGGTCAAATTATTTCCTAATGCTTTATTATTTATATATAAACACACAATGTGAAGTGTAATAGAATCAAGAGAAGAATAGCAAGAGAATTGAAATTGTACTGGAGGGGGGTGTAAATAAAATGGACATAATTTCATCCTGGTTCGTACAAACTCAAAAGGAATTTTTTAGTGTCTATGCATTGTGTCATTATTTCCAATCTTTCACTCAGTAGATTTGTTTTGTCGGGAAATATTATTATTGTTAACTTTTCCTCCTGGCATCATGTATGTATATATATATATATATATATATATATATATATATATATATATATACGCATACAGATTGAGAATCTGTTATCTGAAATTCTTGGGACTGGAACTGCTTCGGTTTTCAGATTTTTTCAAATTTTGGAATACAGTCTATTTAATTTGTATAGAGCATCTATAAAATGAGGTAGATTGGGCATGGAAGACAAACAAACATAATATCCCTTTTCATTGCCAAACACAGCTTATACATATAGCCTGGTGGTAGGTTTATATAAATAATATTATACCTGAAAGTAATTCTATATAAAATTTAATAAATTTTGTGCACATACAGATAGAGGTAATAACACTAGTCATGTAATTATCACAGTTTTTAAATTGTGAAATTAAGATTTCATGTAAAAATAATGTTTTGTACTTTCTGTACAGGTACAAAAAAACTTCATCACTACTTACAAAAAATATATATAAATGCAGGTATTTTTCATATTTTGAATAATAGCTTTTCTGAGCATAAAACACCTGGTAAGTAATCCACAAACGAAGGTGTTACTGTGATGAACGCTAGCAAAAAACTGGCACCAATGTAGGCTATGTAGCTGGGCTGGATAACCCCTACCCAAGGCTAAATGAAGTCTCTTACAGCAGCTGCACATCACCTAGGAACCTTCCCAGTATTTTCTGAAATTTTCAATTAATGGCTAGTCATGTCAGCACTTGAAAAACTTTCTATCTATTGAGGTTCATTCATCTATCTATCTATCTATCTATCTACATTCTTTCATGTATCTATCTATCTCCATTCTTTTATGTATCTATCTATCTATGTCCATTCTTTTATGTATCTATCTATCTATCTCCATTCTTTTATGTGTGTGTCTATCTATCTATCTATCTATCTATCTATATCCATTCTTTTATGTGTCTATCTATCTATCTCCATTCTTTTATGTATCTTTCTATCTATCTATCTCCATTCTTTTATCTATCTATCTTTCTCCATTCTTTCATGTATCTATTTATCTATCTATCTATCTATGTCCATTCTTTCATGTATCTATCTATGTCCATTCTTTCATGTATCTATCTATCTATGCCCATTCTTTCATCTATCTATCTATCTATGTTCATTCTTTCATCTATCTATCTATCTCCATTCTTTCATGTATCTATATATCTATCTATGTCCATTCTTTCATCTATCTATCTATCTCCATTCTTTCATGTATCTATATATCTATCTATGTCCATTCTTTCATGTATCTATCTATCTATATCCATTCTTTCATCTATCTATCTATCTATATCCATTCTTTCATCTATCTATCTATATCCATTCTTTCATCTATCTATCTATATCCATTCTTTCATCTATCTATCTATATCCATTCTTTCATCTATCTATCTATATCCATTCTTTCATCTATCTATCTATATCCATTCTTTCATCTATCTATCTATCTATCTATCTATATCCATTCTTTCATCTATCTATCTATATCCATTCTTTCATCTATCTATCTATCTATATCCATTCTTTCATCTATCTATCTATCTATATCCATTCTTTCATCTATCTATCTATATCCATTCTTTCATCTATCTATCTATATCCATTCTTTCATCTATCTATCTATATCCATTCTTTCATCTATCTATCTATCTATCTATATCCATTCTTTCATCTATCTATCTATCTCCATTCTTTCATGTATCTATATATCTATCTATGTCCATTCTTTCATGTATCTATCTATCTATCTATATCCATTCTTTCATCTATCTATCTATCTATATCCATTCTTTCATCTATCTATCTATATCCATTCTTTCATCTATCTATCTATATCCATTCTTTCATCTATCTATCTATATCCATTCTTTCATCTATCTATCTATCTATATCCATTCTTTCATCTATCTATCTATCTATATCCATTCTTTCATCTATCTATCTATATCCATTCTTTCATCTATCTATCTATATCCATTCTTTCATCTATCTATCTATCTATCTATATCCATTCTTTCATCTATCTATCTATATCCATTCTTTCATCTATCTATCTATCTATATCCATTCTTTCATCTATCTATCTATCTATATCCATTCTTTCATCTATCTATATCCATTCTTTCATCTATCTATCTATATCCATTCTTTCATCTATCTATCTATCTATATCCATTCTTTCATCTATCTATATCCATTCTTTCATCTATCTATCTATATCCATTCTTTCATTTATCTATATCCATTCTTTCATCTATCTATCTATCTATATCCATTCTTTCATCTATCTATCTATCTATATCCATTCTTTCATCTATCTACCTATATCCATTCTTTCATCTATCTATCTATCTATCTATATCCATTCTTTCATCTATCTATCTATATCCATTCTTTCATCTATCTATCTATCTATATCCATTCTGTCATCTATCTATCTATCTATGTCCATTCTGTCATGTATCTATCTATCTATCTATCTATCTATCTATCTATCTATCTATGTCCATTCTGTCATGTATCTATCTATCTATCTATCTATCTATCTATGTCCATTCTGTCATGTATCTATCTATCTATCTATCTATCTATGTATCTTTATATTTTGGAGGTTTTCAGTTTTGGGAATTTCGGATAAAGGACAATCAACCTGTATAGATTGTGTATTTAGGCAACAAAAGTAAACACTATTAAAAATAGCAGACATTTTGTATCAATTGATTTCATTTCCTTGACTTTATATCTGAAAATGCGCTTTACATGCTTTCATCACATACTTCTAACAGCTAATTTTTTAAAAATAGCATCGTTACACAATTTCAAAATTTTACTTAACCCCCCAATTGTTCCTACCTATCCTGATGATGACTTAATAAAGTCAAAAGCTAGGACCATACTTTCTGTACTTTTCTTCCAAAATGAATTTTGGACAGCTGATGGAATTTTCTACTTGTTTGCGGAGTATTCACAACTTGGAAAAGTTGATCATTAAAAATAATATCTGTTGTTTTTAATATGTTTAAATTTTGCCATATTTAGGGGATAAAGTGCTCAGTATGAGAGAAAGAGGATTTGTAGAGACAGACAGTTGAAGATAAAAAAAAAAAAATCAACACGCGTCAAATAATCTTCAGATAAAGTAAACCACTCAGGATCTACTTATATTTTTACAAAGAAAATAAAGCTATTCTTATTTAAAGTTTTAATTTATATCATCTATTCTTTTTTAAATATTGATAATCTCAAAGGCAATATTTTATTTAAATATGGATCACACATTTTCTATTGGATTCTAATCCAATAATTTAGTGTCCTTAGAGTCCTTTTTGGCAAGGTGGTCAGTAGTCAACAGGAGCATTATCTGACACGAATTTATTAAAGAAAAATGTTTTATTCCAAGATTTTAGAAGAATTTTCTATGAAAGATCTTATCCTGTCGAGGGCAGCAGTTAGCGGAAAAGGTAGTTAGAGTTGGTGTCGATATAAAAATAAAAAAGGTTCAACATATAAAAACGCAGCAAGGATTTAATAAATTATTTTTTGATGTTCTATTAGAACCTTATTCTCTCTTTCTCCCCCTTGTCTCGCCCCCCCGTCTCTCTTTCTCCCCCCCTCTCCCTCTATCTCTGTATATATATTTTTTTTTTCTGATGAAACTGGAGATTGGATGCTATTGTTTGGAATGTTTCTTTCTTTGAACTTTCAAAATTAAAATTTATAAGAAATCTGCAAATGATCAGCTTTTAATGTATATTTTTCTTCTGCAAGGTCATCCTGACATTTTAAAATTAATTAAAGAAATATTATTTCATGGTAGGAAATTTGGCGTATTAAAAAAAATATATATCACAGATGAGTGAATTCATTTTCTGGCACAATTTCAAAATATACGTCTTTCAAAACCGGGGGGAAATTCAATCTTCTTTTTTCTTTTTTTTTTTCACATTTTTTGACTTCAAGAGTTTTTTACTGATTTGTTTTTACTTTCATCGATTTCTTTTCATATTATTTACACGGAGAGACAAAATAAAATGTTCAGTATCTGTAGAAAAGAATGTCTATAAACAAAACATTGTCACTTTCACTGATCTTTGGCTCAAACAATTGCACTCAGACTCAGTATGCCACAAAAAAGATAGAGTTTTTCATAATACCCATGTTTAAACGACATTAATTCAGCTGATAACATATGAAATGTTTGTACTTTAAGGCTAACCAAAATTGATGAAAATATAGAGTAAACTGATTTATCAGTAATTTGCACAGGGCTGGCCCAAAATAGGGAACTACTGGTCAGAATTCTGATAATCAAAATTGAGTAGGATTGATTTGAACCTCATGGGCATGGAATTCTGACATTGACAGTTTTTGTTTAAATTTTGACATAAGACTAACAAAAGTTTGGAAGACAAACTATACAGCTGAAAAAACAGAAGAGTCAATGTATCGCCACTCCTAGATTTCTTAGTGTGACAGACCACCATGATTTGGTTAGCGTTAAAGTACAAACATGTGTACTCAGCTGAATTAATGATGTTTAAACATGGGTGTTATGAAAAACTCTATCTTAGTGAGGCAGACCACCATAAATTACTGATAAATCAGTTTACTCTATATTTTCATCAATTTTGGTTAGCGTTAAAGTACAAACATGTGTACTCAGCTGAATTAATGATGTTTAAACATGGGTGTTATGAAAAACTCTATCTTAGTGAGGCAGACCACCAGTGAACATAATCTTAACAATACATGGATGACACAGTATTTGTAGCAGACTTAGAAAGGAGACTGAAAAACTTTTAGACAAAATCTTTTTATTAACATGCACCCTATATAAAGCCCAAGATTCACTCAAAGTAGATTGACATTTTTCATACGGGATCAAAGAGTCTTTTGTTTTTGATCTTGGTTTGAACTGCTTGTGCATAGCAGCACTTTGCATTTCTAGAACTTTTTTGCAATGATTGTATGCAGTTCTGAATGCAGCAAGTCTTATTACATGGTTCCCTGTGGTAGATATTATAGTATTGATTGTAATGGGAAGCAAGAAGAAACGATGCTTGACTGCAAGTAGCCATAATACATAGTCATCAGCAAAAGTGACCTTCCACTGTGTGAGCTACATATTGGGGATGTCAAAATGAAGCAGAATTTTAACTATTTGAATAGTCTAATAACAGATGATGGATAATGTGAAAGAAATCCTAAGGTGCATAGCAAGGTCAGTGCAAGTACCTTGTGCCCCACTCTTAAATCTAAGATACCGTGCACCACTCTGTTACATCTCAATTTTCATACAGTAGTATTCATAGAAAATACAAATTTTGCTGTAACCTAATTATGTACAATAATGTAGCATATGCAATATAGGTGAACAATTCAACTAGAAAGAATTGAAAATAAATACATTGTATCTAAATACAAATTAGAGACATGTCATTATAGATCTTAAATAAATCAATAATGTTTTGTGCCAATTTTTAACATCAATTTGAAATCCTTCTTGATAAAATTTTGAATAATTTTAACACATTAAACATTATGGATAAAAAAAGTCAATTTTATTTTTTTTAAACTTAGCATGACCGAAACAAATTCATGGATTTGATAAAAAACGAAAAATGATGGTAAAATCCGCTAAGATTTTTCATTCTTTAATAGTCAGTTGTGCTTAGTTTAATTTCTAATGTATATAAATTTAGGTAAGAAAAAGCAAATGTTGATAAGATGGCGAGGATTACAAAACACTGCTCAGAGCCCCCCAATCAGTCCTGGTGCATAGGAACAGTGAAATGGGCCTTCCAGAAAATAAGCAAAGTATTAAGATATCGGAAAATATCATAAAAAGCAAAGAAATATGTAGAGTGAATACTGGATAATCATTTCATGGGTGTAGAAGAGATTGGGGAGGTATGATGGAGTACTGGATAGTGGCTCAGATTGAGGAACTGGAGAGCCGAATTTGAATTCCAGTTGAATCCATTACATTCACTTATGTGCTAATACCTTTGGGAAAGGTATGAATATTCTTCTTCTCCCCCCATTTATGGGTAAATAACAGGACAGACTGGGTTCTATAGCCTTGGATGGCAACTAGTCTACTGCAGAAGGAAATGGCAACCTACTACGGGAAAAAATCTGCCTTGTCAGTAATGTATCAAAAGATACATGATTGCCTAAGTGTGTATGATGCATAGCATATTACTGACTGACTGAGAAGAGATTAAAATAACAGAGATGTGGTTCTACTGATGAATAGTAAGATCACCATAGAGAGAATATGTGAGCAATATGGAAGTCATTAGGAGGAACAAGGAAACTTATACTTACAATCAGAAATAGACAGATGAAAATTCTAGGATATGTAAAGAAGAAAGAAGGTTTGGAGAACATGATAATCATAAGATAAGAGAATCAAGAGGAAAGTGTGCGTAAGCTACTTAATGAGTTTGGGTGAATCATTGGTAAAATTGGGATAAAGACAGATTTTTTTATTTATTTATTTAAGCGTATCACCCCAAGCAAGGCTGGAGGCCACTATCACGCATGGGGTTACAGAAGGGATGGAGGAAGAGCAGATAGGAGTGGTAAAGGAGAGGATGTGGAGAAAGAGAAAGACGGAGGGTCGATCAAGGCAAGGTGGTTACAGAAGATTTGAAGCGAGAGCAGATAGGAATGAAAGGTGAAAGGATG
This sequence comes from Acanthosepion esculentum, assembly GCA_964036315.1. Taxonomy (NCBI): domain Eukaryota; kingdom Metazoa; phylum Mollusca; class Cephalopoda; order Sepiida; family Sepiidae; genus Acanthosepion; species Acanthosepion esculentum. The sequence goes on from OZ038504.1 coordinate 62,061,568, forward strand.
TGGAGAAGGGAAGTGGCAACTGGAGATGATGATTGACGCTACACTTAAACCGCTGGAGATTGTATTTGTCAGGGAAACAGTAATAGGGAAGGGAGTTCCACAGGCGAGATATGCGAGACATGAAGCTATTGGAGTAGAAGAGACGTCTACATCTAACAGTTTCAACGGTGAAGGGGTGGGAACGGGATGCCAGCCTCGTAGGACGTTTAAATTCATGAGGCCTAGGGACAAGCGAAAGCAACTCCTCGGAGCAATTAAAGAGCCAGAAATTACTTAGAGCAACAAAAGACAAGAAGTTGAGGAGAACCGTGATTGCGATTAGAAATGATAGACAAATATATTTTCAGAAAGTTTATTTGAGGAAGAAAAAAAATTAATTTATTCTTTAATGAAACATGAAGAGCTGCTACCTAAATACAATATGTGTGTATGTTTGGGTTTATTTGAGGAAGAAAAAAAATCCCTGATATTTGACCCATATATATATAACATACCTTAAACTATATTTTTATCATGAGATATATATATATATATATATATATATATATATATATATTTATCATTCGCTGACTGAGCACTATGGAGAAAAGGGAATTATTAAATGGCTGCTGCTGCTGCTTTTATGCATTGCTCTTTCTAAGAATTGAGTGCTATGGCGCCCGGTATGGCATTTATATAGCTTGTATATAATGCATTAAAAATTCCCTTTTTCTGTCGTGCGCTGATAGCGTCAGGGTAGGAGCCACTGCCTGATGTCAAATCAGTTGAGTTTTGATTCCAGCTAGAAGCAATCGGATGTGTAACAACACTGATGAGCTGTGATACAGCAAATCAGGCTGTCTGTTGATGATTATATATATATATATATATATATATATATATATATATATATATATATATGTATATGTATATATATATATATATATATATATATATATAATAGTAATAATCTTATAAATATAAGAAATTATACTTGCCCGGAAAACCTTAGGTGCATTGATTTGTAAATAAACAAACTAATACCAAAGGGGAAAAAAAGGTACAATAAAAGAAAGAACAGAGAACATGTACGTCAGCTAACAACTGAAATTCTAAAGTCAGCGTTCCCTGTCTTTGGGGGGGGATTCAGTCACATTGGCATCGCGCAGGCGATGCTGCGAAAACGTACGGTAAATACTAGACCTGGCTTCTTTAACATCTCCCCTTTCCTGGCAAGATTAATGCTTGACGAACGTACAGATAAGCTCTAGATTCAAATAGAATTTCTTTTTTTCACTTCAGATAAAGTCTCTTTCTTGTGAGCGCATTTTCGCAGCATCGCCCGCGCAGCGCCAACGTGACCGAATCCCCCCCACCCCAAAAAAGGAACGCTGACTTTAGAATTTCAGTTGTTCTGTTTCTGACTAGTCTTGTGTCTATCGTCTCTGCATGTTGACTTAAATATCGTCTAATCCTAAGTATGTTTCTAATAACCATGTCCTGAAGATGGTCTACTAGACCGAAACGTCTGACGTCGACAGTAAAACAACATTAAAACAGTAAACTTGTATATTCGGATTTTGTTTTGTCTTTTCCATATTTTTCATCATATTCCAGTCTGTTCCATTAATCTTGTAATAATACCTCCTGGAAAGGTATTAATCCATCTCTTCTCCTGATAGTTATGTCTTAGATAACAAGTGGGGTCTCTAACACTGGATGGCAGCCAAGAGAATTTCTGAATTCAAATCAATTTAGCATATAAGCATACATCAATTGTTGGGCGGCGGGGGGCTTGATCTTTTCCCTATAATTCTATAGCTTCTGATGAGGGATATATCACATATTGAGAAGCCTGTGGCAGGATTTTGTGTGTGTGTGTGTGTGTGTGTGTGCTTGCTGTAAAGTTATTATCCACCCCCACACACACATGCACCACCACTGAAAAAACCTTTAAAAACATCTGATGATTGATCATTTGGTCACATTTTAGGAAATGAGTCCAACATCAGACTTTCTTTTCTTATGCTTCAATGAACTGATGAGCTTCTTTTTTTTCATATTTTATACACTAAATAGGAATATATATTTTGGTAGTTGGCACATCAACAGGAATGGAAAATATAACACAACATATTTTGTCACTGAGATTTCTTTTTAAGAGAAAATTATTGGAAGCTGAGGAATTGTGGTCTGTGAAATGGAACTTCAATCAACCTGCTGCAGTTTCATTTTATGATGGTCCACTTACAAACAGGAAAATGTAGCTTAATATTTAATGGAAAGTCTTTTATTAAAGTGCATGCCTTCAATCTATGTGATGCTTTTTCATGGTAGATATTTATGCAAATCAAATTCCAGGACAAATATTTGGAATGGAATGGAATTCAAAGACATGAATGAAAGTAAAAGAAGCTGGAAAAGACTAAGACAAAAAGCTTTCAAGAAAAAGCCATGAAAGAAAGAAGATTCAAGAATAAAAGAGTAAGGAAAAAGAATTAAAAAAATCCATGAAAAAACAAAAAAGAAAGAAAAATCCATGAAAAGTGGAAGAAGCAAAAGAAATCCAAAAATGAAATCCTAAAGAAATAAAAAAGATCCAAGAGAGAGACATAAAAGAAAGAATAATCCATGAAAACTCATGGAAGAAGGGTGACAGAGCAAAAAATAAAATCCTAAACAAATAAAAAAGAACAAAGAGAAAGAAATAAAAGCAAGAAAAATCCATGAAAAGTTGCGGAAAAAACAAAGACACTAAGGAGATCCAAAAATAAAAACCTATAGCTTTAAAAAGATCCAAGAAAAAGACATTTAAAGTAAGAAAAATCTATGAAAAGTTGTAAAAGGAAATAGATCTGAAAATATAATCTGAAAGAAATGAAAAGATCAAAGAAAACGACATAAAAGAAAGAAGAATCCAGAAAAATTGATGGAAGAAAAGAACGAGATCCAAAAATAAAATACTAAAGAAATAAAAAGATACAAAAAAAAGACATAAAAGAAAGAAAAATTCATGAAAAGACATAGCAGAAGCAAAAGAGATCCAAAAATAAGATCCTGAAGTAAATAAAAAAATCCAAGAAAAAGACAAAGAAAAATCCATGAAAAGTTGTGGAAAAAGGAAGGGAAAATAAAATCCTAAAGAAATAAAGAAGATGTGAGAGAAAGACATAAAAGAAAGAAAATCCATGAAATGTAGAGGAATAAGGAAAAGAGGTCCAAAATAAAATAATCCTAGAAAAAGACATAAAAGAAAGCAAAATCACGCAAAGCTGTGTAGGAAGCAAAAGAGATAAAAAAATACCTAAATGAATAAAAAAGATCCAAGAAAAGGACATAAAAAAAAGAAAAATACATGAAAAGTCATGGAAGAAGCAAAAAGATCCCAAAATAAAAACAGAAATAAATAAAAAATATTCAAGAAAAATCTATGAAAAGTCATAGAAGAAGGAAATAGATCAAAAAATATAATCCTAAAGAAATAAAAAAGATCCAGGAAAAAACGTAAAAGTAAAAATCCAGAAAAGTCATGGAAGAAGGAAAAGTGACTCAAAAATGAAATCCTAAACAAATAAAAAAGATCCAAGAAGAGACATAAAAGAAAGAAAAATCCATGAAATGTTGTGGAAGAATGAAAAAAGATTAAAAAATAAAATCGTAAAGAAATAAAAAATATCCAAGAAAAAGATATAAAAGAAAAAAATGAAAAAAGTTAAAAAAATAAACACTTTTGGGGCATATAAACTGAATGTCTAAGTAAACGTTTCTTTACCAGAACTCATATTACAATTTTTTTGTTGTTTTTTTTCTCGAGCACTCTGTGTTACTGATTTCGATATTGTATTCATGTTTATTTTTGGCTGGCTTAGGAGATATTTGTGGCATAGCATATGTACTGATTACTTAAGTTTTCATATTTTCTAGGGATGTTCTCTGTCTATTATTTCAACCTGATCACAGGGTGGTGAGCTCAATTTTCATTCTATATATGGTCAGCCATACCTGATTTTCATATTTCCCCTCATGTTACAGCTTTATGGTGTTCCTGCAGTCTTATCTTAAGAGGGCAGCCGGTTTCTCCTTCATATTTCTTTCCACAGCTATATGGGTGGGAACATTGTGAATATGACAATAAAGATGAAGACAACAGTCCAAACAATGTAAATAGTGCAAATACTTACAATAACTCTTCTCAGAAATATAGACAGATACTGAAAAAGCCCAAAGCATACAAAGGCCAAAACATTGTGAATATGACAATAAAGAGGAAGACAACACTTCAAACAATGTAAATAGTGCAAATTTTGACAATACTTCGCAGAAATATAGCAGATCCTGAAAAATCCCAAAGTATACAATGGCCAAAACATTGTGAATATGACAATAAAGAAGAAGACAATAGTCCAAACAATGTAAATAGTGCAAATATTTACAATACCTCATCTCAGAAATATAGACAAATCCTGAAAAAGCCCCCACCATACAAAGGCCAAAACATTGTGAATATGACAATAAAGATGAAGACAACAGCTCAAACAATGTAAATAGTGCAAATACTTACAATATCTCATGTCAGAAACAGAGATAGATCATGAAATAGCCCTAATCACACAATGGCAAATCATTGTGAATATGAAAATAAAGATGAAGATAACTGCCCAAAAAATATAATTAGCACAAATACTTACAATTTCTTATTTCAGAAATATAGACAGATCCTGAAAAGCCCAAAGTATACAATGGCCAAAACATTGTGAATATTACAATAAAGATGACAACATTCTAAACATTGTAAATAGTGAAAAATACTTACAATACCTCATCTCGAAAATATAGACAGATCCTGACAACCCAAAAGCATAAAATGGTTAAAACATTGTGAATATGACAATAAAGATGAAGACAAGAGTTTAAACAATGTAATTAGTGCAAATACTTACAATACCTCATCTCAGAAATATAGACAGGCAGATATTGAAAAATAAATATATTAGATTAACAGATAAATGTATAATAATGATAATTCTACATCAGGGAATTGAAACAGAAATTATCATAATTTAGTTCAAGTACTTAATTTTGAAGTATTGAATTATGCCATCATGAGAAGATTTCAGAGAATTTTGTAAATGTCAATTTATTATTGCCAGAAGATGATGTCAGAATTTTTTGAAAATAAGAAAATTTCTTGTGAGGTGCTCTTCTTCAGTTGCAGAGAGTAAATATCTTCAGAGATCTTCAGAAGGAAAACTCACCATCTACTACTAAAAAAGCATTGGGTAACCAAAACTTTCTGATACAAGAATTGGGGAGAGGCTTTCCTATCATGTAAAAATCAACAGAAGGACACAAATGGCGAATAGCTTTAAGGTGAAAGAAGAAATGCACCACACGACATATACAACATTGATTCTTGTTCTGTATTTGGGTTGCAATACAGATGGCCAATCAGAATAATTAAATTGTCTTCAATGGGAATGTAAGTATCAGAACTGGACATTGTATCTGGTTTAAGGAGTTTGACTTTCTCCTGAATAAGATGGATGTGCATCATTATCTGAGGAAAATGATAGTTCTAGGAAGCACTGAGAGATTGTGATAGTTTAGCCAATGTTCCTTGGGTATATATCAGTCATGTGGAAAGTACTTTATTTCATTGAAAGTTAGGTACACCCTTTCATAGCAATAGTTTTCTATGATGGCAGTGGTATCTTTCACCAAGTTCTTCTCTGCTAAAATGAATTAGCTGTATAGCAAGATGATTTCAGAAACATAGAAGAAAACTTCATTGTACTGCACTGACCATCATGCTCGCCAGATTTCAATCCCATTGAGCATTTGCAAACTGCATTGAACCAAGAAGTTCACTCTGTAAAACCTCCACCCCATGAATTGCAGTGAGTAAGGAACTCAATAAAATCATGGCACCATTGTTTACATAATCAGATATCTGTCTATATTTCTGAGATGAGGTATTATGTATACTATTTACATTATTCAGACTATTGTCCTCATCTTTGTTGCCATATTTATCACAACATTGTGATAAAAATGGCCACAAAGATGAGGACAATAGTCCGAATATTGTAAATAGTATATAATCAGATATGTTTTCTGATTATTTAAGTGCTAGTGCCAAGTGTTTCTTTTTAAAACCAACACTATATTATGCATTTAGTCATCATGCCTTGCCGTATCAGGTTTAATATAAACATGCATAGATACATTCATGGGTCAATTAATATACATGTGCATATTTACATTCATGGGTCAATTAATATACATGTGCATATTTACAAAGGGGAGTGGAAAAATTCACATGCCAAAAAAAAAAATTAATTTGTCCAGATTTTAACATTATATATATATATATATATATATATATATATATATATATATATATATATATATATGTTGAGTCTTGACTCAATGTTGAATCTCGCCTATTGCATGGAATAATAATGCAACACAAAATGTACTTGGAACAAGAATGTATTATAACAAGAAAGTGTACACAATAAGTACATATAGTATTTCTGTATATTTCTGGGAAGACGTTCCTGGAGAATGTGTTGACTAGTCGCAGTCGATCAGAGTCTCTAGTTGGATCTCGTGATTCCTTTTCCTCTCGTCTTCCGGTACCAACCAATATTTATATAGTTGGTAGTCACCTATGCAGATTAGGTGGATCCTACACAACAATATATATATATATATATATATATATATATCTCAGTGTGGACATAGAGCAGCAACAGTCTGGTTCATGCCCGAATGCAATTTTCAGATGGCCTGAAAATTGCAGTTAAGCATGAAACAATCACAACTCTGTGTTGACATCAGTGTCCACTTTTGTATTTTTATAATTACATACACTCTATCTCTGACATAAATATTGCATACCTTAAAACTATATTTTTATCATATATATATATATATATCATATATATATATATATATATATATATATATATGATAAAAATATAGTTTAGAAGTATGTGTGTATATATATATATATGTATATATAACAAACAAAAACTTTCTGGTCACTGAATCTGATAAGTTAATTTTATTTATTGCCCTTTTTATCCTCAAAAATCCCAATGCATTTTCCTTAGTTTTGCCTTTCATTCTGACCTAAAGAATCTGAGCCAAAGATACATCATATATGAGAAATAAGAATGTAAAAAATTGGCATGCATATGAACATATATAAATCTGTTCACACATCCATATGTATATTTATCAAGAGTATATAATGACTGTTATTGATATATATATATATATATATATATATATATATATATATATATATATATATATAAGGTTAA
>OZ038504.1:62078877-62093877 GCA_964036315.1 Acanthosepion esculentum
GATATGAAGAGACTGAGATAGATAGATGGATAGATATGAAGAGACTGAGATAGATAGATGGATAGATATGAAGAGACTGAGATAGATTGATATGAACAGAGTGAGATAGATTGATATGAACAGAGTGAGATAGGAAATAGATATGAAGAGACTGAAATAGATAGATAGATATATAGATAGATATGAAGAGACTGAGATAGATGGATAGATATGAAGAGACTGAGATAGATAGATGGATAGATATGAAGAGACTGAGATAGATAGATGGATAGATATGAAGAGACTGAGATAGATGGATAGATATGAACAGACTGAGATAGATAGATAGATATGAAGAGACTGAAATAGATAGATAGATAGATAGATAGATATGAAGAGACTGAAATAGATAGATAGATATGAAGAGACTGAGATAGATAGATAGATATGAAGAGACTGAAATAGATAGATATGAAGAGACTGAAATAGATAGATAGATAGATATGAAGAGACTGAAATAGATAGATAGATAGATAGATAGATATGAAGAGACTGAAATAGATAGATAGATAGATAGATAGATAGATATGATAGTGATGTAATGATAATACCCAAGAATGTTTGGGAGAAAACAGGAAATCAAATTAAGGCGGACAACTCTTAAATTGAAACTATTTTATGAGTCAGTTATTAAAACACTTGAAGGCTTTGAGTTGTGGAGTGCATAAAAGATCATATTCTCCTAGGGTTTGACATATTAAGAATAGACGCCTCAAAGTTAATTAATTGCATGAAATTAGAACCTGAGATTGAACTTTTAAAGGATTATGAGGTGAGTGTTTGGCTCAAAGAGAACAACCAACCAGTATATCTTCAGTCTCATAAAGTTCTGGGGCACCTTCTGCCTGTGGTTATTGCAAAACTTAATAAAATGATTGAGCAAGGAATATTGGAGAAGGCCAGCCATGGAGGCAGCAATTGGGCTTCTCCAATTGTAGCCATATGCAAAACCAATGGATATTTAAGAATTTGTGGTGACTACAAATATGTTTGGACTTTTTCCCATTGCCAAATATTGAAAAGGCGGTCACGAGTTTGCGTGCATGAAATTTTTAGTCTAGATTGATCTGTGATCTGCGTATAATCAGATTAAAACTGATGACCATTTTCAAGAAGTCACCAGGATAAACACTCCTATAGGTCTTCTAAGGTGGACTCATTTGCTGTTTGGAATTAAAACATCCAGTCACATACTCCAAAAGGCTATTGAGAAAGTTTTGGAAGGATTAAAAAACATCATTGTCTATCAGGATGATGTAGGTATCAGCACTTGTACTGAGGAGGAGCGAAAGAATAAAACGGAACAGCTTCTGAGGAGACTGAGTAAAATGTAGGAATGACAATTGAGATAAGTGCAAATTTAATTGCGAGAAAATTTCATACTTAGCATATGAAATATCTGAAGATTGGATCTCGCCAGATGACAGACTTATTAGCAAAATATCAGAAACTAGCAGCATGACCCGGCGTTGCCTGTGCTTGATTAAAAAATCGTATGTTTAGGTATTTTCCTCTTACTTTTCAATGAATATGTGTAAACTGATTTGCAGTACAAACGGTAGTTACGCTCACCAAGCGTTTCATGTGACAAAACATACTGCATCCATTGAGATTGACTGGAAAGCCTCAAAGAGGCCTCTACCTCGGTTTCCTCCTCGCGCTTTCTCTTTGCCGTAGAGGCTCTTTTAGAATGCCTCCTACGGTTGCCCCGCCATGGTATTTTGGCACGCTTAGCAAAGCTGCCGGATCGGTCATCGCCACGGCACTCAGAAGAGTGCAAAGCAGAGGTTGAAGTAGATGCCAGCCGCTTCTACCCCAAGGAGGCGCACTCAATGGAATCCTGCTCCCGTTTCCCCTTAGCCGGTGAGGCTTTTTTAGAACGCCTGCTAAGGTTGCCTCGCCTGGGTGTTTTTGCAGCCTTTGCAGAGCTGCCGGGTTGGTCATCGCCAGGGCACGCAGAAGAGTGCAAAGCAGAGGTTAAAGTAGATGCTATATGATCATCTGTAACCGGAGTTATTATGTGCTTCTCCACAGTCGCCTGTTCTGCATGTGCAACATTAACGGTGTTAGGGGTCTTCAGTTGCTGATGTGCAGATGTTCGTCATGTAGGAGCCATTTGAAGGGTTGTAGAAATGCTGTGTAAGAATGCGAATAGAAGTTGATGTCGAAGCTGAAGCGGTGCAACCTCGTTGTATACGAAAACTAAAAATACAGTGGAGTGGTATGGAAAAAGCTTCTCATATCTATGAGCCATGCTTTCTGACAGCACGAAAATGTCGCTGTAGGAAGAGGTTACACAACCAAAACGTTGAAGCATTGAAGGTTAAAAAGTAGTGAAACACTGAGGTGTACTGGGCTTCGTAGTAAAGGCAGAAGAGAAGTAACTTGCGACAGCAGTTAACTGTCTAATACACTCATATAGCAGGCACTCCGGTGTAAAATGAATGATGTAATTTGTCAGGAAATCATACCGTCTTTGATGAAAGAGGCTGTGGAATCTGGTGTTAAGTCCTGCCTGGAATGTCTGTCAGTATCAATCTGGCTCCGATCCGATGGAAAAAAGGGAATCTGGAGACAGCAGGTATATGGCAGAGAGGGATAGATATCACCCATTACAGGGGTGCTCACTACCTGACCCTGATAGAAAAACAGGTAGGTCCACTGTCTATTTGGTGACCTTTGAAGCAAGAAGATTCAGCAACTGTTATCAAGAGAAGAGCCCACCTAAAGAGATCTTGACAGATAATGATACTTCATTTAACAGCAAGAGCTTTAGAACATTTGCTGAGAGGTGGGGGTGTCTGCCTGCATTTCTGATGTGCATATGTGCCATCCAGAAATAGCATTGTTAAACGATCGCAGAGATACATCAAGTGGGTTGTTGTCAGAAGGCAATGCTCTGTCCAGGAAGTGGTTTACTGGTACAGCATTACTCCAAAGGATGGCATCCACAGTGTGATTTTCTGTTTAATGATTTGTACCAGTATGAAGTCCGAATGAAAGGTGTCAATGGGGTCTCTCTGTGAGAGCCTGAGTTTGAGCAGGGTATACACAAAGAAAGGGACATCATACTAGTAAAGATTCCACCAAATACATGTGTGACTAGATGGAGGACGGAGACAGTGACTGGATTTGTAAGTCCCAAAATGGTTTAAGTGGATGGAATACCATGCCATGTGAGAGGCCTTTGCCCTTTTCTTCATATGGTGAGCAATTTCGTGAAAGATGAAACTGCTGCATTGATTGATGATGAGATGTATATACCTGTAGTGAAGGACAAGGATGACCATTCAACTGATGTTGATTTTAACCAATTGAGTGATGGTGATGACAATGAAGGTTGGCAGATCATGCTGCCACAAGAATAGAGTGATATAGATAAATAAATATGGCTAGTCTGAGATATAGATGGATAGATAGATAGATAGATAAGAACCAACTGAGACAGATAGACATATGCCACAAGAATCAAGTGAGCCTGCCGAAGAAGCAGCAGATGTAAAAGGCTACTCCTGGGGTTGCTACCAGTGTGATAGTGAGATTTGTTTTGTGGTGGACACAGCCTGTTCCCACAGTGTAAGCTACATAAGATTGCCTGTGCTTTGCACAGGAGACACAATCTGCATGGACTGGGTGATGTCTCAGATGACCAAAAACCTGTGTTATGACCTTGTTTTATGCCATAAAAGCCAGCCATTGTTAACACTGGGGACGGACTTGAAGAGACACTGCTGGTGTAACAAGAGCAAATTCCAATAACTCAACTTCACTTAGAGCACCTGGTATTCCCACATGGTTATCCATCAAGGTACTGATCAGGCTTGACCTTGCTTAACTTAGAAATGAAGATAAGAAGTTTTAAAATATACAATCCTTGATATTCTATAAACAGAAAATACTTTTTTTACCTGTTAGCTTTGAATACTTAATTGATTGACCATTTACAAAGAACAGGATATTGTAAACACCAATTCCTGTGAGATGTTTGATTTTTTTTTTGTCAGGGTTTACGCTCTTAATGTTCACAGTACCTAGCCTTGCCAAATGGCCCTGCCTGACATGTTGCATGACTGACCCGAGATATGAACATGATAGAATGGATATCCAAAAAATGTCCCCGCAAATGATCCATCACAACAACATCAAAAGGAACAATCTGAAGAAGAAGAAGGACACACCTGCTGAGCTAATGTAAATGGATGACAGAACGGGACGGATGGTAAAAAAATACATTTCTAAGAGCTGTAAAGGATAGGAAATTGTCGAGATGCATACAGGGCACAAAGATCAGATGTTTTAAGGAATGGAAGCAAAATCTAGATGAGGAATTCTCAATCTTTTTGACTTCAAGGCACACTTGTAGAATAACTAAAACTCTGAGGTGCACTTTCAATTTTAAAAGATTGGATTTCGTGGGGAATATATAATTCATTTTTTGTATGTGTATATGTACACATTTCTTTAGGTGCTTGAAATTGAATTTTCTAACATTATAGATATTGAAAATAATGTTATATATATTTTTGATATTTCAAATTAGTGGATAAACTAGGGAATAGTTTAGTGACTATTACTTTTTAATCATTTCACCCCAAGCAAGGCAGGAATGTCACTAGTATGCAGGGGGTTACCGAGAGTGAACGTGAGAGAAAAGACTGGGTATAGGGAGGATTATGAAAAGATAAAAGATGAATGTGATTCAAGACATTCAGTATTGTCACTGAAAGATTCTTATATTTTTATTATTTAAAAAGAATACACAATACAGGGTATATATATATATATATATATATATATATATATATATATATACTAGTTGTAATCTTATAAATATAAGAAATTATACTCGTCTGGAAAACCTTAGGTGCCTTGATTTGTAAATAAACAAACCAATACCAAAGGGAAAAAATGGTACAAAAAAAGAAAGAACAGAGAACATGTACGTCAGCCAAAAATAATCGTCTAGCATCCAAGTTCAGAGTTCAAAGAAAAAAACCCCGATACGAGTAAGTAAAATAACACTAAATAAAGTGCTCAATACGCTAAGTAGAGCAAATCTAAGTTAAACGCAAAGAGCCAGACAAACCTACCACAGTTTCACCTAAGCGGATAGTCAGGGTCTACTACAGTGTCCATAAAGTCTCTTTACGATTTAAAAAAATTACTACAAAAGCAAATGAACAAACAAATATGTGCAAATTGTTACAAGATGAGGAGCAGATATTGAAGTTTTTTTTTAACTAATTAAATACACCTCTATATAAGTAACATTAGTTGCATGAAGCACATCAAGACGTTACTTGATTCTTGCTATGTTTGCCGTAGCATAGCCTCATCAATGGTGGCAATGGCATCAGTGATCTTTAGCTTTAGATAAGTGATGTCCTGTATCTTTGATAAACGATATCTTTAACATAAACCCCATAGAAAGAAGTCCAGAAGATCCCTTCCAATCCACTGGTCCGGAAATGTTTGATTTAGAAACCCACAAACAGGCAACCCCCAATGTGGTGGTGCACCATCTTGCTGGAAAATGGTGGTTGGTTGAACGTTGTCTAGTTGTGGTGCCATATCAGTTCCCTTTGTAATATATTTTTTAAATTGTAAAGATACTCCATGGACACCTTGTATGTTCCTCCCACGTTTCAACGTTCAGATCTTATGAATGAGATTTAGTCTCTAACTTTATGAGATCGTAAATTTTTATCAGCTTATAATTGTTATAAGAATAAAAAATAATGATCCATAAATTACACTACTGCTAACTTAGGGTGCATTACTTTGCCCGGGGGCACGAATTGAGAAACACTGTTCTAGACAATCAATTTGATATTGTCATCAAATTTATTTTGGAGGGAAGAAACAATTTTTGTCAAAGACTTGATTAAATCACCAAAACAGAAACAAAGATTAACTAGTAAAAATGAAAGAAAAAACTAATAAAATGCAATATTAAATAATACTTCAATTAAAATCTTCTTTTATGGGCTGTATGCTTTTAGGACATGGGCAATCACGGCTCTCCATATCTTCCTAACAAATGGTTGTACTCATAATGAGGCTCTTGCTTTGTATATCACTTGGGACTCAAATTTACTCCAGACATCAAATGGAATTCATATACATGATCCATTGCTAAATGTGCTGGAAAAATTGTCAATTCCTTGAGCTGCACCAGAAGGTACCTGACTCCTCCTGGTTTGCTTGTTGCAAGGGAGAATATTTCCCTACAAATTTGGACTTGGCTGTCGGACGAAAGACAAATATTCCTACATCAAGAGGAGTAGCAGTAGCTGTAGTAGCCTTTGCTGAAAACAGTCATTCACGGCTAAACATTCTCTTCCCTAGTTTCTATTAAAATTATGTTTCCCTGTACCAAAAGGTAATAAACTTGTTATTAAACCAATTCCGGTTTTCTACTGTTGTTTTTGAGAACTCACTTACAACAATGCTCTATCTTTACAAGAGCGGGGTCTAACTAAAATAGAGTATTACTGTATTATATGTACACATTTCTTTAGGTGCTTGAAATTGAATTTTCTAACATTATAGATATTGAAAATAATGTTATATATATTTTTGATATTTCAAATTAGTGGATAAACTAGGGAATAGTTTAGTGACTATTACTTTTTAATCATTTCACCCCAAGCAAGGCAGGAATGTCACTAGTATGCAGGGGGTTACCGAGAGTGAACGTGAGAGAAAAGACTGGGTATAGGGAGGATTATGAAAAGATAAAAGATGAATGTGATTCAAGACATTCAGTATTGTCACTGAAAGATTCTTATATTTTTATTATTTAAAAAGAATACACAATACAGGGTATATATATATATATATATATATATATATATATATATATATATACTAGTTGTAATCTTATAAATATAAGAAATTATACTCGTCTGGAAAACCTTAGGTGCCTTGATTTGTAAATAAACAAACCAATACCAAAGGGAAAAAATGGTACAAAAAAAGAAAGAACAGAGAACATGTACGTCAGCCAAAAATAATCGTCTAGCATCCAAGTTCAGAGTTCAAAGAAAAAAACCCCGATACGAGTAAGTAAAATAACACTAAATAAAGTGCTCAATACGCTAAGTAGAGCAAATCTAAGTTAAACGCAAAGAGCCAGACAAACCTACCACAGTTTCACCTAAGCGGATAGTCAGGGTCTACTACAGTGTCCATAAAGTCTCTTTACGATTTAAAAAAATTACTACAAAAGCAAATGAACAAACAAATATGTGCAAATTGTTACAAGATGAGGAGCAGATATTGAAGTTTTTTTTTAACTAATTAAATACACCTCTATATAAGTAACATTAGTTGCATGAAGCACATCAAGACGTTACTTGATTCTTGCTATGTTTGCCGTAGCATAGCCTCATCAATGGTGGCAATGGCATCAGTGATCTTTAGCTTTAGATAAGTGATGTCCTGTATCTTTGATAAACGATATCTTTAACATAAACCCCATAGAAAGAAGTCCAGAAGATCCCTTCCAATCCACTGGTCCGGAAATGTTTGATTTAGAAACCCACAAACAGGCAACCCCCAATGTGGTGGTGCACCATCTTGCTGGAAAATGGTGGTTGGTTGAACGTTGTCTAGTTGTGGTGCCATATCAGTTCCCTTTGTAATATATTTTTTAAATTGTAAAGATACTCCATGGACACCTTGTATGTTCCTCCCACGTTTCAACGTTCAGATCTTATGAATGAGATTTAGTCTCTAACTTTATGAGATCGTAAATTTTTATCAGCTTATAATTGTTATAAGAATAAAAAATAATGATCCATAAATTACACTACTGCTAACTTAGGGTGCATTACTTTGCCCGGGGGCACGAATTGAGAAACACTGTTCTAGACAATCAATTTGATATTGTCATCAAATTTATTTTGGAGGGAAGAAACAATTTTTGTCAAAGACTTGATTAAATCACCAAAACAGAAACAAAGATTAACTAGTAAAAATGAAAGAAAAAACTAATAAAATGCAATATTAAATAATACTTCAATTAAAATCTTCTTTTATGGGCTGTATGCTTTTAGGACATGGGCAATCACGGCTCTCCATATCTTCCTAACAAATGGTTGTACTCATAATGAGGCTCTTGCTTTGTATATCACTTGGGACTCAAATTTACTCCAGACATCAAATGGAATTCATATACATGATCCATTGCTAAATGTGCTGGAAAAATTGTCAATTCCTTGAGCTGCACCAGAAGGTACCTGACTCCTCCTGGTTTGCTTGTTGCAAGGGAGAATATTTCCCTACAAATTTGGACTTGGCTGTCGGACGAAAGACAAATATTCCTACATCAAGAGGAGTAGCAGTAGCTGTAGTAGCCTTTGCTGAAAACAGTCATTCACGGCTAAACATTCTCTTCCCTAGTTTCTATTAAAATTATGTTTCCCTGTACCAAAAGGTAATAAACTTGTTATTAAACCAATTCCGGTTTTCTACTGTTGTTTTTGAGAACTCACTTACAACAATGCTCTATCTTTACAAGAGCGGGGTCTAACTAAAATAGAGTATTACTGTATTATATGGGCTGGAGCTACCCAATCCTCATTTTGTAGCCTTTGTAGTGAGACCACAGTTGTTTTCCCTTGGGTTGAACTCATGGGAGTTTGGCCCCTTTAGAGAGGAGAACTCTTCTGTCCCTTTTAATTTTTGCTTCCGTTTTTTGAGGAACAGCCTTTTTACCTTCCTGGCCACCAGGGCATCCACACATGTAGAAACTGGTCAACATGTGCACGGCCTAGCAAAAGAAAAAAATTAATTTCTGTTCACTTATCTGCGGGCGACCAAAGGCCATTGAGTTGGTATGTTATTTCTTTGTTCTCGTTCTGTAAACCTCCTCGTTCCTTTGGGACAATATGAACAATCATTTGTTTTGGGACATATGTAAATCTTTTTAATATATGTATGCAAGTTGTTTGCCTTATTAAATGTTTTTGTTTGTTATGGTCGCGTATTTTGTCTTTTTATATTCGTATTCAGTGTTAGTGTTTCAATGGCTACGCTAATAGTAATATTAGTATCGGTGTGCTACTGGAAGGTTAATACACGTTATTCTTCCTAACACAAAATAGTTGGTAAACTCTGTGTGGCCGATAACCTATACTTATACCTTAATAAGATTTCAAAAGTGTTTCCCACCCTACAGCCTCTTTCCCAGAGACACAACATCACAAGCCTATCAATACTGTATTTCCAAATTAAATATTTGGAAGAGCTCCATTCCTTAGTTCTATCAGTTCAGATCTTTGCAGCTAGGACCTACCGTACCGTGTGCACAGGGGTGAGTCATCTTCATTTCTTTCATATTCATTGGTAAGAAAGAAGTTCCACTCAGATAGATTCTTCCCAAGAACTGCTACTTTGTAGAACAGACTCCCAAGTGTATGCTTCCTTGTTTCATTACAATCTTAACCTCTTCAAGTCTAGGGTCAACCATTATCTATCCTACATATCCTAATAATATACACCTCTTATTCCTTCCTTAGATTATTCCTATTCCTTATGTATTCCATTGGTAAGGAAGAAGCCCTATTCAGATAGCTTCTTCCTGAGTATTGCTACTTTGTAGAACAGGCTTCCAAATGGATGCTTCCTTGATCATAATGACTTTAATCTCATCATGTCTAAAGTCAACCATTATCTATCCTACATATCCTCTGCACTTACTTCTTATAAATTCATACAACAACCTCATTCAGTAACCTTCTATAATGAATGGCTCTTGGGCCTTGTTTTGAGTGAACAATTACTAAAAAATATCTCTAAGCAATGTTTGTTCCCTTACTATTCATCCTAGTCCATTTTCTGCCATTTATTTACACGAGGTTGTTAGGTATGTTATTGTTTCCATCTGCTCTGCTTATCTTCAGTATGTTCTGCGAGTGTCAAATTCTCCAAGTACTCTTTCCTCATTATGAATCCCAAAAATTTTGACTGTCTCTTTCTGATTCTAAGTATGAGTATCCTTTCTGTTCCTATTTTCCTTAAAACTTCCTTGTTCCGAACATGTTCCATCCACAGTATTCTGACAACGTTCTGTAGAACCAAATCTCTTTTGCTTTGAATCTCCTCTTCATCTGTGAGAAAATTGTCCAACATTCACTACCATTTAATAGGATTTATATTGCATAGCATTTCAGTACTCTTAACTTTGTTTCTAATTAAATTTTCCAACTTCTTAATACTTAATTTGGCTTTTGGAAGGCATCTTTCACTATTCAAATGTGCCTTTGGATTTCTGTGTCACTTTTTCAGTCATTTGTTTTAACACTTCTCAGATAATTGAATTTCTGTACTTGGTTGATTTGGACATCTCATATTTGGAGCGTTGGCAATTCCTCTTATAAATTCTGTCATCTTACAATTAGTCTTTTTTTCTTGCCTTTCTTTACATGTCTTCATTCAAAAAACAGTATTTAAGACAATAATGTTGATACGCATCTCTAAAATGTGTGCAACAAAGAAAACATTTCAAAATCTCAGGCAGTTCCATTTTTTAATTATTAATTCTAATTTTCACAATAACTGGAATTAATCAAAGAAAAAAAAATTCAGTAGTTCAAGAATTTTTCTTTAAACAAGGCCATAAATATTCCTAGAGCAAGGTTCACTACCTCGGTAAAGTCCAAGATTGTGTTTGACATGATAACATTGCAAAAAAAAAAAAAAAAGAA
Organism: Acanthosepion esculentum; assembly: GCA_964036315.1. Lineage (NCBI taxonomy): Eukaryota > Metazoa > Mollusca > Cephalopoda > Sepiida > Sepiidae > Acanthosepion > Acanthosepion esculentum. Next base: position 62,089,629 of record OZ038504.1, read on the forward strand.
AAAAACAAAAGAAAAAAAGAAAAAAAGAAAAAGAAAACAAAAGAAAAAAAGAAAAAGAAAACAAAAGAAAAAAAGAAAAAAGAAAACAAAAAGAAAAAAAGAAAACAAAAAGAAAAAAAAGAAGCAATGCATGGTCACTCACTAGTTGGCATTTTTAAGAAAGAAAGAAAAAAATGATCAGACATGATGTGTCTAATTATTTTATTGTGAAAGTGAAATCATGTTACGGGTTAAAAGTGATTTTTGTGATAGTCAACTACTTGTCCCACTTAAAAATATTTTATATTTCTTACGTCTTTTTTTTCTTTCTTTCCAGCACGTTATAAAGTCTTAATCTAAAATAGAATGTTAAAAAAAAACAAAAAGAAAATGTTTTTCTCATCATTTTTTTTTTTTTTTTCATATTCTTGATTTTGGTGGAGATTGTTTAAAAAATGGATTTTCTTTTCTTTTAATTTATGGGATTTTTGCTATTATTCTTGTTTTCCTTTGCATAATTTTTGTTTTCTATTAACAACAGAGTTTGGCCTGGTGAACTTTCATTTTCATTTCATTTTTAATTCATTTGCATTAAATATAATAGCATCGAATAACTGGCCACATTAATAGAGATGAATAATAGAATTACCAGCCCGACTCTGAATAGGCACAGCGGGAAATATGAACACATACAAACTTGAAGGCACTTATAGTTATTAAAATGTATATGTATATATATATATATATTTAAACATGTAGTGTTGAACATTCAGCACAACATATTTAAAAGAAAAGTTGCTGCCAAATTACACACATATATATATATATATATATATATATATATATATATATATATATGAAGAAATATAGTCTTAAAGTGTGCTATATTTATGGGATAAAGTGCTCAATATCAGAGATAGAGCCTGACGATTGCTCTAGCATGAAACAGACTGTCGCCTCTAAGTGCTGACTTCCATGTCCACTTTTTATATATATATATATATATATATATATATATATATATATATATAGATATATATAGATATAGATATAGATATAGATATATATATCAACCCAAATAGATAAATTAAAAACTGTTCCAACCAAAAAAATAATAGTAAGAACAAACCACAACATCCCACCCCAAAATTCAACAAATAGATTTAATCAATGACAAATAAACAAATATACAAGATAAAAAATAAAAATGAAAATAAATAAAAACAAGCAAAACAATTTGACCCAAATAAATAAGCAAACAACCGACTTCCGGTAAATGGCCGCCATAATAGACTACCAACAATAAGCTATATAAACAAATTTTTACTACGTTAACAAAAAACACTGATCAAAATAAAAAATAAATAAATAAATATATAAGATAAAAAATAAAAATAAAATTAAAGAAAACAAAAAAACAAACAAACAAAAAAACAAGTAAAATAATTTGACATAAATAAATAAGTGACTTCCGGTAAAAGTAACCGCCAAAATAGACTACCCATAATGCACCACTGACCCATATATATAAATAGCCAAGAAAAATAACAGCACTAGTCGCCTGACGATTGCACTAGCATGAAACAGACTGTCGCCTCTAAGTGCTGACTTCCATGTCCACTTTTATATTTACACACGCTCTATCTCTGATATTGAGCACTTTATCCCATAAATATAGCACACTTTAAGACTATATTTCTTCATATATATATACATGTTATAAATTAATTGAGTAAGGTAATATGGGGTTATATGTATGGATGCATGGATTCTTGCATCGTGAGCCAACACATGAGTATTCCATTGACACATTACTGATGAGTCCTTTTGTGAGAGTAGAAGATTCGTCTAGTGTCATATGATGAACCGCACCTGAAATTTATTTAAGTGAGAAAAGTTTGTGCATTCCCAGTCCAACTCTCTTGTCCAATGCCCACCATCTGCTTTCTGTTGCAAAGTTGCAAAGACTGCCACAATCCAGACAAGTTTTATTAAATTCTACCAACAAGGTCTTTCTATTTGACTTTTTATTATATCTTTCCAATTTCTGAATGAGGTGCCGTATACCAGAATTGAAGTCATGAATAAATTGTCCAAGACAAGTTTTTTCCTGTTATGTTCAAGTACTTTCATTTATCACATTCATTGTCAAAAATGGGTGTCATTGTAAGCAAGATTTATTTAAACAAATTCTGGCATTTTTAGATTGCTAGAGTTAGAGATGAAATAGGTTCAAAGTGCTCAGAATTCACTAAGATCAGAGAATATGTAGGATTTTTCTCTAATTAAAAGTATTTGAATCCTTAACATTATTTTTCTACACATTACTTTTGTGTATGAATACAAGTTATTAAATAAAATTTCTATACTTGCCTTGATCAAATTCTCCAAGAAATGAAATGCACTGGCATAAAAAGGTTTTTCTTTTGTCATTCTTTTTTATTAAAATATACACATATAGATAATTGCTTCAACTTCTATATCAATCACTTCTACTTTAAATAGTCTACTAATAACTTGGACTACTAATGCTTCTACTACAGAAATTGCAGTTAAGATTCCATTATAATGCACTGATAGAGGCTCATGAAAAGTAATAACAAAAAGAAACAAAACGTGTAGGGTCGTCTTAAATTGGGTCTCCAAGAAAACATTCAAAAGATAGTCACAGAAAAGGCAATAAAAAATGAATTCTGACTAATTACGTTATCTCTGAAACTGCTTTCAACCAGGGCAGGTCCTATTTATTATAATGATTTATACATTTATATATCTTGCACTTGCTAATTTATTTAGGACATCCACAAATAGAAATAAATTTCAATTTGCACCTTGGTGTCTGTTTCTATAGTTTTCCACAACTCAAATTTAATATTTTTGATAAAAATATTTTCAGTTGCATTTAATGTAATTATGTGATGGACACATATATATATATATGTGTGTGTGTGTGTGTGTGTGTGTATATATATATATATATATATATATATATATATATATATATATATATATATCCATACATACATGTTTCGTTAAAGATGTCAGACAAGGTACTGCGATTAAGCTTTTTATTTAATTTTTCTTGTGTTCATACAAGTTCTTTCTTTTCAGGATACAAAGTGTGTAAAAACTGTCCAAAAGAACTGCATTTCTGAGTGCTTTTGGCTACACTTTTGGCCATTATCAAGGATGATTTTATTTTACATTTAACTGAATGTATGGCCTATATTATGTATGTATCTAGAGTTATAGGGATGTTTTATTTTCAAAACATGGCCAGCACATTGGAGCCATGTTCATAGTTAACATTACTGAGTGTTGGCTTTTTTTTTTTCATTATTAGGGCTTCCATTATTTATAATCTTTTTTACATGTGTATGAGGTTATTATGCTTTTATTTTCTACCAGTATGTTTCAGATGAAGTCTGGTATGTTTTTGTGTGTCTTTAAATGAGTTCTAATAGAGATGTGGTTGGATAGGTGTAACGTCAGTTTGTCTGGATAGGCATGTAGTAGTATGACCAATATAATTATTTATGAGTTTGGTTTGATTAGAAACACAGTTCCTTAAGAGGCATTTGAACTTATAAATAAATTGTTGGTTCTTTGTAGTTTTGATTTAGCAGGTGTGTTATTATTTTGGCGATAAGGTTAGATGTTTTAAATTTTTTGTAATAGATAATTTAATTTTCTGGTTCAGGTCAACTGGGGGAATGTATTTCTTTATGATATTTCTAAGTGAAGATTTATCTTGCTTATAATTGATGTGTGTTTGATGTTTGTAGATGTTAATGTTATTGTTTTTAGTCTGTGAGTTCAGTTTTGTTATTAGTTACTTTGGAAAGGAATAGTCTAATCTGGTGGTTGATGAGGTAGTTAGAAAAACCATTATTATCTGTTTTGCATTGTTAAGTTCTTTAAGAAAAAGTAGATGAGAGGATGAATTCTCACGTGTTCTCTTTAGGACATTTTAAAAAATTGTTATTTTATATCTAAGGGGGCATTCAGTCTTAACATTAATGAGGCAAGAGTTTCTGCTAATGGTTTTTTTATATATAATAAGGTGGTGAAAGTGTTGTTACTGTATTCTACAAGAACGTGCAAGAATGAGAATTTATTCTTTTGACTGCCTTAAAGTTTTGGCTACCTCAAACTTAAGGTAAAAAATGATTACATGTATGCACAACCAAAGTCCAATTCTATGACCATAACGGCAACATTTACAGCCAGACTGATGGTGTCAATATGGGGAATTGGCTTGGTCTGTGCT
>OZ038504.1:62101377-62136377 GCA_964036315.1 Acanthosepion esculentum
TCATTAATAATAATAATAATAATAATAATAATAATAATAATAATAATAATATTAATTGGCATTTAGAAGACAAAGTGAACTGACATATTTTTTAAAACTGAAAAATTCAATGCGTTTATTTTAACAAATTAAAAGCTTAGGCAATCATGTATCTTTCGATACATGACTGAATAGGCAGTTTTTTCCTGCAGTAGGTTGCCATTTCTTTATGTGGTAGACCAGTTGCCATCCAAGGCTAAAGAACCCCGTCTGTCCTGCTATTTACCCATAGATGGGGGGAGAAGAAGAGGATTAGCACATAAGTGAATGACACACTTAGGATTTGTAATTCTTCCTTTTGCTACACCTTGAATTTGGGACTTTTCGTTTGGCTACACCTTGAATTTGGGACTCTTCCTTTTGCTACACCTTGAATTTGGGACTCTTCCTTTTGCTACACCTTGAATTTGGGACTCTTCGTTTGGCTACACCTTGAATTTGGGACTCTTCGTTTGGCTACACATTGGATTTATAACTCTTCACTTTGCTGCACCTTAATTTATAAGTCTTTGTTTTGGTACACTTAGGATTTGTGTCTCTTCATTTTGATACATCTTATATTGTGAGAAAAGTGAGGCCAAGAAGGCGTTGTGTGTTGCTCTCATGCTGATGGCGGGCAGGGAAGTTTCTCTATTGTGGTTAAATGAGATCAGTTTAGTTTTGGAGGCATTAAAATTCACAAGTCATTCCCTGACCCAATTAGCCACTGATTGGAGGTCTTTTTCAAGAGCAGCAGCCAGGTTAACTTTGTCAGCTCTGACGGAATTGCTATTGAGATAGGAGTAAATGGTAGTTCCTTCACAGACGAATAAAAGACTTGAAGTGACAGGTGTGGTTTTATAGAAGAATTTTCAGAATATCATGGACAGAACATGTGAACAAAAAGGATGCCTCTACTTAGCATCAGAAAGAGACAATTGACATTTCTGGACATTTTATGAAGAAACACGGGTTAGAGAATTTAGCACTCTTAGGACACACTAAAGGCAAGAGGGAAACATTGAGTAACATATCTAATGAGCTTGTTTAAATGTATGGCAGAACAGGGAGCTGGGGTAATAATAAGGAGACAAACACTGCTTTGATTAATTCATTCATTTTTTATGGATTATCAACCCTTTGCTCATCCTGGGCATGACGATAAACAGCATCCAATAGCAAGCCTTGGATCAGGAGATTTTGAGAAGCATGGATCCACCTTTTAACTGCTATTGCTCTCAGATCCACCGTGACCTGAGATGGTAGCACCTGTTAGGGTCCCAGCTATGGACAAATAGTGAACCTCAAAACTGAGGTCAAAAAACTGAAAGTATAGATTAAAAAAAAAAATTAATTACCAGAAACAGATTTTTGTAAAAAAAAAAAATTACCAGCAATATATTTTTCTACAAAGAAACAATTACTCAAGCTCCCAAGAAAATTAAATTTTGGCACTAAATGACCCATAAAGAGTTTATATGTTGTTAAAAAAACAATCAACCCATTGCAAGTTATTTACAGCCAGGAAATATTTTTACACTGTAAGTATTTTTTTCGTTAGAGATAATAATGATTTAGTGATAAAAGTTTTACTAATTAACCCATAGATGGGGGAAGAAGAGGTAAATTCATACCTTTCCCAAGGGTATTTGCATGTAAGTGAATATAACAAACCCAACTGGAATTGGAACTCAACTCTCTGATTAACAATTCTGAGCCATTATCTGTTACACCAACCACACATCCAAGCTTACAACAACTGGTATTCCCAAACTGTCACTTATCAAGGTACAGGCCAGACTCGATGTTGCTTAACTTTGGTGATCATATGGGAACTGGTGTTTCAATGGGATCTAGCCATAAACCCCCAAACATTGCTTAGAGCTATGAAAAATAGGAAGATGTGAAGAGCTATAATCGCCTAAACTTAACATCCCATCCCTAGATATTAAGATAGAAGGTGATCTGGTGATAACAAAAATTAAAGATGAGGATATTAGTTTGGTTTGGTTTGTTTTATGGCATATCAACTACAATGGGTTATTTAATGCCGACAAAATTTCCTTTTTTTTTTAAAAATGTATAACTGGTAATTTTTTCAGAAATGTATAGCTGGTAATATTTTTTTCAAAAATGTATAGTTTGGTTTGTTTTGCTTTGTGGCATATTAACCTCAATGGGTTATTTAATGCTGACAAGATTATTATTTCTGGTAATATTTTCTTTTTTTAAATATGTTTTGCTGATACTAATTTTTAAAAGTATTTCTGGTATTAAAATCTATTTTTACACTTTCATAGCGTTTTGAGTCAGGTTGTGGGGTCAACTATTTTCCCATAGCTGGGACCCTAACAGGTGCTACCACCCCGCGTCAGGGTGAACCTGGGAACACCAGCAATTAAGAGGTGGTTCCATGCTCCTCAAAACCTCCTGATCAGAGGCCTTGCTGCTGGACGTAGTTTATCATCTTACCCAGGACGCGAATGCAGTTTATTGTCATACTCAGGATGGGAGGATATTAGTCCAAATGTAGATAATGTAAATAAATCACACCAGGAACTAAAAATAATTTCTGTTTTGTGGCACCAATTGTGATGAGGAATATATCATCCTATGACGTAATCAAATGTGGCAATTAAGAATGAATTTGGATTGCACTAACAGTTCTTACTTCTTGCATCTCACTGGCAGCGTACACAGTGGATTAAAGAAACCAATGTTGTTCTACTTGACAATGCAAGACTGCTTACAGCAAGAACAACAATAACTGTTGATTGATTATTTAGTACCATACTTTTGTATGGGACACCTAGTAAGAATTGAAGTCAATACCTAGTTTAAATGGTTGAACAGACTAGCTTCACTAACCATTACTTCAGGCCAAGGTTGTAATGGTCCTTCAGACAAGACTAGATAACTATTACCCCAAGCCATGTTTCCTGGAATGGATTTTAGGTCTGTTTGGCTGATTTTATGACTGGGTTATTTGCTGGTTTATTTAATGCTGAAATCTTTATAAGACATTTAGTCAGGATCAAACTCACCTTCTTTCATTTTATATGCCATATACTTTCAGGACATAAGTGATCATGGCTCTCCACATCCCCCTATCTCTTGTAGCTCTCAAAAAGTTTTGTACCTCTGCCACCCCAGACAATGTTCTGTCATCCACTTGCTTAAGCCTACCAGGTATATCATGAATTGCTTTCCCTTATCTCTCTTTCCCTCTATTCAACCTGCGAGTATCAAATTCTCCAGACCCTGCCTTCTCATTATGTGTCCCAAAAACTTCAGCTGCCTCTTCTTGATGTTAAGTATAAACCTCCTCCTTGTTTGCATCCTCTCCAAGACCTCATCATTGCTCATACGCTTGGTCCATGATATCCTCAGCATCCTTCTGTAGAACTATATCTTTGTTGTCTTGAGTCTATTCTTCATCTTTGAGGAGACCGTCCAACATTCGCTGCCGTAAAGGAGGACAGATGTCACGTAGCAGCTCAGTACCCTTTTCTTTGTTACCAAAGAAATTCTCCTGTCTTGCAATACCCTGCCCAGCTTTTTGAATGTGTCAGTGTTGCATTTACTGTCCTCTGTCAGAATGCTTCCTAGATATTTCAACTTCCGCATCTGCTTGATTTTAGTGTCCTTGATCTGCAAATCGCATTTCAGGCTCATCCTTTTAACTGATAACCATGCATTCTGTCTTCTTGTAGTTTACACTTAGTCCCTTCTTCTTGCTCTCCTTCGCTACCTTCTGTAGGAGGTTTTGTCATTTCTTTTCCATGTCTGCTATCAGTACTGTGGTCATCTGCGTATTTTATATTAAGATTGTGGCCACCTATGCTGAATCCTGGTAGGATTTCCAATTCTCTCACACTCACAACCCCACTGAAATGGTTGAGCAGACTAGCTTCACTAACCATTACTCACCACATTTAGCAACAATAGATTTTATATATGTGGGAGGCACAGTGGTGTAATAGATAGCAGCTCGGATTGAGGAATCGGAGAGCCGAGTTTGAATTCCAGTTGAATCCATTACATTCACTTATGTGCCAATACCCTAGGGAAAGGTATGAATACTCTTCTCCTCCCCCCAGCTATGAGTAAGTAGCAGGACAGACAGGGTTCTATAGCCTTGGATGGCAACTGGTCTACCGCAGAAAGAAATGGCAACCTGTTGTGGGAAAAAAAAAATCTGCCTTGTCAGTCATGTATCGAAAGATACATGATCGCCTAAGCGTGTATCACACATGACACATAACTGACTGAATATTTAAATAAATCTTATATCTGTTTCTATATCCTTTCTTGTAAAGCATAATTACTTTCTTAATACCCTAATATATATATATATATATATATATATATATATATATATATATATATATATAGTTTACGAAAAACTAGGTAATCCGTATGAGTAGACCAAAGGAGGATAAAATCCAGAGAGCTCAATGTAAATCAGAATTTGAAAGAATAGAAATATTACATCTAACTCAATCATGTCTCTCTCCCCACTCAATTCCTCACTTTGTTAATTTACATATACTTAGTACTGCCCGTCAAAAATGTGTAAATTTCTTTTCATTTTTTGTTTCAAACTTTGAAAGTAAAGTCTGATGATCTGCAGTCCTTTAAAAGGGCTGTGGTGAAATAATTTATTATATGGAACCTTAAAGCAGTCTGTTTTTATTTAAAATATATATATATATACACACACACACTCAAATGTAACGAAAATGCGAAGAATATAAATCCAAACATTCATAGCATTAATTTAAAAGAGGGCTCAATACCAAGAGTAGAGCAATAGTTATTTATTATACGTTTGCATTGAAACAATATGCATCTTTGTCGTGAGTACTTGTTTGTCCGTATGTATCTTTACAATAAATAATTAATATTTATATGTCATTCGCAGACAGTACTGTTTCACTGTATCACAACTCCTCAGTGTGACTAGACATCTGAATGCTTCAAGCCAGGACTGAAACCTGACAGATTTGGTGTCAGTCAGAGTTTCTACCCCTAAGCCATCATCATTTGGCAGAGAGAAACAGCTAATTCTAGTCTATTGTTTTTATGAATGTAAACAAATGCCAATCAGTGAGAGTGCTCCAATTCATTTTAATGAAGAGTTTTGATTGTGTGTTTGGGCAGCAGTCCCTCTTTTATACAAGTTTCATTGAAGATGACTCGCAAGGCACTGTGATTAAACTTTTATTGCATTTGTACAAGTGATTTCTTTTCTGAACTTAGAGCGTGTCAAAACAGTCCAAGTGATCTAAGGATCCAAGTGTTTTTGACTGAGCGATTAGTCATTATCAAGGATTTTTTTTATCTTTATTTTTAATTTTATTTTAACTGAATATTTAGATTTTTATATAAATTTATCTACAGAGATGTGAATGGTTTTTAATTTCCGCATATCACTAGCCAATCCTTATTGCAGATGCTCGCTCAGGCACATTTGTGTTTGCTCAACACCCACAGAGCCCACCTGTGGTTTATACTGCAGCTATACTGAGCGGACCTTAATTACAGTTTCTGGGAAAGAGTGTGTTATCTAGCATGATAAATAATTTGAACAAGGCCAGCATGCTCAAGCCCTCGGCCATGATGACTTGTGGCTTTGTGCTAGCACAGCTATCAACAGCCTCCAAGAGTCCTGTCTACCCAATTTCACTCACAAGGCTTGGGTCAACCTGTGGTATCGTTTTCAGGCACTTTCCAAAGGTGCTGCATGCTGGGATCGACCTCAATCCAGTCCAATAACATCAGGAAGTCTCCTTCCTGACAAATCGAACATGGTGAGATTTGAACCCGCGTCTCATGGTTAGAAAGCAAATGTTCAAATCACTCGGTCACACGCCCAATATATGTCATGAATACCAACAAAATAATGTAAAATTACCACTTTTAGGCTAACAATTCTTAAAAATAGCTTTATATTCCTAAGCAATATAGAGGTGAGAATATCTAAAAGATACTTCTCAGATTTTCCTAAAATTTTGCAAAAAATAATGATTATAACTTCTGCATTGAACAAACAAATAGCATTAATAATCAGATTGAACAGATGACCCTGTTAATGCCATTCAAAAATCATGGTAAATAATAATAATAATAATAATAATAAAAAAAATTGTATTAAATGTCAAACTTAACTTGAAAAACTGGCTTGTATGTATTGAGAATTAAAATTAAAATTAGATTAACAAATAAAGACATTGAAATGTGAATGTTTCTCACCAATAATCAAATATTCGTCATCTTGAATCTTGAAAAAGAAATAAGATTAATTCAATATTTGAAGAAAGGATAAAAAGAGGAAATATGGAATTCTCTTAGTTTTCTAATTTATTTGAACTGTTGCTTTTTAATAGTATAATTTGATGTTCTCTGGCCATTAATGTGGATTGAGTTTGAAAAGACAATTTGAAAAAAAAAAAAAATCTTTTAGCTTTTACACTCTCTTTTAGTTTCTTTCTTAAAATATTTAAATATTGACCCTATTTAATATCTGTCCCAACCTGTTCACATGTATCAATCTATCTATCTGTCTGTTCTTTCATCTATCTATCTATCTATGTCTGTTCTTTCATCTATCTATCTATCTATGTCTGTTCTTTCATCTATCTATCTATCTATCTATCTATCTATCTATGTCTGTTCTTTCATCTATCTATTTATCTATCTATCTATGTCTGTTCTTTCATCTATCTATGTCTGTTCTTTCATCTATCTATCTATCTATCTATCTATCTATGTCTGTTCTTTCATCTATCTAACTACTTAGATAGCTAAGTCAATTTTTTCATGGATTTATTAATCAATCTAAGTCCATTTTTTTTGTCTATCTTCATTCTTTTATCTATCTATTTATATATCGAATTCCATTCTTTCATCTATCTATCTATCTATCTATCTATCTATCTAGGTCCATTCTTTTATCTATCTATCTATATATCGAATTCCATTCTTTCATCTATCTATCTATCTAGGTCCATTCTTTTATCTATCTATCTATCTAGGTCCATTCTTTTATCTATCTATCTATCTAGGTCCATTCTTTTATCTATCTATCTATCTAGGTCCATTCTTTTATCTATCTATCTATCTATCTATCTATCTATCTATCTAGGTCCATTCTTTTATCTATCTATCTATCTATCTATCTATCTATGTCCATTCTTTCATCTATCTATCTATGTCCATTCTTTCATCTATCTATCTATCTATCTATCTAGGTCCATTCTTTCATCTATCTATCTATCTATCTATCTATCTAGGTCCATTCTTTCATCTATCTATCTATCTAGGTCCATTCTTTCATCTATCTATCTATCTAGGTCCATTCTTTCATCTATCTATCTATCTATCTATCTAGGTCCATTCTTTCATCTATCTATCTATCTATCTAGGTCCATTCTTTCATCTATCTATCTATCTATCTATCTAGGTCCATTCTTTCATCTATCTATCTATCTAGGTCCATTCTTCCATCTATCTATTGATCTAGATCCATTCTTTCATCTATCTATCTAGGTCCATTCTTTCATCTATCTATCGAGGTCCATTCTTTCATCTATCTATCTATCTATCTAGGTCCATTCTTTCATCTATCTATCTATCAAGGTCCATTCTTTCATCTATCTATCGAGGTCCATTCTTTCATCTATCTATCTATCTATCAAGGTCCATTCTTTCATCTACCTATCTAGTGTTAGTTTCCTTATTGGCTGCTGGGTCATGTAATTAAAACCAACATTTAAATAATGAAATCCAAAAGCATGTTGCAATTCTAAAAAACACCTGGACCAAGCCCAAATATTATGAAGCACAATAGTATATTAACCTAAATACAGACAAATAATTACTAAAAAGCTTTACAACTTTAGACCAAGGAAATATTCTACATCTCAAAATAAATGAACTTAGCCCGAGTACCATGCCAATTATTTTTAACGAAACTTGTATATGTAAATATGAATATATAGTATTGCACATTAAGTGCTCGTGTTAGTCATACTGTGAGATAAGAATGTATATTTATTAATGCATTATTTAAGAATATATTGTTAAATATGATAGACAACGAATGTCTATTATGTTTGATCATGAGCCGTCCCAAGTGTCGTATAATGGCTTTAGTTTCTAGAGAAAATAAAAACAAAATCTGTCAAGCATTTGGATATTTCTTTATTTTATTGGTCGTCAATTTAAAGTTTCAGCTTTTACATGAGCCATCATCAGATTGCTTATATGGACATAACAACAGAGACATGCACCATCAAAAATGACACTGTTTGCATAGAAGTTTGCTGTAACTGTCATCGGAATAGCAGATATATATTTAGTGTATTGGGACGGCGGATCCTTATTTAAACATATATTGTTAAATATAACGGACAATGAATGTCTATTATGTTTGATCATGAACCGTTCTAAACTTTGTATGGTTGCTTTAATTTCGGGAGAAAATAAAGACAAAAATCGCCCAACATTTGGATATTTTTTATTATGCTGTTCCTTGATCTAAGCTTTTGGTTCACATGAGCCATCTTCAGAGTGGTTATATAGACATTTAAAGAAAGATATTCACTATCAAAGATGATATTTTGTTATATTGACATAGAAGATTACTATGCCATGATAATGGTTGCGGAATAGGTGATGACTGTCGTAAATTCATGATGCAATTCTATGATGTCGTACCACGTGAGAGACTAAAATATTTACAACAGAACCATATGTCTAGATGCAAGGTAATGTGTTGTGACTAGTTTGAAAGGTAATTTTGTTGAGTGTGGGTTGCTTTGTTTTAATGTCGATGGTCTCCAATATCTGAAGTTTCTTTTTACTGTGTGTATGCGTGAGTATTATTGTGTTATCAACTAATACCTGCCTAATATTATGTACATGGCTATGTTTTTCTATGAAATGTTGTTTAATAGAACTAAGATCAGAAAGCTGACAGGTAAGTCTAGGAGAGAGCATGGTTGCAGTAAAACCAATATATGTAGTAGGTTTATTATTAGTATCAGAGATACAATCTCTAAACTGGCATGTAAATTGATACACTACATTGGTTTTTTGTAGAGGATTTAGTTGTGTGGTTGTAGGATTATTGGAGACTATGAGGTCAGTTGTTTTAAATTTTTTATAATATATAGTGAGCTTAACTTGTTTATTATTATGAATGAGTTTGACATTTCTACCTATTATGTTTTTCAGTGTTGTTTCATCATGTTTGTAATTATTGTGAATTTGGTTACAATATTATAAGTTAATAGTATTATGTTTATTTTGACGTACACTATTATTATTAATATTATCAATTTTGTTTGAGTTATTATATTTCTTGGGATACATTTTAATTTATTGATCAATGATGGAATTAGGAAATCCATTATTAACAAATGTTTGTTTAATGTTATGTAATTCTTAGTTAATATAGTTTTGGAAGAAGATATCATTTGTGTGCATTGGATTAAGTTTTTTTTATAATGGATAACTTCTATTGCTGGAGGCATTCACTATTATAATCAAGAAGACACAAGTTAATGTTCGTAAGTTTTCTATATACTATATAGAGAAGTAGTAGATTTATGTGTACTGGAATCAATAAGTACATCAAGGAATAGAATTTTATTATTAATATTAAGTTCTAATGTAAATTTGAGGACAGAGTGACTTTCAAATTTGTTTTTATAATCCTCTCGAATTCTCTGATGGACTTCTTAATGTTGATATTAAATTCATTAAGGAAAGCGACGTAGTTTTTTTCATTTCTTTTATTTTCCCAGGTACTTTCAATCTCACCTGAGATCATCTTCAGGAGTGAATTGCTAAGGCAATATATATATATATATATATATATATATATATATATATATATATATATATATATATTTGTAATAGAGAGAGTTTGGGAAACACACACACACACAGACATATTTTTTTATTGAAATTGGAGTAGATTTGAACAGCAAAATTAGATCAGAACAATTTTGTTTACTGATGGAATCTGATCTAGCCCATTTGGAATTGGGTCATTAGGAAGACAATGGAAGATGATCGAGATAATTTTTATCGGTTAAAATTTGAAATAGAGCTTACTAAGGCTATGAGGAACTTTGAAATTCATGTGATTTTGGGTTGAAGGCAGCACTTGTGATAATCGTGTGTGGGCCAAGGGTCGATTTATGATCAGACACGTTTATCTATATAAATCTGTTGACAGAGTGGTTGGCTTGTCTGCTGTCGAGTGCAGTCGAGCTGGGTAGAGAGAGGTTGGAGACTGGAAGGGACGTCAGAGATTGGAACCAAACGTCCGCTAACATATTTTGTTGATGTAAGTACAAAGAAGCGAATTACTCCTCCAATAATCTAAGACTGCTACTGCTTCTATTATTACTATCACTGGAAACGGAAACATCGAACAAGCTACAAAAGGTTGTTTTTGGGCTCGTCTGTCGTCGAGTGCAGTCAAGCTGGGTTGAGAGATGTCGGAGATTGAAAGTGAGCAGAGTTGAATTGAAGGCTCGAAGAAGTACGAAGAAGCAAATTACTCCTCCAACAATCTAAGACTGCTACTGCTACTATTATTACTACCACTGGAAACGGAAACGTTGAACAAGCTACAATAATCAAAAGGGCACGTCTGTCATCGTGTGCAGTCGAGCTGGGTGGAGAGATATCGGAGACTGGAAGTGACATCAGGGATTGGAACAAAACCCCCGCTAACATGTACTGTTAATATAAGTACTGATGTTTCTGCTACCACGAAGATTACTACTATTGTTACTACTGCTGAGGAGGAACACAACTATAAACTTTAAGCCACGCACAGAAATCTTTATCTCTCCATTGCAAGAGTCGTATATCATTCTGAGACAATTTCACAACAAGCTAATCACAACCAACTTTCTCTCTGTCTAGAACCCACTGTATGAGTTTTTATGTTAATTATTTTCTTTTCTGTAACCAGTTTCTTTTCTATACTATTCTTTTCTGTTATATAAAAGACATTAACAATTCAACCATTGAATAGTTGTTTGTCCGGCTTTCTGCAGATATATATATATATTTTTTTTTTTGGTGCATTCTAAATTTCTTAGCACAGATTCTCCAGCTGTGTTTACATCTTCAGTCGACCATGAATGGATGAACATCACTTCTGCTTTCTGGATCAAACCAAACATAACGTGGGCCGGAAGCAGGATTAAACCAGTGGACTGGTCGATTGATCTACGGATGCTCATGGGACCTATGGTCACTCCATGAAGTTTGGTTAAGACCGAGTAGAGAGTAAGACATTGGAGGTTGAGGGGGTGGGGCAAAAGTGTTATATATATATATATATATATATATATATTTTGCAAACGTTTTTGGTTATAATATGGATTTTTTAAAATATATATTATACCTTATTTTACATATTTTTTGCTATGTGGGTTTCAGGTCTTGTGACCTTCATCAGGCAAAGAGTGGTTATTTCCAAATGATATTTAAAGGAATTAATTTTTTCCTCATGTTTTCCCATATTTAACCATTGTCTTTTGTGTGTAATAGTAATCCAAATTTACCTGGGCTTGTGAAGAAAATCTTCTGTTTAAGGTGTAATAAAACAATTAGGGTTGGTCAGAGAAAGGGGGAAGGAAGGAGGTCTTTTTCTTATCTTTTTATGATCTCACAGGGTCTGGGAGAGGTAACAAAAAGTCAAGGCTGATTGAGAGCTACAGGGGACAGGAGGAAATGAACAGCCATGATTGCCTATGTCCTGAACGGACACAACACATAAAAGAAAAGATCTTTTAAAACCTATCTCCATTTTTCTGTATTGTGCATGTGTGTTTTTGCTAGTATGTGTATACATATTCCTTCTCCATACATATATATTGTTTTATTATGAGGAAATAGTATATATATATATATATATATATATATATATATATGTATAAATACGCTTAAATTCACCTTCTTCTCTGCCGTGAGCCAACGGCTCCAGGGTAAAATTTCCGACTGACGCGAATTCAGCCGGTTTTCAATTCTAGCCAGAGGCAACCGGACGTCTAGCCCCACTGATGAGCTGTGATACAGCGAAACAGTCTGTCTGTGGATGACAATATATATGCTCCTGAAAAATTTATTTCGGTTGAGCTCTCTGGGGAGGATGTGCGGGTTTGTAAACAGTTACTATTACGGCTAATAATGCAAGACTCTTCGGTAAATCGAATCGAGTTCTCTCAGTCACTGTGTGTTTTATCTAAAAATAAATACACTTAAATTCACCTTCTTCTCTGCCGTGAGCCAATAGCTTCAGGGTAAAATTTCCGACTGATGCGAATTCAGCCGGTTTTCGATTCTGGCCAGAGGCAACCGGACGTCTAGCCACACTGATGAGCTGTGATACAGCGAAACAGTCTGTCTGTGGATGACAATATATATATATATATATATATATATATATATATATATATATTTAAAGACATTTATAATATGTTTAACGTTCTTTTTATAGATACAAGTATTTAAGCAAATGCTCTGTTTTATAATAAACAGTATTAAATAACATTATAAATATTATAAAACAGAGCATTTGCTTAAATACTTGTATCTATAAAAAGAACGTTAATCATATTATAAATGTGTTTAAATAAATTGTCGGACTATGTCCAATTCAAAAATATATATATATATATATATACACATACACGCACACACACACTTCGTATGGTGTGTAGGGTTCGTGTGTGTTTTCGTGGTTCATCTAGCATGTTTGTTTTTGCCAGTATGTGTATATATTTGTTCTCCATAGATATTTCTATGGTGTGTGCATGTGTGTGTGGTCCAAATAATGTGTTTGCCCATTATGTGTGAATGGTGTTGGGTTATGATTTGTTTAGTGCTGGTTTAAATTTGTCTATGAAGTTTTTTTTTGTATTTGTAGGTAAGAATAATTGTCCATTTGATATATTGTCATAATTTTAAATTTACCTTCGTTACATTTGTAGATGTGTTGTGATACAAACAGTTTTCTGTTATCTGGTAAATTAATGTTGCTTTTGTGAAGGGGAACCAAACACTAAACAACATATATATTAATATAGATTTTTTACTTCACAGTTAGTATCACTAACACCAGCACTTACACACTCACATGCCCTACACACCATACAAAGTGTGTGTATATATGTATATATATATATACAATTTCCTTATAATAAAACAATATATATGTATGGAGAAGAAATTTGTAGATACATACTAGCAAAAACACACACACAGACACACAATACACAAAAATGGAGGTTTAAAAAGATACAGAGGTCATAAAAGGATAACAACAAATACCTCCTTCCTTCACCCTTTCTCTGACTCAATCAAAATTGTTTTATCACCCTTTAAGCAGAAGAATATTTTCTCCACAAGTACAAGAAAATTTGGTTTCCTACTACACACAAAATAGGATGGTTAAACATGGGAAAACATAAGAAAAAAAATAATTCCTTTAAATAATATGTGGAAATAACCACTCTTTGCCTGATGAAGGCCACAAGAAAATATGGAAAATAATGTATAATATACATTTAAAAAATCCACATGATAAGCAAAAATGTTTGCGGCTTCTCTCTTCTCTTTAAAATATACACTTTTCCCTTGTTGGAACACCTGTAACCTTCCCATATATATATATATATATATATATATATATATATATATTTATATGTATAAATAAAATATATATATATATAAACCAGTAGACCGGTCAAATGATCTATGGATGCTCATGGGGCCTACGGTCACTCCCTTAAGTTTGGTTAAGACCGAGTAGACACCTCAACCCAGAGAGTAAGACATCTATATATATATAAAATATATATATATATATATATATATATATAAATATAAATATAAATATAAAAGTGAACATAGAAGTCAACACTTAGAGGCAACAGTCTGTTTCATGCTAGATGCAATCGTCAGGTCACTATATATATATATATATATATATATATAGTAATAATACAATATGGTAATCCATATGGAAATTCCGGGAGGATATAGATCCAGGGAGAGCTCTATGTCAAAAGACTGAACAAAATTATTATTAATTAAAGAATATGAAACACTTAAAATCCCATAGGTAATAGTAATAGGTGATTAGTTTGTAGGTCTTGGAAATTCAGAGCTGCTTTTTTAGAGCTCTCACAAAATAAAAATTATTAACTATGGGATTTTAAGTGTTTGATATTCTTTAATTAATAATATATATATATATATATATATATATATATATATGTGTATATATTGTTTATCTCATATTGTTTTTACCCTGTTCTTTTTTATTGCATCTTATTGTTTGAGAATTTTGTCTACTGAGAACTTTGTCAATTACACTCAACCATGCCTGCCTATTAGGTGTTACTTGATTTGTTATGGTGACAAACATTTATGAATATGCAAGTAGTAAATACAATTATACTTTGCAAAATACACACGATAAACATGTATGGAAGAAGAGAAGGACAACAAATGCAGGAACAATGATGATATTGTTTGTGGAATATAAAGGAAATGAACCTGTCCATGATTGCGGCCAAGCTGAAGACTGAAAGATCTATGCTAAGGGGTCCTCCTCTATTTTTGTGTTATTACCTATGTTTGCAAGGATAAGTGCTGATTACAGCCACATTGTATTGAAACGCTGGTTCCACTATGATCACTAAAGTTAAGCAATATCAGTACCTAGATGGGTGACCACTTGGGAATAACAGGTGCTGTAAGCTTGGATATGTAGTTGGTGTAATGGATAATGTTATTCCGAAAGTTAAGTTTCAATTTCCATTAGGTTCATTATATTCACATGTGCCAATACCTTTGGGAAATGTATGAAGCCACCTTTTCTACCCCAAGCTATGGGTTAATTAGTAAGATTTGTATCACTAAAACATTATTATCTCCAAAAGAAAAAATTCTTACAGTCTAAAAAAATATATTTTCTGGCTTTAAATAACCTGCAAAGGGTTGATAAGCCATAGAAAATGAATGAATCAATCAAATAGGTGCTGGGGATTTGAGAAGATTTACTGACACTTAGTCACCAGTAATAACTTCCAGACCCCAGGTGTGAAGAAAATTTTTGTGATGTCAATGAACATTCATTGGCACTTTTGTGATGCCAATGAATACTTGTTGTCACTTCCATAATGCTTGTTGCAGTAGAGACTTTGTAATCGCAGATTACAACTATAATAATGCTTTTGAACAATACTGGTGTCAGATGCCTTCAAATAGCACTCACACTAACAGTACTTGTTCGATAATACTCACTTGAATAGTAACCCGTGTAGTGATCCGAATAGAGAAATAGTACAGTGAATAGAGTAGAGAATAGCGGCTTGTATAGTAATAGAGGATAGAGTAGACATGGTGATCCGTATAGTATAGAGGATAGACTAGAAATAACAATCGTTAGGCATCAGCTATTTCCTACATATTGGTGTTTCCTCTACGGTTATAGGATTTACTTAATTCAGTAATGGGATCGCCTTCATTTGCTCACTGGCGATCTATGTTCAAACTCAAGTGTCGGCAGTGACACTTTATTCCTATACAACAAAAATGTTGTTTCTTTGTATCCTAATTGATGAGGTTCAGAGAACTGGCCCTCTATTGACTCCTTTGTCCTCAGCATGACCATTCACTCTAGCAGCATTCTCCTGGTCCAATCTCTGATGTCAACAGACCAGTGTTGCCTTTGGTCATTGCCTTGGTCTCCTGCCATTGATCCATCCCCAAATGTACCATATCTCAATCCAGTTCTTCCTTTCTGATATCAGTGTCATCTATAAGTTGATCAATGATCATTCTTGCTGGTCTAATTCTTGATATTTTCTCATAATTAGGATTCCGTAGTAAAAATTTCTGGGACACATAATGAGGAAGGAGGGCTTGGAAAATCTGATGCTCACAGGATGGATAGAGGGACAAGGGAACATGTGACATACTTCATGGGCTTGAGCAAATGGGTTTGTAAGAGATTAGCAAAAGACAAAACTTATTAAGAGCTACAAGGGACAGGAAGATGTGGAGGGCCATGGTCGTCTACATTCTGAAGGCACAAGGCTCATAAAAAAAGTATGAGTTGATGCACAACTTCTTGTTTAAATCTCCAGCAATGGCCCCTAAAATGCACTTACCTTTCACAGATTATGTCTGTAATCTTTGGTAGGTTTTCTTATAATTTTAAAATTTTAAAGAAAGTAAAATGATCAATAAGTAACTAAACCACACAATAAAACTAAAAGAAGGTTGGAATGTGGCGATGATAGTTATACTCATCA
Organism: Acanthosepion esculentum; assembly: GCA_964036315.1. Taxonomy (NCBI): domain Eukaryota; kingdom Metazoa; phylum Mollusca; class Cephalopoda; order Sepiida; family Sepiidae; genus Acanthosepion; species Acanthosepion esculentum. Next base: position 62,117,751 of record OZ038504.1, read on the forward strand.
TTGTTAAAGTACATGAAATAGTCTGAGAGAGCCTAAGTCAAAAGACTGAATCAAATGAAATTTAGAGGAAGAATCCCAATCATAGCACTGCTTAGCATCATAGAATCAACTAGAATACTGAGGAGAGAGCTAAGGTGACTTGCTGCCACAATGTTGAGCATGTGTGCAATAATGGTTCTCCACAACTTACTTTCTTTTGTCACTCTCTTTCATGTTTCCTCTTTGTCCTGGCTCTGCCATTGACTGATATCATACACATTTCTTAGAATGCTGTTTGCCCTTTAACACCCTTGACTTCAATATTCCCTGTGAGTGTTTGATTCTTCACCTATTTAAATTGTCTCTTCATGATTTTAAGTATAAGTTTCCTTGTTGTTCTTATTTTCCTTAAAACTTCCTTATTATCCACGTGGTTTGTCTATGTTATTTTCATTAATTGTGGGTAGAACCACATCTCTGTTTGCTTCAAGTCTCTTCTTCAACTGTGAGGAAATTGTCCTGCATTCAGTGCCACATAAGACATTAGATATTAGATAGTAATTCATCATGGGCTTTTTTTGTTTCTAAGAACATTTTCCTATCACTTTACAATTTGCTTAGTTCTTGGAAGGTACCAAGCTAGATCAGGGTGAACTCATGTAAACCTGTTTTAAAAAGAAGTACTTGGAAATTTATTATTATTATTATTATTATTATTATTATTATTATTATTATTCCATTCATTATATTCTTAGCATCATAGAACCACATCTTGCAGTCACTTCCTAATTTGTCTCTTTCTGATTGTGAGTATACATTTCCTTGTTGTTCCTATTTTCCTTAAAACTTCCTCATTACTCATATGCTATGTCCATGGTATTCTCAGTATTCATATGACCACATCTCTTTTGCTTCAAGTCTCTTCTTCGTATGTGAAGGGATTGTCCAGCATTCACTGCCATTTTGATGATGAGATATGACTGAGAAGTTCTTCACTCTTTTCTTCTTTTTCTAATGAAATTTTCTTTTTTGTTTATTCTTTGCTTAGTTTCTCTGAGACATCTTTCACTATCCCTATGTGCTTTGGATTTCTGTGTTCCATTATTCTGTTAACTTTTGCTACACTATCCACATAATCAAATTCCTGTACGTGTGTCATTATATTTACCCTATTTACTATTGTCCTCATCTTTGTTGCTCTTATCACAATATTTCAGCCATTTACACTTCAGCCTTCATCAGGGGTATGCCAATCTAGATAACGTATAGGGAATTCTGAACTGAACCCTTTATTTAATCTACAAGGGTAGACTGTTCTCATTCCACTGCCCATGTCTAGAGATATCTCGTTTAGTTCTTGTTCTTTGTACTGCTAAGTACTTGTTATAACAACAACAAAGATAAGGACTGTAGTCTGTATGGGAATAGTGTAAATAATGAGGACTCCTCATTCCACAAATTTTACAGTTTTATTTTATAATAGAATACTTGGGAGAGTGCTGGTGGCTTGAAGAGATTTGCTGTCACTTAGCCCCAGATATAAAACAACTGGAAGGAACATTTAAATAAGGGAAATGATAATAATAAAAAATATCGTGGAAAGTACTGAAGATATAGAGGAACTTGGTGTCACTTGATCTCAAGTGATGGTCACTGGTACCTCATGTAGCGATGCAAAAATGATGATGATGACAGTGATCATTTAAATAATACAAGAATAATGGCAAAAATGATGATGATGACAGTGATCATTTTAAATAATCATTTAAATAATACAAGAATAATGGCAAAAATGATGATGATGACAGTGATCATTTAAATAATACAAGAATAATGGCAAAAATGATGATGATGACAGTGATCATTTTAAATAATCATTTAAATAATACAAGAATAATGGCAAAAATGATGATGATGACAGTGATCATTTAAATAATACAAGAATAATGGCAAAAATGATGATGATGACAGTGATCATTTTAAATAATCATTTAAATAATACAAGAATAATGGCAAAAATGATGATGATGACAGTGATCATTTAAATAATACAAGAATAATGGCAAAAATGATGATGATGACAGTGATCATTTTAAATAATCATTTAAATAATACAAGAATAATGGCAAAAATGATGATGATGACAGTGATCATTTAAATAATACAAGAATAATGGCAAAAATGATGATGATGACAGTGATCATTTTAAATAATCATTTAAATAATACAAGAATAATGGCAAAAATGATGATGATGACAGTGATCATTTAAATAATACAAGAATAATGGCAAAAATGATGATGATGACAGTGATCATTTTAAATAATCATTTAAATAATACAAGAATAATGGCAAAAATGATGAAAATAAATTAATAGAATTATAATTAACATTAAGTGGAAAAAGAATTTTTGGAACAAAAAATAATCATAAGAATATAGAATAAACTTAAGAAGCCATTTTTTTCTATTTATCATTTTGAAGTGTTTCCAATTATATAATACTCTGCAGAGGATGGACTGAATGCTGTGATGTGTCAGCATTCATATGTAAAAATAGGAATTTTTATTAACCATAAAGAATTGTGGCTATATGTGCAAAAAGGCAAGCACGCATAATTGCATGCATCTTTGTGTATGAATGTAGAATGCACACACACACATATATACATACACATATATATATATATATATATATATATATATATATATATATATATATATATATATATATATATACACGTAGTAATAATACAATATGGTAATCCATATGGAATTTCCAGGAGGATATAGATTCAGGGAGAGCCCTATGTCAAAAGACAGACCAAAATTATTATTAATTAAAGAATATCAAACACTTAAAATTCCCATATGTAATAATTTTTATTTCATGAGAGCTCTAAAAATAGCAGCTCTCAAATGAGATACTAATGTTAAATCTGAGGTCAGTATATTAAAATAGGTCAACACTCTCTGTCTTTTCCCACTCTCTAATTAAGATAGCAATATCTCTTGATTTTAATCTGGAATAATTCTTACCATTTCATTTGTGATTTTGTTTCTAAGTCTTGAAGATTAAGAGGTGCTTTTTAGAGCTTTCATGAAATAAAAATTATTACCTATGGGATTTTAAGTGTTTGATATTCTTAAATTAATAATATATATATATATATATGTATATATATATATTTTGAACGATAAAAATTATTACAAAAATTAATTAAAATCTTCAGACATACTGGGTTGTAGATTAATATTCTTATGTTTTTATTATTATTATTTCATTTATATTCCTCGACTAGTTTCGGCCAACATGGCCATCATCGGGAGAAAAAAAAATGTTTCTGCTTGCTGGTAACAGTAAACTACAGAAAAAAAAATTATATACATATATATATATATATATATATATATATATATATATATATATATATAATTTTTTTTAAAAAATATGATTCCATCACAACACAGAGATTACTATGTTTTGAAACTGGTCAGCAGTATTCAAGTTTAATTTCAATATTAAACCTTAACTATTGGGTGCAGTTTCATCTACAAGCAATGTTTGGAATAACTAAACAACAAAATGTTTTACTCATTTATAGTTTTGAAATGGGGGTGTGATCTAGGGTTTGTTTTTCATTATCAAGGGGTCTCTGCTTTGATGGAAGTAGGGGTTTTTGTTATATGTCAAGTTTTTGGAGTCGTGTAAGGTTGGGTTGTTTTTATTTTGTCTGGCAACAATGGCTAATCTTATCAAACTCCATGCTAAAACTCTAACTGACTGATGTTGTATATATATAACAAAGTGGAAAAAGTTTTCATGTGATGTATTTTGTCCTTTAGAACCTCACTGGACCAAGTTAATATTTATGGTTCTCTGACTATACATGTGCATGAATGAGATATGCTGAGAATTTTAAATTTAAAAGATGATTTTTCATGCGTTTTGGGTTTCATTCAGATCTGTTTTTCTTTTTCTTTCCATCACTTTTGTTATTAAATATTCCACAGTGTGATAATAGAAGATCTGCTAAGGATGGTGAAATACTGTAAGAAACTGGATATGAATTTACTGTGGATGATCTAACAATTAATGTACTTTCTAAATATTTTCATCTAAGTGAATTGTTTTCTCTTTTGATTATAGTAGCATTTCTTATGTCAAAATGGTTATTCTTGTTACAGTGAGCAATTAATGCATTTAATGTGTTGTTTTGAAAAATATCCCTTTCATGTTCATATAATCTTTTATCTAAATTACTTGAGGTTTCACCAATATATTCCTTATGGCAATTATTACAGGTAATGTAGTTGTGATTGAGTTAATGGGCAGAAATTTTTTGGTTTTGTTTGATAAGAGAGGCAACTTTTCTATTTTGAAATATTTTATGAGCCTTTTGTTTAAAATTTAAATATGAAATGGGTTATTGAAGGGTCTTGAAAGTATTTTCAATGTATTTCTCCTCTTCATGTAAATATGAAAGACTGTAAATTCAGAATGCCCTTAAGTATTATGATGTATATATGACAAGTATTAAAACAGACGTAAAAATGATGTAAAATTTTAAATATTGCTCAGGCGAACTGAAATTCACAATAAATTATAGGGGATGCTAAGTGATGTAAGTTAATGTCTAATAAAGAAAAGTTAGTAAATGTTGTTGATTTCTTTATGTTGCAATTATGGTTTATATTATTTTAGTTTGAAATTAATTTGACAAAGTTTATCAGAGGCGAAAATCTTTCAGCTATATATTATGAAGAAACAATTTATACAAAGAATTAAATAACAATGTTAATGTGATTAATGGCAAAATCACTTCACTAACAGGACTTAATAAGACATTAACTTACTATCAATTCCTTGAATAATAAGATCTTTATATTTGAGTTGTTGCCAGATGGAAGACAAGTACTTCTGACAATTTAAAATTGTCGTCTTCAGGGTGCAATTTTCATATACATGGGCAAACACTAAGAAGTTTAAAAAAACATCTTTTGGTCTGCACATATTTTGTCCTGGTGTTTGCCTATGTATGGGAAAATTGCACTCTGAAGATGACAATTTGAAATTGTCGAAAGTACAACTGAAATTCACAATAAATTATGGAAGATGCTAAGTGATCTAATAAACAAATAAATTATGGAAGATGCTAAATGTCTAATAAACAAAAGTGAATAAATGTTGTTGGATTTTTTTATGTAATTATTATTTATTTTATTTTAGTTTGAGAAATTAATTTATGTATTTATTTATTTTAGATAATAGAAAGTTTTGAATTTTAGCTGTTTTCTTTTAATCTTTAAAAAGTTTATGGTCATGTATATGGTCTTGAGAAAGGAGTATATCTTTTAGAAAAGGAGATATTTGAAAATAAACTGGGCCACAGGTTTATATTTTGGTAACATTTAATAGTGGTACTCAAGAATTTCAGTCTAAGTAGAGAGATATAGAGATATTTTATATTTATATGAATATATATGTGATGACTGCTACCATGATGTTATGCCCTAGTGATTTTCTAAGTGTAGCTCAGATGTGGCACAAGGCCAAAAGTATGCGACACCTTGTGAGGATCAAACTCATTATTCAGTCATAACTGATCTAGTGAGACAAGCGTGCTAACCATTACTCCATATCATAGACATATTTGGCCATTGATTTTAAAAAAGAATCAAGCTGAAAACTTGTTAGCATCTACTTACTTGTATAAATATAAAAGTGGGCATTAACACAGAGTAACAGTCTGTTTCATGCTTTTATGCAATCATCAGGCATATGGTCTGATGATTGTGCAGAAGCATGAGACAGACTGTCCCTTATGGGTGTTGAATTCAATATCCACTTTTATATTTACATATGCTCTATCTCTGACACTGAGCACTTTGACCCATAACTATGGTGTACCTTAAAATTATGTTATCATATATATATATATATATATATATATATATATATATATATATATATATAAGTTGGTTGAGAAGATCTGTTAAGTTAGTAACAATGTTGAACCTGAAATAGACTTCAATTTTGAAACTGAAACCAACTACACTCTTCCCTTCCTAGATCTCATGTTACACAGGAACAATAATGAACTCAATTTTGATGTTTGCAGAAAGGCTACAAACAAAAATAACCTAATCAGTTTCTACTCAAACCACTCTTCTAAAATTATATCTGGAATTATTATAAGTTTATATCTGAGAGCATTAAGAATTTACAGCCCCCAATATTTACCTAAAGAAGAAACATACATATAGGGGGCCGACACTATTTTTCAGACACTTTATTTTATCAAGTTTTAGGTAGCACAGGCAGTCTGTACTGTTTTAGCGTAATGGTAATAACATTTAAAAACTGTTTCAATACTACAAATGGAAAAGCAGAATTCAAATTAGAAGTATTTTTACTTTTTTACAAATTTTCACATTACACTTGCGACAGTATTTTTTGGACATTGCAGAAACAATGCTAATAGTTTATGGCAGCACACTTTTTTCAATGACTTCTATCAGTCTATCTTCATAATGTTCGTACATATTGATAATAATGTCTCTTTGTGTTTCTAGCAGTCTATTTTTAGCATCTTTTATGCGCTGCCACAGTTCAGCCTCTCTGGTTATTTCTGGCCCGTCATAAACAAGCTCTGCAAGCATTTCCCATATGTTTTCAATTAAATTTAAGTCTGGACTTCTTGCAGGCCATTCCAGAGTAGTTATATTTGCTTCACACATCCAATTTTTCACTGATTTGGCCACATGGATGCTGCAGTTACCTTGCTGCAAAATAAAATGACTTCCCATTTCTTTTTCTATGAGTGGTAGGGCTCTCTTTTCCAAAAGTTCTCTGTAGCTCAAGCTATTTTGATGTCCTTTTAACCACTCGAGCCACAAGTTTCTATTCAGAAATACCATACCCCAAACCATGACTCCTCCTCCTCCCATCTGTCTCTTGTTGAGAATAACAGGTTTGCCTTTTCTCAACCATGTACACCACCCGTCAGGTCCATCAAACTTAAAACGTTTTTCATCAGTAAATATCACTTTCTTGAAGTCGACATGGTTTATTATCAATCTTTTGGCACTTTCCAGCCTTGCCTCCTTGTGTTTTCTTGTTAGTGTAATTCTTTTCTTGATTTTAGCATACTTAAATCGAATTTTGTGTAGCTTTCTTTGTACAGTTTGAACACTGACGTCAAGTTCACACTTCTCCTTTACTTTCTTCGCTGTCACCTTTTCTCCAGATGATAACAACCTCGTAACACTCCTCTTCATTCTTCTTTCTGTTCTCTTGTAAATTGTTTTTTTCCGTCCTCTCTTCTTCTTCTTCCGCTCATAGTCTGTATTTAGCATGTATTCAACTGTTGACTTCGGTAGCTTCATCTCAGCGGCGATCTTTCGGATGCTGAGCCCGTCTTCTCTTTTCTTTTGGACCAAACTGATGACTTTTTTTGAATGCATTCTTCTTCAGGATTTTAATATGTTTTTACAGTGAATGGTAAAGATACTCAAATGTAATGGTCAGGGTATAATTTACCTGCAGAAAATTTGCATATTGTAGACGTTTGACGACTAAATGATTAAAAAAACCTGGAATTTGTGTCATGTCCGAAAAATAGTGTCGCCTAAGTTGAAGTAAAAATAAAGAAAACATGAAACCAAAGACAAACCCATCAATCAATGTTCATACCATTAATGGACAGTTACTGCTGAACTACCTACTCATCAACACAAAAACTCTCGGCAGCAAAAACACCTTTAAGCACACTTTTCAATGTGTCCCAAAAATAGTGTCAGCTCCCTGTAGAAAACACATTCAAAAACCTACAATACTCATATTATTTCATCCCCAATGCAAGGATAAAGGCATACAAAATATACAATCGAAACAAAAATAATAACATAATCAGTAATAATAAATTACATGAAAACAGATACATGATACTATTAACTAAATCTGCCATGTCGACTATCCAGAACAAACTATCCCATCTAAATAATCTTGAAATAATCACAATTTCAAAACTATTATGTATATAATCAGATCCTCAAACACTAATAGCAATAATAATTCTGAAGCAGGCATTTATAAAATAAATTGCCAAACTGTTCCTACCAATATATTGGAGAAACAAGCAGAAATTTAAAAAAATACATGTGCACAAAAGAGGCCTCCCAAATAACAACTTAATGCACTAGTCATACATAGAAATAAATTCAACCACTATTTTGAATTTAAAAATGCTACACTCATAAAAAAAGAAAATAACTCACTCAGAAGGAAAATCCTTGAGAGTGCCACCACTGAATATTATCCAAATATTAATCTATGCCCAGGCCTTTTCCCAATATCACCTTTCCTAGCAGAATTACTACTCTCCCAAGCCAATGTACACAACAACTATATTAAGAAATCAAAAGAAAATGGCTGAATCCATCAACACAACAATAAAAACAATATTTCTACACATGAAAGTACTGATGCAATTTTCAGTTGACAATATGAATACAGTAGTATTTTCTAAATTCTTCTAGTTCTTAAGGACATTTTGTTTGTTGTTAATAGTTAATTGGTTTTCAATAAATTAATTTTGTTTTTGCCTAGAAAAGTCCACATTGGAAGGAATGTGTTGGTTAATAATTCAGTTTTCCTATTGTTGTTTACCTACATACATACATACATACATATATATATATATATATATATATATATATATATATATATATATATATATACATACACACACTATCTTAAAAGCCGCCTTATTTAAGCTTATCATTTAAGCTAGATACAGTGGGGGGGGATCTTGATTGGGCCTTCATCACAATAGGTAGGGAGGAGTAGATGTGATAGGCAACAATAAGCTACAGAAGAACTCAAAATTCATCACTGAATTTAAGTATTGCATTAATATTTAAGCTTACCTTTTAAAAGTTCAATGATAATTCTTCTGCCACCACTAAATTTAAAGGAAATTTGATGTACGTGGATCCTTACTTTCCATACAAACAATTATTTTTATTTCATGGATGACTTTCACTGGATTTTGCAATTAATTTTGGTTATTCCCAAATTTATTTCCAAGTTACAGCCTCTAAGAATAAAGTTGAAAAAGTTTGACACAGTGACACACTGAAATTTGCATGATATATATATATATATATATATATTATATATATATGGCTGGCTACTCACTTCTGAGTACATCAATCTTCCAGGTCAGCACTTTCCTAAGGTACTAGGATTGTCACCCCAGGCCAATATAGTAAAGAATTCAATTCCATGACAAATCAACCATTGTGAGATTTGAACTTGGGTCTCATGGCTAGAAAGCAAATATTCTAACCACTTGGCTATGTGGTCCCTACCATATATATATATATATATATATATATATATATATATATATATATATATATATATATATATATATATATATATATGTGTGTGTGTATGCGTGTATATATATATATAATGTGTTTGTGTGTGTGTGTGTGCGTGTGTGTGTGTGTGTGTGTATATATATATATATGTGTGTGTGTGTGTGTGTGTGTGTGTATATATATACTAGCTGAGTTACCAAGCATTGCCCATGGCTGCAATTGTATAACCGCATCCACCTCTATAGTTGCACACCTCTGTCTAGAAATGTCTGCCTGCATCCCCGCTTGCATGCATCATCCATTGGTATACTAAGCTACTCTTCCCACTCATCTTTTTTATGGTATGTCCTTTGCAAGTATTTGATTGTTCTTAATAAAGGAATTCCATCAATAAAAACTTCTTGTGTAGTCATTGCTTGGGGTTAAATTGTTTCAATGTTTTAGATATTCAGTAAATTTCCTATAGCCGTAATAACTTACAAAAAGTATGGCATTGTTAAAAAATCTAATAACCAAGCAAAAGCAAGGATGAAGTGTCAGAGCTTGATTCAACTGCAAGTGTCATTGTATGAATGCCCCCTGACTTTTTCACACACTTATTGTAAAAATCTGGGCTTAATAAGATGTTCTTCAGGAATTTTTCCCTTTTAGTGCTTTAATAATCTTTCTCAAATAATCTTTGCATCAAAGGTTGTCCGAATGCCAAATTAGGATGGAATCATATGAAGAATCTATTGGCTAAATGGCAGAAGCCGATTTTGAACCTAGTTTGTTGCAGATTTTGTCCATTTAACTAAATCTAAACCAAACATTCATGCAAGACAATTTGTATGTCATATATAATTTCCATGACAAATTTGGAAAGCACTGGATGAAAAACTAGGAGTTATGGCTGAAAAATTTTTAAACATTTTTTTGTGGTTTTTCATTATATTTTTCATTGTGAGCAGGACTAAAAACACATCCTCTTATTTCTTGCATGATGGGAAATTTTTTGTGACAGGTTTGAAGAAAATCAGATAAAAAATGAGGAAGTTATTCAAGGCTTTATTTTAAGTAGTATGAAAAGCACAATTTTTTCACTGCTTATTTGCAATTTTTTTGTGTGAAGCCAATGTTGCAGGAAAACTATCAAGCACTCTACATAAACCTACCGAGTTTGATATGGAGGACCTCGAGAATTTTTTGTTTATTATTTTTGTGGTGCAGTATATATATTGAAATGCTTGTTCTGCAAAAATTCCATGACTAAAACGGATAAATTAAAATTTAAAAAATAAATGCAACAAAGCACATTTTCATGTGTTTTTTTTAAATTTTAAAATCACCCTCACAACTGAATGCAAATTTTATCACAATAAGTTTGTCTTTCTAATTTACACCTGAATATGATTCTGGAAAAGATCAAAAGTACTTGGGTTAAAAAAAACTATGGTGACTTCCTTGATGAAATTCATTTTAACATCAAGAAACTGATTAGAGAACTGGAAAGGGTGAGTATAAAAATAAATAAACATAATATGTCTATATTATTCAATGAAACATGTTTGAATAAAGATATGATGCCTAAATATACAGGGTGCATTGGATAAGTTGTCATCTAAATTATGCAAAAATGAAAATAACACTGACATCGCATTTTAACAGATATATTTTACCAAAATTACACAAAATATCTCGAAATAGTAAAGAATAAATTTATTCAATAAAATCGACTTTGGAATCTCCTGCATCTCTTCTGGACAGTCTCCTAATTTAAGTTGGTGAATGCTGCTATAATCCTCACCTTCATTTCATATTTGTTGTTACAAGGACTTTTGTTGGTCTCTCACTCAACTGCGCCCTACACGTAATGATCAAGGGATTTGCAATCTGGGTAGTTAGGTGACCAGATGTAAGGGGTGATGTGGTCACAGAAATTGTCTGACAGCCATAACTGGGTTCTCCTGCTTGTGTGGCATGGTGCAGAGTCCTGTTGCCAGAGAGAGTGTCCTCCAGCAGCCACCCTCTTGACCCAAGGCAGCCCTACATTCTCAAGGCACTTGATGTAGGCCTCCGTGTTGAGTCTGAGGCCCTCACCAACAAATTCGGGAGTTATTTTCTCATCAGAACAATCAGAGTGAGTTTTCCTAGTTGCCATACCTTCGTAATCACCATTACACTCATCCAACTCTTTCCAAATCTTTTGCACTGTCCTCATATTGACACTCAAACACTCTGAAATGTTCATAGTGGAGTTTTCAGTGTGAATACCAAGCAGTACAGCATGCTGTTTCCAAATTTTTGGAGGTGTGAATTGTGTCATGGTGCTCTTTTTCTCATATATGGTGCCTGTTTGACCCTACTATACTTTCCAGTTGATAAAATCAAAACAAAAAAGGTGTATGCGTGAAATTAAAATATAAAATGGTGACAATTTACCCATTGTACTCTCTACATATATACATAATTTCAATCATAATTTCGATCTCAAATCCAGTAGACATTGTGAGGATCACAAATCCTTCAAACCATGGTACTCGAAAAAGATTTTTATTGCCTTTGCCCATCCTTCTTTTTTTCTCCTAATTTCATATCTATTTATCTATCTATCTAGTGAAAAGTTAATTCAAACAATTACCATGAAAGTATTTATAGAGAAGTTATAGAGACAATCTTATGGCAGTGGCAAAGTGATTAGAACTGAGCTGTCAGATTAGGATCAATAATATTCCAGATTTGTCTTTGGATCTTATCAAAGAGCTCAAGATGAATAGCAGGGACACCGGACCATATGTGGCTGCAATATTCTAAGCATAGACAAATGGTAAATTTATAGATATGTAAGATAGATTCTGGAGAATAAAATTGTCTCACCCAACATAATGAACTGACTTAGAAAGTTGTGTCATGCCAGAAAATTTTTCTTGTCAGAGCCCATCTTGCACATTTACAAATCTACTATTCATCTATACATTGAATACTGTTGCTATATCTGGTCTGGTGCTCCTGTTATTCATTGCGAGGTTCTTGACAAAATCCAAAGAAGGATCTGTAATATAATCGATCCTCACTTGGCATCTCGACTTCAGTCACTTTCTCACTGATGTGATGTGGCTTCCCTCTGTCTTTTCTACAAATATTTTCATGGCAACTGCTCTGACGAGCTTTTTTCCCTGTTGCCACAACTACATAAATTTAAGCATGCTACTAGATTGGCATCTAGGTCCCACTACTTTTACTGTTGAAATAACTACATACAACAGCCGCTCCTACTCTAAAAGTTTCTTTTATTACGCTTCCCGCATATGGAACTCTCTTACATCTACTTGCTTCCTTGATAACTACAATCTTCAATAATTTGGATGCAATGTCAATTGCCATCTTCTATCTTCTTGAATCCAATTCATCTTTCGTCCTTTCCTCAATCCCCCCTATACCCAGTCTTTTCTCTCACTTTCACTCTCTGTAACCCCCTGCATACTAATGGCATTCCCACCTTTTGTGGTGAAATGATTAAAAAAATAAGTTATCTTGCAGTTGAAACAATTTGCATTAAAAGAGACAGGAAGTCAGAATTGCAAGAAGTCAGAATTGCAAGAAATTAGAATTGCAAGAAGTCACAATTTAAATTGTCTGAAAACTGAAAAATGCATTTTTTTAAAACCTGAACTCAGGTTGCTTAGGTTTTGTCTAAGGACAAGTTGTTTAAATAATTTCTTTCATTTGTTTTTTTTTTATAACTTGGGACTAATAAATAGAAAAGAAAGACATTTTGATGTCTCTAAACGTAGAATTGGTAGAATTCCTGAATAGAGTATAAACATATTTAGTAACACATTTGGTATAATTTTACATTTTTTCTTTTTGACTTGCTTAAAACTCTTTAGCATCAATAGTGGTACAATGGGAGAGAGCTATGGAAGAAGAGTTTATTCTCCCAATTTCATTTCTCCCATTATGAGCATTATTATATCTATGATATAATAACACTGTATTTCATAGGCTGAATAGAATGGCTGAAAGGAAAAGGAATGACAAACATGCTTTGTTTTCAGAGAAACTTTTACAATACTAACACATACACAAAACTATATTTACATATATACTTGCGTGTCACAGGAAGAACAATATATCACATATATATACACAGCTAGCAGAGTGTAAGGAGAAATAAAAAGGAAGGGTCTTACATATAATATGGAGATATTCCTGTGTTTCTGGAGAAGCCATGTCTAGGACTTGAGATTCAAGTGGGCTGGATTCATCTACTATGTCACAGGTGAGGACATATTCCATCAATGTAAAATGGTGAATCTTGGGTTTTCCCAAATTGAGGACTGTGAGCTAGAGTTTCTTTTTATATTTGAGGAAGATATATTCCCAAAGAGAAATGGCACCATGGGCATGTAAGTTGTATCATTTGCTGGGGGAGATAGATTTAGCCTCAACCTGGGTCCCTTACCCAAGCTAAAAAAAGCAATTTTTCAGTTTGGCTGCTGTAAACCAAATGACAGACTGACCACTATCATCACTGTATGAAGTGATGTTACTAAGCAGCCATCACTTGACCCACATGACTTATCTTGACCAAAGGGAGATAATCACCTTTTGTGGTTTTGTGACTTAAGATTTGAGTTTGCTGATAAACAAGTTGCTTATTAAAAATGTCATGTATTAACCTTTCTCCCTCTCTGTGTGATTTCATTTGCTGTGCAAAAAGTTTATCCTGCCACTGAAGATGATTCCCTGAACAATAGTGAGTTTGAATTTCATAGTTGTATTGTCATATCCTGCTAAGGCAACAGAAAACAACTTTGAGAAAAATTAACAATAATGATACTGCAATTGAGAGGCCTTGGAAAAAGATGCAGTGGATAGGAAAGTAATATTAATAATGCAGCATGCGAAAGGTTAAAAAATTTCTGTGATATTGTAACAAGAACATCAGCTTTCAATTTACTCAATGCATGCCAATTTTGATTTTTCTTTTACCTGTTGATTAAGCAATATTAGTATCAAAGGCAATTAACATTTAATCAAAATTAAATACAGTTGCTTATAATTAACCAAAAAATGAACAATTTTTAATTATAAAATAAAAATATGAATAATTTCTTGTATGAAATGTAGTCAAATACAAATATATCAGGATGTATGAAAAAATATTCTTGTAGTAGAGCACTGGAATAAATTCTGGAATCAAATTCAAATAATGTAAAGATGTCAGTGTAGCTCCTTTTTTTTTAATATATACACATTTATTGATTTATTGAACTTCAAATTGTCTATAAGTGAAAAATATGAGAATTTGATTTGTATTTTTTCAGGCAAGCAAAACTTTTTCCAAAAAGCATTAAAAAAAAATAACTAAAGGTATATAAATATAAAATAAAACAAGAAAAGTTCAAGTAACTTATCTGATTAGTCACTCATGAGTTTTACATTGAAATGCTCATCAGGCTGAAATATTTGATTTATCAAACATTGGGATGGCTAACCAGATAACTCACCTGAATTTTTCTTTATTTAATGAATATCATCATCATCATCATCATCCTCATCACAGCCGTGTTTTGTTTTGTTGAGGCAGGTTCTATTGGGCTATATGTTTCTAATATCAGGGCTATATGTTACTAATATCAGGTCTATGCTATATTTATTGAGGAAAAATGCTCAATATATGTGATAAAGCATGGGTAAAGTGTGGGTACCAAGTGTTTCATGCTTGACTGTATATGGCCTGAAGACTGTATTCAACATGAAACATCACTATATATATATATGAATGAATGAAAAGACATGAGAAAACTATACTTATTTTTTAACTGATGTGTTTCATCAGTTGATGGACTTTATCAATGCAAATGTGATGTTTTATTTTGCAGCAAGTATATATTTGATAGTTACTCAAATTTTTAAATTTAAGAATGTTCATGAATATTCATCAGGTTAATTGAAAAAGTTAAGGTGTTAGCGCCTAGATTACATTATGTGGCATCTTTGAAAGGAAGTTTTTAAATTTAAAGATGCACATAAATATTCATCAAGTTAACTGAAATGTCTAGGCATTTAGACCTTAGTTTACATCAGGCTGGAAAGTGAAGATTGAGCTTCCAGATACAGCAACAATACTCCATTTTTGATCTTATCTGACTCTTAGAGCATAGTAGGAGAAATCAGGTATTTTATGGAGTACAAATAGCTGACCATTTTTCCAGTATCTTTAGCAAGTAGATTGTATATATTAGTTCCACTTGAGGCCTAGAGTGAAGTTAAATCCCAATAGATTTTCAAAACAAGGAGCCTTCTTGAGAATACAACTGATGGACAAAAGTTCAGGTTCTGCTCAGTGATGATGAAATGTTATTAGTTTAGTTTTAGAGGTATTGAATGTTACAAGCCAATTTTTTCTCTATTGAGCTGTTCAAGCAGGACCCAGAGAAGAGATCAGCTGAACATGCTCTGTTGAATGTTACAAGCCAATTTTTTCTCTATTGAGCTGTTCAAGCAGGACCCAGAGGAGAGATCAGCCGAACATGCTCTGTTCAATTTTTGGAGATTCATTCATAAACTGTATCATCTGTATAGATATTTATTGATGATCAAAATATGTTCACAGATCAAAAATAAAAAGAACAAAGATGGTAGGACCAAGGAGAGAGAGCCTTTCACTTGCATCGGTCTCATGGACTTCAGAAGTCTAGTCATTAAAAATGACCTTCATGGACCTACCTGATATGATGGACTTGATAATTGCAAAAGCTCTTCCAGAGATTCTATAGTTGGAGAGTTTGTGTAGCAACCATCTATGCTATACCTTTTCAAAGGCCTTTTAGTGTATTGCCTGAGTGATATATTTATTATCAAGTACCTCATTGTTTCTTTGCATAATGACAGGACATCAGCAGTAGACCTAGATGAGTGAAATACATACAGTTTGTCATTCAGGAGGTTGTTTCTGGTGATGTGACCAAACTTTCTTATTGATCATAGCCTTAAAGATTTTGCAGATGACATTAAGGTGGCTGATGGTTTGATAGAGAGACAGTTATGAGCACTTACCCTCATTCTTGAAAACAGACCATACAACTAACTTGACTTAAGAAAATTTATAGATATAACTCTGTGCTAATGTTATTAAGAATAACCACAGGGATTTTATCTGAACTGGTAACTTTCAAAGAGTCAAGGTGTTTGAGGAGTCTGGAAACTTCCTATGCTTAGATCTAGATATTATGAAGTTTGTGCTCCATAAAAGGGGGATGTAAATGTTACTTTTAATGCCTCCAAAAGAACCTTTTTTACTTTCAATCATTATGGATGATGCTAACCACCAAGAGAACATCTTACTACACCTTCTTGCTCTAAATTTCCATGCACATATAGTAGAATGATTATAATGAATCAGATACTAAATCTACTGCTAGGAAAGTTGTCAGAATCCATCTTGTACATTTTTTTAATCAAATTCACCCCAAGCAAGGTAGTAAATCCACTAAGACACAGGGGGGTTACTGGGTGTGGAAGAATTAGAAAACAGAAACATTACTAAGGAGCAAGAAGAGTAGAAAGTGATTGACATTGTATTTAAATTTTTGGAGATTAAAGTTGGCTGGAAAGCATGAAGCTGGGAGAGAGTTCTACAGGTGAGAAGTGTGAGAAAAGAAATTGTTAGCATAGAACATATGGCTACATCAAACCAACTCAATTGTAAATTGATGAGACTTCTTCACCAGTCTAGATACTGTGCTTAAATTCATAACGTCTCGAGGTACCATATAGAAGACCTCATTTAAACAATTACAATGAAAGTATTTATAGAAAGGGAGGCAACTTTATGGCAGTGAGAAAATAAGTGAAGCCGAGCTGCCAGATCAGGACCAATAATATTTCTGATTCTTCTTTGGATCTTGTCATGGATCTCTAGATATATAGCAGGAGCATCGGACTATATATGGCAGTAATATTCTAAGCATGGGTGAATGGTAGACTTATAGATATGTAAGATAGATTCTGGAGAGAAAAATTGTCTAGCATGACACAGTGAACTAACTTTCTTAGCATTTGACCTAGCAATGGATTCAATATGGTCTTTCCACTTTATGTTAGTGCGACTTGAGCCTTCTCAGGCTAATAGAGTTTACTATCAGCCATGATGATGGAAATATCAGCATGGAAGCTGGTCTCTCAGATGATCAATAGTGAGCAGTTTAGTTTTGAAGGTGTTAAAATTAACAAGCCATTCTTTGCCCCAGTTAACAAAAGACTGAAAGTCGTTTTTGACATCAGCCACTAATTGAACTGATCTGACTTATTATCGAGACATGTTGTGTCACCAGCACATATACCAAGTTGAGAGCTAATGTCATCAAGAAGGTTGTTAATGAAAATTAAAGACAAAAGATAATGCCCTGGGGGACACCTGCTTAAGAAGAAAAGGATCTAGAAGAGTGGCCATTAAGTTTCATGTCACTATTTGATAAGAAAGACTAGATGAGTTCAAAAATTTTAACAGAGCATAAATTTTAAACTTGTGAAGAAGACCTGTTTGCTAAACCCTGTCTAGAGAAACAAAAGCCATATTGCTTATCTGCAAGGTGGCCCTGTGATGTGAGATGCTTAATCAATTCAGCATTGATTATGACCGTATATATTTTTTTTAAGCATTTCACCCCAAGCAAGGCGGGAACCCACTAGCATGCAAGGGGTTACAGAAGATTTGGAGTGAGAGCAGATAGGAGTGATAGAGGAAAGGAAGTTGAGAAGGATAGTGGATAGATCAAGGCAACTGGAGATGTCAATTGACATTACATTTGAATAGTTGGAGATTATAGTTGTCAGGGAAACAGGAATAAGGAAGGGAGTTCCACAGGCGAGAGGTGCGAGATATGAAGCTATTGGAGTAGAAGAGACGGCTACATTTAACAGTTTCAACAGTGAAAGGATGGGAGCGGGATGCCAGCCTTGTAGGACGCTTGAATTCATGAAGCCTGGGAACCAGCGAAAGCAGCTCATCAGAGCAATTACTGTGAAAGTATTTGTAAAAAAGACAGAGCAAGGCAACATCGCGTCTGTGAGAGAGCGACTGCAGATGAGATGCCAGATCAGGGCCAACCACGTTGCATATCCGTCTCTGGATCCTATCAAGAACCCCAAGGCAAACAGAAGGGGCTCCAGACCATATATGGCAGAAATATTTCATGCAAAGGCGAATGGTTGATTTGTAGATTTGAAGGATCGATTCTGGGGAGAAAAACTTCCTGGCCCGGCACAGGGA